>JACSYO010001716.1:125000-725000 GCA_016806645.1 Ophiodon elongatus
CAGACAATTGATTTACAATAACCTTCTCCTCCTCTATGCTGGCCCTCCGGGAGCCGCTGGTGCTCATTGATTCGTTCCCTCGGTCTGCTCTGTCTGACTGGCTCTAACTAGGCTTTCACCTATCACGGGCTAGCCCACGTCATTGTGACAGGGACTAAAGGCACTGCTGGATTTCATCTGCTTTAGGTCTGCCAGCTGGACAAGTGGAAATGGAATATCTCTGTCTGGTAGGCCATTATCAGGAAGGATCCTGTGGTCCTTTGAAGGTAGAACTGGGTAGTTGGTATGACCAGCAATGGCCACCATGAACACAATCCCAAAGTTCATCAACAGAAAAGTCAAAGACTCAGATCTGGAAGGTCCTCCAGACTGAAAGTATTTTCAGGGCTCTTTCACCATCCAACATGGAGTCCGTTTTAATCAAACTGGTGTGGTTCTATTGGACCGTTGTAACCGCAATCTGGTGCGGCCCAAAACCACCGGTCCGAGACCACCTCTCGCAAGCAACCAGAGCGTTTCCAAGCGAACCTCATGTGCGGTTGCATTGCCTTGAGAACACGATCCTTTGGTGTTTGCTCGACATCTGGGCCGAAGAGAACACACAGAAGATGCCAGATAAAGTCCACAAAAATAGAGACATTTATAAAGTCATCCCAGATCAACTGGAGGAAAAATAATTCATGTACACTGCAGATCAGTGCCAAGTAAAAGTGAAAAAAAAAACAGCAATATTTTAAAGTCTGCGACTCCCTGCAAAGAAGTGTCAGCTCTCGAGAAGAAAAATATAAATTTGCTTTTCAGTTCACGCCCCTCATTTATATTTTTTATTTGGTTCGCTTTAATTTGTGCACTGTGAAACGGAACCAGTCTAAATGGAAAACAAACTAAAAGTATCAGTTTCACTCTGATTGGGACTAGCCAAACAGACTATGACTTGTGAGCATGCCCATACATGTTTAGATAGAAGCCCCAGGATATAATAAGGACTTAGACAGAACATCTACTTTTCTTTTAGCACTTTACTATTTTAACTTGCGTAAGCCCAAGTAGAGGCATCCGGCTGAGCTGGCATGCTTCCCAGAGTTGCGTGGCTGCTGGTAAAGTTGTTCTACACACTGATTGGAGGGAGAAGAAGAAAAAAAAACTCCCAGCTGGCCATAGGGCACGCAGAACATCATTAGTGCCAAGTGTCTGAAAGCTGTCGAAAACATTCCCATCACAGTGCAACTGGAGTGCTCTCTAACAACCCCGACCATTATGCCTCCACTCCGCGACTAAGCCAGCAGACAGAGCCCCGCAGACATTGAGATGCGACTGTGGTGCATGCAGCACGTGTGCAGTGGCAGCCATTTTCTCACCTTAGTCGCATGTGTCAAGAGTCTCACTGGAGAGTCTCTCACTCCAGGAAAATATATGTGACAGTTTTGGGACTTTGCCTGGACACTTTCCCCCTTAAATACCTCCAAGGATGCAGCGGCGGATGGAGCTCACCACGCTCTCTGCTCTGTCCCTTGTGGGATAAATATTTCAAGTGTGGAAGCTGGAGCTCCAGTCTGCTGGTTAATGACTTGTAATGTTCCAGTTTCCTGCTGCAGCATTATAGGAGCATGGCTGGTGTCTCTTTTCTAAAAGGTCCCCAGGACACACCACTTTAGCCTTCGGAGGACATGACCTAATGTCTCTCGCTGAATCACTTCTCCTATTTTCATCTTGCAGTCGCTAGCTTCCTGTCTGACAGACGACCATTTACATTTTTTTTTTTTTTTTTTTTTTTTTTTTGGCAAGTTCAGCCTCTGTTTTTATTAATGGGTTGGAAGTGAGATGTAAAATACTGTTAAAACACCACAGCTCAAATGCAAATGCAATCTTGAAATCTTTCCTACTGCAAGTGGATCAGCAGCGGTAATAAGAAGAAAACAACAGATGAGCCTCCTCATCTCCATACCATTATGGTATCTGAGTGAGGGGAGGGCGATCCCCGGCTCAGCTTTATTCACTTGAGAGCTTTTAACAGATGGAAACCGTGCTAATGCTAATCCAAATGTCCTGCTCTGATGACGCTACAGTATTTACCGTCTACTGTGTATATCAACAAAATAAACGTAGTCACCGCGAGGTCACCCATTAGTCTGTGGACTACGCTTTTGAAGCATTGAGTTCTGCACGTTGGACGTCGCCATCTTGGTTTTTGCAACTAGAAGTGACAGAGAGTGGAGCTAAGTACAACCAAACGCTGAACCAAATATTTTAGGCGACCAATATGTTACAATTAACTTTTCATGAAGTGAAAACACACTGTGAAAGGGTTAAAGTTAAACTCACAGCGCCGTGGTAACGACCTGTCAATCACAAGGTAGCCCCGCCCTAAAGCATGCACTGCTTTACGCTCTGTTTGACTCTAAATGGAGCATCATTTACAAAATGAACATCATGCTGTACTGAAGCAGACTTGAAACTAGAGATTGAGCTCTGCTGCCAGCAGGGGTCTTCCACCTAAACCTACAACGCATGTCAGTGTTGAGCCTGTCATGAAATATAAGAACTTAAGAAATGCTTCTCTTTCCACTTTCTTGTCATTATTTTATGTTGGATTGGGTTTGAGACTTCTGATTTTTACCAGAAACTTTGCAATACAATCTGAGGGCAGTAAAGATGTGGTGTTAACCAGGCAAGAACATAGATAACAGACTAATCATAATAATTACCCTCCATTGGGCCTGTCTGACTTTTCCTGCAGCCTGCATTTATATATACCGTATGTATATCTATGTATGTATGTGTGTATATATATATATATATATATATATATATATATATATATATATATATATATACTTTATGGTGGCTATATATATAGCTACCATAAAGGCAGCATATCAAGTTTTACACAGCAGCACACCTCCTTCATTCAGCCCCTCCCCCTTGTTTTCCCTGGTCCTCCACTCATAACGGCACTTGAAGACCACAGCTTTCATCTCAGCAGCCCTCATGTGTAGAGTTGTTTCTCCATGTTGGATGATGGGCTCAGAGTGGCGCTCTAATTGACCCGCCAAGTCTGCAAATGCATTAGTGCGGCCGTGCTCGGCCCACTTAATGCCCAACTACAACAAACACGGCCATCAATAGATGCAGCTTTATGTGGCGTATAAGGACCCAGTGTGTTCAGTGGTTTGTCTAAAAAGCAGGCGGACCCGGGCGGCTGGGGCCCGTCAGACGAGAGCCTGGTCAGGAGAGTGGCGGTGGCTAGTCGCGGTGTCTGAAACAGCTGACAGGCTGACCTAATCCCACCCCACAGACAGGAAGGAAAAGGAGTGTAGCCTCTGGCCATCGGAGCCTTGCTCTCTCAAAGACTGCTTGTGTTGTGTAGCGAGGGGTTAGTCATTGGACAAGCGGGCGAAGATTTGCAGGCAAACTGCCCGGTTTAAAGGGGAGCTTGTTACCCTTACTCACATTCATCTATGGCTGATGTTATCAGCTCTGATCATCCCAGAGAGAAGCCATTTAGACATTATATTTTTTATCAGATTTCATTTCAAATATGCTAAAAAGAAAATCCAGAATTTACTCCAGAATTGTATTTTCTTAAAGTAAGATTCCGACCATAGACCACGATTTGGACATTTAAACTCTCGCTTCAAGCGACACATGTACCAACAACATCTCACAAGCTCAGTTTTTGCTACATTTACGCCTCGGAGAATTGATTAAGCTCAACGAGACGTGTGCAGACCGATCTGTGACTGGATCTGAGTTTAAAGAAACGTGGCGTGGAAAGAAAAGGACCAACTGATCTCACGCGAGAGACAATCACCCTCACAGTGTCTCTCACAAGCGCCCAGTGTTTTCCTACCACATTACCCTCTAGATTACGTTTGTCCAAAGCTCAAGATAATTCATTTCTCACTCATTTGCGGCGGTTCCCTGTCTGCGAGGACGGGGGATCCAGGTATTTAATCAAGGGGATTGAGCGGACAGTGGCCAAAGGACTTAGCGGTCATTGCTGACCCCCTCTGGTGTCAATCCCCCCCAAACAATCCTAATCCCACAACATCCAGTCCCAACGCGTCTCACCATGCTTTGGGCAAAATGCATCCAGTGCATATAGTTGAGGGGGAAAACCCTTTTCTTCTTCTTCTGTCACTGTAGCATGCGGTGGTTTGAATGGAGTGTCTCACTACAGTGCCTAAATTAGAGATACGATGTGTTTTCCACTCAACATTCACTGTGTTTACAGTGAACACAGGCTGTAAACACAGACGCACACGGCTTGAACTGGGGGATCACACATATATTTATTCATGCATTTGGAGCCAGTGACCTGCCCTGTTTACGCTGGCTCATTTCCTCCCCCAGGTGCTCCTGTGGATGTGGTTTTAAGAGGGCCCTCACAGACTCCCACATTGTTAGATTCACACCTTCCATTATCCTCTAAACCGTCGCATCACCTTCGGTGTCTCGAGTGCCGGAGGCTTGTTTATGTTATCAACGATTCAGTTACAGCTGCTTAGTCACAGCAGACCACTCCATCCGCCAAGTGATCACCCCACGAGCCTTTTTATTTATGCTGCAGCTGTACACTGGAAGCCTTAACTGAACGGAAAGTCAAGTGTGACGAGTCCGGGCCGCATCCCATTCCGTGTCACCATAGACCTCGTGAATCCAAGGCATATTATTCAGTTTATGTGAATGTGTTTTCAACACTCTCGCTCTCTATTTGATGAGCTGCTGCCATCTCTCACATACTCAATATACAGTATCAATTACAGTCCTAATACACCTCCAATAATTAAGGGCCTTTCTGGGCAGCAGGTTGTGTTTTAAGGTGGATTATTCACCGATTCCATTCATCGAGTGTTGCTGTTCCCATTCAGCTGTTCTATCTGCAGTACAAAATGCAGATGACAACATGTGAGTGGAAACACGCCTTGTGACAGCAGCTCATGTGGCTCATGTGTTAACTAGCTACACCAGCAAGTCCAAATGGGGGTTGATTCCAGGTCACGTTCAAGGTCAAACTGCCTGAACACCAAGTCATGAAAAGAAAAAGAACAGAAAAGAAAACCGTGCCTGTTAAATATACTTCATACTGTTGTTTAGTTTAGTAGCAGAGAACAACACAACTGTCTAAATGTAGCATTATTTGCCAATCAGGATTACAACTTTGAGAAGAGACACCTGTACTGGGCCGAGACATGTTGGAGGCTGTAGAATAGAAGACAGACCTTTTAAATGGATATCTTCTCAGACCACTATATCTATGACAACAGGGCTGCTTCTTTATTCATGCCCCACTCAATACAGCTTCATGATGAAAGTTTAAGATGTCATAATGGAGTTTTTATTATTCATGATGCATTGTAGCCATGATAAAACTGTGGCGGTGAACCACAGATGGCTCTATGTCGAGGAAACATTGCGTCTTACTCCACCCCGACAGATAGTGTCTGTAATGGTGGCGGCTTTCAATGTCTCCCATGAGGCAGCATCTTTATAAGCCCCCTCCCCCTCCAGCGCCGGGTCACAGTGAGATAGAGACAGAGAAGGCGAGATTTGAGGTTAAGACTGTAATTGGTGGTCTGTCTCGGTCCCTGGTAGCGGAGGGCTCCAGGGATGAGGCTTTAGCAGGCGTAATGATGTCTGTAAGATGAGAGGGGATTTGACTGCTGGCCCCCACACTGACTTAAGTCACCCTCATCCTCCTCTCTGGCGGGAGGATCCATGCACGGCAAACTGAAAGTGAAAGGGCACTCCCCAATATGGCAAACCATTATAAGCCATCCGCCTTCCTATTTAAGGAAGTCCACCCAGACCTTTTAGACTACTGAGAGCAACCAAACCAATTCTGCATGTCAGATTTCAAATTGCAGCCTGACATAATTCCAGAAAACGTAAACCTGTCCTAATCCTTTCAGATTAGTGAAATTCTATTCAATTCAATTTATTTTGTACAGCCCGAAATCACAAATTACAAATTCTCCTCAGAGGGCTTTACAATCTGTACACATACGGCATCCTCTGTCCCAGGACCTCTCATCGGTTCAGGAAAAAACTTTAACGGGGAGAAAAAGGGAAGAAACCTCCAGGAGAGCAACAGAGGAGGATCCTCTATCAGGATGGACAGAAGTACAATTGTTATATATATACATATATACATACACATATATATATATATATATATATATATATATATATATATATATATATATATATTTTTTGTTTGGGGTGTCCATCTTAGTGCAGTGAAGATGGGTTGAGAGTTTGTCTTAGGGTGTGATGTATCATTATGGGATGTGGTCCGTCTCTGCAGCGTCACTCCGGTGCTGCAAGCTGCTTCGATGTATGGCAGTAGACCAGTTTACGTTATTTATTCATTTTCTAGTGTTTTGGCATTTGTGTGTACGTGTGTGTGTTTAAATTTGGCAGCTTCAAACAAGTGTGTGCAACCATACACACGTGTGTGCAACCATACACACGTGTGTGCAACCATACACTTGTGTGTGCATGTTTGCACAGCACTCCCGGCTGTGGTTGTCACATTTGAAGTCATGTGCTGCAGTCTGGACCGGGGTACCCGGGATGCCTGCTTGTGTTCCAGTGCCCCGTAAGTAATACTTGGAAATCAAAGTGCCTGTGTGTGTGTGTGTGTGTGTGTGTGTGTGTGTGTGTGTGTATGAGTGTGTCTGTGTGCGTGTGTGTGCGTGTGTGTACGTGTGTGCACTCCCTCCACCACAGCAGGCAGCAGCATCCATGCCCCCGACCCCCACCCCACCCCTCCAGTGCTATTTATGTATTTGCTTAGCCATGCGACTTAACCCTTTCACAAGCAACCTCAACCTCGGGCCACGTTACACGCCAAGCAGAAATATGCCCTATGCCCCGCATTCCCCGATGCTGCACACACACACACACACACACACTAGACTCACTCCTCCCCTCATTACCCATGATTCACATCTGGCCCCCTTTTAAAACAGGCCAGCTCTTTGCACCAATGCAAGGAAAAGAGCCATCAGCAGATTCCTCCTGCAACCTTCTTCCAACCTGAATTATGAAAATAGTTGATACTTTAACTGCAAGTCACTGTATGAAGGGGCCAAATCCTGTGCGACTAAAGGAAGTGATGTTCATTAGTAGCAGATCTAGTAAAGGTTGAGGTTGTCCAGTAAGCATTAAGATATCTTTGTGTGAGATTGGACACACAACCAGAAGTGCCTGCTCACACACCCAGATCAATGGATATGTGCATTAGAGTATAAGCAGGGATTAGAACATCTTTTTTTTTAAAAAAAGAGTAAATTGAATTTTCCTGCTTTTAGATGGCTCTGAAACATTTGCTGCTGAAGATCATAAAAGGAAAGTTAAATTAATTTTCTGGCTGTATTTGTCCATCTCTAAACTGGTCTGGTCTAAAAGCAAAGCTGGCGACATAAAAATGATGATTTGTTGGACAATGTTTGGTTTGGGGGTTATGGTCGTTATTTAAATATCGAATATCAGGATCATCCGCCTTCGAAATGATGAATATAATTAGGATTGATTGATTAGCCTATTTAGCCAGCAGGTCACTGTTATTTGGTTAAAATTTCAGGAAAAAAAACATTGAAGATTTGAAATTTGCATGAAATGTAAAATGACCTGCCGATATTATAATTCGATATTGGCTGATCATATCTTTGTGCTGCCGTGTGCACATCACAAATATGTCAGTATCTGTGTATTTTGGCTGGTAAGTTGCAGTACAATATGCTTTAGGGCAGCGATTTTCAACCACTGCGCCGTGAGAGATCGCCAGGTGTACCGTGGGAAAATGTCCAATTTCACTTAATCGGTCCAAAAAAATATTATTAGTTGCCGCAAATAATTTGCCATTGTTGAGCGTCTGAGCCTGCAATTTATATCTCTGGGGTCGACGGACGCACTGGCGCATCCACGCGGTGTTTACTCGATGTTTAAATGAATTGCTCCGCGATAATAAAGCACAGAGATCTGGTTAAGATGTCTACGGAACCGTATGCTCTCCACCTCCGTGTCATAATATTCATGAGACCGTACGTGACTCACACAGCGCGCCAGGAGCTTGGACGTGTCGTGTGATTCGTGGGTGTCGAGCTCCACCTCTCAGCGTCATTTGTGGATTCATGTGTCCGTCAACATTTATGTATGAAACTAACCAATGGACACTCAGTAAATCCCTAAGGACCTACCCACCACCTCACGCTACAGAAACACTGCAGTTTACTTTCAGTCTGCATCGAGAGCTCAGAGAGAAGAGAGGAAGTATGAAGAGAAAGTTTACAGTTAGCGACGGACTTTCAGCGATATAGTTAATATTTAGTTTGAAAACAAAAACGGTTGTAATGTTCATGTTTCATTTGCACACATCCCATGAAGCTTGATCTGTAGTATGAAGTAATGACTCAGTCCCATTTGATCTCAGTCCCTCTAACAGCTGGTGGAAGTAGAGGGACAGACATCACTTCTACTCAAAAAACGATATTACAAAATTTGGTTCTTGACATTTTCTATACATTTATCTGCTATTTTATCCATATATTCCACCACTGTTGTGAACCTAAGACTTTGGTAAACCAATTTCAAGCATCAAAACAGTTCATCCACATGAGTAAAGTTATGTTCACAAGAGATTTGAAGAATTCAAAAAATCAGACTTCAATTATTTAGCTTTATGGCCAAATTATCCCTGTACTCTGTATCTTAGGACAATTGGTGCCTCATTATATAGATAGCTGAGATTGTTCTGTAAATGATCATATACAACACATGGCTATGTCTCATATGCAAGTTCCTTTAAAGGTGAATTTAAGAAAATATGTAAAAATCGGGAAAATGCCCAAGAACAGGGACTATTTTGTTCGCCTGCGCACACAAACTGAGAAACAGGTAACTTTTATGAGGAAATCCACAAATGTGTCTGAGAAAGCTCTCAAAGCTACATAGTAGCTAAACTGGTGGCCAAATCCAAAAGCCCACACACTGTGGCCGAGACATTAATACGACCTGCTGCAAAGCCATTATGAACGAGATGCTCGGCCCTGACGCGGCTAACGAAGTAGCTAAAGTCCCGGATAAAGTCTCAGATAACACAATTGCCAGATGTATTGGTGACGTGTCTGCAGACATCGAAAGCGTTGTTTTGGAAAAGTTACGCATCAGTGGGAAATTGTCAGCATATATGCTGTATTATGCTACAATGTGACATCTTGTAACTTTTTGGTTGTTGGTGTGCCGCGGGATTTTTTTATTGTAAAAAATGTGCCGCGGCTCAAAAAAGGTTGAAAAACACTGGTTTAGGGGACTTACAATCTGTGCTGACATTGCATGGTTTATCCACCAGGCAGATTTCTGTCCAACCCCTAACTTTTGGAATTGGATTTAAAAATCCAAGCGTCAGTTGAGTTGTACTGAAAATTGTTGCACATTTTCAGGCCAAATACGTGGAGGTTCAATACATAATTTGAACGCTAACTTTACAAGCTGGCAGTGACACTGCATCGTACACACCCAGCCTATCTGTCTAGCATGTTAATGTTAGCATTTGATCCCTCTAGAAACAGCAAAAGCCAAGGAAGGGATGGAAAAGGAAAAGCCATGGAAAAGTCCAGCTGTATTTACTTACCCCCCCAACCTCCCCCAACCTCCCCATCTCCATGTTACGCTTTTGAGCTTTCCGTCTCCTCGGTGGGCCGATCCCTGGCTCTCTGCGGCTGAGAAGAGCTGGTCTCTAACCATTCCCACGGAAAGGGTTGCCAAAGCAAATTTGGCGAGAGGAAACGGAGACCCTTCTACCTTCCCAAACCTCCCAATCTCTTCCCTTTCCTTTCCCTTTTTTCTCTGTGTGTGTGCGCGTGTGTGTGTGTGTGTGTGTGTGTGAGTGTGTGTGTGTGTGTGTGTATGTATGTATGTATGTATGTGTGTATGTATGTGTGTGTGTGCATACATTCAGGAAGCAGTGGGAAGGCTTGCGGCACAAGAGGAGTCATTCGTTGCCTTTCGCTCCCATTATTCTTTCACTGTGTTTTTCCACACATATCACTGTTGTCATGTGAAACTCGGGAAACAATATTTTCCATGTTCTTACTTCAGTTAGAACATTTACATCGACCTCCACTGAGTGTGAAAATCCTGTGAGCCCTGTGGTTATTGGTACCTTTTGTCCATGTTCACACTGCAGGCAAAAGGCAAATTAAAAACAGTTTTGACTCTCATAATTTTCTTCAGAACTCTGTGGCATCACATGGAATCTGTTCTATTCCATTCTAATTTGATAACATTTAATCAGGAAGTGCAGTTGGTGACAGCGTGGGCTCCATGGTAACGTAGCTTGCCGGAGACAGCAGCGGGCTTAGCCAAGGGTCAACCCAGCACTAATGCTTGCAGTGTGAACGTGGCCTTTGAGACCGTCACATAGACTGATGACGGGCTAGCTATAAACGAGGCTGCCCGTCTCGTGCCCTTTTGGATAAGCAGTGTTTTATCTGAGAAATCGTCTGTTTGTGTGTCCGACTGCTGGCCTCTGGTCACACTTGATCCCTTGCCACAAACTGTTTACACGTCTCTGCTTTCTGTTCTTTTGTGGTTTCCAGCCCTTGTTGCCTTTTTTCTCCCGTTCTTTGCCTCACTCTCCTCCCCTCCTCTGTTTGGGAATGTCGGCCCTCCTTTCCTTTTGGGACTCGGGGACTTATTTAGCCTCTGGTCCTCTCAGTTGTGATAACAGTAGCCCAGGTTAGCATCGTGTAGCGTAGCCTGAGTGCTAAGCATGTTGCGCACAAGACCCACTTCCTTCATTTCATATTTAGTAGTGAATGTAAAACGGTTACAGTAAAAATATTTTCACAACATATTCATTACATATTGAGAGGTTATGTTTTGATCTGGCAGTTTTTTAATCCGTTGCAAGAAGCTTTTAACCTTAAGCCGAGCTAGCGACAGCAGCTTTGGGAGGTCTCTCCTCCGCGTTGTCTACTAGCCTCTCTGGACTCTTCCTGGAAGTGGAGGCCGCTGGAACAACAGCATGACGTCCTCTGTGCCTCAGTGTTGAAATCAGAAGGAATTGGAAAATGTCAGATTTCTAGCGTTATACTGTCCCTCCAGGGAAAACATACGGAGTTGACGGGGGAGCTAGCATATTTCGTACGGAGCAGCACGTATCAGTGCAAACTGTTTTTGGCGAGGGGCCGTGGAAACAAAGTGTCTTTCTGTTGTGCTTACAAGTAGCATGGCAGTGTAGGAGAAGGGTCCCTGCTAGTGGGATAAATGATGGCTCATGTGGGGAGCGGTGGTACAGGCAGGTACCGCCGGGGCCTCCTCTCTGTATGCAGCTACCTGACAGTACGAACATCTGCCATTTGTCCACACATACACACTTGGAGTCCCAGCACTGTTTCCAACAAGCTCAACAAGTTTGTACTTGCTCTTTGTAATTTCAGATGCGGTTACTTATGTGCTGAGCACGGGAGAAATTACTCCTCGGTGTATCAAAGTGAATATTCGATGAGGTCATTTCCCGTGTAGTCAGCAAACCAGTTCATCTTGAAGTCGGATCTGCACCTCGGCAGGACCGACAACCAGAGAGCCCTGAATAATAAGATGAATTCGATGCTTTGCGGAGCAGCGCTGCAACAGTTTGACTGTAAAGTGTTTTTGCTATTTACTTCATTGAAGACAGAGGCCCTATTGTTCTCTGTGACTCCTCAGCCAAGGAGACGATGGTGGGATGAACCAGTTGCCAAAATTGGAGCTCTGCGAGTGTGTGCGTGCGTGTGTGTGTGTGTGTGCGTGCGTGCGTGCGTGCGTGTGTGTGTGTGTATGTGTGTGTGTGTGTGTGTGTGTGTGTGTGTGTGTGCGTAACCCACAAACACACAGACGAGGAATCTGACTCGAGCCACGGCGCTCGCTGTATTTTTATCCCGTAGGTTCGTCTGGGCGTGGAGCGGCACACACACATTCACTCACGCAAAGCTGCGGTGGCGTTCCGACTGAGGTATGAGCATAGCGAGGTGGTGAGAAAGACCGAGCAGCTCGTCGTACCTCCACAGCTCATAACAGTTGCAGACATAAAAACTGCTCAAGCCCCGGGGGGTGAAACTAAAGCGCTGCACACAGCTTGTTTGTTTCCTCCGGGGCCGGCAGCTAATGAATTTAGCCTCGAACCTGACCGTTACAGGTCAGCCTTTTTCTTTTCTCTTTTTGTATGAATAGTGGAAGGACATGTTGTCCAACACCTGTTTGTTACCCACCATATGTGGGGCCTTTGTGGCTGTATGAGCTGAGCTCTCATTTTGCCTCCAGGAGGGCCTCCTCCCGTCACTCCACCATGGGGCCCCTCAGAGGAACATGCAGGGAGGCCAAAGTCAGGTCACAGGCAGGGTGCGGCTCTGCTCGCCCTCCTGAGCGAAGAAAGAGCAAAGACAACCGGTTGTTTGCCCTTTCATCTTAGCCAAGTCTCGGGGGATGGCGGGGGGGGGGTTAGGGTTAGGCAACCTGTCAAGCAGCATGTCACTACAAGTTGTTTATCTCTGACAGCATGCCGTCTTGACATTGAGTCACATTATGCGGTCAAAGCAGGATTTTGCAGCAAAGGAAACATTAATGACCAGTGTCACGTTCTAGAATACCCGAGGTTTACACAGCACTAGAATGGCATAAGATGTCAATTAGCGAGGGGTCATGATTTTCATTAAATGTCATTAAATTATTCAAAAGATGTCAACTGCGCTTCACACTCTTCCCTCAGCGGATGGAGTTTGGTCAGTTGTCATGGAGATTATCCATGCTTCTCGAAGTGAAACGTTCACAGTGACAGCTGAGTAAACTTCAACAATGAGGTACAGTTAAACGCTACAGAAAGGTTAGTAAAGTAGACCGTGAGTAAGGATTTTGTTGTCAAATGTATCCCACATTGCTGAGCCATCATGTACTTTTATTTGAGTAGATCTATCAGATGTCTTCGTACAATGATTGATTCTCACTGGATTACTGGTCTGCCAAACTGAAATGTATATTTGACTCATAATGGACAGGTTTGATTATTTCTTTTTGTGGCAGTAGTTGTGGTTTTGGTTTATGATAGTCATCCTGTTCCATAAGATTATACTGGAAGCTCTTTTTGCCCCCAGGCACGTTATTTGTCCATGCTTTCTGCAAGTTTCTGTCAAATTAATTTTGCTTGCTGTCTTTCTCTGCGACTGGAATCTTGCTTGTTTGCAGAGGACATCCTGTAATCTATGAGACAGGAAACGCACACAGACAGATAGACGAATAGGGCGGGGGTGGGAGGGGGGGGGTTGGGGGACAGACGGCAATAGGAGGGTGTGGTAGAAAATGAAACTAGGAGGCGGGCTTAGATGGAAATGACAGATTGTGTTGAGAAAAAGATTCTGTCACAAGAGCGGCATTATTAAAGCCAGGAGAATTCAGTAGCCTATTTTTTTTGGTGGAGGGGGGGGGGGGGGGGGACACTATTTTCAACACCACAATGCTGGCGAGTTTCACCTCAGACGATAGCTCCGGTCCTGAGATCAAGTTTTCAGAAGGCAGTCATTCCGGAAACCGCAAGCTCCCTCGCAGGCCCCTTCTGGCATCTGTCCAGCAGAGCCCAACCAGAATAACCCTTCCTCCAAATCTGTCGCTTTCTTCACTGCTTGTAACTCCAATTAAGTTGAACTCGAAACAGAGATTCAACATGGCAATGCTGGTCAGACGTCGTGTCAAACGCCCATACGTTGGGGCCGTTTGACACAAATATGTGTTTTCTACTTCCACCAGCGACTTGGCTGGAGTTGGATCAGCTGTACAGACCTCTCCATGAACTCTCTCCTGACTGTCTCATCTGGAGCCCAGTGGGACTTAGCTTCCTCAGTTTACTTGCTAACAGAAACAGCCATTATGATTTATTAAAAAAAAAAGGTCCAACAGGATAAAGAACCCTGTGTGACGCCAAAGAGCACAGCTGATTTGGAACATTTCACACATTCCTTCAGCGGTCTTTGAGAGCATTTCAGAATGTCCACAACTTTGTGAGGGATCGTATTATTTAACTGCCTGAAGGCCAACCCAGTGACAGTGTAACAAAGTCAGTTCTGAACAGTGCCTGATTGGGGCGGGCCAATTTCCCGGGGTTGTTATGGTATACCGATATCATGGTATTCTGAAGTATTCAAATTTGCTTATCTAAAATATCACAGTTATTTTAAAAGCTCACAGCTTATGTTATTTTTCATTTAGTAGCTAATTTAAAAGCTATAGTGTAACATGTAAGCTAACATGAGCTATATGACATTAGAGTTGCATGCTATTTTTTTCATCAGGTTTATGATTCTGTTTATAATACTGTATACCGTGATGTTTTCTGACACTGTTATCGTATAGTGGAAATCTCATCCCGTTACAAGGAACCTAGAAAACTCCAGGGGAGGGAAGTAGAGTTCGGTAGTAACGTTAGCATAGCATCAGCATCCAGAGAGAGATTCTTTTGAGATTTCACGAAAGGCACAAGCCTCAAGAAATGCTCCACTTTATATTGTTCAAAAGTATACTGTTCAAAAGTATACTGTTCAAAGTATTTGGTCTAAGTGTGATGAACATGAATGACATGCAGACAGAGAAAGTGTTCTGAAACTGAGGCTTTCAAAAGGCACAGACAGTCTTCAACTGAGAAGCCTGTTATCACTCCACCCATCCTGTCTCACACACACACACACACACACACACACACACACACACACACACACACACAAGCCATACTAGCAGACATGTACACCCACATCCACTCGCCAAGACACGTGCTCACACATGAGCCCCTGCTTGGGGGCCCCTTTGGCAGCTGAGACGGGCCTGCCACTCTCACTATTTCCACATATGCTTCCCCATGACTTGAGGCTTTGTGACTTTCTCATGCAGGGGCTATTCCTATCTGCCATGTGTGAAGTAAAGGGCTCTAAATGATCATTTAACAGCTTCAAAGGGCCGATATTGATACTTTGTGCCATTGCTTGGCTAATGTCATGCCAACAAACACGCTCTCAGACAACCGAGCACTGCAACACCTCACTGGACGCTTGGAAACCGATAATAAAGTCATATCTGAATGTCAATAAAAGGCCAATGTCATCTCTTCCAGGTACCAGTGTAATGCGTAGATGTTATGAGGTGTCGTGTTCTCAGTGCGAGGTGCCGGGGCCGAGTACATAGACGGTGCAGACTGGGCACGTCTAACGCACACCTCGGCTAATCGGGAAGCTTTATTTTAGAAGTGTGACATCCTGTCTATGCTGTGCTGTGTAATCAGCACCGGATCATAAAGGGGGTGGGGCTGCAAAGTGCGTGGATGTATGCACACACATATTTTTATTGTGTCTTTGAAGTCAGCCCGGCTCTATCATTTGCAGCAACCCCGCTTATCAGGAGAGAGAGAGAGGATAATGATAATGTCTAATCCCAGGCAGGGACACACACAGGGAGATATCATGCATCTATCTTATCTAATGGGATAACTTCAAGTGAGTCTAAATATAGGGAAATTACACCACTCCTACCTTTTGTACTGGATCACCTGAAACCAGCCCAAGGGCCCCTGTGAACCAGAGCCACAGACATCACCAAACCCACCCATCCACCCGGGTATTCCAAAAGAGCTTCCTACCAGTTGGACGTGCCCAAAAACACTCCAAAGGGGATTGGTCAAGGAGGACGATGAGCTCCTCATCCTATCTCTAAGGCTGAGGCCAGCCACTCTTAGACACCACCAAGCCCCTTTTTAAAATAGGAATTTCCACTGTGGCCGTCTGTTTGCCTCATGTCTCACAGTCCCACTGTTCAGTAATCTAGACATGCAGATTTCTCCCTCCGCCCCCACCGCTGAGCCACATGAGCTCAGCTGCCAATTGTTGACCTCCGACGCTCTCCTCCATCCAAGATTACCGGGGCCGGATCTTGCCCTGATGGAAAGCCACGGTGTTGGCAACCGGTAATCCACGAGACGAGGACTGGCACGTGGCACAGAGACTTTGCCCAGAGGCAGCAGAGTGTGTGTGTGTGTGTGTGTGTGTGTGTGTGTGTGTGTGTGTGTGTGTGGAACTAGAGGCTCTAGCCTCTTGCCTCTGGCCCCGATATGTAGGACATATCTCTTCATCTCTAGATAACCCACAAACGACCAGCCACAGTCAGGACTCTGTTCTACTGTCGCGTCTGTCTTTTTACTAGATAACAGTCAAAAGCTGCCATTGGATGGATCTCCATTCATTTTGGTATTAAATGTACCCAGAGGATGACGCCTAGTGATCCCCAGACTCTTCATCTAGGGCCACAATGAAAATATTCGGTAGTATCTTGACACGCTGTGAGTTAACCCGTCAGGGCTACGCCGCTGTCCTATTAGTGTGTGTCAACTCGCCGTGAAATCAGCAATTTAAAACGCCTGTGGTTCTAATCCAATACACTTTTTGTCAAATTCAGTTAATATCTCCTAACTGGATTTGCACATCCCGGCTACTCTACTCTGACGTTTTACTTGAGATATTTATATAAATATAAAAATAAATACATGCAGAAACGATAGCAAAATATTTTACTGAATGAGCTTAGATAATGCATCCAATGAATGAGGGCTTTGCAGTGTGTGGACAAGGCTTTGTAATCTTTGATGGACCTCTTCATTCCTCCGAGATCAGGCCTCAACAAATAGTTCTCTGTTACATCATGAAACTTCTCGAGGTGATCTACCGGAGCAGACAGAAAAGAACGTTGTTGGTCACGGAAGCCCTCCGGTGTCGTTCTGGAAAGGCATTGAAAGTCACGGGGTTGTACATCATTCGCTGGAATGAGGACAGCTGCCGCATCGGCAGACCTCAGCGGTATTTGTTCGTCTAGCCACGCTACTTTCCTGTGAGAGCAGCTCTGATTACGCATGTGGCATAGCACGACACACGGCCAACAGTATCTAACCCATTACAAATGACCACCTGTTGACACCGCGCAGGAGGCTGTGTGTGTGTGTGTGTGTGTGTGTGTGTGTGTGTGCACTGAAGCAGTTTGCTGGCTGCACACTGTTGAGGGAGATCCTCAGAGACAAACCACCACAAAAGTGGATCAGAGAAAGAGTTATGAGTGAGTGAATACATCCCCTCTAGAAATACTGTTGGATTGACAGGGCCAGCCCAGACATGCATTACATGTGTGACCTCCACTTCAACACATGATGAAAGAGGGAAGAACACGCACAGGATGATTCCACAACGAAACACTGACTGTTGTTGGTAGAAGAAAAAATCATGGAGCTGCTTAATAGAGCCATAAAGCTACTAGCAATTAAAAAAGAAAACTTGTGGTCAGAATTTAAATCCTTGTTAAGAAAGTCCGTTTTCAACATAGATGTTAGAGGTCTCATTTTTCTCCAGGAGAATATGATTTGATTCATATTCTGCATTACCTGCCCACATGACAAAGTAGGAGGATGGATAATTCATGTCCTGTATTCAATCAATAATGCATTGGAATAGAGTGCTGCACGGAGGAGTCCTAAAACCCCTAAATGAGTTCACTCGGCTCCAAGTCAATGCGTCTTTGGTTAGATAAAATAAGGTCAGATTTGAAATGAGATGATGAGATTTTAACGTTGTGTTCTATGGTATAAAAGATGTCAGTAAACACCCCTCTGCTGGAGTCAGAAGCTTCTTCATGTCTCCAAAAAGGCGGCTGCAATAAGACCTTCTTCACCCTAGTCCTCCTCTAGCTCAGTGGTGGTGACGTGACCAAGGGGAAGTCTGTTAGCTTTTTACCTCTGATGATTGTATTCACGCTTCAGATATCATAAAAGTGGTCTTCATTCGTGAAGAACAAAACTCGTATTACATGAACAAAAGAAATCCCATTGGCTTTTTGTGGAGGGAACCAGTGTGACGCTAACTTCCTGGTTGGCCTACACAAATGCTCACAAATCATCCTGCAGCACTCTATTGCTCTTCGCTTCTGTGTGTGTGTGTGTGTGTGTGTCAGTGTGTGTGTGTGTGTCAGTGTGTGCGTGTGGCAGCTAGTGACAGCCACAGCTTGGAGAGGCTGAGGTCATAGCCACGGAGTCAGCCTAACAGGGCAAGCGAGACAAACCCCTACTTGTTTGTCTGTATGGATGTATCTGTGTGTGATAGACACACACACAGACACAGACACACACAGACACAGACACACACACACACACACACAGACAGACACACACACACACACACACACACACACACACACACACACACACACACACACACAGTTATTAGCCTGGCTGACACTATTGGGTGCATTCTCAGTTCACTGACACTATAGTGTGAAAGCCCTTAGCCAGCTGGTAACCTGTGCTTTCACATCACTAATGGAGGAAAAAATCCATTTGGGTGTGTTTGCCCATTCACACCTGTTTGAAGTAGTACATATTTTTAGGACCGATATCTGTTAAGTAAATGTAGTCCTCATCATACGTTTATACGGGCACATAATGTCTCCCTGATCTCATCATCTTGCGTTTTTTAAACTCAAAACAACATGTCCTCCTTCTCTTCCAGGCCTCCGATCCCATCCCGATCAAAAAGTCCAAATATGACGACTTCCCATCGCAAGCCCTGCTGGCGGACAAAGAGAAGCAGCACGACTGGCTACAGTCCCTGTCCGCCTCCAATAAGGTTGGTGTTGCTAAGCTCGGAGGGAGAGGTGGTGATGATGAGGAAGATAATGATGATGCATGGTGCACGAGATGAGGTGTCATGTAATATTATACAGACGTTTTCGGATGAGGGTAGCTCTTAAATTTAGACTTGGCAAGCCGTGCTAGCAGAGGGGGGTAACTGTAGACGGCACGAGCCCCGCAGATTCACTTACTGAGACGGATAAAAGTAACACAATATGATGGATGTCCCCTGTGAAGATCAATATGCCCTAAAAAATCTACTCTGGAGATATGGTTCCAATGGAGGTATACTTAGAATGTCTTCAACTATTAATCTTTGTACTGACCCCTCTCCAGTCACACAACACGAGGCTCTGTAGCACGATTACTTACCGTGATGTATTCACACCCTTTCAATCAATGGACTGGTCTCCATGAAAAGAAGTGCAACCTAAAGCACGTTGTGACACTAATAAGTGACTATTCAACTCAAATAATACCCTGACACATTGTAATTTAGCTTTTCTAGACCGTTCCCAAGGTGGAAAAGCAGTTCTGTGACCAAAACATGTCTCCGGCTGGGTCACACCAACACGGGTTAATTTGGTCTAAGACTAGTTCTAATAAGACTTCAGCAAAACTAGGTCTTAAAATGAGTGAATCCAGATTAACTTAATTTCCTTTAACTGTTGCGCAATTAAAAAATCACTCAAGAAAAGTTTATACCAACATATTATTAAATGAAATCAATATGGAGATGCTTGCTTAAACCAAATGTAAAAAATGTAAATAAAAAGGGCTTGGTAGAGAGAACAACTGTTACTGAGCAGCTGTATCATTACTGAATGCAATTCTTTGTGACTTGTGATTTAAAGTATTATCATTTTTCTTTTTTTCAGGGCCTCAACTGCATTCAGCCCAGACAGAGGCCCTCAGCTTTCAGACCCTGGTCCCCTCACGTCTCTGCTGACAAGGAACCGTCCAGTCACCCACTGGCCCTGCTGAGAGACAGGTGAGCCCAGAGCGCTGCCGGACTACCGGGTCCACAATGGACCGAGCCGCTCGTAGATCACAAACAATGCAATATCTGGACTTGAGAGAAGCGAGATGACAGCCGTTTTGTTCAGCTGGATCCGATGAGCTCCCAGCATGCTCTCTCACTTGTCTGGGTGGGCTGGTGTCAGAGGGGTCAAGTCTGACTCTGCCACAGCCTCCCACACTCCACCATCCACACACACTCATGCTGTGGGCACCACTTGGCACGGCGCTGCCAGGCTGCACCATTTCACTCTTGATCTGCCCAGTTTCTCATGAAGTGGGAGGAAAGAGCTGCAGGCACTTTATTAGAATGTTTCTCTTCCCTGGTTGGCTCAGGCAGCTCAGATCAGAACATACGATCAATACTACGCAGAACTCAGCTGTTCCTAATGAAGTAACCTTGATTTATGTTATTGTACATAACCATCACGAGACATGAAATGAAATTGTCTGGTGTCCTTTTAGCTTCTACAACTACAAGAGCCTGGAGAAGGCTGTGGCCCCCAATGTCGCCCTGGCACCACTGGCCCTGGGGAAGGTGGATCCCATGTCCCCGTCGGTACCCAGCACCTCCCATCCAAGTGGGGGTGAGCCCCCAGGCGAGGGCGCCAACTCCAGGCCTCGCAAGAGGAAAGCCACGGAGGAGCTCCAGTCCCCGGCGGCCCCAGAGGCCCCCTGCCCTCCGCCCTCAGCTGCCAGCAAGCCGCCGGCGCCTCAGGACGACAGGGACTCCGAGGTGGAGATCGAAGTGGAGAGCCGCGACGAGTGTAAGCAAAGAAGTAAATACCACCAACTAGATGCTGGTGGATTGTTGTTACGGGGCTCCGTGCGTCCTGACCGCTGAGACATCAGTTCATTCCTGTCTCCGTCTCTGGTCTCTCCCAACAGTCACTTCATCCCTGTCCTCCCTGTCGTCGCCGTCCTTCACCTCCTCCAGCAGCTCGGCCAAGGACCTGAGCTCGCCCGGCGCCCAGGGGCCCATCTGCACCGTCACGTCGGTGGAGGGCTCGGTCACGGCGGCCGCGCCCGTCGCAGCCGCCGTGCCCCCGTCGGAGCTGGGGCTGGAGTCGGAGCTGGAGAGCCTGAGGCAGGCGCTGGACAGCGGGCTGGACTCCAAGGAGTCAAAGGAGAAGTTCCTGCACGAGATTGTGAAGATGAAGGTGAAGCAGGAGGAGAAGCTGGGATCGGCCTTGCAGGCCAAACGCAGCCTCCAGCAGGTAAGGCTCATACATCGTCTGTTCCTCATCTTTCCCCAGTTTTAAATGTGTGCGTTAAGTAAATAATAATAATATAAGCAGATAGAAATGCGGTGTGTTTAGTTCAGCTTAGCACAAAGACTGGAAGACACCCTCCAGCGGCTCCAAGGGGAGCCACAGCGCTGCACTCACATCACGTCATACTTCACCTGAACTGGTTTGACACTTTATTTGACAGTTGAACCTTTATTCAAGTGAAGTCATGGATTCTGAGACGTCTCTGCATATAAAACTTTCTGAAACTTCTGAGACTTGACTCGAAACCTGACTTGCCTTCGCCCCAGAAGTTCTTAGAAAACCACAAAGGGTTCATACCACATATAGGAGCAAATGCTTCACTTGAAGCCACCTCTGTGTCATTCAAGGCCACCCGGGTGATAAAGAGTCTATTCTCACACTGTTGTGCTATATATACATAGTATGTGACTTCATTGTAGTGAACGCGCCGTGCTTTGTACCACTGTTGGCTGAGAGAAAGGGATTTCCCAGCCCGAGCTGGCAGCTCATACCGACGCTAAGCTTCTCCCTGCGTTCTTCAAATCAGACGAGACAGAAAGTTTTCAAAGTTGGAACGCGGAGGAAATTACTTGAGTTAAGGCATCAACATGCAGAAGTGGATTTGAAAGTCATTATCACTGTCAGCAAAGCTTAGCATGAGTTGGCAAGTGATAACAATGAGAGCGGATGTTGCTGCAAAGGGAAAGGCCAGACTTCCATTTTTATTTTTGGTCTTGGACCGAGAACAAGAAAATGCCGACGAAGGAGTCTGTGTGGGTGAGCGGCACAGAACGCATCCTGAGCAGAGAAAAGGCAATTCCAGACGGACAGCACTCCACTTTCACTTTCCATCAGTGTTCATAGGCGAGCCAGCACACATCCAACCGGCCGACAGGCTGAGCGACCAGCGACTTTGAAAAGCACCGGTAGAATCCTGCTGAGATTATCTGAACTCACCCTGATTGCACATGTAAAGCCTCTGATGTGTGACGGGGAGTTGCACTTTTTTGTAGGAGCAACAAAGCCTGATAACAGACAGCTTGATAACTTGATAAGCACGTCTGTACTGCTAAGTTCTCATAAGAGGGCTGCGGATGTGTCACACACATGTTCTTCCAGTGATTCAGAGGAAGGAAGCCTCACTTCTGTGGGGCCACACGTTGCCCTCTCCCCTGACACGGCTCCATGTAAACACCGACATGGACACCGCGGCCTCCTGGAACACGGCAACGCTCTCGGGTGTCAACAGCTCGGAAACAAAGCCAAAACCGCCACGTGACAGGCGTATATATCCACCGGCATTCACATTGGTGGCAGAAGCAATTTTCTCGATGATTCATTAAAATGATAGAAAAGATTTAAATGGAAGAAGAAGGGGAAAAAAGATCATTTCCTACGTGATTAATTGCATAATAATTGTATGAACCCCAGAGAGTCTAACAATCTCTTCTCCCCAGGAGCTGGAGTTCTTGCGGGTGGCCAAGAAGGAGAAGCTGCGGGAGGCGACCGAGGCGAAGCGAAACCTGAGGAAGGAAATCGAGCGCCTGCGAGCCGAGAGCGAGAAGAAGATGAAGGAAGCCAACGAGTCGCGGGTCCGCCTGAAGCGGGAGCTCGAGCAGGCCCGGCAGCTGAGGGTGTGCGACAAAGGCTGCGAGGCCGGGCGGCTCCGCGCAAAGTACTCTGCACAGGTCAGTCAGCTCGCACGGCCACACAGCTGTCCAGACAATCTGCACATTCAATAATAAACCAAAATCTTATGAGATGAGAGGAAACGTTCATCACCTCTTGATGATTGGTTTGAGAGACATGGATTGAACTGGATTCCAACAAGGCCGCGCATGTAGACCGATGTCTAATGTGCAGATAGTCTAGACCATTATGTCAACACCCTCAGAGTAATTGCAGTGTTTCAAAGTTTTACGGTCTCAAATACTCTCAAGGCTCAGAAGAGGAGAAGGCCAGGAGAAAAAAACAAACACGTTTCCTCTTCCCCAGTCAAAAATAAATGGGTGTAGCCTCAAGTGCACAGACGAAGGATACACCCCCCCCCCCTCTCTGAAAGGAAACAGGAAGAGACGTTGACTTCCCTCAGGCACCATGGGAAATGCAGATTAGACAAAACAAGAGGGAGGTTACGCTCTCCAGCTGCGTCTGCGTACCTCCTCTCAGAGGCCGCGGCCATCTTTGGAGGGCCGTCATTAAGACGCTCAGTCCAGTCCCGACGTGCAGCCGGGGCCCGGGACAGGAAGAGAGCCGGGGCTCCCAAACGCCACCATTCTAAAAAGGCCAACTGTGTCTAAACATCAGCCTGATACAAGAGACTGTATTGAAATATAAGCTCAGATCTAGGGACTCTATTTCATGACTTGGTTTGTGTCATTTTGACACAAATCAAATAAACTAAAATTAGGAAGCCGATCTGCCACTGCAGCAAGATCATTTTACTGGAAACATCCGGAGTTCTGAAACTAAAGGTTTGTTCACCAGCTTGTGGCGCTGCTTAATATGGAATTATTTACATGGAGAAACAAATCTCACAAGTGCCCTCACAATGGGGAAAAAGGCCTCATTAATAATTAGGAAAAAAATGCCTCTTAATGCTGATAACTTGGTGGAAAGGTGTTTTTAACATTCACTCCAGCAATGTTTCATATGAGGACGCTCAGAATCACCTCAATCAGAACAGTTAAGAAAGCTAAGAAGCCTCAAAGGGCCTAAAAAGACCCTGAAAAGACATTAAGTCCAAGGACTTAACTGGGAGTGTGGTTCACCACCTCTCCTCAGCCCTAAAGAAAGGGGCGTCGGACCACCCTGATTGGCCGAGAGGGGGAACTGCACCCCGCTGCTCTGATGCTTCAGCTCACTCAGCTAAACAAACTGGGAAATGACAGCAAGTACCAAAGAACGAGGGACTGCTACAAGGTTTCCATTTAAACGAGAGTAAAGTGATCGTATTCTGCAACTGCATTCACATTCTTCACGAGGGACACCGGGTTTCACTGTTGCCATGGAATTCATGGAACCCGTTTCAGTCTTTGATCATTTCTTTGGCAATTCAGAAATTCACTTTACAGACATTAGAATGTATCCAGCGTCTTGTTCCACGCATTATACTGTGAGGCGTAAGCCTCCCAGGTTTCTGACGCCCGGAGGGGCCCCGTCCACATCCTGTCGCCCGGCTACCGCAGGTGGAGGCTAGAAAGCCAAGCGGACTCGCCTGTGGCTCTTCTTGGCCTCCAACTACTTCACCGTATCTGCAACATATTTTGCAGCAGGGGATCTCTTTATAGGTCAATAAAGCACAATGAGGCATTTATTGCGTCAATCAACTACATTTACCATCATCACTGATTGGACATCCACATAAAAGATGGCAAATATTCCCTTTTAAATTTGGGATCTTGAAAAAAGGTAGTTATGGGCTGGAGTTGGAACACTGGTGTCTATAACAGGGCCATGGGGCCACAGCGTGTAAACATGCATATGATTGAAATAGCCCCATAAGCAGTCTGTGTAAACAGCTCAGTTAAGAATAGGGATCATGTGGTCAACGCTTGCACCATTCCGCGCGACACGGCCCTGTAGTCACATCTGCTTCCCGCCATGTGTTTTGCAGATCGAGGACCTCCAGATGAAGCTGCAGCACGCCGAGGCGGACCGCGAGCAGCTCCGAGCCGACCTTCTGCACGAGCGGGAGGCCAGGGAGCACCTGGAGAGGGTGGTGAAGGAGCTACAGCATCAACTCTGGCCCAAATCCCACAGCGACAAGGAGGGGACGCCCAAGGACACGCCAGCTGACAACTAATCCAGCAGCCGACCTCGCCGCCTCACCAACCCCAGCCCTTTCCCCCATCGCCACAATCCCCAACATCCTCTGCCCAAATCTGACCCGAAACACACCCAGCCACCAGCCGGCCACACCGCACCACTGTCCATCTCGCTCGCCCTCCACGCAACCATGAAAGACTCTCGATCAGAGACGGACAGAAGAAACAAGGACCTGTAGACCTGGAGATGGCAAAGTACAATGCTGCATCAAGAAAACAGGTGTTTCTAAATCAAGCACTGACTCGCACCTTCCAAACTCACAGAACTACTCGACAGAAGAGCAGCACAACGTGTGGTTGTGCCTGACAAGAAAACCAGGTGAGACTTTGGGACAGACGTCTGTGATACTCAATGCTGAGAGATGATCATATTATATTGGAGTTATATAGTTGTTGAGCGGTGTTACAGCGGTGCGTCCAGGAGGGCGGAGTCTCACGCTCAACTCACCGCTCCACAAAAAGTCTCTGCCACCGTCCCGCGCCACGACGAAGACGATGGAGGGTCTTGAAGACATTCTAAGCTATTTAAGAGACTACATAGCGAACTGTAAAGACAAAAAAGGACAGTTTCTTTATCTCTCTGTGCTATTGAAGTTTGAAAAAAATATAAAAGATAGAAATAAATCAGAAGATGAACAAAACAAGCAAATGAACTTCCCACAGTGCCACCGTGGTTTTGTCGGTTTTTTTCAGGAAGCCATCGCAGTCCACTGAGGGGAAAAGCGTCGAGTTCAAAGTTCAAGCGACCCGTCTTTTCCTCCCATTGTTGTTTTATAAAATCATTTATTTCTCCGAGCAGTGGGCGGGCTTGTATTTGGGCTGATATTTTTCTCTACTTGGCGCAAATCCCAGGTTGGGAATTGGAACTTAAAAACATGCCGTGTTGAAGGCACCTTTCTAGAGAGCACTTGTTTTGGATGATCAATACCAATATCCAACATTGGAGTGTTGCTCCACTCAGTCACACACTGGTTGGCGTTTGATATTTGAAGCATTTGGGTCAAAACCCTGAAGTGTGTATCTTGTAAAGATAAAATACTCCAGATGTGAGCGGGGCCTTGTTTTCTGGTCCTGTAACGCTCGAGTGATGAAGGCCGGCATGTTTTTTTTTACTCCAACTGACATCCGACGCCATCATCTATGAGGTCATAGTGGGCTGGATGGGGCGCCCTTGGCAAGAACCACAAAATGTTCATTTTAATTAAATTAAGGTATGTAAATATAAATGTATGTTGTTGTTTTGTTTCTTTTGACTTTACAATAATGAATCTCACTTTGTCATAACGAGATACTGTTATAATGCATTGTACTCCCACTATTGTCTTCAATCTTACTTTGAAAACATCATCGTATACATGACTGCTACCATATAAATCCAGTAAGCATTTTGTTGATTATATGCATCTCGAATAAATACTGTTGTTCTGTTTCCTTAAAGGCAAAGTCTTGTAAATAAACGGAAAGAAAAGAAGGCTCTGCCTGTTGCTTGCTGATGCAGTCTGGGATTGTTGGAACGTTTCTCCCGCTTTTGTAATATAATTGACACAAATGTCGCTCGAGCACCCGGTTACGACTCCCAAACAATTTGACAAAACCTCATCAACAGCATGCGTCCGTCAGGTGACCTGTTTTTCGGAAGCCTGAACAAAAAAAGTCACATGTTGGAAGAATAAAATCTGATTTTATTCCTAAAGGCAGAGGCCAGGAATCTGCGTCACACAGTGGGTACAATGCAATCAGAATGTACATTGTGTTAAATGCTACGTTTCCTTTTTGGTTGTTGATGTTGTTTTTAAAACGTGGAGATATTTTATTGCTTGTCTGTTTATGTTTACTTTTTTTTTTTTCCAATTGAAAACTCATATTTTCTTTATGCATGAAATTTGAGTTTGCCATACATATAGTCAGTTATTGGGCATTGATGCTGTACATGTAAAGGTTTTATTGTGTTATGCAATTTAAAGCAATTTGTCTTATTTAGAAGAGGAAAAAGGTAATAATAATAAAAAAAAAAAGAACAACACACATTATATTGCTCTTAAGAAAAACAAACTTCACACTTGCAAAAAAAACAAAAGAAGAAGAAGAAGAGAAAAAAAAAAAAAAAAAAAAAGTCGATTGCAATGCTGGACAACCTCAAGTGCCTGGACGTGGGCGAAAGGTTTCCAGAGTAGGAAAACTGATGACAAAGCTGTCGGGGCTGGGCCTCTCATCAACTTCCTGTTTGCAGGTTTCAAATTAAAAGCCCCTCCCTCGCTCAGCAGCTCTTTTTATCAGTATTCTTAAAACCAACCAGTTTACAGACTTTGTGTTCTTTTCCAGTGCAGAGAACAGTTGAACAAATGCTAGACGCTTGAGACTTGTTTTTCCCTGAATGAGTGCTTTATTTTCTTCGTTTGAAATCAATGATATGCATGTTCAAATTTTTTTTTTTTTTTATAGAAGATCTTGAAAAGCCACTTGCTTCGGCGAATTGTTACTTTGGGTTGTATATAAAGACTGTCGAGGATAATAAAGAGGGCATTACGTTAAAAGCCCTTTTCTTACCTAACATTATGGATGTTGCTCAGAGATCGACACTGCGTCGGCCACTTTGGCTGACCTCAAATTGGTACATTTTGTAGTTGTTTTTACACTCAAAAGAGTTGATAGCCTATGTGTAGTTTACTTTACTCATGGTTTTCTACAAAAGAAGGGAGACAATAACGACATTGGCTCTTCACTCTCCCGCGCAAAACGTAAAAAATTAGTTTAACAGCGTCTTGTTTTCTAAAGGAGAACCATTTTGCTAAATAATGGACAGTAAAGCAGCAATAACAGTCCATATTAATAGACAAATAACTAGCCAGTGTGAAGATTTGAATAAGAATTTACAAATGTAAATATTTTTTTCATTTACAATATTGTATAATATATGTACATTGTGTTTCCTTTTTCAAAAAGAAATCTTTTCTTACAATAGCTGTCTTGTTTTTTTGTTTTTTTTTTATTTGTGTTTTAACTGAACAGCAGTGCGTAAGAGAATATTCCCTACATAAACATTTTAATCCATTTCTTTTCTTTTTTTTTTCTTTTTTTTTACTGTAGAGTCTTTATATTGAATGACTTTTTTCACCAGTTCATATATATTTTTAACAGTATGTTCAGTATCAGATAGCAGGCCTACCGTACGGGTCACACACACGACTACGCCACCTTGCAGATTGTTCCCCTCTCATCCTCATGTATCTTCTTAGCCCTGTGCTGCTGCTAATACTATATAAACCTTACAATTCTAGAACTATTTTTATGTAAGAGGTAAATGTAAGCTTTCCCATTCATTAATGCCACATATACAGTATGAAAAGAAAAGATTGGCTTCTTCATCTATCTTCCTTGTTTCCCTCATCTTTTCACGCCTTTTTCCTCATCCCTCCTTCAGCACCACCCTCCCTCTTCTCTCACGACACGGACTATATTGTAAAGTAAAGGACTTTATGAGATTATGTTTGAAAATAGCTATGCTTATATACTACAGTGACTGAATGTACAGTGTATAGATGCATTACCAGAAATAAAGTTGTTTGTCCAGATTGAATGACCCAGTTTCTTATTTTTTCTGCCTGTTTATATACAATAAAAACAATCTATAACAACATCCTTTAAATATGGCAGACTGTGTGCTTTTTTCTCTTCAGATTCATCTCACTGATGAATTCAGGTCAGTTCAACTGAAATATTTGTTGTCAAAGGAGGGGATCTTATCCGGCTGTCAGGATTTCACAATCAGAGAGACACACTTCATTTCTTCTACAAGACTGGTTCCCAACCATGAGGTCTGGACTCTCAACGGGATCCCAAGACCAACAACACTGTGCTTCTGAAACAAAAAGGTTACTGTTTAAAAATGTTCTCTAGTCCTTGCTTCATCCTTGTGAAATGCAGCCCAGTAAAAAAAAAGGGAACGGTCTTCTTAAAGGGACAGTGTGTAGGATTTAGTACCATCTAGTGGTGTGGATGCAGATTGCAACCAGCAGAATACCCGTCCGCTCACTCCTCTCTGTCCAAGACTGTGGTAACGAGCCGCCGAGTGCAAAACCGCGTTAAAGTGGTTTGCCTCGCTCAGAGGCCATCTTTTCTGTTTTTATACTCATATCTGTAAGTTCGAAATTTCCCCTAATCATGACAAAAATGGAACAAGTGCCAGATGAAAAGTTTTACAGTTTGTAATAATAAATCCTGAACATGCCTGGTCTTGAATCACTTTTTCCCTCAGAGATCTTGGCTCAAGATGAATCCACTTCACATACAGTTTTTAATATCTGCATGTTTTGATCTATGCCAGTCAGTGTCAGGAAATCTGTTGGTCTGCATGAGAACCCTAAGTGTCATCCATATAATACTCATATTGGATAGACGTGGCTAAAATAGTAGAATTAAAGGGGCATTGTTTACTCGTGAGGATTACTACTCAACCAGCTGACAGTTGTAAAATGTCTTCTGGGGCTCTGGAGAGTTGTTTTTCACTCTTGATTTCTTCACTAAACTGAAGCGAAATTCCCCTGAGAAATATAATATTCATAATAATGTTTTCGTTAGTGTATAAATCCCTTGAAACTAAGAATTGTTGAGTTTAACAACACACTTCAGGAGCAACGTAAGTCAGACCGCGGCTGGCGGTACCGCGGTGTGGCGATCAGCGGCTCGTGGGAGAAGTACGGAGGCCTTCATTCAGTAACACGCTCTCGCTGGAGGCAGTGTTTGATTTGTCCGTTCTGGGCTCCCGTAGAAACATGGTGGGCTTTGTGAAGAGGACCTGCTCCCTATGACGAGAACTCAACAATTCTTAGTTTCAAGGGATTTATACACTAATGAAAACATAATTATGAATATTATATTTAATTTCTGCCTATAAATCCCCCTAAATTCTACACAAGGCTCCTTTAAACTACTTATAATTACCTGTGACCAGGCATTGCATTATTTTAAGGGACCAGAAGCCAAAATGTCTGGGAATCACGGATTCAGTTTGTTTCTCAGGGGAATTTCGCTTCAGTTTAGTGAAGAAATCAAGAGTGAAAAACAACTCTCCAGAGCCCCAGAAGACATTTTACAACTGTCAGCTGGTTGAGTAGTAATCCTCACGAGTAAACAATGCCCCTTTAATTCTACTATTTTAGCCACGTCTATCCAATATGAGTATTATATGGATGACACTTAGGGTTCTCATGCAGACCAACAGATTTCCTGACACTGACTGGCATAGATCAAAACATGCAGATATTAAAAACTGTATGTGAAGTGGATTCATCTTGAGCCAAGATCTCTGAGGGAAAAAGTGATTTAAGACCAGGCATGTTCAGGATTTATTATTACAAACTGTAAAACTTTTCATCTGACACTTGTTTCATTTTTGTCACGATTAGGGGAAATTTAGAACTTACAAATATGAGTATTCATGGGCTAAAAAAGACAAAGGAGTCACATCTCAAAGAAGTTGGTTTCAGCCTCACAGACTTGAATCCCTAATTACAGCAATTTTGAGAACAAAAAGCAGCAAATAAAAGCAGCTGAACACACGGAGACAAAGACAAAACAGAAGGAAAAATACATCGAATGTGTGATGTCAGAATATCAGATGACGCAAATGTAACATAGACAAGCTCTTTCAGTGAAAACAAAGCCGAGTTGCTTCAGTGCAGAGGCCATGTTTCAGCACACCAAAACAACACTAAACATTCCTCTGGTTCCACCCTCTCATCCGGTTTATGTACACAGATATGGTTTTAGGGCAGGCGCTGGAGAAACCTCCATAATTACTATGAAAACTTTAAAAAGGAAAAGATGAGCTGCAAACACTTAACTAGAAAGGAATGTGCACTTGGTCTCAAGTTAACGCCCACTCGGCCTGACAGCATGAAAACATTCAGCATGTACACACACACAGCGAGGGTTACATGGTCATGTGTGCACAGCACAGATAGATCCAGTGCAGGTAGAAGCAGCACGGGAAGTTGTTTCTGGTTTGGTGAACAGCATACCTGCAGCTCGCTGAAATACAAATTAAAGACCTTTAGACACGGCCTTAAAATAAATCCCGACCAAAATAATAACAAAAGAAGCTGGCACAGACTCTGCAATTATGAATGTGTAAACTATAAATTAACAAAAGAGGATGCTAGAAACTGAAAGATAACAGCAGTGACTAAACCCACATAAACATTTGCTCCACTGAGAAGCTATCATTGTCTATCGTACTCCATCAAAACAAGCCGAGAGTCTACAGGCAGGCCTGGAGAGACCGACCCAGTCCCAACACGTCAAGTATCGCAAGTACCGGGTCGGTGCGCCTCGGTGTCTGATGCTAACGCACCCACGCACCATTTAGCGTCTTTATGAGATGCAACAGGCTTTCAACAATCTCCAGGGTAAATGGTTAGAGCAACTGGCATAAAGAATGAGAGAGGCCAAGTAGGGCGAGTGGAGGATGATTGGGTTAACCAAACACAGGACTTTCACCCAGGAGACCACTGGTCATGGTCCGTAAAAGAAACCAAGTCAACGTTGACTTATTTGACCTTACTTGTGTAACAGGCGTAGTTATTTTAGGTTACATAATATGTAACAGAATTCAGATTTTGGTCTGCGGTTAGTTTTGTTGCCTAAACCTAACCACATAGTTTTGTCGCGCAAGTAAACCTCAAAATTACGTTGGGGGTTTATTTTGAAAAGACACTACGCTTGTAACGAGCGGAAACATGACAGGCAGGTGAGAAAGATGGATATGTCATTAGTTTTGTCTAAATCTGGTTATGAACCTAAATATTGGACCTGATGATTGCGCTAGAGGAAACGTTAGGGGATCACTGAAGTCACTAGGATTCTTCCTCTGGGAACCATGAATGCCCGAATAGACGTTTCTGCCAATCCATTTTCTTGATGTGGAAGTATTTTATTAGATAACTGAAAAGTTTGACCTGCTGGTCGTGCTAGATGAAAAAGTAAGGGGGTTATTAGCATATATCCACTGGGGAATGTGAAAATCTGTACAATCGGACCGTCCACCCATTGAAAACATCATTAAACATTTCCTTTTTATTTTCCAAATGAACATGAACCATAATTTGCCTAAAGTTATTTACATGAATTTGGCTGCTGGAGTGTTTTGAAATCTGTTTTTATTTGTCACAAACACCCGATGTATTGATTGTAGACTACATTTCTGCACAAGACAGTAAACCATCCTGTATCCACGTTTTTCCGCCTGAACCAGACTGGTACTGCCAAAGGTTAGCTCTAGAAGTATATATAGACCTAAACTACACTTATCTACAACTGACCTTTAGCCAGCTAACAACGCATTGGATACACTCGGTTTCTTTCCCTTTTTTCCACTGAACATTCGGTATCTACTTGCAAGTTAAATTAAATGCATGGATGTAGACAATTAGCACAGTCAGAGAAAGAGAGACATGTTTTAACCTTTAGATGCACAAAGTGGGTTAAAAGAGACTTGAGAGGATCATTTTGTTTTACGTCTTTGCATGTTTCGCATTTGGACACGCGGATGTGCAAAGCATGGTTTGATCTTAACACTCTTGGCAGCAAACTGTTGACCGTAAAAATATAACCAAAATAGAATAGAGTTGTTTGACCTTTACAACAGTGGGGACAGATCAAGCCAGACATAGTGGCCATAATGAAACCATCCAAATCCATGGAGGTGTATTGCTCTGAGTGTGGATTCAACAACAACATGCTCATGGTCAGTTACCCTCAGTTGCCAAAAAAGGGAAAGGCTGCCGTCCTCCTGAGCAGCGTGTGTGTGTACACGTGTACAAAGCGGACGGCTGTTGCTGGGCCCGCAGGAGGGAAGGGAGGCACTGGAGAACCAGAAGCAAGCCTGAGCGGAGCAGACTGCAGTACAATGAGAGGTTTTCTAAAGGGACTCTGGAGCTCGGAGACACTACCACTTTCGTCCACAGGGACCGCCAAAATCAACACAAAATGAAAGTTCCTCGTTGTAACTTTAATACCATACTTAACAAAAATAAGTTACTTTAAATGTGGTTCTTTTTAATAACAAAGCAATAAAAATGAAGTCTAAATAAGAGAGAGCTGCCAACTAAATGTCTAAAATTAGTGCTTCCACAACCGTTTCATGTACATTCATCCTGATCTCTGATGCAGCGCTTATAAAGAACAGATGTCTTTTAAAATGCACTGGCTATGGGAAAGGGCAAAATCATTGACCCCGAAAAATGAACAACTAAACAGTACCAAGACTCAAACTCAAGTGTTGTGTCATTATGTGTGGTGATGGAGATTTCCTTCACATGACTCGGGTACAGTAAGCGAGCAGAGCCTCGGCTGGGTGGAGACTCATGGGCTGCTGCGCCCCACATCGTCAGCGCGGTGTGGGCCGTGACGTCGGATGTCTCTCGGCTCCTCTAAACCAGCAGCAGCACCACACAGGGCTATTGACTGACCCAATTACAGCAGTCACATGAGGAAGAACACCCCACAGTTAGCTCATTAGTCTCTGGAGTCTCTCTGCAGCTCGCTTAGTCTTGCTCTGCCTCCGCGTCTCCTGCTGTTTTATAATGTACAGTCAATTACTAAGTCATGTTTTATTCATTTAGGGCAGTTTGAGGATTTCTTTTATTTTTATGAAGGGTGGGACGAGTGTTTTGAAATATGCTGGCATGTCTTTCAGACTGGCATGTTTTTTGAAGCTAGAAAGATTCATGTTTGTGATGTGAATGTAATCCAATGCAACCATAACTGTTATTATGCATATCCTCGTGATTTTTTATTTTCATAGTTTACTCACTACATTCATTCTAATCGGGCTGGGTGAAATAACAAGATGATATTCATTTGTCCACCATCAGAGAGTTTGACTGTTTACACCATAGTGGTTGTCCCTTTAATGTCTCTTTATGGATTATTGGATCATTGTGGATCATGTTGGAAATCGATGAGTAGGACTGCCTTATCGCAATGTTGCAATTTTCCATTCATTTTTCCAACAGTACGATGGAATACTTTGTCAGATAAATACTTTGTTGCATCAAGCAATAAATTAAATTTGCTGTCTTTTTTTTCATGAACAATTTCTTTTCAAGAAAATTGACCATATCAGGAAAAATATCGATTTCCTGATATATCTGGTTGTTTGCTGATGTATCCATATGCCATAATCACAGTGTTTCCCAACTGAAGGCTTCCCAGTAAAACCAGAACCCTCACGGCCGGCCGAAGACTGTGCAGCCATGAGGTGGACATTTTTGATTGGTCATGCTTTAATCTGTAGACTCTCAGGAACATAATCACCTTTTCCCAAAAGCTGACTTACCAACTACAGGACATGATTAGTTAAATTAATATGGTTCCCAACTTTTTAAGCTTGCAACCTTGTCTCCTAAAAGTTACGTTCCCATACAACTAAATTGCATTTTCAATTACGTTTGGAGGGAAATGTTCTCCCAGATTACGGTCGCAGTTTTAAAGAAATGGGTAACGTTGTGAATTGACCAAAAAAACACTTTAAAACTACCTGTTTATGTTAATATAATGTATAATTTGGTTTGGCTCAAAATAAGTATGTTTGTCACGTGACTTAAGTTACATCAGTAACAAACGTTTTCCACGTGGGACACAGACAGCGGCCTCCTGGGGGTTTGTTTGACCCCTCCCTCCACCCAGACCTCCTCACTACGCAGACCTTCCATGGACTATGATTAGAAATGCATTTGTGATACGTCAAAAATAAACAAACAGAATATGTTTCCCTCAAAATGTAAGACTATGCAGCTTTATTATGGGAACGTCATTTTGTAGGAGACCAGGCTGAAGCCAGGCTGACCCGGTCTAGGACCCCTTTTACACCTCATGGACTTCACATCCATCTCTTTCCTTTTGGTTACAATAAAAGGAGCTGTTTGTTCTCATTAACCCATGGACATTATTATTACATGCCGTCTAATGAATCCATTTCATTCAATTATGAACTCAACTCCCTGTTCTTCCTCAAACTGTTTGTTTTTAACAATGTTCTGTTATCAAAATGTGGCTAGAGACCCGATGTATGTAGGAATGTTTGAAAGAAACATTCTTCTTACGGTTAAAGCAACAAAGAGAAGCACTCCAGAGATCTCTGAATACATCTGATCCTGATCAGTTCAACCACTACATGATGTGCATGTGAGTTAGAGCTGTGAAGAAGTTCTTCTTATTCGGGCGAGTCGCTCACCAAACAGATTCACGTGCAGCGCCTCCCTCTGCTGACCCTGATTTACATGTGGCCATAAAAACCAGGAGGGATCACAATCACATTTGTCACTCAGACGCACATATGTGGCTAGAGTGATAAGAAAATCTTGTCTGGATTTTATCTAAATACACTTGAAATGACAAATGGGGCCTTGTGTTGGGACTCTTGCTTGTTTTAATATATTTGTTATCTCAGTTAATATAATGCTTTTATTATTTGTACTAGTCCAGTATAGGGGTACCACTACCACCACAGTTCAACTCTCCGCCTGAACTGTTAACGGTTTACCAAAACCAAACCTTACATGCTGTTTAATAAAATATCTGGGAGCACATTTTTTTAGATTGCATTGCAGTGAAATCCTCCTCACCCCTTCAGCACCCCGTCACCAGTGTCAAGGCCCGGTCTATGACTCCCTGGGGAAGATCCATGAATACAATCTGTCTATAGTCTAAAGCCTGTCCTATGAATGGATTGCATTGGCAGGGTCAGCACCTAGGACCTTTGAATTATTAAAATGTACTATTTTGTAAACTGTAGCTCAAATTCACAATGCATGGTAAAATCACTAATAATAATAAAAACCTTTAGGATAAGTTGGCTGAGAACTCTACGCTGTCAGTAGTTCTGCATCTTGAATGTGAAGCCTGTGTTGGTACTGTTCATCATTATTCCACCTAGAAAACAACTCACCAAAGACAGCAGACTTGACCTTTCCCCCCCCCTCTTTCTCCTCTAAATGGATACTTCCCTGCAGCTTAATGGACTCTTCTCCCTCTAACATTCACACACGTACACACAAACATCCACTTGCCTTGCCAGAAAGGCCACAGTCAGCCGGTGCAGGTCACTGGCCCCTAGGCAGGTTCAATATTTATGGGTGGCCGTGGCTTTTTACCGTCTCAGCTTGACAAAAACGATCAGCATCTCAGGCACTCTGCCTGTCAATCCAGCGGCTCCACACATCCCATCAGCTGCCATCGCAGTCAGCCCTGCAGGATGTCACTGTGATGAGCTGCTGGGATGTCACCTGGAGATGGACAGCGAGCTGGGCTTCCCTGAACTAGGAGACGTCACTCTGGATCCAGAACCACAGTTGCTCCGGCCTGACATCTGCAGCAGAGCTTCAACACTAAGAACAGCTCAAATCCTGATTATGTGGGATCTTTGGCTGTTGTTGTGTATTACTGTGCATCCTTTACTAGGCAGTTGTCTTGTAGATTAAATAGAATGAACAGAGGAAGAAAGCTGTGATGTAAATCTATACTCTCGGAACCCATCAGCTAATGGTCGGATGAAAATGTATCCTCTGGGGACAATGGCCATCATTTCTGGGGGCTCCCGGTGTAGCCAACTGATATCCTTCCGTGCTTCCATGTTTACGTTCCGATTAGCAACTTGAGACACGAGAATGGAGTTTAGATACAACGTTTACGGCTAATCTCTATGAAGAGAGATTTGCATATGAATGCAGATAAATACATTTTAGTTTCAGGACCTCTTTAGAGTTTTGAATGAATACCCCATTGATATAGAATGGAGCCAGGGTGGTGACTTTATAGATTGTACGTCATATAGTTCATCAAATTTCTGCACATTTAGCATGCAATTTCACTGTTCTAGTGTGCACTGCATTCTCAAAAAGCAGCTTTGGGGTATGTAGTATAGAATTGAGACACAGCAGCATCTCTCAAGCAAAGTAATCTCAGTAAAAATTGATCGTTTGTCGTGGAGTTCAGGAGGTCAACTCTGTGGCCTGAGAGGTGTGGGAGGTTTATAGAGGAAGGAGAATCCTGACAAAAGCAGGCGGGTCAATGAGCTTGGTGGACCGAAGAAAGTGATTCCCATTTACAATAAAATTTCTTAGATGGCAAAACAATGTATGGATCATATCTAATTTTAGACAGAAGGCATAAGGTCAGACTTACATCCAGTGTAAACCTGTTATTTCAAGCTAATCCATGATGCTTTTATTGAACATAACCAAAAGTAAAAAAAGTGTTCTTTGAATATAGCCTCGATGGATCACTCTCAGATTAATGGACCAAATATGAAAGTCATGTTAGAGCCTGGAGCAGCACAAAGCTTGATTTCCTACCACAAAACACATGCCAATTGACGTTTGGCTAAGCCCCGCCTCCTGCTACTCTGTCAAGCTGTCGGAACTACCATGGAGCCCACACTGTCACTAACTGCAATCCCTGAAGTGCAAATATTTTGAAAAAATAAAAAATTAATAGCGATTTCAGAAAGAAGCAGACAGAAGGGTCTACATTGTGTTTGACCCCATCCAGGATGTCAAACTGATCAACCAGACGCACTAGTCGCCTTCCACGACACATCAGTCATTTCTGTTTCAGTGAGACTGCCATTTGGAAATTGTCAAAAGAAGTAAAAAAGTATTAACTTCTGTAATTAAAAGAAGTGTGGAGTGATCAAATATAAATGAAGCTGGAGAGTAACATGTTTAGTTCTTCTCGGTGTAGCTGTCTTGTGGTTCAACACGTTGTTCTCATTGAGCCCAAATGACGCAAACCAAAAACCAGAAACAGTCCGGAGCTTGTGTGGACCGCTCAGGACGTGCCTGGTGCGAAGGCGTCCCGGGTCGCTGGCTCGTGAATCATCACCACAACAGCTCAAAGCAGTCAAGGATGTGAACACAAGCTCTGCAGCTGAAGCTTTGTGGAGGGTGGCAGGGGCGTGCCCTCACAGAACATGACAAAGTGAATAGGAAGCCTCTGCAGTGGGCAGCTTTCATCAAGGCCTGTGTGGGCATGATTTCATAAAGACTGTGGGCCCCCGTGGGTAACTCATGCAGGCCTTGCTGCTGGTCTGAGGCAAAAATAAAAACTGCAGTAATGAGAAATATATAGGCCACATTTTCTTGCCGCGGTTAGTCAACTTACGAGACAGGAGCAGCTAAAAGCCCCCTACAACTCACGCTTCCTTCTTCTAAAGCAGGGTCAGCGTATGTAGGATTTCTATTGGGACACGACTGTCGCAGTGATCCAAGTAAACCCTCTCAACAGGATCCAGAACGGGGAAGAAAATAGAGAAAAAAAGATTTCACAAAGGAAAGAAAAAAAGAGCTTCAGCTCAGTTTCATCACGCAATTCTTGAACAAAGGTTGGAGCATCTCGCAGTGTCCTGGGGGGGAAGAGCAGCAGGCAGAGCAGGGGCTCTACCACGGCAATATGGCTGCACGGCACCCAGCAAGGCAGGGGGAGGGGGGTACTGGCCATGCTGGGTGCCACATCGCCTCAAGTGGGTGCAGGGTGGGGGTTGTAACTGACAGTAGTTGAGTTGTCAGTGTCACTGTGATGAGGCAGAGCTGGTGTGACGTGCCCGTCAGCAGCGGCGCGCTGCACCGCGTCCACATACAGTGCAGCTCCTTTAATGTACTTTGAATGTGAGCATTTGTTTACACACAGAAGAGACAGCGCAGAGCTGGTGCAGGAAGAGGCAGCACGCTACCGGCGTAGGCGTAAGACACGGGGAGGAGAAGAAGAAAAACAGAAGGATGGGAGGAAGGGCGACGAGAGGAGAAGGACGAGCGGGACACGACGGGGCTGGCTGCCTCCCTCTTCCTCCCTCTTCCTCCCTCTTCCTCCCTCTTCCTCCCTCTTCCTCTCTCTTCCTCCCACTCCGTCTCTGCCGTCTCAGAGGAGATGGAGGGATACGAACGCCGCGGCCCTGCGCCTTCGTCTCGCCTACAAATGAAGCCGTCGCTGCAGCGACTCCTGCCAACACTGAGCTCCTGTCATTTACATACCACGTCTCCTGCGGGGGCGTACGCGAGCTCCAACACACAGGAGCAAGACTTGGAGGACCTCGCTATTCAGTTGGAAATGAACGCATCTCACACGGGGCGCAAAGCACTTCCCCGGCTAGCACAGAGTACACGTCGGTTTACATGCAGTAACAAGGAAGGGGAGGAGGAAAGTAGTGGTTAGTGTATTGACTTTGAAAAACAAGAAGAAGAAAAAAAAACTTCAATGAGAGAAAAGAGAGAGAGAAAAAGAAAAACCCAGGCAGAGAAACAGGCACCATGGTGCTCGAGCTGCAGGGGCATATTAAAAAATGAATCAAAGGCACACTGGCTCTCCCACTGAAAGACACAGAGAGCCCAGCTCACAGCCCTCCTAGTGCGAGAGTGTCAATCACTGGGCCCCCACGCACACGTATGCATACACTTTGATGGGTATTTTCCACTCAAGGGCTCCGCACATGCACATGGCTCTACGCAGCAACAAGAAGACTCAGGGGAATACACACAGACGCACATGAACACACGCCGTCTAATCAACCCTCCATTCACTGAATCTCCAAGCCCTGCTCCCTCTGATTTCAATCACAATCGGAACTGTTTTCTACATGAGTAACTTCTGGGTGAACTGAAACAGCATTTACACAGTGGGAAGCAAAAACTCCAGACTAAATTCATTTGAAAGGTGGGTCAGCAGCTAGCAGATAGCAGATTTTCTCCTGTTTCTAAACATGCTGACAATTTGGGTTTTATTTGTCCTGGTTTTGAGATTCCTGCCTCCGCCCCAATACAATTTGGTGGAAACGTAATTTCTGTGTGGATTACGTTCATTGGCCAGTTTTTTTCCAGACCAGAAGTCACAGGATGGGGAGGATCGTCGGGCACACGAAGCTCAGGACTTTGACACTTGAGGATATAGGGCTGCAATTATTAATATAATTGTCAATTCTGATAATCTGATTGCTTTTTTCTTCATGAATTACTTCAACAATTAATACTGTTATTTGAAGACATCACTTTTGACGGTGTGACCTTGTTTTGCGTCACTATTTTCTACTTTCTCTTGGTATCAGTAGCGTTCTGGTTTGTAGTCTCATAGTAGTATTATAGTAGTATTGATCAATCAAAAACACTCTGGTTGAATGCAGGTGACAGTCCTTGTGGAGACCAGGTCTGGGAACCCACCGGCTATCTGAGTTGATGAGTTATCTTTTTGTTGGTTTCAAATTTGCTCATAAACTGGCTACTTGTGAAACAATCCGGTCGTAGACGTTGTCTCTCAACTCCAACTCCAGTCTCACATCTCAAGTTACAAATCCGACTGTAGACAATGAGCAGCACACGGAAAAGGAAGTCTTGGCCCAGTTATCTGCGGGATACACCAGAACCCTAGAAATATAGCTCCTTGCCCTCAGTGGTTTATTGGTCTTCAGACCGACAGCTGATAGGTTCAGACACAACGCAGTCCTCTCATTCATTTAAGTTACTCATTTAAATCCAATCCGGTGGTGCAGCATGGGTGTCCAGAAAAAAACTGCAGGGTCACCTTGGAAAAAAACCCAGTAAAAGGTGAACCAGACTTGACTTTTGCTGCAACGCAAGCAATCTCATCTGGCAACTTGCTGGATCATTGGCCAATCACATATATGCAAGAACACATTCCTGGTAGATTGCTTTGTAAAATGAACGCCATAGTTCTAGTGTTTACCTTGAAATCGTTGCAATGAAAGATAAAATAGTCGCTGCTGTGAAACTTTCCAGAGCGGTAAAATCCTGTCAATGAGTACGAGGCTTCTGATAAGTCCTTAATGCATTAATCTGTTCCTCCAACTGGACGTCCTGCATCGTATTTCATGTTGAGACGCTCAGAATCCCCACAGACAGGGACGTTGCTGTTGAAAACAGATGTCGCTGTGGCTAGAAACCACAAGAAGTAAGGAAGAAAATAATTTATTTACTGAATGTGGGTGAACTGACCCTTGAAAAGAATAGTTAACATTGTGCAAAGTATGCTCCTTTCTTTCTGTGAAGTGAAGTGAGGTAAGATGGGAAGATGGATATAAATCTCCTGTAGGGTTGGGGGAAGGAGAAGTGAGAGGGAACGTGCAGTGGGTATCTTGCAGATGAACGACCCCCAGCCTCGTGCCCGAGCTCCCGGCTCACCTTCCGGCAAAACTCGGCGGTCCTTTGCATCATCAGGTGGCCGTTCATCTGCTGCGCTGCAGTGACACAGAGCCGGTGGAAAATTGGAAAAGTTTCACTTAAATGAATTAGACCTCAGCAACATTGTTTTGGAAATGAAAAGGTTTTATCCACTGATATCCAAACACACCTTTCTTCCAATTTCTTCATATTGCTCTTTTAACTACTACGATCCACAAATAGTGAGGTGTAGATTAACATGACCGTTGGATAGCTATTCGCCCCAAAGTCTCGTTTGATTAGATGAGTTTTGGTAAATGCCACATTTGAAACCGTTTTACAGAAGAGAAAAGACAGGGGTTTAATGTGAAAATACTCTGATACTGTCACAGTTCAGCTTCTCTTCTCTCCTGCCTCTCGATGGCTGCAGTCCAATAGTCCACAATTGACCTCCTAACGTCTTTTCCAAACCACTTTTGATGGAAAGGAGAATTCATGAGGAGTTAGGAAAAGACAACCGCGGTGTTTGAGAATCCAACTCCACTTTCACTAAACTACGTAGTTATGATGCGACGGGAGACGCATGTTAGTGACTTCAGTCTGCAGCTTAATTTATTAATAACATAAACAACCTGGTTCAAAGTATTACTTTATTAACAAGGTTGGAATATAAGTGAAAGAATGAATATAAAAGTGAAACCAAGTGATTGTCACAGAGAACAAAGGTACTAAACAGTTTCATTCTTCAGTTTCAAACATGCTGAATTAAATACGTTCTCCACTAACAATGTCTCGTATCCCTCTTTGTTGTTGTGGTTTATATGCAGATTATAATCTGATCATAAGAATATGCAGACAATAGTTTATGAAACTCAGTGTTGACTTGAAAGTGTTTTGAAATTGTAATGTTGATTGAAAAGATGATAATTAAAAACATGAGTGAGACTGAAGAGCTCCTCCAGTTTAACCTTTTATCAAAGCTTCTGTAACTGAAGTGAAATAAAAGAATGAGGGCTGAGGCTGCAGTACAACACCAGAGAGAGCAGATCAATACGTCACTGTGATCACTTTACAGCAGTTTGATCAGTTTACAGCAGTTTGATCAGTTTACTGCAGTTTGATCAGTTTACAGCAGTTTGATCAGTTTACAGCAGTTTGATCAGTTTACAGCAGTTTGATCAGTTTACAGCAGTTTGATCAGTTTACAGCACTTTTCATCAACAGCAATGTAATGTTCGTAGGTTTCCAGCAGGTTCAACAGATTATTGAAAGTTAATTTCCAAGTTATGTCAACGGTTATTTACATGATCTTCGTTTGTCTTCATGATCGTTTGTTCTCGTGAACGGCCGAATGATACGTCATTTAAATGTTGCCGCTGCAAGGAATTGTGGGTCAGAATTATCTCCTTTCCTTTCGTAAAGGAAGATCCAGTGTTTCCTATGCTAAAGGAGCTAAGTAAGGAAGCATTGAAGCTCCTTTCCTTTGCATTTAGAGAATTCGAACAGCTCTTATCATGGCGGCCACTGAGATACTTCCGGGTCATTTCACTCAGTTAGAACCTTCCTAAGCAAAAAGGACTATTCCGTAACATTTGCAGTTTTTTTGTTAACGGGGGCGGACATCTTTCCTGCTGGAGTTAGGGATGCATTTGTAATTACTAGGGCTGTACCAGATAGTTTGAAGCTACATTCATGACAGTGAAATTCAAATTGTTAGCATTAATAACTTACAGAAACATTTTGTGCAATGGAGTACCGGCTTCCACCTTCTCTTCCCCTCTCCAGTCCAGCTTCAATCCATTTAGTTTTGTTTAGCCTTTCAAAAACTAAATTTTCACTACGGTCAAAAAGGTTTTACTCTACGGCGTGCTCCTGTATTAACGGGGCGCTCAAGCACCACTTATATAACCAAAATAACACAAAATTGGACGTATGCTAAAATGTTGCTACTTATTTACAACACTACAATAATACGGTGAAGCATAGAGAAAACATAAGAAAAAAGAGAAAGCAAGAGACTAAATATATCACAAAATTCATAACAGACGTTGCTAAATTGAATATGATTCTGTTATCATGTGCACGTGAGGGCCATTATCGTATCATTATTTGAATGATAATCTCTTCATATCACCCAGGTGTAATGTCATGTTGTTCAAAGTGAATAATGTGTGAAATGCTAATGTCAATGTGCGGTGGTGATGTAAACAATCTTAAAGTGGCACTCAACCAATCCTTTCTGCAGTCAGACGTTACAGCTGTGGAACACTGTGCACAGATGCAGGGATTGAAGTTTTACACTCTTCTGCGTGTATGGTCCAGGCTCAGCCCATGGCCCGCGGCTGCTTCAGCTCTCTGAATCAATATTTCAGCGCGCCGAGGCGTCGCTCAGCCTCCATCCACCTGGAGCGCTGCCAACATCCAGTTTCAGTGCAAGGCTTCTGCCCACACACACACACACACACACACGCACACACACACACACAGAGGAGCATTAGCAGTCAGAAACAAACTATCAGAGCTCTCTCCTTTGTCTTGCCAGGTGGAATCATACATAATAATGAGGCAAGTGAAATATGGCCCCGTCGGGTTGAAATTAGATTGCGCAGTCGTTAAAAATGTACATTCTTCGAAAATAAAAAATAATGCTCAACCATTTGACATATGCCCTGTTGAACACCAGGGAGTAAGGTAAGTACTTTCAAAATAAGGGCTAGAGGAATGTAATCTCGGAAGTGTGGGTGTATTTATATGATTATAGTTGCATTCCAAAAGTTTTACTGGAGATATAGAATTTTGATAAATTACATTTGTATGAGTTGACAGTGACAAAGGGGTTTTTTGGGGGAGTTTTTCCTGTGCCGATGTGAGGTCCCTGGACAGAGGATGTCATATGTGTAAAGATTGTAAAGCCCTCTGAGGCAAATTTGTGATTTTGGGCTACACAAAATAAATTAAATTGACATAATCAAATTGATGACAATGCATAATGTAATGTTTTTGAGTTGCAGGATCTTCTGGAACAAACAGGCCATACACATTAAGCACATATTAAACATAGCTGTTTTCTAATATTTAAGGAAATTTTAGACTAATTACAGGTAAACTACAAAATGGTAACGTCTTGTGCACTGTTGGTATTCCATACCCAGGTGTCTGAGGCCAGAAGCAAACACAGACCATCCCAATGTCTTCCAAAATCTTCCTTAAAGGGTATAACCTCACTGCAGGTCTTATCTGTTTCGGGTACCACCCAGACCTGATGAAGACACAAGGAACAAGCATATCAGTTCAGAATATAAGAAGAACACTAAACAAGCAGGGCCTGCACTCTCTTGTTGACCAAGAAGAACATAAAATAACAGCCAGTCCTGCCCCTAGAATGCAGACTGGCCAATCATAGCGTAGCATCATCTAGCTCCAACGAAGGTCTGACAATTGTGCATCTTTGCTCCATAGGTTTTTAAATCTTTCAATTTTCACGCTGGTTTAGTGGATTTGGAGCTCATCATACTTAAATATTGTTTAACAGTGATACTTGCCAGAGAAGTTGGACGGAGACATGTTTCTAAAACGTTAGGTTTCTACTTAAAAACCTGTGGATCTAACATTAGCGTTAGCACCTCTATGCTAAGCTAGCTACTAAATGTATACACATGCTGCGTTGGCTTTTTAATGATTGTAATAGTGAATAAAGACCTACCCGGCTTTAAAGGAACAGAGTTGTTCCTTAATTTCATTGTTTGCTTTCTTGATCACCAGCTTTAGCTTCTATCTTTAACTTTTCAGTTTGACATTCTGAATATATCCATCAAACACATATTTTCTGCTTCTCAATCTCAAATCACTTTTTAATTTGACCTAAAATTAGATAATATTTCTCCAGGGCATGCAGATAGTGACAGTGTGGGCTCCATGGTAGCTCTGACAGCAGGCTGAGCCAAGGGTCTATTCTATGCAGAAATCTTCTCCTTTGGAACCGTAACTTGCAACTCCACTGCTGTTTTGCTATTGCACTTTTGGTGTTGATCAGGCTAAATGAAGACAACATGGACTATATTTAGACTACTAATACTAATAAACAACCAACAGAATTAATATTAAACTAATCATATCCATGAATGATTACATTTCTTTTGTGGTGTTACGCTCATGTTTTAAATATTATATTGGGGGCATTTTATGCCTTTATATGATAGTGACAGTGGAGAGAGTGAGGAAAGAGACTAGGTGAATGACGTGCAGCAAGTGGTTTGGCCAGTTGGAAATTTAACTGGGGACACTCAGGGAATCAGCGCCCATGTGGCATGCCCCCTAACCACTCAGCTATCGGGTTGCCCCGTTACACTCATGTTTATGTTCTCTCAGTGTAGTCCTCTAACTGTAAACCCTGGACACACTGAGTGAGTCGCTGAGTGAATGGCTGCATAATTAAAGCGACAGGAGAATTCGTCAGAAAGTCCCTGAGCATTGGCTGTGACAGCATGGCTGCAGAGTGGCCCCGGCCTATCATGGAGCATTTGAAGGACAGGGACCAGCAGCCTGTGGGGCAGTGCAGGAGAAAAATCAATGAGTCTCTGGCAGCCAGATTCATTAGCTGTTGCTGCTGAGATGGAGAATCTTGTCACATGACTATACTCAAGTCAGACTGGAGTCACAGGCCAGAGGGGAGTACACAATATCATGACCAACCCGTAGCGTTGAATGCTTTTCACAAAACAGCCTTGCAGACATCAACAGAATGTTTCATTGTTGTTAGCGCGGAGTCTGAGAGGAGGGACTTTCAGTGGTCACATTGTATTGTAGGTAAGGCCAGGTAATAACAAGGAAGAAGAATATAAGGAATAAAAGATGATATTTCTGTTTCTGCTGCATCACGCTTAATCCTTTAAATAAAAAGAAAACTGCTACTACTTATATAACTTCTAAACAATAACGTCTTTATAGCTAACACAATACTGTGCTGCTTGGTCTTCTCAATTTACTTGCCTCATTGTAGAATCTTTGCCCGGCTCTGCTGCAGACCACTTGTGGAGCGGAGTTGTGGCAAAATCAAACAAGTACATGTTTGAAAAAAACTTTATCTGCAGGAGTGGCAGACCCTAACCTTAACCTTGTTCATAATAACCAGAGATGCTCTATAATAAACATGAACTCTGCCAATTGGTTGAAATAGTATACACTTGTCCGTCTGAATAGCAACAAAATATTCCTGTTTTATTTCATTTCAGTGTCACGTAAAACAATTATAACTGTGTTAATTTACCAGAAAGTCAAATAGCAATGGCAAAAAAAAGCAACAGTGAATCAGCTAAAGGCCCTCTGACACTGAGTTAAACACTTATCATGCATGTACAGGCCTGGCATCGTCTTGTTTCATGAATAATTACTATACCTACTATACCTGTGTTACAAGCCATTAGGTAAGTCCTCTTAGGAACAGTAACGGGTCACACACCTCACTGACTAATTGATTTGATAACTCAAAGATAAATGTGTGATCAGGCAATCTTTTTCTCTCATAATGGGAATTCATGCAAATGGCAGAGGTAAGTATGCAGGTCCCAGTCCATTAAGCTAAACTGACCTAAATACGAGAAAGATGGCTCATGTTTTCACATTCTTCTTCTTGTGTGTTTGCACTGATGATTCACACGGAAGCGATTGGGATTACATTCAATACATCGATTTTCATCGTGTCCTCACTTTATCTCCACTCAGAGGACTCTCATTATATCCAGGAGTGCTTTTAGAGCAGACAGGATAAAGCTAATTTGAAGACTGCATTGATTTGTGCCTCCTGGACAGCAGCAGCCATAATTCACTAGCAAACTGCAACCATGTTTTCTCTGTCATTATTAGTTCTAGATGCAATATATTGGCAGCTCAGGGAATAAGCAGCATGAGTGGACATCTGACAGCCATTGTCCTGCAGAGTTGGTGAAGTGTTAGTCATTAGCTATTGACACATTCAGCAGAAACAAAGCAATGTCACGTTAGAATTTGTCAGGATCTCTTTTTTTTTTTGGTTTGGTCTCTGTCAACTCCTGAGATAAAATATTTTTGTAGGTGAGGAGAAGGATTTTAAATTCGATTCTGGATTTTACAGGGAGCCAGTGAAGAGAAGCTAATACAGGAGTAATGTGATCTCTTTTCTTAGTTTTTGTTAGTACACGAGCTGCAGCATTCTGGATCAACTGGAGAGATTTAAGAGACTTATTAGAGCAGCCTGATAATAAGGAATTACAGTAGTCTAGTCTAGAAGTAACAAATGCGTGAACTAATTTTTCTGCATCGCTTTGAGACAGGATGTGTCTGATTTTTGAAATGTTACGTAGGTGAAAAAAGGCAGTCCTTGAGATTTGTTTTACGTGAGAGTTAAAGGACAAGTCCTGATCAAAGACAACTCCGAGATTCTTTACGGTGGCGCTGGATGCCAGGGCAATGCCATCAAGAGAAACTATATCATTAGATAATTGATTTCGGAGGTGTTCTGGGCCTAGTAAAATAACTTCAGTTTTGTCTGAGTTTAACATCAGGAAGTTGCAGGTCATCCATGTTTTTATATCTTGAAGACATGCTTGAAGTTTAGCAAGCTGGTTGGTTTCTTCTGGCTTGATCGATAGATATAATTGAGTATCATCAGCATAACAATGAAAGTCTATGGAGTGTTTTCTGATAATATTGCGCAAAGGAAGCATATATAAGGTGAATAAGATTGGTCCAAGCACAGAACCTTGTGAAACTCCATGCCTGACATTGGTGGTCATTGAGGATTCTCGTTTACATATACAAACTGAGATCGATCTGATAAATAGGATTTAAACCAGCTTAGTGCGGTTCCTTTAATGCCAATCAAATGTTCTGATCTCTGTCATAAGATGTGATGGTCAATGGTGTGGGCTGCACGGTGGTATAGTGGCTAGCACTGTCACCTCACAGCAAGAGGGGCCTGGTTTTCGGTTCCCGGTCTGGGCTCCTTCTGTGTGGAGTTTGCATGTTCTCCCCGTGGCAGCGTGGGTTTTCTCCGGGTTCTCCAGCTTCCTCCCACAGTCCAAAGACATGCAGCTCAGGTTAGCACTAAGGTCTAACAAGACAAGAACAGAGACAAGTCCTTTATCTGATGCAATTAAAAGGTCATTAGTAATTTTCACCAGTGCTGTCTCTGTGCTGTGGTGTTTTCTAAATCCTGACTGAAAATCCTCAAATAAACTATTGTTATGTAGAAAGTCACACAACTGATTTGCGACTACTTTCTCAAGGATTTTAGAGAGGAAGGGAAGGTTCAAGGCCTCCACCATTATCCCTGTCCCCAAAAAACCAAGGATCACAGGACTTAATGACTACAAGCCCGTCGCCCTACCCTCAGTGGTCAAGAAGTCTTTTGAGCGCCTTATCCTGTCCCACCTCAAAACCCTCACCCAGCCATCCCTGGACCCCCTGCAGTTTGCCTACACAGCCTACAGGTCTGTAGACGACGCAGTCAATATGGCCCTCCACTTCATCCTCCAGCATCTGGACTCCTCAGAAACCTACGCCAGGATCCGGTTTGTATACTTCAGCTCTGCCTTCAATACCATCATCCCTTCTGTTCTGCAGGACAAGCTTCCCGGACCATCAGTAACGGTTCCCCCCAGGCTGCGTTCTTTGCCCTCTGTACACCAACAGCTGCACCTCCAGTCACCAGTCCGTCAACCTCCTGAAGTTAGCGGATGACACCACCCTCATTGGACCCATCTCTGGTGTGGATGAGTCCGCCTACAGGTGGGAGACTGACCATCTAGTGACCTGGTGCAGACAAAACAACTTGGAGCTCAACGCTCTAAAGACAGTGGAGATGGTTGTGGATTTCCGGAAGAACACACCCGCACCTATCAGCCTCTGTGACTCCCCCGTCAACACCGTGGAGTCCTTCTGCTTCCATCACCAGGAAGGCTCAGCAGAGGATGTTCTTCCTGAGGCAGCTGAAGAGGTTCAACCTGCCAAAGACAATGATGGTGGACTTCTACACTGCTCCTCCATCAGCGCCTGGTACGCTGCAGCCACTGCCAAGGATAGGAGCAGACTGCAGCGTATCATTCGCTCTGCTGAGAGGTGATTGGCTGCAATCTGACTTTGTTCGCCTACAGGTCTGTGAAGCGGGCATGAAAGATTGTAGCTGACCGCTCTCACCCTGGACATAAACTGCTGGAGTCCCTTCCCTCTGTCAGGAGGCCATCAGGTCCATCAGGACCAAGACCAAGACAATTTCTTTCCGGCTGCAGTCGGGTTCATCAACAAAGCCCGGGACCCCCACTGACTGACTCTTACATCCCCAGGACAATTTCCTTCAACACCCTTGCACATCTTTTCTTTATTAAAATACACTTGCCACTTTTATTTCATAATATATATTTGTTTTAAAGTACTGTTATCTGTTTGTTGTTTACCATATTTATCTTTAAATTATGTCTTGATGTTTATTGTTTTTATTATTTTTATTGTTTTATTATTTTATTCTATGTCTATGTTTATTGTTATGCACCTTTCACGTAGTCAAATTCCTTGTATGTGCAACGTACTTGGCAAATAAACGATTCTGATTCTGAGGTATCGGTATAAAGACAACTCTAATTTAGATAAATGTGTTTTTTCTCACACATACAATATATTATAGCTCCTCCCCCCTCCAGTATAGCCTCGGATACCTCAGCCTCACGATCCTTTCCACGGTCCTCATCAGAAAAGGCCTCATTATTCTCGCAACTGTGACATGTGCGTACACAAGCCTGCAGTGTGGGTGCAGTGACTTCGGACTCATGTCACACTCAGCGTCTGTTGAGCGGCATCAGAGGAGCAGCGAGTGGGTGAGCCAACACGTGTCCACCACTGTGGGAGCCGGTCAACTCACCACCGCCACTCTTCAAGCCTACTTACTGCTCACTCTCTCCAACGCTGATACTGCACTACATCGCCTACACACAGAAAACCGACACCGACACACAGGATTCAGCCTGCTCCCTTGACAAACAGCAAAAACGACACATTACATTCTACACACTCACACACACACACACACACACAGAGGTATCGTGTGTGGAGGAGAACACATTTATAATGAGTTAACTAGGAGAAGTTTGCACATTAATAATTCTCCACACAACAAAGCCAGAGTGGCCCCTTTATCGGACCCCGAGGTCAGAGTTCTGCAGGTGTGTGTGTGTGTGTGTGTGTGTGTGTATGTGTGTGTGTGTGTGTGTGTGTGTGTGTAGAATGTAATGTGTCATTTTTGCTGTTGTTGAGAGCAGGCATGCCTTTGCTGTCTCCTGTCCCTCTGTAAAGCCATGCAGGATCTGTATTTGCAGCAGTCACACACACACACACACACACACACACACACACACACACACACACACACACACACACACACACACACACAAGCACTTTGTCCAAGACACGTGAGCTACTTATCAACGTCAGGGTTGACAGTTTGACTGTCCTTCTGAACCACATTATTGATCATAAAGTGAAGAAAACAAGTCATGGTGTAGTATTGCATGCAGTCATGTGTTTCACTGTGTGATACGAGGACTGAACAGTCTAAAGATCGAATGGCTGATTATATAGCCCATATATACTACCTCCATACACTGTGCAGAGGAACATTAGCACAATTGACCCTTTGTTAAGTCCCGTCCCTCTAACGCAGACTGGCCAATCATAGCGTAGCATCGGACAGCTCTGACCAAGGACCGACAAATCTCATGGCGCTAGTCATGGTTAAACGTTGTGTAATAGTGATACTTATTACTAGGAGGTTACGGTACATTTCTACGTATAATCCTGTGAAGCTAACATTAGCTATGCTATGCTGGCTACTGAAGGTATACCGGACCTACCCGGCTTTACAGTGTTGTTTCTTAATTTCCTTGTCTTCTGTCTGGATCTCCAGGTGATGTGGTGGTTCACTTTCTCACTGATCCGTAGCTTTAGCTTCTATCTTTATCTTTTTAACCTGTTTTCACTGCTGAGTCAGTTTGACATAGTGATATCCCTTCAGACACATTGGAGACACTTCTGTCTGCTTCTCTCTGAAATCACTTTATGTTTTATGTTTTTATGTACCATCATATCTTAAGAATCTCATAGTACCATATTACCTCACTAGAGAGCTGCGCTCACTGAATGCGGGGCTACTTGTGGTTCCTAGAGTCTTAAAAAGTAGGATGGGAGCCAGAGTCTTCAGTTATCAAGCTCCTCTTCTATGGAACCAGCTTCCACTTTCAGTCCGGGGGGCAGACACAGTCACCACATTTAAGAGTAGACTTAAGACTTTCCTCTTTGATAGCGCTTATATTTAGGGCTGGCTCAGGTTTGCCCTGGTCCAGCCCCTTGATAAGCTGCTATAGGCCTAGACTGCTGGTGGACAACTTAGGAAACCCTGAGCTCCTCTCTCCTTTTCTTTCTCTCCTTCTGTATGAATTCATGTTCTATCAATGCACATTACTACCTCTACTTCTTCCCCCGGAGTCAAATTGTGAAGCCCTCTGAAGCAAATTTGTAATTTTTGATTTTGGGCTATACAAAATAAATAGAATTGAATTGAATTGAAGCAGGCTGGTACGTGGCATGTCTCCAGAGAGGTGTTGAAGATGTCTGTGAACAGCGGAGACAGCTGATCAGCACAATGCTTCAAGGTGGAGGGAGAGACAGAGTCTGGGCCGGCTGCTGGGCGGGGGTTCTGACTTTTAAACAGCCTATTGACGTCTCTCTCCAGAATAGAGAGATGCGTCATCGTGGTGGGGGATGGGGGGTGGCACTGGGATGGGTGGTTGTGAGGCATGGGCCCCTGCTGAGCTGGGGAGGGGGAGCTGGTGGTCTGAAGTTGGTGGATGGGGTCATGGGAGATTGGGTCAGGACTGTCCCATTGTCGTTCAAAGCGACAGTAGAACTCGTTCAGCTGGTTTGCCAGGCGGAGGTCATTCATCGGGTGGGTGGCTTTAGGCTTGTAGTTGGTGATCTGTCTGAGACCTCTCCAGACAGAAGCAGAGTCACTTGCTGAGAGCTGGTGTTGCAGTTTCTCAGAGAACAGTCGTTTTTGCGTCTCACACCGCCTTGCTAAACCTGTATTTTGACTCTTTAAACAAGTCTTTGTCCCCACTCCTAAACGCCTGTTCCTTTATCAACCTTAACTGTCTGAGTTCAGCTCTGAATCAGGGATGGTCGTTGTTATAACTCACCCTGGTACATGATGGTACACAGCTGTCTTCACATATGACGTTACAGCCTCTGTGTACTCATCCAGACTGTTGGTAGCAGTCTTGAAAACATCCCAGTCTGTGCAGTCCAAGCACGCCCAAAGATCCTCCCTAGCTTCACTGGTCCACTGCTTTGATTTCCTGACAATAGGCTTACAGAGCTTTCATTTCTGCCTGTATGCAGGAATCAGGTGGACCACAACATGGTCAGAGTGTCCCAGTGCAGCACGAGGGACGGCGTGATAGGCCCCGCTTATTGTTGGGTAACAGTGGTCTAAAGTATTCTCTTCTCTGGTTGAACATTTAATAAACGGTATTTGAGGAGTTCATGAATGAGGTTTCCTTTGTTAAAGTCACCAAGGACAAAAACTAAGGAGTCTGGGATGGTCCGCTCCACACACAGTGTCTGGTTGGCGAGCATACGCTGTGGCCTGCGGTGGAATGTAAACACCGACCAGCATGAATGAAGCAAACTCAAACCTTAAAAAGGTTTACAGTTTATAATAAAGGATTCCAGATCAGGAGAACAGTGCTTCAGAATCACAGAGTCACATCGTTACACCAGCCACAGTTGGAGTAAAAACAGATTCCTCCACCCTTTGTTACCCTGATGTTTATGAGCTCATCTCTAGTGAAAGAGCTCCGGCTAGCCCAGCAGATAACTGAATTTACAAGAAAAACAACACAAAACAATGCGCACCAACACACCGAGGCAGCCATCCGCGGCGTTTGTAATGTACATTCCTCGAATAAAGCCTAAAATACTGGATCAGGAATTGCACCGATCTGATATCACACGATTCTATCATTCATCAGCTCATCAGTGTCACTCTCTATGATCCACACATCCTGCCAGATCGCTACTGTGCTAAAGTGTGCAAACTTGTACTACACAGCTATGGTTAAAAAACATATCCGTGAAATATAAAAATACCTTTTTTTTGTTCTTTGACAGAAATTGCCTTCTACCAATCCTCAGGTAAGAAACACAAACAGCAGGCTTCAAGCGCCATGTGAATGAAGGGCACATGATTTTTCCTCGTTCATTCATGATCTTGGAAGGTCATCGGGCTAGTTAGTGTTAGCGTAGCTGCAGGCTTTTATGAACCTAAAAGGTCAGCTAAGCTAACTAGTGGACTAGCCACGGGTTGGTCAGCATTGTGTCAGCTTCATCTCTGCTCCGGTCTTTTTCATTCGACCATGAACACTGAGTCTGGGCTCCTCCTCTCCACCCACAGCAACACAGGTGTACTGAGCTGCTGCAGAGAGAGTCTGTCACAATCTGTTTAGGGGCCAACGTCCACGGGGGTGACTATCACATTGCACATGATTAATGTGGGGCCCTTGTCTGCTAGAAGCGGTGGTGAAGGAGACTCTGTGCCTTGAGGCATCCACAGACCCACTTCCCAAAACTGGGACTCGGCCCCCCTCTCTGTATGCTTAACCGGAGTGTTCGGAGCCCAGTGCAGACCTACTGCTGCAGCTCGATGCCGAGATGAAAGGAGTTGACCTTGAACGGTTCAAAGGCAGAGTTTAACCTCCTCGTCGACCCTCACCTCTTTCTTTTCCTCAGCTCCTCTCTCTGCCTGTCAACCTCTCCTTATCCTTCACCCGATCATCCCCATTCCTTCTCTGTTGCTTACATTCTCTGTGTTCATCCCTCACACCAGCCCCCACTGACAACTTCTCTTGTTTATTCCTTTTTCTCGGCTGCTGTCTCTTTGTCTTGCTCTCTGCCACAGATCTGTTCCAGGTTAACTGGCTCAGCAGCACTGGAGGCTAAGAATCTCTAACCCTGTCACATGACAGGCCCTTTCCTATACATACTGAAAATCGGGTGTCTGCTGATCCTCTGGGTTCTAAAATATATTCTTCCACATACTTGAGTACATAAGAGTCCCATCTGTCCCCTACCTTTGTTTGTCAAGCTTTGTTGTCCTTGTTCTTAGCCATTATATCTATTTCTGTGTGTCTAAGTACATTGGACCTCTTGCAAGAACGATTTGGTATTCTTATCGCTGTCACTCCACACTTTTAAAACTCGACTTAAAACTCACCTATTTAAATCTGCTTTTAACTCTCTTTTATTTGCTGTGTTGGCTCGTACCAGTGAGCCACATCAGACTCAGCAGACTCTCCTAACCTCAGATAACTATGGAAATGACCACAGTTAACATGTTGAATGCCTCCTGTGTGTAAATGAGAGTTAATTAGAAGAATGAATGCATCAATAATACCATATAAGGCTACACGTCCTGCCCCATATGTCCTATATTGAAGTCCTGCTCTCAGAGGTCCATAAAGGAAATTCTATCATTTTCAACTGCATCAGCAGTCGAATAAAGAGACCTGCTAAACACAGGCATGAGGACAAATAATGAGTACTATCAATGCCGTGTCACCTGAGGGTCTTACTGTCACTGACATGAAGAAGAAATGGCTCAGTATGAAAATCGTCTCTTCACAGCAAGGCCATCACTGACTGCAATAGGAGGGGGCAAGATCATTTGAGATATTCTTTTTGATACTGTAGTGTTACACAATATTACCAATAGCCAATTTAAATGAATGTTTATTTTTTAAGGATATATGAATATACTCAAAACCTAACTAATGAAATATACAATCCATAAGTAAAAAAATGTAGGCTTGGATAACAGCAGACTAATATCACATGACTCCTCCAACAGGTCTGGACTACTACTAACTAAATTGTGTTTGTTTGAAATATGAGAAAATTGGGGAATGCTGCAAGTTCTCCTAAATCACTTGTACAAGGTACACACATACATGGCCAATAAAGCTTTTACTTTACATTTCATTCAGCTGGCGTTTTTATCCAAAGCAACTTACAATGAGTGCATTCATCAGTATGTAATAACAAGGCAGAGAATAGTGTGTTTTCAATCTATCAGTCTAGGATTCAGGTTTTAACTTCAATTATTGGAAGGACAACATCATTTGTCATTTTGAAAGTGTGTTTTTTTGTTTTTTTTAGATCTCTGAGATTATTTTACAATGAACCGATACAGAGGGGTCACAAATGCAAAAAAAGAGAGAAAAAAGCAGACAAACACGTACAGCATTCACTCTGTTTAAACAGTTTGTTTTTTTCAAATGTGTAGAAGTTGCTGCTCGGACGTCAGTGTGAGTCTATATTTCTACGCAGCACAATGTTCTAATGCTTTGTGTTTCTCTTCAAAATTTGCCACATTGTCATCCGACCTCGTTGCGTTTATTCGCACCTCCTCTTGGATTGAATTTAAGCATGCCTCGGCACAGTGGTGTAATTAGATGGAGCATTGCAGCATATGGAGCCGCCGGTCGTCTGGTGATGAGAGAGCTCTCCAGTGAACGCCATTCACTTTGGTTTCCTTTCAAAAGAAGATTAAGTCAAACATATGGGGTCAGCTAAAAAGAGGAGTTTAATTTGATATTCCAAAATGCGATTATTCTGGGGCCTCCTCTGTTCCTCGCTGGTTCCTCAACTGTCATTGGTTCACAAATCCAACACTCCCTGCGCGCTAAATGTTTGTGGATAGGAATAAAATAGTTTTTAACTGTCCTAATGCACAGAGAAAAATAATTTCTATAATATTACAGTTTGTGTTGCTCGTTCGTCCATGCTTTTCTTAGTATTATTTATTCGAGGCTGCACTCTTTGATAAAAGTGACACACTGACATGATTCTGGCTCTGTGTGTGATTGAAACCATGACAAATAAAAGTTGCTCCACAGCATTGTCTTACAGCATTGCTATAGTATGTAGGTTGGACACTGGACACCCCAGACTTCTTCTCTCAGAGACAAAGCCCACAGGACATGTACAGGTGGGACATTTTAGAGGCTTTGGGGACACAAAGCTGAGATATGCACCATGTCCGCAGTGCAGGGACAATACCTCGGAGCCTGATCCCCAGACGGTCTTCACAGAGCTACATAAAAAACCAAGGGCATTGTCCCGATGTGTCCCATTCATGACCCTCCCCGAGAGTGAAAACCTGAGAGTGTTGCAGCTGCGTGGCTCCTTGCCAATACAAAACACTTGCAATTAGTGCTGGAGCGCAGCTCTGCCTGTCAAATTTCTTCATTCAACATACACAATTAAACATGACAAGCTCCTTACATCTTCAGTATCGGGCTACTGCTCATGATACACTGCTGTCTCCTGGCTTCTCATTTGTGCGATGAGGAGCTTAGGATGAGGAGCATGATGTGAAGTGATACCCGTCCTACAAAGAGCTCAGCATCACGTTCATTTTGGACAATTCTGCACTCCACGTTTTACATTCAGGACCCGTGCTTGGTGGCAGGGCAAGACACAGTTTGTCCTTCATGTAGTGAAGCAAGAGAGCAAGAGGTTGTGCTCGAGAAGAACTCGTTTTTAACTTGTGAAGCCGATCATCTCGGAAGGAAAACATGTCTCTTCCAACTGGTGAAAAATTTGGTCATCGTTGAGACGGCGAGACGTGATAACTGATTAAATATGGGAACAACAGTCTCTCCTGGAAGGCGTTCATGGTGCTGCACTCAGGTGTGGACAGCAAACGTTTCGTAAAGAATTCAAATAGAGGGAGGTTCAAACCCTGCTTACTTTCTCACGTCTGTAAAGATGGCAAATCACAGCATGAAGGGGGTGTGTATTTTGGTTTTTGAGTTACAAAAATGGTCCGACACGCATTGGACATGTGTGGGGGGGAGGAGCTTCCTAAGGTGTTCGTCCAATAAGCACTTTTCATGAAGCATATGAGCTGCTTAAGGGTGTTTAGGTTGATTTAGCCATAGCAACAGTTAGCTTGCTGTAGCTGTAAGCTTACGGCGAGAATGGATTTGGACTGTGGGGGCACAGCGCAGCACGACGCTGCCAGGAAGTGAATGAAGAGCTGCATTCTGCTGGCACAGCATCGGTGGGTCAACGGCAGGCAGCAACCTCCGGTTCTGCAGAGTGAAGCCAGGGCTGAAGTGTCTTAAAACTTGCATTCTCTCTACTGACCATCAGGGGGCGACTCCTCTGGTTGCAAAAATAAGTCTGATTGTATAGAAGTCTATGAGAAAATGACTCGACTTCTCTCTTGATTTATTCCCTCAGTAAACATTGTAAATATGAGTTTATGGTCTCAATCTTTAGTTTCAAGTCTTCTTCAATACAGCATGATGTTCATATTAGAGTTAGAGTCAAATAGACCATAAAGCAGAGGGCGGGTTTACTATGATTGACAGGTCGCTGCCACTCCCAGAGCCGTATACGGTGTATCTGCGCCACTTCTACGTATTCCAAATGTGGTCACTTCTCCAAGACTAATCAAGATGGCGACGACGAAATTGCTAAACTCAAGGCTTGAAATCGGCAGTCCACTTCTTATATACAGTATATCACTCGCAGGTGACGTTCACGGTCTGGACGTCACCTGCGAGACCTACGGGTTGGCGGAGCCGAGTTGGTAGCCGCTCATGTCTTGGCGGAGCAAGGATAATGTGTAAGGGGTTGTTCTCAGGTTATCCATATATGACAGCCCCACTTAATGCATGTCACAACCTGGCACCTCCTTTTCACCTCCCTCTCCCCATCTATTTCTCTCCCTGCTACTCCTCCTTGGCTATTCAGATCTCAGCTGACTTCCCACTTAGCACTCCCATGGGCATTTGAAATGTTTTAAAGTCTCTCTTTTTATGTAAATGGTAAATGGACTGTACTTGTATAAATCTTTTAGTCTTCCGTCCACTCAAAGCACTTTAACACTACATGACATAATTCACCCATTCACACCCATGGGAGGAGCTAAGGTGCAACCTGCCCATCAGGAGTAGCTGACATTCATACAACATTCACACACTGTAGGCACAGCTACGGGAGCAATTTTGGGGTTAGCAGAGCCGGGGATCGAACGGCGGTTCGATCCTCTGATTGAAGGACGATCCTGCTCACCACTGAGCCACAGTCGCCCCTTCCTTTAGAGTCCTTTTTCTTTCTGTCTACCTTCACCTCCCCGCCCCCCACAGCCCTTATGTGAGAGCCTGATAGATGCTCTCCAATATAAGGCCGACATAAATCTTCCCCGAAGTTGGCCACAAATATCTCAGCTACGTTGATTTATAAGAGCTGGCTGTCTCGAAGGGAGGCCGCCGTGCTGCTTGTAGGCTGCATGGAGATGGGATAGATTTCTTCACGTGGTCCTAGTAAAGAGAGAGAGAGAGCGAGAGAGAGAGAGATAATTGAGTGTGTGGCTGAGCAGCGCTGAAGGGACCACCTGTAAAAAAGGTCAGTGAGGCAGTAAACTGGTAAATGGGGTTGGGACGGGAGATGAGCAGGCTGCCAGATATGTGAACACAACGTCAAGAACACTATCACCTGCATTTTGATGCACCGTGCGAAAATGGAGACTTGTGTAATTTCATCATGTCCAGCAGCCACCTTATTTTTTTCTGCACCTTCTGTCGAGCCTGTCACTATTTGTTCTCTGTGATCACAGAGTGAGCGGAGGGTGGCCTCTTTACGCCACACGGTGAAATTGCCGTGGTGTTTGGGCTTCATGTGTGACACCTCAACTCGTCTGACTTGTCAAGAAGCCATTTGAAAAAGCACAAGGAAGTAATTTATTTTTGGTATATGAATACATTAAGGCCAGATATTGTCTTCTATTGAAATTTAGATATGACATTACTGGGTGATAACCGCAACAATAAGTCAGTGTCGAGTTTTAGATCGAAAAGCTGTTTCAGACACACAAAAAATAAAGTGTTTGGCCTGAAACTGGTCCAATTAAAAATTCAACTAGTAGTGAGCAGTGAGCAGTACCCTGTTCAAACACATTTAGGAGGTCAATTACAAATTCCATTATGAACCATTCCATTATTCAACATCACTGAGTTTAAAATTCTATTGCAGTGATTGAGCAAAGCAATATGCAAGAATGGTGATCTTAAAGGTGAGATATTTATAATGACATGAATCATAACCCTACCGTATTATTAAACAAACCAGCAGGCTTTTGTCTCTGTTTGTTTGTGTCTTACAGTTGAGAATTGCGGGTTGACTAAATATATTTCTGGAACTGGCAGCTTATTAACTCTATTGCCTTTCAGAAAATATTAGTTGAATGCTGGTTAACGCTGCTGTTTAGAGAAAGATATGGGCACTGTGCAGCTCCAGCCTATATTCACCTTTAGCACTCCATCCTGCTTTAGAGCTGCATTCATTAATTTTGTTGGCTATGTGGAAAAAGCTGAGCAAGCTGTAAACACAACAATGACATATTATTGCCTTATCATTTTGCCTACACATCCAGCACACACAGGGCAACATTATCCTTCTTTTGGAGTGGCGTTTGGTTAGTGGTGCTGGTGTCTCTTCAGCTGCTAAATGCTCCACCAGCTAGAATCGAACAGTGTTCTTTGGCTAACAGTGGGTTTCAGCAGCGCTATTGCACTCATATGATATCTTGATATCTAAAATGTTACTTCTCATTTTTCGCGTCAATATCCGCTCGTTACATGCGTATGATCTTTCGAAAATAAACTCCCGTCTTCACAGGAAACTTAGGTTTAGGCAACAAAACATTTAGTTGGGTTTAGGAAAAGGTCGCTGTTTGGGTTAAAATAACTGCAGAAGTGGTGTTACTTAAAAAGTTACGTGACAAATCAATAAAAGTTTGACACACTGGTTCAGAATTACGTGGATTACATAGGAATTGATTTTGTGGGATACCTACAAACTACAGCGCATTCATTCTTTTAGGTATAGCTACAACTGCTGGATGGACTAGCCTGGAATACAGCTGCCAAAACCAAAACAGTAAAGTTGCAGGTGGTAAAAACAAAACAATTAGCTAAAAGAGGCTAAAAGGCTCTGTATGTGACGGGATCTGCAGCGTGGGTGATAATTCTCTATCGTGTCGACACTAGGATTGACAACTATCTCATTAGACATAGTTACTGGACCCTTTATTGATATTACCATTTAGACTGGAACAGCTGTAAATTACAGGTCAAGGTTCAGAGAGAAGGATTGGTAACTCATTTGTTTTGATTATTATCTTAGAAGAAACAAATACTTGCCTATAACAGCCTGTAGGGTTTGTGTCGAGCTAGCAGAATCCTTCGTGTTACCACTAAAGTGGAGATAAGTAACCCTTTGTCCTTAGCCTGGGCTGCAGCAGATAAACAGTGGAAAAAACTGAAAGGGCGTCTCTGTGTTATCTGAGCCTCCACAAGGCCAGGCTGGACCAGGGACAGCTCATGTTGAGGTAGAGAAAGAGCAGGATGGAAAAGAGAAGAGGATGTGTGGAAGACAAACCTTTCATGAATTTCTTTGTTAAAGGAAAACTATGTTGTGCTTCCATTCAAATGCTCCTTGAGGGATGAATAAAGTATTCCACCTGTGAAAACAGATGTTTGTCTTCTGAGGCTCCGGAGGAGTCTGAGAAAATAACCTTGGTGATGTCATTCTGATGTCACCAGCTCAATCCAGTTTGTGCTCGGATACTACAAATTTATAACAGGAAATTTATTATAAACTACGGCTGCAGACTTTTAAGGACATATGCATTTGCCAGACAGGGAGGGTCTAACCAAAAGATACTATTGGTTACATTATGGGAAATGTAGGATCCAGTTCTTGTGGACTAAAAGTCCGGGTGACTACCCCACATCGACGGATCTAAAATTACAACAAGCAAAATATTTTGGAACACATATGAAAAAAACACTTCAATTTTATTGTCCTATTGTTGGCAAGGTAATATTTCAGCTAGAGGTTAGCGCTGCAGAATATTATTATTATATTTACTCTTTTGGCTTATGCCTCTCTGCCCAATTTCATCAGAGTTTCCTTTTCTCTGGATGGAGCATCCGTGGATCAGCAGTGATCGCTTTCTTTGAACCCATTCAAATGAATAGAGGGGGGAAGTGACTGCATACTAACATCTTTTCTGTACAAGAAAATGAATGATTTATTCCAATAAAAAAATTGCATGTAAACTGTATGAAAATGACATTCCTGATTATGTTTGACATAAATCTAAACACATAGAAGACGTGTCATTATTTGTCAGTGTGAGATGTCTACAAACTGAGACGCTTAACAAAAGCCAAGATGGTGTCCTTCATATAGACCTTGAGGTCTCAGTGTGTCCTCAGCTTGAGCTCCTCCTTCATAAACACACACATAGGTAAAGGGCAGTGGGAGGGGCTTCCATGTGACGAGAGATAATGAAAGTAAACACAAAAGTTCCTATTTAAATGATCTATAGAGCATGGTCTAAAGTGCATGGCGAATGTGTATTTAGGGCGTGTCCAACTCCACTTTTGGTAGTAAACAGCACACAATCTGTGTTCAAAGGAGCTATTAATACAAATTAAATCAGAGTGTCATCTCGCATTCCCTTTAAAAGCCAGGTGTGCCTGCAGCTGGCACACTGCTGTTTAAATGATGGACTTGGCAAATTGGAGAAGCGAGCAGTTTTCTGCTGAGGAACGCATTTGCTTGTGTCCCAAGTGAAAGAGTGCGAGCAGACGATATATGGGAGCAGCGGACCCTCTGCCGTCTCCCTGTCCCATCAACAACTCCCTTTGACTGCATGTGAGCAAATGCCCAGAGAACGTATTTAACCAAGGAGGAGGAGCGCCGCTGCGGGCCGCTGCGGGCCCCTGCGGGGCCCTGCGGGGCCCTGCGGGGCCCTGTGTGTGTAACGAGCCGAGTGAACTTGCCTATGTAGGCGCAAGTCACTAACTTTAGTTTACGTTGGTCAATGGCACAATCGCTTTCTGCTGCCTCAAGGTCACAACGTGTTAACAATGCATTTGACCACCTCTCATTTTAAGACCAACACAACCACGAGTGCCAAGATGTGCGCAAGTACATTTGTTACTGACACAATGTGGGCGCTGTGCGTGAAAATTACAACTTCGTCGGTCTGAAACTAGCATCGACTGTTGGGCTTTGGGGCCGCTTTGCGCCAGGTGTAAGATAGGGCCCAAAGAGTTACAAGGTTTCTCAAAATTGAGATCTCTTTCATTAATATTTTTTTTATCCTAAAACACTGTGTGATCAAATAGTTATTTTTATTCAATACAAAAATTAAATAATCCCAAAATTATCAATATAAGATACTCTCATCAGTATCTGTAAGTACATTCTTTATTCCTCGACTGACTCATGTCTTGGTTTTATGTGGGTCCTTAGTTCAATCGGGAGAGACTTCATTAGAATTAACAATAAAAAAAAGAATTATGTATATGTATAACAAATGAATATCGAAAAGTCTTTGGTGATCGGACTCTGTCCTGAAGTAGGATAATGGAGGGGTAGTGATGCTGAGGTCTGATAAGGCAGAACCCCCTGGAGTCCATACACTGATAGTGGTGAGGAAGGGAGTTGCTGCAGTCCGATGAGGAGCAGGACTGTGATGCTGACTGGAGGTGACTGGGGCGGAGGAGGGTGTAGGTGACTGGGGCGTAGGAGGGTGTAGGTGACTGGGGCGGAGGAGGGTGGAGGTGACTGGGGTGGAGGAGGGTCACATCTGATTGTGCCGAAATGACAACTGACAGCAGCACAACATTTTAAAAGTTTGACAGCAACGATGTGATTGGCTTAAGGAAACTGTGCAGGACCTGGTTGGTTAATTTAAAGTGAACGCCCACATTTAGCTGATAGAGTAATCACAGGGAAAATAGACAGAGATTCTGAATGAAAAGGAGTGTCGAGAGTCTTCCTGACTGAACTACCGCTTAGGCTTAATTTAACTAGACAATCTTAATGTAAATACGTCTGTTTAACTTTTGTATGCAGAACTTCCTCTTTTAGATAAGCCCTGTGTAGAAAGGGGTGGAAGTTCATGTTTTCTTTTTTAATTAACCACAATTGTTCCCAAATGCCTTACCACACCATAGCAGCCATTAACAGATATGGTAGAAGAAAAACTCAACAAAGGAATCCCAACTCAAGTTCCACGTACCAGCACTTTCCAGGCTGTCCACCATATCTCATGGTTTTCATCATATATTTAAATTTTATTATATAGGAATAAATATTTTTTAATACAGGATACAATTTAACTTTTACCACATGCTGCATTATTGTGGACGCTTTTCCAATCCAGACACAAAGTCCACTTTATAGCTTTTTCCAGAGTTTAACCATACCACATGGTCTTCACTTGACATGGAATTGAGATTGTTTTGTCAAGCTACTATTTCCAAGGTCAAGAATTGACTTTGCTTGTCTTGATTGATTTTAAAAAGGTTGGCACTGAAAGTCAAAAACACGCTAGCAGTGAATGTGATCCGAGTTAATGTTCTGTCTGGTGCAAGGGTTGTTTAGAATGGTCTACGAGCATGCATGATAAGAAACAAATATGATGCAATTCTCTTGCTACAGAAAAGGACGTAGCAAGGAAAAAAATGATCACAGTTCAATGATGAATTCCTTCAGAACTTGTGTGAAAGGAATATACACATGTGCAGCCTAGCTGTGAATAATGTATGCTATAAATGCTCTTTTCATACCAAAGGTACTTAACATCACCCACATACTGCATTGTGTCACTTAGTCATTGTTGCCTCTCCATTGGCATCGACCAAGGATGGGAATGTCAGTGTTGGTGCAGAGCGTTCACTCAGAGAACTATACTGCCCAGATTTCCATGAAATTCTCTGTAGATATTTTCCATGCTGTGAAATCTTCCATGAAATTTGCCATGCTTCATAATCGTGATCCCGGAAGATGATACCTAGAAATATTTTGGAGTTAGTCTCTGGGCGCTGCGCTTCTCCGCTGCTCGCAAATACAGGATTTAGTGTGTATTTGTTTGAGTGAATTAGATTTGTTCTCTTGGTCATGGTCAGTCCCATGGTGTCAACGGATTGGTGACGGGGAGCTTTGGGCAAATAACGTGACCCTCAGATATGTATGTATGTATGTATGTATGTATGTACCATATATGTTATATGTTGTACAGCATGTTGTATATAATATTTGACTGAATAAAAATATGTATAATGTAATGTTATATATCAATAAAAAAACAATTACTGGTAACCACTGACCTTTCATGGAGGGTTTTAAAGGCCCAAACTAAATATTTAAGTGTATAACTTTAATTAGTTATACATTTTCATATTTAGTTTTGGCCTTTAAAACCAAATATGACCATGAATATATTAATCCCAAATTAAATGAGACATTAAATATGTAAGTATGAAATGTATTTGAATGTTTTATATATTTATTGTATATACCTATTTGTATATATTTCGTATAATTTGTCTATTTATTTATTTCATTCATTTATTCACACATGTATTTATCTATCTTTGAATGTCTCTCTCTCTCTCTCTCTCTCTCTGTCTCTCTCTCTCTCTCTCTCTCTATATATATATATATATATATATATATATACTGTATATATGCTTTCATTTATCTATAGTGTAACTTGCTACAATATAATTAATTCATTTGTCAACTTCAGTCAACAAAAGTCAGGGGGCGGGTTAAAGCCTGCAATTGTTAAATTGCAGGCTGTATGTCTTGTGGGACAACCCGCCTCTGCCTCTCATTGGTTATACCCTTTCAGGCATTCCAGGTGTCTGCTCACACCTGGACTGGTTAGCATCATAAGCTAGTTATGATGCTAACCAGCCCTAAGAACTAGACAGGCCCGGGATAAGATTGACTGAGCCACAGTGACTCACGTTGTTGTTTCAAGGTAGGCTACCCCGTTCGAAGATACCTGAGGGCTGAGCACCGAAGCAGCAAAGAAACACACTAATAATTTCTTCTTTTTAAAAAAAATATTCATAGCATTCACCATCAGGCCAAGATGTCCTCTTGTACACAACAAATACAAAATGACTGCTTCCTTTTTGTGCCAATAGAACCAACGGCCAGAGCAATGGAATTAACTAATTAGGTTACCGTGCACAAACTTTCATTGCCTCATTTTTCAACTTAAACTAAGAACTTTGGCAGAGACATGAGAGGATTAAAGTGTAGATCCTGAGATCTAAAATGAGGAACCATCTCACCATCATTGTTTGCAGCAGATAACGAACACGTCTCATTGTGCATATTTAGAAACCAGCAGTCATGCCCTGACAAAAGCCGCAGCGAAATTGTTTATAGAAGGTTCTCATGGATGAAATGCTTTTGTGATATAAAAAAGATTGTGTGTGTGTGTGTGTGTGTGTGGGCGGGTGAGGGAACAAATTATATTGTGGGTACATGTGCATGCATTTGCCTGCATGTGTGTGTGTGTGTGTGTGTGTAGTTTGGCATGCTGGCATGCGTTTGTGTATTCATGCACGTGAGTTTGCACAGCTGTCAGATACTGGGCAGCAGCACAGACATGTATTGTTTGTGCTGCCGAACCTGCCTTTGGCAATGAAAGACGCTGTGATATGGAGCCAATTGTGCAGTTAGATTACTGCAGCGAGAAAAGATTTCCTCTTAGTCAAATATTCACATCATCATTATGGATTTGGCGGTTGAATGCAAACAAATTGCTTCTTGAAGTGTGGACACATTAACAACAACTATGGCTGTCCCCTTTGATGAAAAGGACTACAAAAACAAAAGCAGTTAACCACAAACCACGGTGGTGTAATCACTCCCGGGTCTAATTTTAGAGGATATGCTCAGAGTTTTTTCTTTTTGAGCGAAGACATTTCTCAGTGGATTTGGGTTGAGCCACAGACGGAGCTTGATGGTCTCTTGAGACGGGGTGGATAGGGAAAGGATGGAGCAGAACAAGAAGGAGAGAGGAGAGAGCTCAAGGCCAGAGAAGACAGGCTAATTAGAGAACTCTGTGCTGCATAGAGAAAAGGACATTTTCCATGTAATCTAGAGCGAAAGCAAAATAAATAAAGGGAAATCAGACGATACCAGAGTGTCTGAAATTTCACAAATTCCCAATAAGACACACATTAGGGCAACTCTGGAGACCAGCAAACCTTTAGTAGTTGAGTTAGCACTGAATTATAGATCTGCCTCTAGACACAGGCAAAGTTCTGGAAGGGTTTTGACCCAGGATTCCACTTGGATAACTACTACAGGCTGTACACGAAAAAAAGAGAATATTAGCTGCAGCTAGACAGAGACAGATTAAGGCAACAGAGGCCAGAGGACCTGAATAAAGCATATGATGCCTGCACTTCTTTTCCAAGTGAAGAACCTCACTTGTAGTAAATATAAGTAGTAGTAGAAGTAAGTGTCCATCCTCTCAGGAACATGGAGGTGCTCTGTAAATGTAATTGAAATGTGTCCATTAGTTTTAGTATTTCTTAGTTATGAACAAAATCATCCTTTTGGGATTCTAAATATTTCAACCAGTTCCAACAAATGTATACCAGTGTGACCAGTAAAGTTACTTGCCATTTCACGTTATGTGCCAGATAATTTCTTGGCCCTGAGCAGTTTTCTTTACCGCGCACGGCGGCTGGATTCTCCCGATGTCTCAAGATCTCTTGAGAATCACAGGATCACCTCTCACACAATAATCTATCTGGTCAGACATCAAGTAACGCGTTTGTGACCGGTAAGCCAGAGCACGCACCAATCAGAGTCATTGTAAGAAGAGCAGAGAACAACACTGAAGGCTTTTCTCTTTTTCTCTCCTCTCCCGACATTCGATTGACAGGTGGTTCATCCAATCACCTGCCAATGTGATTTAAAGTTAATGTCTCTGTTTCAAAATGGTTGCTGCGACGCAAGAGGTAATGGAAGCTGATGTTGCTCCAATACCATTTCTCTTAATAGACCAATCTGTCAATCATTCTTTGCAATCCGACAGTGAAATCAGCTCCGGTATCGTATTCCTCCACCGTGGCTCTCTGTGGTCGCCATGGCCGTACAGCAAATTGTGGCAGAAAGTTGAAAAAACTTTCTTAAACTCTTAATGCAGCGGCAAAGAGGAGAGCAGCAACCACCTGATTACTCTTTGACTCTGCTGCAACCGCTGTCTGTCTGAAAGGCCCTTTGCATGGCTGCACTGTCTGAACATGTCATGGAGCATTAGTAAGTGGATCTCTGAACAGAGACAGGTTACCATCTCCACCCCATTAATGACCATCTGACAAAGGTCTTTCAGGCCTGCGGCGAACTAAGCAAACTCCACCTGCTAATAAAGACCAAGAGATGTAGCTGAAAGCTCAAGAGAAAAGTGAGTAAGTGGAGTCCACATCTCCATACTTGGTTCCCACTGCTAGCAACGCAGCAGCTCTACAAACGCCTGCGAAGACGCAACATTTTCCCTGTAGTGGTTGTACATTAATAATTCAATATCCTAAAGTATATCAAAGACTACCAGAGCTGCTATCCTTCTGCCTATGACTTCTTGATATGATCGGAATGTCTGAGAATCTGTGTAAACATGCACTCATTAAACAGCAGCTAGAATCCAAGGATCATTTATTGTCATTCTACAACAGGTTCGCACAATGAAATGAAATACAGTTGTTGCAGAGACCGTTTTTGCTACACAGGAAAATGTTTACACGACAAAACACAACAGTTGTTTAAAAGGTATCAGGAGGAATGCAAACAGCAGCAACAAGCAGACAATATGGTTGTTATCTTAATATTAAAACTTTGACATCAGGAAAACAATGTCCATTAATTCTGATTGTGTTTGAGCACCAAGCATCATTGATGTAAATACAGAGTCGACCTCCTCTCGTCCCACCGGAGTCCTGCTCTCTGTCTTTGATCCATCAAGTTTTTCTGATGACGGACATCAGCAAGGAGCATGCTGGGTAGTAGAATAGCCTTAGGCCCTAGCTGAGTTAGCTTGACTTCCATCTCGGCTCTCTTGCTCTCTTTTCTTTGGTCTTCCATTAGGGAATCTCAGAAATGAAAAATTATTCCTGTTCAGACCAGAACCCTGGCCAGCCACAGCACATTCAGATGAACGGGAAGAAAAGCACGAGCCAGTGGGAATGTGTTTCTTGCCTCCACATTCTCTCCTACACACCTCCCTCTGACGCATTAACCAGCTAATTAAGAACCGGCGCTGTCTAATTGATGTGACTTTACTCTGACTTCCCTGGGAGGGGAGGCTTTATGCAGAGGTGACTGACTCCAATGTTTCCAGCCTCTGGATGTGAAACACAGCATACTGAACTGAAATATGACAGCACTGAGGGCCAACAGTAGAGTTTGACAGAAAGTGATCATGACAGATTTGGACTGAAGACTTAAACAGAAAGGGTAAACCTCTCGATACGTGCATCTGTAGGATTCCACTGACTGGGGGTGCAGCACAGAGATGTTCCAATACCATTATTTCCTGCCTGATATCTATACCATATATATTACAATCCAATCTGATATACATGCGTAGAAAACATGCAAAACAATAAAATAAATTGCTACCATTGTTGTATGGCCTGGCTCAGGTTAAACCCTTTGTGAAACATGAACAAATAGGCAATGAATGCCATCAAACTTTCTTAGCCTCTGAACTTTCAGCTCTGGAAAAAAACAATTGCTGCATCCAAAATTGATTATGGAAGACTTGACGAAGCATGAATCCAGACTGTTTACAAATATGCATTTTTATGTAGTTATTTGGTATATTATTGATCCGTTTATTTCAATCAATTCTTAGCAATCTGCTTATTTTGGGTTTATGCCATTGTAGTAAAGCAGATTAATTCAGCCAACGTGTGACTTCTGGTTAAATAGAGTGTTGTCCTCCAGAGGATGTAATGAACCCAGGCAGGATGGCGTTGGGTTGTGTCCGTATGTACAAAGCAGCCATAATGGTTATTTCAGCCATGGTTGATGAAACGTTGTTGCTATTCATCTGAACACTGACAACAAACAACTCTTTTCAACATCAGTAATGAACATACAACTTTTATGCTCAACATTAGCTGCCTCCATCATGTGAGATCATTGTTTCATATGTTGTTTATCTAAAGACAACAGACAAAGAAATCTGTGTTATTTTCTAAAACAGCAGCTGATTGGCATACAAACTCAACTGCAGTACTAGACAAGTATTTGACGGACCAACACTATAGCACACTATTTAAATGACGGTGTGAGATAGGCTGTGTGTGTAGACTTGTCCATGAGCTGCAGTGGCTTCCCATCGAGAGCCAGAGCAGCTGGATTAAGGACAAGAGTAGATTAGTGTAGGGAGAGGGAATAGGGCTGGATGGCGGGGTCACAAATGACAAGCCAGTCATGAAGCACAATGCTAACTGTAGCTTTAAACAAAAAAAAAAAAAACCACTAATGAACTCTAATGATTTTTCTCATTTAAGGTGTAAACATACAGCTTGATGTGATGTATCTTAATACACACAACGATTCCTTTCAGGCTAAAATGTGGTAAACTCCATTCTGCAAATATAAAGGCAGCTTTACATACTGCTGAAAAATAAACTAGCCACAAGAGACGGATCCATAAGACGAGAGGCAGGCGTGCAGTGCAGAACAGATAAGAGCACATCAACAGACGAAGTGATGGGCAGATAGACAGGGACACAGAAACAAATGAGATTGTGTGCGAGAGATGGGCCGACTTCAAAGCCTATGACTGTTTCCTTCTGAACAGAATCTTCAACTGCACTATATTGATGCAGCCTGATCATCGGACTGAACTGCAACCATACATTATCTTTGTTTTTCACAATGCTAACTCAATCACATTCACAGGGGATTGTAAAGGAGGCTCCAGGGACCAACTTTAGGGGAAGAACCCTAAGTGTATTTGTGTTCTGTCACAAAAACTGCAATTTACTTTTGACCTTTTAATTGCATCTACTTCTCTCTTGATTTATGACCCCAGTAAACATAGTAAACATGAGTTTATGGTCTCAATCACTTGTTTCAAGTCTTCTTCAATACAGCATAATGATGAGTCAAATAGACCATGAAGCAGTATATGCTTTAGGGTGGGGCTACCTTGTGATTGACAGGTCATTACCACAGAGTTGTTTTTGTCTTAGAATTTGAACCCTTTCACTATATGTTTTCAGTTCATGAAAGTTAATTGTAACATTTTGTTTGCCTAAAAATGTGTTATTCAGTGTTTGGTTGTACTTAGATCCACCCTCTCGTGTCACTTCTGGTCGCGAAGAACCAAGACGGCGATGGCCAAAAATTAAGATGGCGACTGCCAAAATGGCAGGAACTCCAGGCTTCAAAACCGTAGTCCACAAACCAATGGGTGACGTCATGGTGACTAAGGCACTTCTAATATACAGTCTATGGCTCTATGGGTCAACATCAATGAACACAACTCAGAGGTTGCCAAACATGGAAAGACAAAACATTTTTTGACGCTAGTGTTTTTTTTGTCCGATGTCGTGAGGCATCCTTGAGGCGGAGTCTGTTGTATTCCCCCCAAAAATGTTTTGCCGTCATGTCTGTCCGGTCGGGACATTATGGGTCTCATTATATTATAACCTGACTCTAGCATTAGCCATTTTCTGTTTTTGTAGGGGATTATTTTTGCCCCAACCAATTGGTAGAGAGTGTCATGTCTGTCCTAATGTGGCTCAGTGATAGAGCAGGTCATCCTTCAATCAGAGGATCGGCGGTTCGATCCCTGGCTCCACTAGCCAATGTCGATGTGTCCTTGGGCAAGACACTTAACCCCAAATGTCTCCCGTAGCTGTGCCTACAGTGTGTGAATGTTAGGTACTCCTGATGGGCAGGTGGCACCTTAGCCCCTCCCATCAGTGTATGAATGGGTGAATGATGTCATGTAGTGTTAAAGAGCTTCGAGTGGTCGGAAGACTAGAAAGTCCATTTACCATTTTAAATCAACATAGATGCGGAAGTAGCAGTTGCTAGTAGCAGTTAGCATTCGGCATGTCGATAGAAGAAATATGCTGATTGAATTCAAGAGCTGTTATTTCCAGAAGGCAACAACATACAGAACGAGATCTTCACACTCTTGCTTGTAGCCATTTATGGGTACATTTTCTGTCACTAGTTTCCTGGCTTCAGGACAGGAAGATGATGTCTCCATTTTTAATACTGCCTACAAAGCTCTGATTGACACGGCTGTTCTTCCAACTGGGCGAAACATCTGTCAGTAGTCACAACAATAGACCTATTTGAATCGCTGAAAAAATCTGAGATATGTACAGTGATTCAGAGGTCTGGAACCAGTCTAATACTGATGAGCCAAAAGACAATGTGATTTTGGGGGAGCTTGGTTACTAACAGGCACACAGCCAAACAAATCCTCCATCTTTCTGCATACTATTGAAATGAACTGAATGAACATGTTATTTCCTCAGGGAGCTGGCAGAGTTTGGAGTGTATTAAGGATGGGTGAGTGGAGGTCGTCACTGGTGCCTTTTGTGTGGAAGTGTTTCAGATGTCTATTTCTTAAGAACTCTATTCCTAGATGCATTTGTGTGGTAACAGCTTTTTTCTTGCACTGCAGTCTATCTCACATGGCCGTTTGTTCTCTTGATACAGTTCCGTGTCTCCTTTATGTGGTATGGTTTAGCCTGGTGGTTTTTTTCATGCTCTCTGGAAGGGATATTCACCGTCTCCGGGGCCGTCCCAGTGAATTGTGGGTCAGACAAAACAGGACTGGGCCACTTCTGTCACAAAGCCCCGCCGGGCAAGGCCCCACGCCATCGGATGGCTCGACAGTAAGCTTCCATCGCAGTGCTCGGTGGGGCCAGATGGACCCACTGCAAAAAGATTGCAAACCTAGCAAGTGATTTTATTTGGTGCTCAGATTCGCTTAAATGACGGGTGTAGGATTCAAGGGGATCTATTGACAGAACTGGACTATAATATACATTATTATGTCTTCATTGGTGTATAATCCCCCATATCTACATAGGGAGTGGCCCTCTTCACTGAGTTCACCTTGTTCCACAGCGATGTTTCTACAGTAGCCCAGAATGGACAAACCAAATACTGGCTCTAGAGAGGGCCTTTCTCACGTTGCGTACTGGAGACAGTATAAATAAAGATTTCGACCACCACCTCAAATTACCAGTTATCTGCAGGATAAAGAAAAGCTAAATTAACGATAGAAAAAGCTGGACGGATTTTTTTAAACAAATTAAAACACTACAGTGAAAGAGAGAACAGACACCTTGCTATTAAGTCCACACCTTACAACTTAAAGTGCACCCAGTGCTGGATGCATATGTGACACATCTGAGACAGGAATTTGTGTCATTTCACAGACCTGCAATTGATGTTTGCTTCTTTTTAATTAATATACTATAATCAGTATATTTCCCTAACTTAACCAACTGTTTAATTTACCTAACATTGACCATACCTTAAACATAGTTAATTTGCCATAACCACAATATTCATGTGACCTGAACCATGCTGTAGTAGCTATACGCAGATATTGAAAACATTGAAAACATTAAATATACATAAAAAAAAACTTTTGCTAAATTAAGAATGAAAGGAGTTTAAACTTGTACGCCTGTCTTTATTGTTTTTACCTGCCACAGCTGCGACAATCACTTTTCTCCTCCGTCACCAGCTGCTTCTTTACACATTACAGCCCTTTGCTTTGACAGGACATGATCTGCTCATCATTTTATCAATCTACTTATTCATGATTTAGTCTATGAAATGTCAGATTTAAAAAAAAAAAAAAAATCTATTTTGAAATTGATCGTTAGTCCGACCAACTGTCGGAAACCGAAAGATGTTTAATTTGCTATCACATATCACAAAAATATTGAAGTTGACACCGGCAAGCTTAGTCATGAAAAATTATTTTTTAGCGATTAACTCATCAGCTAACAACTAATCATTTCAGTTCAACCAAGATCCAACCTCACTCTGTGCACTGTACACATTGACAATCAGTCCGAGTTACTAGTGCAGTGACCAAGATGTGATCCCTAAGCAGCATCCCACCATGTGAACTACATACTAACATAAACCTAGAGAAAGCTATACAAATGTACAATATTATCTTTCAGTGCTGCAGGATTGTCTCATTCAGTACCTCTCGAAGAGAGGTTAAGTCATTTGCATTTCTTGCAGTGCGGCGATGGCCTACACGTTTCCTCTCTCCTCCCTTGGGGTTTACTGGGGGCCACCCTGGCAGCAGTGTCTTCTCCCTACAAACTTTTGCAGCATCTGCGTCTGGACGTCATGAACAGAGGCATCAGTGAGCCAACAGTCCCTCAGGCTTTGGGGCGGCTGAGGGTCATTCACTCTGCCCCGCAATACTCAGAGCTTCTGCTCTTCTTTTTCACGAGCGACCACCCCCTCCCTGTCTCTCACCGCCTCCCTGTCTCTCTCCCCCTCCTGCCATTTCTTGGAGCGCTTCCAGCCTCCAGGCGAGGAGCCTGTGATGAGAGAAGGAGGGAAAGGGGGGAGGAGGATGAGGGGGTTGGATGGATAGCCTGGCTCGGATCCAGACGTTAGCACTGGAGGAGGAGGAGGAGGAGTGAGTCTGTGTTTGTTTCCAACCCTCTGTTCGGAGAGAGACAGAGGCACTGTGAATGGATGGAAAGTCAGAGGAGGGCGGTCAATGCTGGAGATGGACACGACTTTACTGCAGACAGCAGGAATTCAGGCGAAGACATGCTCATTTTCAAGTTTGTATGGATTGTCCTTTTTCTAAACGCACAATTTGTATAAAAAAATTCGACAGGAGTCTCTGAATGAAAAAAATAACAAAAGACGGAGTGTGGCGACGTCGTGAGGAATAGCATGGGATCATGGGAGTTGTTGTCTTCAGTGCAGTCAGCTCCTCCTGGTTAGGATTCCTTCAGTGTTCATCGCTCAGGAGGCTTTTACCACAGAGGTCCCTCCTCTCAAACAGACCTGCTGATTAAAACTGGTAGAAACACTGAATATAGTCGAGTTAAAAACTACCGAAATCTAAAAGGGTATCATAAAACTAAATAAAACATTAAACTGGATAAAGCTGACATACCCACAAACGGGATATGACGGCATTAACAGGCGACCAAATGAAAAGCACCTTTATCTTAATTATTATTTACAGATTTCTCTGGGTTTCAAATTGTTAGAAACATTTTGGAACCAACCAATTGAGATGCCAGCATTTCTTTCCTGGCGACTGGGTTAAAAGCATAGTCTGTATATAAGTAGTGGACGTAATCGTCGTGATGTCACCCAGTGGTTTGTCAACTGCCGCTTTGAAGCCTCTGGACGAGATGAAGCATTATTACGCTGCTGACAATGTGCATTACAGACATAAGCAAATCTTCTTACGGGTGTTCACATGTTGTTTTCTCAAGTCTCAAACAAATGGTCATGCGTCTCTTTTCAGTCGACTTCACATTGTGCTACGAGAGAATGCCGAGGTATGGGCATTGTTTTGTCAAAGAAGCAGCAGGTTTCAGCAGGCAGACAGATCTCTGAAGGGCCATCGTGGTGATGGCCCTCCACAGGCCCCTGTGGTAGAGGACAAAAAAACAATGTAATTGCAGCGTTTCTGTTGGTGCTCGAGAAACAGCAGCAGCAACAACAAGAAAATCTCCATGGTCTTAAAAAGGAGAATAAATCAACATGATGGCAACATGGCTGAGCCACATCGCTTTCATTTTCTTGTTTTATTCACCCTCCGTCTGTCTCTGCTGGTGAGCTCCACCTACGTACTGCAGAGACAAATGAAACAAAGAGAGGCTCCTATAGCATCCCAGTTACACTCAAACAAAACCCCACACAGCATACACACAGTCCCCATGTCTGTACATGGAGTCTGTAAAGCTGCACTGTTGTAGTTCTATGTGCACTCTTTACAAAGACACTCCCAGGGTCACACACCTGTAAGAAGTATCAAAACTAGCATTGGCAACACAAAGATAACACAAGCCAGTTTGTAGCGGTCTTGTTCCATCCATGCTCAAACTACAGATATGTTAAATTACACATTCTTGGACATTTTAAGAGTTCATTTCCATTTTCTTTCCCATAATGCCAAGGCCTTTACAGCAGTGAAATATCATAACCAAATATATTCACTGCCTTGGAACTGCTGCAATTAGTGGATTCTTTGATAGAAAGAAAGGCATAGGTGGAACTTTCTCTTAGTTCAACCATAGACTGTATATAAGAAGTGGACGTAGTCATCATGACATCACCCATTGGTTTGTGGTCTGCCGTTTCGAAGCCTCGAGTTCGATGATTTTGCCGTCGCCGTCTTGGATTACGACTGTCGCCATGTTGTCTTTTTTTGCAATCAATGAATGGAAGTTACCATATTTGGAATGCGGAGGAGTGACGTAGTGATGGCATATACGGCTCTGGTAGCGGCAGCGACTTGTCAATTACAGTAAGCCTGCCCTGAAGCATACTCTGCTTTATGGTCTATTTTACTCTAAATGGACCATAATTTACTAAATGAACATCATGCTGTATCAAAGAATACTTGAAACTAGCGATTGAGACCATAAACTCATGTTTACAATGTTTACTGAGGGAATAAATCAAGAGAGATGTCATTTTCTCATAGACTTCTTTTTGCAACCAGAGGAATCGCCCCCTGGTGGTCAGTAGAAAGAATGCAAGTTTTACGGCACTTCTGCATTGTGTTCACTCGGCAGAACCGGAGGTTGGCGCCTGAGTTCAACTGTGATACATGCATTTGTGCTGTTGTCAACAGAAACTAAGTTGAAGGTGCTCACCTTCAAGGGAATGGAGAGTCGGAGGAATCAGAAGTAGAGGAGGCTGTCATATTAGCCGTGTTACATCACCCAATTTCATATAAAGTTGAAGTATAAGCCACTCCACGGACGAGGAAAAGTTTGCAATCACGTGACAGGAGTGGATGGAACAAATATGTCTTCAATTAACCGTGTTAATGCCCGGTGCTGTCAGCCAAAAGTCTAGCTACATTGCTATATAGTAGCAAGGAGGCCAGCTATTTTGGCTGGCTATGGAGGGAGTCTAGAGCTTGCATGTTAGCTAACATGTTGGTGGTGAGCTTGCTGGCCATAGTACCTTGCTGACGAGCCCCTAAAGTAGTCTCTACAGTATTTTGCAACAACGTTGAAATACATTTTGCTGGGCCAATTTCACTGTTTACAGAGAGGAACACCAAAATTAAAGTCAAATGTGATCTTGGTCCAGGTTTAAAAAAGAAAAAGGACAATAAACAAGTTATATTAGCTTTGTTACACCACCCAATTTCATATAAAGATGCAGTTAGTCACAAGACAGGAGTGGATAGAACAAATATGTCTTGACTGAACTGTGTTAACTCACAGTTCGCGAAGAGGCTATCTAACTTGCTAGTCTGCAGCAAGCAAGCTAACTAGTTTGACGGGCTACTGAGGTTGCTTTTATGTTACCTAGCATGTTCCCGGTGAGCTTGCTGGACACGGTACCTTGCTGAATATATGTCACTACTGTATTTTGCAACGTTTAAATACATTTTCGTTGGCCAGTTTTGCTGCTGCCTACTTAAGGAGCACCAAAAGTCATGTCAAATATGGACCTGCGAGTCGTAATGTTTGCAAATGTTTAACTGTGACCTACGGTTATAGGTATCCATTCATACAATCCAAAAAGTTTTTATTGACAAGAATTAAAATTTAGACTGAATTAATAACAATGACTTAAAATACTGACTTTACATTACGATAACCCAAAGCCTGGGCCTGATTAGCTCTTATAGCAAAAAAGCCTGCTCAGTCTGCTGCTTCCTGATGCCAGACAGAATCAAACCACTGGCAGTTATGGTTCAGAAACAGTAGAAGAAGTATATACTGTCATTTTATTGGCAAAATATTACAATTACAGACACAAACAAAAACACATATGTGTGAAAAGCTGAAATAAATTGAGAAAATGTGAAATCTCCATTTATTTACCCACTGAGAAAATGCAGTCACTGAATCATGGGTAAGGCAGCACAAGATGAGTGTTCTTCACGTGTTTGAAAGGTGTCTGACATATAGCTGTTTTAGGTTATCAAGGTTATGGTGCTGCGCTCTAGTGCAGCAAACAGGCTGACATTTGCCTCACTGTGCCATATGATGGCAGTGGCACTGATCAAGACCTCTGGCACCAGTCCCTTTCCTGTGGCACTGCCTCTGTCTGCTTCAACATGTACGGCCCCCTCCAACTCTCTTTTTCTCTGCAGACCGGGAACCACCAGACAGGTCCTGACAATGTGTATTTCACACTCCATTAGAAGGAACCATCCCCCTCTTTAATATCTCTGATTTGAATCTTATCTTTACAAGGCAGGGGTCAAGTGGTTTATTGAAATCACTGATCTATTCTCCAAATCCACAGACAATGTATGCCTACCTAAAGGTCGCCTACCGGGGTCCTGGTCAATCTGAGGAAACATGCAAACCGGCCTCCTTCTTCTAGCAAATATCCATCAAGCTCAGTGACCTGGGACCGCCTTCTGTGACTGGATCAGGAACTTCTATGACTGGATCAGGAACTTCCTGACGCGATGACCCCCAGCTGTGAGGCTAGGCACCACCACATCCTCCACCCTGACCCTCAACACCGGAGCCCCTCAGAACTCCCAGTTGACGCACCACCATGTGGCCACCCACAGCTCCAACACCATCATCAAGTTTGCTGACGACGCGGCCGCCATCTGCCTGATCACCGACGGCATGTCAGGGTTGGAGAGCAGGCAGCAGGGGGTGGACCCAAATGCAGCAAAAAACGAGGAAGCAGCAGAAACAATGCAATGATTAAATAAAAAAAAGCTTACAAGCTGGAGTCCAACGTAACAGGCAGGAAACAGCAGGCAAGGACACGGGAAAACTGCTACCGATCTCCCAACATAACTGAAGACAAACCAACGAGGAACAAAACAACAGAACTGGTATATTGGGACTGAGTAATGGGGAAGTGGGAACAGGTGAGCAGGAGCACGAGGGACTACGGGGCTGACGAGAGACTGGTGAAACTAATGAGGGCAGGGCACATGCAGGGTTAACTTTAAAATAAAAGCAGGAAAACACTAAACCTGGATGAAAAACATGAAACAAGGAAAACACAAACAGAAAACACAAAGTTCTCTGGAAACAGAGAGATGCAACACGGTGCAGTCTCAACAGCCCCCATCTCCATCAATGGGACCACGATGGAGAGTCAGCAGCTTCATGACTGTTGAACCCTTGAGCTCTGGAGATCATCACTCAGTTACTTTACCTTCGTATAGTTTTGTTTACTGCTTTACAAACTGCTTACAGCTCTGTATATTTATATTTGCATATACACTTACTATATTCCTGTGTACATTAATTTTATTAATTTTGTTTATTTTTGTTTATTTATTACTGTACACATGTCGACCACAGATACATATTTTCATATTTTAAATGTTATATTTCATCACTTTACTTTAACTTCCACATTATTTGATGTCTTTGATGACTTGCATGATTAGATTTTTATACATATTTAATGTGCCTTGTTGGAGGGATCTAAGATTTTCATTGCCAACAACTGCTTCTCTCTCATTGTTGTGCACATGGCAATATATAACTTTAAACAGGAAATATCTTGAAACTAGTACAGACATCACAAATACAAGAATCAGACATAATGTACTTTTTTATTTTTTATTTCATGATACTTGAAAGATTGCCATGAATCCCCCTGTTAAAACAATTTTCTACCATTACTATCACACTCACCCTTATCTTCCCATATTTGACATGCAAGATTTTACGTCAATGCTCTGAATGTACATAAACAACCTTCCTATGCAGCACACACACAAGTTACAGCAAAGGTTTCTGTGCCAAGCTGAACACTTTGGGACTTGGGATTTCTTGGCCTAAACTGCAGGAATATTTCCTACCGCAGAGCCATATTTTACACGGAGAACAAAGTGTCCTCACTGATCTCTGGGGCCAACGGACTTGAGCACGGAGAGACAAAAGGAAACCCCAGCCTAGTTGGAAAAAGAGGCGTGAAAATGAGAATGCTGGCTGGCTTAGCGGCGAGTTACATGCATCGCTCTCAGGGCCGACCCAGCTTGGCTTATCATAAAAGGCTTCCTCTGAGACATCCTTTAGCAGGATATCAAAGACCTTCTGTGGTGGAGATACAACTCGAGAGAGATCAAATGGAAAATAAAGAACCTTCACCTTCCTTCAGTCCTTCAGTATTTGGCACAGCCAGTCTGGATGATGAATACTACGGTACACTGTTGGCAAAATAAGCCTTTTTTCTCATGAAAGGTGAAGATAGATTGAGAGGGTAGTTTCTCTTACGTTATTTTTTCCACTAAAGGCTGCAAGGTATCACCTAAAGCTCCAGCATATCTGCAGAGCTCTGCAACAATTACCATGTTAACCAACACTGTTCCTACCTTTCTTCACTTGTAGGGTACACACACACACACACACACACACACACACACACACACACACACACACACACACACACACACACACACACACACACACACACACACACACACACACACACACACACACACACACACACACACATACACACACAAACGTACAGTTAACATGCCAATGCTCAAAGTAAACACACAGGCACATATACAGTATATACGTATATAATTTGCACTGACATTTTTACCAAACAATATAGTGTATACCTCGATACATAGCTTTAAGCCTTAATATGTCCTTAATAGAGCAATAATTGTGTTTATGTCATATTATCACCTAGGCAGTCGAGTAGTTTTCCCTGTGTTTCCTCTGTTTCCCTGTCCCTTTGTCTCTTGTGTGTTTTACTCTGTCAGTCTGGTCTGTCTGTTCGTGAGGAGGCGTGGCCATCTCCCCCTCCCTCTCCTGGGCGGTGTTTCCTGAACAGCAGTTACTGTTTGCAGTGTACGTGAGAATAGTGGTGTTACGGACCATAGTTGATCCGTATGGTTTTCCCACCACTGTTCGGTGCCCATGTGAACCGTTAATGCTTTCTAGTCGCCGATCGCTGTGAACAACAACTCTGTTTAAATCGTCAGGAGGAGAGCTAGTACCGTTCTTAGCACCGGAGCTAACAGCTAATGAACAGAGGTTCCTTTCAGTCAAATTACGATGCGTTCTGGTCCGGTTCTTCCGAGTGAAGCCAATGCGGAAGTGTCTCAACCTTGCATTCTCTCTACTTACCAGCAGTGGGCGACTCCTCTGGTTGCAAAAATAAATCTGATTGTATGAAAATGACTCTACATCTCTCTTGATTTATTCCCTCAGTAAACATTGTAAAAATGAGTTTATGTCTCAATCTCTAGTTTCAAGTCTTCTTCAATACAGCATGATGTTCATTTAGTAAATTATGGTCCATTTAGAGTCAAACAGACCATAAAGCAGGGTATGCTTTAGGGCGGGGCTACCTTGCGATTGACAGTTCGCTGCCGCAACCAGAGACGTATATGCCGTCTATACGACACTCCACATTCTAAATATGGTAACTTCTGTTCATTGGCTGCAAAAACAACATTATGGCGATGGCCTTAATCCAAGATGGCGACGGCAAAATCGGCAAACTTGAGGCTTCAAAGCGGCAGTCAACAAACCAATGGGTGTGAATAGGTAAATGATGTCATGTAGAGTTAAAGCGCTTTAAATTATTGGAAGATTAGAAAAGCTCTATACAAGTACAGTTCATTTACCATTTACCGATGGGTGACGGCACGAAGACTACGTCCACTTCTCATATACAGTCTATGGTTCTGGCTCTATTCATTAAAAAAATTCTATTGAGCAAAAGTAAATTATAACGTGATCAAATGTAATCTTCTAAAATGTTGTGTTTGATGAGAAACTTGAATGAATAGAGATGTTTTTGCAGCACCGCCAATAAAGGCATATAAATCACGTCTTACGGAAGACTGCAAACTGTATTACTCCTCGACAAAGGCAGGGCCTCTCCTTCCATTCTTACCTTTCACAATTTTCAGGTGTGTATAGGCATTAATGCTGAAAAAGTGCATGTTGTCAGATCATCAAACTGAAAATGAAAATATAAATAATAACTTTAATTCCCACTTCCAAATAGACGGCCACTCACACGTTAATATAAGGGTATTGGGGAAAGGCAGCATGACAAAATAGCGTGCTAGGAGCCGTGTGGGGATTGTGTATGGACTCCACAGTCTAACCAGACGAGAGCCGAAGCAGCATATGGTGAGAATCTGTGGCCGATCCACTCCGGACTTCTCTCTGCAGAGCTCTGCCATTTTGCTGCGTCTGCCTTCCCTTTCATTTAATTTTTCCTCTGTCTGATGTGGACTGGGCAGCAGACCGTATGCATTAGGACACGCACACACGAGACAGGAAATGTTCTACACACGCACACGCACACACGCACGCACACGCACACGCATGCACGCACATGCACACGCACACGCACACGCGCGCACACACACACACACACACACACACACACACAGACACAGACAAACACACACACAGACGTACAGTTAAAATGTCAATGCTCAAAGTATACACACAGGAACATGTGCTGCTGAAGACACACTACCACACTCGGATACAGATACTGTCTTTCACCATGTGTAGAACTACACACACACGCGCACGCACACACGCGCACGCGCACACACGTGCACACGCACACGCACACAGACGTACAGTTAACATGTCAATGCTCAAAGTATACACACAGGAACATGTGCTGCTGAAGACACACTACCACACTCGGATACAGATACTGTCTTTCACCATGTGTAGAACTACACACACACACACACACACACACACACACACACACACACACACACACACACACACACACTCACACACACACACACACACACAGCCATTAACTCTAGCCCGCTGTGCTGGGCCACAGCAGGCGGCCTCTCTGTGAGCGGTGGAGGAGAATACGAATGACATCAGTATTGAACAAACAGTCATCAGTCTGCTAATGCTAAGGGAACCTGGCACCGGAGGAGGTGAGGCTACTCATGTGAACCCTCCAGACATGTGGGCTATAGAACAGCACGCCCACAGACAGGGGACGTCTGATACCGCAGGACAGCTTGTTGTAGGCCTCGCTGTGGGCGGAGGAGAGAAAAGTGTGATGTGGCAATCAACACTTATCCCAGAACTATAGTTATAATTAGTTTTGCATATTGCAAATGACTCATCTCATCAAAACAAAATTTACATGGGCTTCTGGAAGGATCTTCGAAACACTGGCAGTATCGACCGGCAAAGCAGCTGACATGCATTATAGCTCTGCAATCCACAACACAGCCCTCATACATAATTCCATACAATGATTAAGTAGCAACATCCTCTCCAAAATCCCCTCACAGCATGAGCAGGATGAGAGGTTTTCCTACACTGACATCTGAATCATTTTCCTCCCATAGCACTTAACATGAATTATGCTTGCTTAACTTAACTTAGAGGGTGAGTTATTAGGAGAGTCCTCTAAAGACAAGGAACTTCCTGGAATATTTCAAACCATTTCATCATTAATGGTTTACATGCACATAGCAGTACAATAGCTCCAAAGAGTTCATTAGGTTAATTGTGTACATTTCCATCCCCCTGTTTTCACGTACAATTTCAAATTGTGCAGAAATTGGAGCTTTGAAAAAAAGTTAATGCTTTGTTAATGCCTTTATTTCGCCGCCCATGTCAACAGGTTAGTGTAGCATGAGCAGAGGCTCAGCTGCGTGCTGGCATCTCTTCTAGAGAAACGAGTTCTGATCTATTTTTCTAGGCGTGCCGTGTGTTTCACAACATAAACAGAGAATGAAAGAGAGTGAAAATGATCTTGTGAAAGATTATTGACATCGTACTGACAACATTACAGTTTCAATGTCTGAAGAACATATGTCAGAGACATGAAAAATAGTAATTCTTTTCAACTCAACACTTCCTGTTTCTATTTAAAAATAGAAGCCCTCTAGGGTATTTCTGTGGACAGAGTCCATTCATTTGTTAACACAAGGATTTTTATTCTGAACTATTTTCAGGACAGTGACATAGAAAATACAGTGACTTGCACGGCTTCATAAATTCATCGAGTACTGGCTTCTAATTGTGGATTGTTATTTTTTATTTCTAATTATTTTGTTTCTGTCTAAAATAAATACATTCTGGCCATTGTGAAAGACAAACTCAATGTAAAAAGAAGGACTGGCCTCAGCAGCAACGCAGTCTGTGTGGACGCCACACACGTGAGAAATACAGCATTCATGTTGCCGGGTGTTACAGCTAAAACACCACCGTTTGATCCGTGCCAAGACACCCTTTAGCGTTCGTAATGGGCACCAGACCTTCCACTAACTCCATTGTAAACCCATCCACGTCAGTATTGGATGGTCAAAGCAACTGACAAAGTATAAAGAGCAAGAGTCGGCTTAGAGATGAGACTGGGTTGAATGGTTGCGTCAAACAAACATAGGACTTTCACCCAGGAGGCCACTGTTTGTGTCCCATGCCAAACCAAAAGTCAAAGTTGCTTTTGTTAATTAACTTGCGTACTTAACTAATGCCACGTTACGTGACAAATGTACCCAAACCACAACGTCTCCTAAGCCTTACCAAGTAGTTTTATTGCATAAACCAAACCAAGTTAACCTAAAAACTTGAGTAAAAGTTTAGTTGAGTTTATTGGGGTTTTAAATAGCAAGATGTCTGTCACTGTCCTGAGGTTACAGACTGATTTCAGTGATTCTTTTAGGAACTAGAATGTTGTCAGTGTCAAATAGAGGGTTTTGTTGTTTGTTTGGTGTCTACTGGCCAATTATATCTACACTTTTACAAACAAATGATATCACTATAAAAGTCTAACATACATTTACAGTATCTAATATATATATAAATATATATATATATATATATATATATATATATTTGCTTAGTTTGCCTAAGTGACAGGTTGGCACCTATATATGTTATATATACGCCCGTGCCAAACAAACATGTGGAATGCTTAGCCTTCCTCATGAAACCAAGTTGATTATTAAAAACATTTTTAAGCCTGCATTGTAAGCAAGCAGCCATCTTCTTCCCTGCTTTTGCTGGCACACGGCTAACTGTCTTGGCGCATACCGAAAGCTATCATCTGAAAAGGCTGTTGAAGAGTCAGGAATGAATATCTCTTCACCTGCTTGCTTGTGCTGTAAACAGAATACAGACAAAATGGGCACCAGCTTTGAAATGAAATGCTCCTTGCTGTTACTCACCAGAAGAGCTACAGGGCACGGACAATGAAAACACAAAAAACCATCTGCTTGAATATTTGCATAAATATAGCTGCATAAAGAAGAGCCTTTCTTGGATTCGTAACTGTAAGTCAAATTGTTACTATACTTAGTGACTGAAAGGGTAATCACATTACAGACACTGTTTATAATAACTCAAAAGAACATATAATATACTATGTTGAAACATAAAACATTTTTTTGTTGCAATTTCTAGCTAACAAACTAGCTATAGCAACAAGTAGATGACAGTTAACTTTTTTAGTGCTGACAGAGCACTTTCTTGTGAGAACTAATGTTTTACAGCCATAGGAATCATTGTAGTTTAGGCTGCTAATAGGCAACAAGTTAGCATATCTTCTCCCTTTAAAAGCCTTTACACACCAGACGCGTTAATTTAAATGTACTTTAACACAGAACGGGAAAATTGTGCAGTGACAAAGCAACAGAATATTTTTGGAACAAAGTCGATTTTCTGAACCTACGCACGGTTATATCTAGAACAATACAGTAACTATAGTGTACAACAGCATGCAGGCTCTGTAGTCAGAACCAAGACAAACTTTATTACTCATTTCGACCTTGACAAAGGCAGTGCATACCAGATCCACAGCTTTCGATCTTACCTTTCACAATAAAAGCCCTAGACATATACGGACATGTTTTCCATTGATTACTCAAATTTACTCAGAGCATTTTGCTTAAAGTAAATGTAGTGAGGTCTTCTTCCTGCAAAAAAACATCTGAATCTTTTAGAAAAAAAAAAAAGAAAGAGTTACAACTGTTGCAAACTGGCATCGCTGCCGGTATGAATAGTTGTGATTCAAAATACTTTCAGGCTATTTTGTATTTTTGTGTTGTTTATTCATTACACAAGGACAAGGCCTTAAGTAAATATCTTGAAAAATCAGTTTGACACAGGTGATTTCTAACGAATTTTCAAAACGGCAGAATGTGCAGTTAATCATATCATAAATTACATGAAAATGTTTTTTTTTGCTCCCACCGCTAACTGTCAGCATGTGTGATTTACGGAATGTGTGTGCTGCACTGGAGCCGTTAAGTGTGTCGCCTCACAGGGACCTGACTGGCATTTAGGCAGAATATTCCCACAAGCCAATGTGTAATTAATTAGCCTGCTGTTCACAGCCACAGCATCCCACCACCGCCACCTCCACCCCGGCTTCCTGCCCCCCCCCCCTCTCGCAAGTTAAAATGGGGATAATCAGTTCCACTGGGACCTCCTTACAGCCGCCAACAACCCCCCCGTCCTCTCTGAAGACACACACATACACCAAGCATCATTACCGCCTCCTCCCTGTGCCTTTAAAACTGCTAACTGACGCTGCATGTTATGACAGTCTCGCCCCCACACCTCTCCTCATCAATGACATCCCCCATCTGGACACCGGCAACAACAACACTCAGCTGACTTCTCACATTTTTCCCGCTGGAACATCAAACGCAGAGATGCATCAGTTCGGGCTGTGACACAGATTGTGTCAAGACATGTGTAGGGTCATTAGGGTGCAGACTGATCCAGTTCAAAGGGAATAGCTTGATATCGTCTCTGGAGGTATACGGAGCCCCAGGTGGAGAGGATGGAGCATTGCAGGGGCCGTGTTCCCCTGACTTTCTCATTAACCTTATCATGTAGCACTGCACGAGGAGGCCTGGGAGTGGGCTCTCTTTTCATTTTCTCAAGGTGATGGCAGAGGATTGCTGACTACACATCCCAGTTGCCTGGGAAGGAACCAGACCTGGTCTCGCAGGTATAGGGGGTTCTGACCCAGCGTGTTCGGCAAGGCAGATTAAAGTGAATGAGTATTGGTGACGAGAGGAGGATAAAGGTTAAGGCTTTTGGCACAAGCTGACAGCTCCACGCTACTGCACCACAGGGGAGCGGTGCACACTCAGCATAGCTGCTGGTTCACAGGGCGTTTAAAGTCTTGCGTTCATACTGTTTGACGTCTCAGTTAAATGTTGTTGGTATGAGGCTTTCACTGAAAAGAGGCAACAGAAATAAAGAGATGCTCGAAAGAAAGACACTTTTTCTGTGATGTCTGCTCATTAGAGTGTGATATTTCACAAGTGTAAGGCCTGATGGCGGCACCAAACAAAGGTCAGGCAGCCAAAAGCATTCAGAATCATCATCTAGGGATCGCTGAGGACTTCATATTGGACCAATTTTCCGTACGCAATTTCAATCTCATGCCAACATTCAGCATCAGTACAGCTTTTATCTAAGCACATGAAAACATAAGAAAATACTAGTTTTGTCTATTTAGTTTTTAATCTACTGTCGGAGAATAATGGTGGTCAGTTGCTCCATCCATGAGTCCAGCACTTTCCACCCCCAACTGAACAACTGATGTTCAATTCCAGTTTTATTAAGGTCATTTCTAGCAACTACATAATGGTATAGGTTTGGGAAAATAAATTGGCAATGGCAAATCAAGTATGGTTAGTTCTGGTTGAGGTCAGGTGACTGGATCTACCAGGGTACACAACAGGGGTTCTTAAACGTTTTGGGGCCAGGGACCCCCTACAGGGGAGACAATGTTCCAAGGACCCCCCTCATAATTGCACTTGATGACATTGGAAATATTTGTATTCTTAACCTTTAACCTTAATACTGTTTCACAATGATAAACAGAAACATATTACAATTTGAAGACTTCTAGACTTTCAAAGAAAGGGTCACTTGATTCAAGTTAATTTTGGAGTCAACTTGACAGGATTTATACTTTTCAAGTAACACTGACATAGTCCTAATAAATCCAGATATTTAAAGATGACCAGTCACCTTTAAAATAACAGACATATTTCACCTTTAAAATAACAAACATATTGCTCCTTATTCAAATTATTGGTGGAAAGCTCTGAAAAAATAACAGAAGTTATCATAACAGTGTTACAGAACACAGTATAGCTATCAAACCTTATATATGACTTCAGACAATTTTATTTGGAATGTTTGCATTAGTGAAGAGTGAAAAGACTCCTGATAGTGAACTGGATATAATTTAAATTGAGTGGATGAGGTTATGTTGAGTTACATTTGTGATAAACAATTTGAATTCAACGGTAGCTCGGACCAGTAATGTAATCGATACAGTCATGTGATCGTTACAGTCATGTGATCGTTACAGTCATGTGACGCAGATGTATGGAGTGCTGCAGGAGAACTTCCCTCTTCTAAAATGTTTGCGTGTCTTAAAAAAGTCGGTTGCTAACAAGAGTCTAAATGAGAGGACTAAAGGTCCTCACTAGAACACTCGTCCTCCTTTAGCCTAGTGGTGGTAACGTTAGTTTTCTGCTGATTGCATTCATGCTTCAGAAATCATAAAAGTGGTGTTCCCTTGTTAAGATTATTAGTATTAGAAGTATCATAAACGTTTGTTTGTTTCTGCAATAATCCAAAATCCAATGGAAGAATCCCATTGGCTTTTTGTGGAGGGAACCAGTGCGATGGTAACTTCCTGCTTGGCCTACAACAATATGTCATCCCTGCCGCACTCAGATCTGGTGTGATCCCCTTGACATGTGAACAATACAGTGGCATCACACTCGGATGATGATGGTGATGGAAATATGGCCCCCTCCCAGGCCGCTGGCCCCTTTGTTCCATCTATATTCTATATCTAGATGAGATAATGTGTACATGAGCTGTTCTTTTCATGGACTCTTGATGAAAACAGTGGGGCCGATACATTGATGTGCAAGTTAATAAATTCACTGCGGGAGTGGGGGTATTATTCCTGCATACGGGTTACTGTCTTTTGTTCGCATGTTTGTTCGCATGTTTTCCGTCAGCTTAAATATTACAGACTGGACTCGCCAATGAGCTCAGGACTATATAGGACATACATGTCTTACATACGGAGTAACAATGTAACAGGGTGATTGCTGTTTTTCTTGGTAGTTGCATTTACTCCGTTACGTATAGAACTTTTTGGAGTAAATTGTACTTGTCAGAGTTTTAATGCAGAATACTCTTACATTTTTCTCTAAAAATCATGACTTTTACTGCGTTACATTTGGATACATTCCTCTCGCTACTTTTTTTATTTATTTTATTTTATGCATTCATGATCTGTTGATCATGTTTTTCTACCACAGCCACGCATCCACATGACTGATTAAAAGCAGCATAGCTGAAGCCAGTACTTTAACGTTAGGGCTTTCAAATAGAGCCAGCAGGCTTTTGTTGTGAACATCGGTCTGAAGTCAGTCTGTTGTGTTATGGCTAATACGTTTAACAACAAATACACACATTACACTATGCTTCAAAACTATTTCTACTCCTGCTTACTCTCATGATGTAAATATTTAAATGGTGTGGATTTATGCTTCTCCTCAGGTCAAAGTGATTAAGTGAACACGCTTGTTAATTAATAAGTAATTAATGATAAAACATCACATCATTATCTTCTAATTAGCCTGAATAAGTCATCTGATGTCAGACATTCTATTTTCTTCATGTGATTGGACAGACCAGGAACTAGGACTTAGGACATCTCCACTGGATGGAGATGTCCATCCAGTGTAACTGCTCTCACTCAGGTAGTTATGTTGTAGACTAGCAGTCTGACACAGTGATGAGCTGCCCAGGTCAGAACCTCTCGTCTTTCCACGATCAAAGACACTGTAACATGTTGACTCTCTTTATATTTACTTTTTGACAACACAGATGTCTATGATCTATTACTTCATTGGCTGATTTATTGCCAAATTATAATGTAATACATTACAATACAATACAATACATTACAATAAAATAATATATGGGAGACAACATGCAAATATTATAATTTAAGTATTTCAATTTTACTTTAGAGATACAGAATATTGTCTGGTGTATATTTGGCAGGTTATCTAATCAATAAATTATGTTATTTCATCACAACAGGTGTATGTTCACTTTTTTAACATTACATTTTTAGATATAATTTCAGTCATTTCCACATCAAAAGGCAGTGGTGTGCAAGTGTGTTTTTTAAAATTATTATTATTATTTAAGTTATTTGCTACTCAAGAGTTATTTTTTTCAGTAACTTACTCATATACTCTCACTCAAGTAGCTATTTTTTTTAAGCTTTTATTTGAGAACTATGTTTTTGCATACTACAGTACAGGCTACTCTACCCACCACTGCTGTGAGTTAAAAATTAAAATCCCAAAATCTCACATGACGTTCCATTTATTTTAGTTCAAACAAAGCACTTTACTGTCTGCTCAAACACAATGAGCTGGTTTTAAACAAGCTAAAATCAAGACCCAACAGTGGGACACCTCCACAGACACAACAAATAGTCCCTTCCACGTCCCTGAACTCCATTTCCTGTTGAACTCTGCGTTACTTGCTCTGGCTGGAGGCCCTTTTTTCGCCGGTTCTGCTTCAGTCCAGATGCAGCTGAGACAGAGAGGGCCTCTGTTCCTGCTGGAAAGTCATCCTGGCTCTGGGGCCGTGCATGCCCCCATTCCCCTCATCTTTTCCAGAAAATGAGGAGCGTAAAACTCCACACCTGGATAATTACAGCCAGACCGCCTCTCACTCTCAACCGGACATAAACAGCACACTGCAAGAACGTAAAATCCTGCCAAGTATATTTGTCTAATTACCAGTAAAAGTATCTAATAACACATGACATAAGACACAATCATCTAACAAGTAACATTTCAGTGAGACGTAGAGACTTGTTTTCATCTGGTTGTACTTCACACAACACTTCCAAATACCAGTGAAATATAGCTCAAAATCAGCTAGCTTCAAGATTGTGAGGCCTAATTATTACATCCTATTTCAATACATTTCACCGAGCACATTATTACCTGTTCCATTGGCAGATTTTTATCAGCAAAAAAATGTATTTTAGCCTATTTTTTAAAGTGGACTTTTTTTTTTCTCCAGAGCACAGTTTGGGTTACACAGATGAATGACTGTAACTGGAAGAAAAGAGGACCCAGAACACTAATTATTCACGGGTTGCAGGTAGACTGAGCAGTTCAGAACTTCTCAAACAACTTTGCAGTAGTCCTTCCAGCTTCACTGAGTGGAGCAGAGAGAACCACCTAGAATGTGACTAGATTTTAACACTATGACTGTTTACAGACAAAGGATGGAGTAGACTCTTAACTTGTCTGTTGTTTCAAGTATAATCTTCTTCGGCAGTGTTCCGGGTCAGTGGCATCACAGCCAGCAACCAAAACAGACAAATTGATCGTAAAGGCCAGCTCTGGAGCCCCGGAGCCGTTAGAAGTGGTGGTGCAGAAGAGGACGCTGCACAATCCTGTTGTGCATCACGGGAAACACCTCGCATCCTCCTGACCACCTCCTGGTCAAAAGGCAGAGTGCTTTCAGGAGGAGACTCACCCAGCTCCATCATGCCGCCTGCCATCTCCCTTTGCAACTCGTTCTCACTCCCAAGTTGTCAAATACTGCAAACTATGACGCTCCAGTTATAGCGGGGGTAAAGAAGTAAGTAGAATAAAGACCCACAATCTCCATGTAAGGATGGAGATCTGAGCAGATGGATTGATGGGTCAACAAAACACAGGACTTTCACCCAGGAGCCCAGTGTTTGTGTTCCATGTGAAACCAAATGTCATCACCGACTTATTTAGCTTACGTAACTTACCTTACGACGACATATCACACCTGACTATGTAATAAACATACTTACCCAAACCACGATTTCTCCCTAAACCTTACACAGAAGTTTATTTTTAAAAGACATTGTATGTATGTAACGACAGAAACTCACACGTGCAAAACCGTTGCTAGAGGGTTGCATAGTAATAAAGCACTCTCTCTCTACTCATGTGTGTAATTTAACATGAATTTCACCTCATTACTGACCGAGCGCAGGGATCCATCTCCTGATTCTGTGGCTGAAAGTATTGTCCTCCTGCTGTGCAAAGAGCAGCACATATAACACATAAAAGAAAGCACAGATGGTTTGAGGAGCAGGTCTGGGTTCAGCGTCTCACTTAACATTCCCCTTCATTGACTGACCTTGAGTCACCCAACATTAGCGACATGGAATGGTGCAAGGCATCGAGGTTGAAAACACTCCAAATTGCAGCCTTTGAAAAGCGACCCCCTGTGAATGCCCACGGGGCACCAGAGGCCTAATGTCTATGTGCATGTATGTTATTGTGCGCTCGCGAGTTCCTTCCCCCCCACAGGCATAGCGACATTTCTAAATTCCCAACCAGAGGCTTTTTAAGAGCACGACAGCCCCAGCAGGCCAGATGAAAGTAGTGATTTTATTCCTCCCTCCATAATTCTAGCTTTTTTTGTCCACTATATGTCATTACAGGGAGCTGCATCTAGTTATTTGTGTCCTGTGGCCGGATACATGTGCACAGAGGGAACCAATTTGTGTGAGAGGCGTATCAGGACAAAGAAGGCGACTGATTTCAGATCAGTGTGGCTGCAGGCAGAGGGCTGCCTGTAAGTAATGCACAAGCAGCACCCTTCACTGACAATAACATGCACAACATTTTCAGGTTTTTTACGAAAAAAGACAACATTCCTACTAAGCTTTATGGTCTATTTTTCTCTAAATGGACCATAATTTACTAAATGAACATCAGGCTGTATTGAAGAAAACTTGAAACTCATGTTTACAATGTTTACTGAGGTAATAAATCAAGAGAGTAGAGTCATTTTCTCATAGACTTCTATACAACCAGAGGAGTCGCCCCCTGGTGGAAATTATAAACAATGCAGGTTTAAGTCACTTCAGATCTGGAGTTTGTCCCTTGACACAGCAACCCAGCAGCCCACCGAGCCGTCAATGGAACCGAAAAAAGACGCGTCTCCTTCTATGTGCACTGCGATAGGCGGTGTGTTAGGCACAAAAACATTGTGCCTAATGTTTTTGTTTTCCAGAATTGTTAACGCTTATGAGCTATTCAAGTCCAGGGGTTAAGAATATAAATAATACAAGAAAGGATCATGGTTAATGAAAAAAAAGAAGAGAAAAATATTGTTGACTATTTGTAGAAGACGGGACACCATCTCCAATCGATTGTGTCTGCTTCAGGTTCACTGCATGTCAATGGGTTGTAAATTACCAAACTTGTTATGGAAATTTCCATTATAAAAGTATAATTTTAATTACGGAGGGTTCTGCATTGGAGCTCTAAGGAAGGAATAGCACGATATAAATATTGTACGCATGTGAGTAAACATCGGTGAGAGAGAGATGCGGAAGAAGCATGGCAGATGGAGAGAGAGGATGATCAGAGATGACGGGGAGCGAAGTTAGTCATCAAACTTGACTCTGTCCACATTCAAGGTTTTCTTCCCTTGGAGGCCATGTATCCATTCCAGAAGACGGAGACAAGGCCAAAGCCTTTTTATCTGAGAGTAAGTCGAAAGGTGCAGAACTTCTTTTACTCATTTGTGTTCATCATTTAGAGAAGAAAGTGTTTTTCTGAGTTCCTTGTTTGATCAGTAACGTGTAGGCGACATCCATCGCCGTGAGCCAGATTTCAAAATGAAAGTCATATTTACCCAAGGCTAAGCCTACCTTCTTTCTAAAAATAAAAATTACAACACACTCTACACTATCGTATCTGTTTCTTTACATACACTGTGCGATTGTGGACCTGACAGCGAGTCATTTCCATTCCATGGTATATTTATATTTATATACAGCAGTGGATTCATTAAACCACGCATCCCAATATGTGTGAACTTGTTGCCAGTTACAGCTTATCCTGGATTAACAATGTGTGTATGTTCTAATGCTTTGTTTGGCTCTAATGACTGGAAAGGTTGAAATGCTGGCACTGTTTGGTACAGTTCATTACCCTCGCCAAGGAGGTTATGTTTGCAGTACAGTTTGTTGGTTTGAGTGTCTGTTTGTCTGTTTGTCAGCATTTTTTTGTCATTCATGGAAATGGTGTTGGCGGAGGTCTGCTCTAACTGAGTTCCTTTCTAGTTAGTTAGTTGTGATCTCAACGAACTATGTGAAATGACCACGGCCTCTTAACAGCGCATTATGTGATTGTGGCACGTTATCTGTAAAATGACATGCAACCACCACGGAAACAATATAACATTAGGTTCAAGCAACAGACCTAATGTTAGGTTAAGGCAGGGGTCAGCAACCTTTACTATCCAAAGAGACAGTTTGCCCTATTTCCCACCAAGTAAAATTGGTCTGGAGCCGCAAAAGCTATTTGATATCAGAGCTTGTAAAGTTTTACATACAGTCATATTATATATACAAAAACTATAATTTGTTGTATTTATGAAATTATAGAACAAGAATAAAGAACATTTAATATTGTATTGCTATTTTACCTGTTTATAAAAAATATCAAACTCTTATGAAGAGGAGAAAAAAAAGACACTGGCAACGCATATCTCTTGCTCCGTGCACACTGAGCGTCCGCACTACGCTGGAGTATCAGAGTACCGAGGACGGATAGGTTTCGACTAACGGACATCTTACTATCTCATGAGCTTCCACAGAACCAGCAGCAGGAGTTGAGTTCGGAGACTTGATGCACTTCGTCAAAGTAGATTTACTTTGCTCAGTTTGCTGCAGCAGTTGTAAGCCAGCATCGTTGGCAGTGAAAGCAAATGAATACGTCCACACAGAATTAAACTCTATTTTCCTCCGTCACTTTCCTTTTTTTGGATTTATCCGTTGATAGTTTACCGAGGGGGGGGAGGGGCTGTGAATCATGATTAGGTACCTGCAGGGAGAGGAGCTGGATAGCGAAGTTAGAGGATGTGACGCACATTTTAATAAAAAAAATAATTAATATTTTCAGTGACACAGTATCACCTCAAATTCCAAGATAAGAGGTGTTTCCTTTGAAAGATTTTTTATTTTTTTTATTTTTTTTGTCAAAGCCTCAGGGCTTGCCGACCCCTGGGAACCTTTTAAAAACGAACCTATTTTTGAGGCCTCCGCACGAAAAAAGCATGCCCATACTAAAAATAGTATATCTCTGCAACCACAATGTCTATTTGAATGATTTTGGTGTCATTATAAAGTTAATAACTGTGAGACCTGTCTAGATGTGTAAATATCAGTATATATGTTACTGGTTAAAACTGTAAAAATGGCTTGCATGATCTTGTAGCCCGGGCTTTGCTTGTTAATCTGATATGCAACATCGTTACATTCGTTCTTGATAGTGCCTTATCTCCCATAGGGTACCCCCAAAGTGTACCCCTCACCCCTCACGTGGGGCTGTTAGGTGGATGTTAAGGCAACAAAACCACTTAGTTAGGTTTAGGAGAAAAATCATGGTCGGGTGTAACATTTTGTGCACACAATTCACTATCTTGTGCAACAAGATACTTTGTACCCCCTTTTTTTCTCTCAGGACATTGTGGCTAGGAGGACATCGAGGAGATCACACCCTATATGACAGACTACAATAACCTTTGCATTGACATGAGGATTTACGATGGGGAATAAAATCAGAACAAAGTGCAAAATACAAACTACTGCAGGTAACTTCCCTTGGGCCTGTTGCTGTGACGGCTGGTTCAGCCGTCAGAGCATGTTTGACCATATTTATATTACAATGCAAATTATACATAAAAAAAAAAAAATGTAAATCAACTTAACTCTACAACTGTATGTTGCTTCCCAACAAGCCCAAGATAGCCATCGACGGCAAAGACCTCCTCAACCAGAAGCCCATACAGGGAAAACCTAAGCACCGGCTGAGTGAAGTGAAGGACAAATACCGAAGGAATGGAGCAGAAGCTGCAGGTGAACAACTTGAGGGAGGTGTGTGATGGAACGATGGCCATCGCAGGCTGTAATCAGAAGAACAGAAGTGCAACAGAAGAGGAGCAAACAAGTTAAGCCTATTCTGCAATAGGTTTAACCACCCTGTTCTTGTTGGAAAAACTACTGTCATTCGGTTCTATTTCCTGTGGAGGCTCAGGTTCTTCAACCTCTGCAGTCAGCTGATGCGAACAAACTGTCCATCATGGACAATGTGGTGCTCTTATGGTCAAGGAAAAAAAAATCACTTTTGGAGGCCTCTATGGTAGATCAAATATGATAAAGTGCCCTCTAAGGTGTCCTTCCAGTGGAGAAAATGTTTATTTAGTGCCCTCTAAGGTGTCTTTCCAGTAGAGAAAACGTTTATTCATTGGAAGGTTTCCTTCCAGAGGAGAAAATGTGACGAAGGGCCTTTTAGATTGGCCTTGAAATTGAGAAGACATGATGCAGTGCTAAAAGGCTGCCCTACATGCTAGAAGAATTTGTGCGCTGGTGCCCTTTTTCATTTTTTTCACCCCTGCACACCAGATAGCTTGGGTCCGCCAATGCTCTGTACAGCACATTAGTGAGCCAGAGAAAGATGTTCATTTGCTGGCTGCAGTCACAGATCTGCACAACAGACAGAAAAGCAACTCTCATCCCCACAGCCCTACTGCTCTCAACACCACAATCGGGCGGAGGAGGATGAGCCTTGATGACCTTTTCTGTTAAAACTGACTCTTTTAGGCACCTAATTGTCTGTATTGGCTCTGCTTATACGGATAGCTTGCTAAACATTTGTCCTTTTCCTCTGTGTGCCTGACCTCTACTTGCACATTGTCTTCTGCGCTTTCATTTACAGTTGCCAGTTAGTTCTTATGGTGTCTGCTTGCTTATCGTCATATTATTTGTTATTTATTAATGCCTTTTTATTGACTTAGTTTTTATATATAATCAAAATAGGATCAAAAGTATTATAGCTGTTTATCACCCAATCTGAATGTGTGAAAACACTTGGTATGAATAAATCATATGTGAATGTGTTAAAATTTCTGAACAAATATTTGATTTCTGAATCGAAAGATCTGTAGCTGTGCATGACATTTTGTGAACAAAAAAAGAAAGATTTGCAGAAATATTTTCTAATGTGTGAGTGCATAAAGAAGATTTGCACAAAGGTCTACCATTCCAAACAAGGTTGGCAGTAAAACATCTATTTGTGGGTGAAGACATTTCACATAAAGCTCAATTGTACGTGAATCCCAAGTTGAATGAGCCACAGTCGCCCCCCAAGCTTCCACCAAAGGTGATTGGTGTTGGCCATACCCGCTTCCAGTTTGTGGCCGTACGCTATAGTTCAGTGTATCAACGATTTTGTTCTCTCTTCTAAACGTCTATAAATCATGAGATGAGAGAATTGGTGCGTAAATGATTTTTCCTAACCTTTTTTCCTGCCATTTCAACATCCCCATATATTATCTGGAATAGGTCATTTAGAAGAGCTGAACGTTTGATAAGTCATAATGCTTGTCTATGTGCATGCATGTGTTATTGAAAACAATACACATGTTTAATACTTTATAAATGAGACCAAATAAATACATTTAGTAGGAGTTAAGACTCATTTTTGTATTTCCTCCTCAGTAAAAACAGAATGTATGCCAGCTTTTTATTTTAGATTAAATGTTATAAGCTACACTTATCAAGCCAATACGAACATTCAGGCTCCCTCATGTGGCTCAAAAATGAACCCAATCTAAAATCTCTTGCAATCCACCTGTGGGTCCCGATCAAGTCTTTGAGAATGACTGGTAAAGACAATGGCATATTTTTTGCAATGCCTGCAAGATTAACCTGGGACAAATGTCAACAACTTTTACAAAATTGTTGTCATACTTTCACCAGCAAACAGGAGAAAGGTTTCAAGTTATACAGATCAGCTGCTTGATGATGATTGCCCAATGCAATGAAGGCCCTCCATTACAAGCATTGGTATACAGCTTTAAGGAATAAGACACACTCAAAATGTTGAATGATTTATTGGAATGTCTTAATGATTGGTTCTGGTGGATGTTGTGGCCTCGGGTAGAGTTTTTTGAAGGTGGGGCCTGTAAAGACAAATAAATTATTAGTTTGGCTATCTTTGCTAAAATGATTGAGAGTATAAACTGTTGTTTCTTTGTGCAGTCAAATAAGATGTAACGTGTACTGTGTTCAAGTCACTTACCTCTGTTGTGTCTCCTCTCCTGGGTGTTCAGCCTAAAATAGTCCCCAGGGTGCCTGAGCACCAATTTATGGTTCCTGGCAATACCATGTGTTAGAGGGGTGTTTGTAAAGTTGATTTCCCTGTTTGGGCTTTATATGATCTCTATGTTGATGTGTAACAACAATATAGAGATCATGCCGATTATTGGCATTAGGAATAGGAATGTATTTAAATGTATTTCTTGTGGTATAGGTAATTGTGTTGTCAGGGGAGGGGCAGAGTTACCTGTACTGTTGTGGGATTGAGGTCCTCGTCAGTGGCAGGCTATATAAGGCTGTCTCATGCAATAGAGCGCTGTCGCTGCTGGGAACACATGCTGCCCTTGGTCCACAATGACTGTCATGTTTGTAATAATTGTTGGTGAAATAAACACCTGGTTGGTCTCCTGTGTCCTGCTTCCAAAATCAAGCTGCTATGTGGCCATCCTAACACCAATTGATAGCGCTTATAGTTAGGGCTGGCTCAGGTTTGCCCTGGTCCATTCTTTCCAGCCCCTTGATATGCTGCTATAGGCCTAGACTGCTGGGGGACAACTCAGGATACACTGAGCTCCTCTATCCTTTTCTCTCTCTCCTTCTGTATGAATTCATGTTCTATAAATGCACATTACTAACTCTACTTTGTGCTTTCTCGCCTCGCAGGTTTCCACGAATCGTGGTTGCATCTGGACCCTGGTCCTGCCTCCTGGTTCCTTCCGTGGAACTGCTGACGCACATTCTTTTCTATTTTATGTGAATTCAACGTGTTGTAACTCTGTTATGCTGTTCATTCTGTACACATGACATCTATTTTCGTACTCTGTCTATCCTGGGAGAGGGATCCTCCTCTGCTGCTCTCCTGAAGGTTTCTTCCATTTTTCTCCCTGTTGATAGGGTTTTTTGGGGGAGTTTTTCCTGAGTCGATGAGAGGTTCTGGGATAGAGGATGTCAGTGTGTACAGATTGTAAAGCCCTCTGAGACAAATTTGTAATTTGTGATTTTGGGCTATACAAAAATAAATTGAATTGAATTGAATTGAATAATGCCCACATTGAGTCTGAGGGCCCACTGTCAGCTTGATGTGTCATGACCTTTAGGACTTGCTGTCAGCAGGACAAAAAATAACTTCATGCTAAGTTGTTTACCAGGCTCACCCCAATAATAGCCTTGGTGTGGAGGAAATCTTGACCGGTCGCATTCAGAAATCCCTGCCTCTGAACAATGCCCAAAATATCTCCCACTCTCTCTTTATGAATCAAATCCCTAAACGCGGATCCTATTGTTAGCGACAGCTGAATAACCAAGCAATGCAGGCTGTATTTGGCACATCCTGTCCGGTTCCCCTGGCGGGTGGAGGTTTCTGTTGCCTCCTCTCCCTGAATAGATGGCGAGATTGGCCCCGAGACACCAGAGCATCCTGCCTGCACAGCAAGAATGTAAACAGGCCTGCATGTTATGTCTACCCGACCCGGCATGATTTCATAATCTCAGCTATTTTTCAGCTGTATGTGTCATGCTGTACTGGCCTGAATCTGGTGGGAAAACTGCTCTGTTACTCTACAACTGCAGCGAGAGGATATTAATGATTGGAAGTTACACCTGCTAACCAAGTACTTTACCCTTTTTTTTCCCTTAGTGCAAATGCTTTCAGGAAAAAACTGGTCAATTTTTAGATGTTGGGCTATTTTTTTATCTATAACCCTTCTTCTTTCAGACTAGTGGACAGAAAACATCTAAAATACACATTATGGTGTTTATTTTTATACTTTTGTCTACTTGTGTCTGTAGATTTATCTTTAATTCACCTTAAATTAGCATTAGATGATCCCTCATTTGCATATTTTGACATAACATTTCTGAAAACCTGTAATACAAAATATATTCATCTTAATGATAAGTTATCAACTGAGGACGTTTCATGATGGTATTCATTGATTAAATGTTTTACCTTATTTACCGATAGTGTCTCCCCTTAATTAAAATTAAAATTGGATTGCAAGTATATTGCTTTGTGTAGCTTTTGTTCTGTGATGATGTCATATTTTCCACTTGATAGCGAACATGAACGGTTAGTGCTAGACATTTAAATACTAGTTTTCTGTTTCTGACATCTATTTGCAAAATATCTTATTTCTTCATGTTTTGTTGAGATGCAACAAACCTTTTCCCCATGAAGGCCATGAGCTGATCTAAGGTGAATGTTGGTGAATCCACTGGTTGTAAGCTGTATAATGAGGATGGCTTTTGTCTTCATTATACAGCATCTCACTGTATCTCACAGGGTCAGCAGGTTTGTTTGCACAACACAACCCCCAGGCTTTTCCTTTTCACACTGATCAATTCAGAACAGGAAACAACTAGCCTCGCTCTGTCAAAGTTGCTTTCCACTACAATCTAAAGCTGTCTTATTTACATGCTGTAGGAGTGAATTTAACATATTGAAACAGAAAGCTCTTAACAAGCAGTTAGGAAATGAAACTTGACCAGTGGCCACATGCAGCATTTCAGATGCTATGTCTTCAGTGAAGCTTAACTTTGTACAAAACACATCTGACTATTAAAGGTATTGATTGCTAGGTAACAGGAGACATTGTCCAAAAAAGGCTACTTCGATTGCTGAGGGGCTTTCTTTGTTATCTGTTACTCTTGATGAAGCCTAGACACTTCCTGTCTCCTAAATGGGTGTGGTCATGACCTGTTCGCCTCACTGCCCTTTCTGCCCACCTCGTTTGGAAGTGTAGATGTGTAGCTGGAAGAAAGCAGATTGGGTTATATTTTTTCATGTATTTATATGTTCTCTCGCTAATATTAGATATTTACTCAGCTAACGGAAATATTCCGCATTACGTAAATTAGTTAGCTAGGACGTTAGTGGGCAGATCTGGAGAGAGTGTGTTGCTGAGACGGAGAAAGATCTTAATCAAAGTTTATTTTGATTCTGAAAAGTGCCATTTCAGTGTCAGAATGTTGGTAATATAATTGGTTTGTGAAAAATGGGCCTAATATTTACTTGGTGACTGTGGAGCAAAATAATCGGTCATAATCTGTGTTCACGTTCACTTCTCCCATTGGAGTTAATAGACTCAGGACCTGCTCTCAGTGGGGCGTCTGTTCTGAACTCTCTCTGGTTTGAGCCAGTTTAGCATCCGCCAGAGGACAGACCAACCAGCATTCTGAGAGGAGCTACTGGCGGCTAAAGGCATGGTGTATGAAACGGCGTGTGAGAAACGACACAGAGAGGCGACTGTTGTCTAGCCCACAGTGGCATTTGCTATTTTGATGACCAACTCCTGAAGAGGTTAGCGTAGATGATGCAATCGCATCAGTTATATCAGAACTGAAGGCTTTTCTTGATGAAAATATGTTTTCTCTCTTCTCTCATCTGGCTTTGACAAGAATTTGGTTCACAAAATGTTCATCCGATCACCTGCCAAGTATTTTTGCAAAGTGCCTGCCATTTTCTAAAATGGTTTCCAATGACGGCTTCTCAGATAGTTCTGTGAAACAAACCATCTGGCGGGTCAGATTTACATCCCTGACGATCTTGAAAAAATCCAGCGAGTTAGGGTTAGATAAATCTTGATCTTGATCTTGATCTTGTGGTGGAGCTAGATGAAAAGTTCAGCGTTAAACAAAGTCATCACAATTCATCCTCTCTGATATCTGTTCCAAATTTCATGGCAATAAAACACGAAAGTCATGGGAATCATCCACTGGGAACCATGGAGGGCTGTACAAAATGTAATAGGAATCCATCCTATATTTAGATATTTCAGTCTGGACAAAAGTGGTGGAGCAGCAACTGACATTGCCATCCATATAGCCACGTGGCTATCATGGTAAAAAATAAATTAAAAAAACTTGTGACTCGAATGTAATTATAAAACATGAGAGGCACAAACTGGGGCTAGACTAAACACATCATGAGTCTACCTCTCTGTACCTGGATTAAACAGAGATAAAAAAGTTTTCATTTAATGGATGGAAATTATGAGTGATTCATTCAATATTATACATTTATACATGTTCATTTGACCCCAGGACTGTTGTGGAGAACACATGCACATACAGACACACACTCACAGAGAACACTTCCTAGTCCATTTGTTGTAGGGCAAGAAAGTTCATTGAGCCCAAACCTCACTTGAGTATTCTTCAGCTAAGTAAAGCACCCATATTTTTTCTCAGACCTCATCTTTTATCTCCTTGCCCATGGAGGTAATTATCAGTGTTGTCACGGCATTGTGATTCATTAATGCAGCTTTCATCCCTGGCTTTCTGCTGGTGCCGAGGCCCGCGCCATCTTCGCCAGCTTAATTAGCGCTAGCAGCATTCACTCTTTTAGGCCCCCTCAGTAAGAAAGTGATCTAAGGGGGGGAAAAAAGGGAGCAGACAGGATGGCAAGTCCTGAAAGTCTTTGATAGATCCCTCTCCTCCGCTCCTAGCCCTTTTCCACGCTAATTCAAGTCGACCTGAGACGCAAAAGCAATGTTGCTGGGAACCATCAACTGCTGAGGATGATGACTGATGATGAAGGAGAGGAGAGTCTCATGCTGAAACCTGCCAAGTAAACTAGCTTTGCTGTCTCCTTGTCTAGTTTCTATAGCTCTCTCTTGGGGGTTGTGAGTGGGAATTCTGGAGTCATCACAAACTTCCACACTCTTTTAGCAGAACTCCATTGATACATAATTGATATGTAAGTTTGAATTACCAGTGCAAGTTTGTGTTGCCTCTTGAGTTGCTTTTCTTAGATCTGATAGTTTTGATACTGTATCAACTGTATCATAGCAAGTCATCGTGCATGTTATGTGATTCTCTGTGGAGAGTTATCAAAGTCTGATATCACTTGGTTTATTATTGAAGTTCAATATATTTCTGGCAGTTTGACATTTTGCAACTTATTTACTTACATTTCTTGCTTCTCTGGTGGTGTTATATGGCAGCTATACTGCTCCAAATACTGAATGGACATCACGAAAATAACCCTGAAAATAACCTCTGCAATTATTCAATCATCCAACTTTGCAATGAAATATCGTGATACACAGCAATCCTCTTTAGGGTCAGTAAAGTTAATGGAGACAAAAGAGATCAGTTAAAAGGGTAAGGCTGAATGTTTAAATTCAAACTGTAATTTGAATTATCCTTGCTTTTTATGTATATAAGTATAAACTGATACTACAAGTATTGGGCAGTTTCAATAGATTTTGTCACTCATTATTATTAGAGGCCTTACCTTGATTATGTCATGGAATACAGCATTGTTTTTGTGGTAGTGAATTATGTGCATCTTCTAGCACTCTAGTACTCTACATTAGTCTATTGAGGGTGTCCATAATGAGTCAGTTATAGGACTTCTAATGCAATTTACGTTGACAAAACACTTTCATGTTGGAGTAGGGAAAGCAATTACATCCAAGACAAATATTGCAAGATCCGAAAACATCCACCCATGTCTCTCATTTCAAATACATTGTAGTAAAAAGCATCCATGTCCATTTCGGCAGCTGAATTACAATTGGTGGAGAGAGAGCTAAACGTCTAGATATAGGCATATACTGAATACTCTTGCGAAATAAAAAATATTTCAGGGAAGCTGTTTGCATGCCTCACTTGCAATCAATGGCAGATGCACCGTTGCACTGAAAACCCAGGAAGGTACATTTTTTGGCAACTGGAAACAATTCTCTAGTGGCATGCCAGCAGCATTAAAGGATTCAATCAATTCTGTGTAAAGGCGCTCAGCAGTCATCAAAATAGCAAACTCCAATGTCATGTTTGCAATGTTCGCTGCCTTGGTACGACCTAAATTCACTGCCTGGACTGTTTTTGAGTTATTTTAAATGTCTTTAATCACGTCCAGTTTGCCACCAAACTATTTTTTTGGTGGCAAATGAGTTTCCTCCCCGGGGATTAATAAAGTTTTCAATCAATCAGTAAGATATCTATAGCTCTCATTGAGATGTTGTGTTCAGATAAACATTTTTTTTTCTGTTTTCAGCTGTTTGGCAAAGTTCTCCTTTTCGTGCATTTGCTGTAGACTCTGGATAAGAGATATATGATCTTTGTGCTTGCTGTGGTTTTTTAGCACACTTGGATTTCTTGATCATACATCTTACAAAGGGCTAAATTATCGCACAAATACAATCATTGTTGTACATTTGTATCACTGTATCAAAAACTATTTGGAGCTACTGCCCACACAGATATGGCACAAATCAAATTGCATAACCGACATTAATCGTCTGTATTGAAAATGCACACACTGTTGATAAGACCGTTACAGGGGGCGCCATCTCGGCAGAAAAATAACTATTTTAATTTCTAATTTTTAATTTTAGTTCCAATTTCGACCAAATAAGACAAAAGATACAATCAGGCAATATATATGGATTTCTTAACGAAAATGTATATACATTTCCGTTTGACTTCAAGGGAACCTGGTTAAAACATTGCAGCAAGTCATCTAGATTACATGAGATTCATTTTCTTCCTGAAGATTCATGGGGTGAAAGAAAACAGAGTTATGTCGGATTTCTGACTCAGCTTCTCTTACACTTACAGTACAAAACTCTTCTGTTGCATAGTGATGCAAGTCACAAACACTGCTTCTGGGGAAAAGGTCATGGTCATTTAATTGATGATTTAGTCTTGTGGCGTGATGAATCTTTTCTGCTAATAAATCTTTCAAAGACAAAAGACATGATTATAGACCTCAGGTCTCATGTTACCTCATGAGGCCACAACCATTCATGCTCAGGCTGTAAAACTGATTGAGAACCACAAATACTTGACTGAGTAACTGTATAGAAGTATGTACAAAGGGGCAAGCACATCTGCTGTGGATGGTGGTGGGTGTAGAAGTTGTAAAGAGGTGGAAGGTGATTGGTGTAGAAGTAATAAGGAGGTGAATAGTGGTGGGTGTACAAAGCTGAGGAACAGATAACAGATAAGCGTATGGGGCAAGGTGCTATATTTCTGGTGTTCTTGTGTATCCAGCAGATATCCGGTCCCAGACTTCCTTTTCCACAGACCGGATTGTTTCACAAGTAGCCAGTTTACAAGATCATTTGAAACCAATACAAATTTAAATTGTCAACAGACAATAGACGGTGGGTTTTCAGATTGCATTTCAGCCAATGTTTAGCTCTCCACACGGACTGTTTACCTGCATTCAACCAAAGACTGTTTACTACTGCTCAGACTACAAACATGCCTTTATTATGCCCATTATTTTGATAGAAAACATGTTCTGCATTACATTTTCTCATGAAACATATTGGATGTTGCAAATTAGCTGCATATGAACATAAATTCTACAGGAGTTTCCTAATCCCATTACATTTAATTATGATTCATTGTTTTGGACAAAGGGAAGATTATTATACTATATTTTGTTCCCTTAATTACCTGCCTGCAAGGCATTTTGGCTTTGACCTTATTATTATATATTTTTTAATTAATTATTTATGCTACAGATAGCCCTAGACAGACATAGTGACTTATGGTTACGCCAACACGGTTAAACCCTGACAAAACGACCCTGATAATAGTGTTTGAATTACACCATGGATTCCAGGGGAAGCTCCCATTACATTGGACAGGCAATGGTTTCTGTTTCTTTGTTGAACAGACCATACCAAGGCTGTATCCCATGACAATTATGAACCCACAGCCTCCAACACTGGTCTTATGGAAAACATAGCAAGATAACTTTTCCAACAGCTTCTCTAAACACAACACCCAATGCTTGCTGACGCTCACTTAGGGGCTAAGCCCCTTCACTTTACCCAGCAGGTGGGAAGCAAGACACAGAGACTTTATTTGGATATGTGTTTGAATCACAAAAGTATTTGACAAAAGAACGAGACCACACATAGTCTGAAGATAATTCAAATAGTTTAAATAAGGAAATAGAGTGTGTCTGTCATTAGGTCAGTATGTTTGGAATGTTTGTGTGAGTGAAGGGTGAGGAGTGTGGGTATGAGTATGAACCACAAAATATGAACAGAAAACAATATCAGTCGGCAGGCTATGAGAAGAGACTGAGAGGATATTGCAGGTTTGATTTATAACCTCCTGAGCCCACAATGCTCAGGTGTGCTGCATCTTTAACGAGGTCTCAGCTACACCCACCGATTGCCTGGAGCAAATGGGAAAACACAGCCAACAACAAGGACAAGATAGGGCCTGAGGCCTTCATACCCTTCCCTGGAACTTAAACATAGTGTATAAACCTATGTGCATTATACACAAGCTTGCCAACTCAATTTACAGTATTAATGATGAAATGTGCCTGGCCTAAACACAAGCCCTCCTACACATTCTTTACCAAACTTAAAACTTCTCCCCTCTCCAGACTCCTCAACCTCACCAGCCTTGGCTTAGGTTTAAGGGGAGAGGAGACACAGGCTGCAGAGGACAGTGTATACTCCATGTTATTAGTTAAGTTTCGAAGAGGTAAAACGGTGCATTGGACAAGGCTCTTAAAACCTGTTCCACCCTAGTCTATTTTTGAGGTCTCCACACGAAAAAAGCATGCCCATACTAAAATGAGTACAACTCTGCAACCACAAGGTCTATTTGAATAATCTTGGTGTTATTATAATGGTAATAACTGTGAGCTTTTTTAAATAATGTGTAAATATCAGTATATATGTCAATGGTTAAAAGTAAATGAAGATAGAACACAGAAAAATGGAAAGATTTCAGGTTCGCCTATAAAACTCACTTTAGAATAATGCAGTTGCAGGTTTAAAACCATTTCATATCATAGCAAAATATGTGAACACTCTCTCTGTACAGTGTGACTTTGAATAAAGTGAAGCAGAAAACAATAAAATAGTTTTTAGTACAGAAAAATCCTCTGAAAATTAGGATTTATTGAATAATTTATTTCTTACTTTTTTTACCAAAACTATTTTCTTTACTTCTTTTTTCACTAATTATGTTTAATACATCCATATACAGCATTAACATACACAAAGCCAAACTAAAATAATGTTTTTTTGTTCTGAAATCTCTATAAAATGCATATTTTTGTTCTCAAAATCAGAGTTCTGGAGAGTGAAAAGGCTGTTATTTTTTCTGTGAATGGTTTTCAGAGCAGACATCCTCTTATTCTGCACAGATAGGAGCATACAGGAAATCCGGCCAACGTGTGATAGACAGCACTGTTTAGCCAATAAGAGCCAGTCAGGCATGCAGATGCTAATGTGTTTGGGCAATAAGGTGGGTACTTACCATCCCCCTCATATGTAAATTGTCAGTCACAGAAGCTTGCTTTTCTTTTTTTTTCTTTTTTCTGTGGATTCTGTGTCCTCTGCTCAGTCCTGCAAGATCGTGATTCATGGTTTTCAGCGTTTCATTACGAGGTGAGGGGCTTTCTAACTTATGTTACTGTTTCATATTTGTCTGAGGCTGGTGTTCTTGGCTCACAGATCGCTGAGGCTGTGGTCTATAGGTGTTTGACCGGTATGTGTGGAATGCCTGTCTTCTTGCCGTTCTTTAGCGTGGTCGCAAGCCTATGTAGCATAAAGCTAACTCGAGCAAGGGAGACATATGCCGAGCAAGTCCAGTGGCTGGCGAGATATGAATATGAATATTTGGTTATGCATTTGGTTGGTCTTGTTTAGTTGTGTTTGGAGCATGTACAAATGGTTTACATGAGCTTGTAGCCCTGATTTCTTCTGTTATTCTGATAGGCAACATCATTATATTTGTTCTTGATTAGTGTCTTCTCTCCCAGGGGGAACCCCAAAGTTTTTAACCAGTGTACCCCTCAGCCCCCTTTGAAGGGGGCTCTAGGGTAGAAGAGGTTCCAAATGTCCAAAAAGTGGTTAAGCTGCCAAAACAGAGCCCACCGCATGAACCTCTGATTTTGGTTCTGCAGAGAGTTTAAAAAGGTGAGTGGGTTATACAGTCAGTGAATACTGTGATTGGCATTCCAGAGTCAAGACATGTACATGCTGCAATGCCAGGATTAATGCCAGCACTTCTTTCTCTACCAGTGGGTAACTCAGCTGTTTCTTGGAACACCTTGTTTGTCAACCTGATCCAATATGGCTTATTTTTGCTTCTCTTCGGAGACTAGATCAAATCTTTGACAAATTGCTTTTGTGTCACCCCTGTCAATGTCATGATCAAACTGATTATTATAGAAGTCATGTCCCCAAATATTCAATTCAATTCAATTCAATTTATTTTTGTATAGACCAAAATCACAAATTACAAATTTGCCTCAGAGGGCTTTACAATCTGTACACAACGACATCCTCTGTCCCAGAACCTCTCATCGGATCAGGAAAAACTCCCCCAAAAAAAACTTTCAACAGGGAGAAAAATGGAAGAAACCTTCAGGAGAGCAACAGAGGAGGATCCCTCTCCCAGGATGGACAGAGTACAAAAATAGATGTCATGTGTACAGAATGAACAGCATAAGAGAGTTACAACACATTCAATTCACATGACAGAAATGATTCATGTAATAGTAGCAGTAGGTGATGGGGAGGACCACAGCAGGACGTAGGACCAGGGTCCAGATTTAACCACGATCCATAGAAACCTGCGAGACAAGAAGGCACAAAGACTTCATCCAAATATGGATGTATAACTTTTTTATCAGTTCAGCCAACTCAGTAGGCTTTCAAGTGAGCCAAGAAAACATCTAAATCTTGGAGCCACATCACTTTATTAAACTTATTAATTATTATTAGTATTAAACGCAAGTTACCAACCACATCATACACTCTCAAACTTTATGACTCATCTGAACCCTAAGTATCAGCATTCCCTGGCAATTTACCTGCCCAAACTAGGTCTAACTGGTACTGCTGCAACCACAATCATTCATTTTCTAAAGGCTGCCTTGGCTGTTCCCTTTCTTTACTCAACGTATCCCTCTCCATTTGCAACAGCTCCTTTTGCTGCTCAAAGGTGAAAGCTACTGTAGGAGAGACCACGGACTCACCAACACTGCCACTTGGACTCTGCAATGTAGCCAGCAAAACACCATTTTCCATTAAAGCAGCCCTCAACAACCTTTTAATTTCCTCCTTTAACCATTTTATGTCAAAGAGCTTCAAAAGATGAGTAGTTGTTCTCAGACAGAAACTGAACAAAACTAACAACAGTACCCATAACAAGCAATCTTAATATTGAACTGAGGTGCAGTACAAAGTAGAGCCCTCCCCAAAATTCACTAATCTCAACCCTAATCTTTATGCACTTACTTACGGTGGGTATTTATGCACTAAAAACCCCAGTGAGGAAGGCAACAGTACAAACAGCTACTCCTTCATGTCCAGGGATGTGCCCCCAAGACAACTGCTCTAACCAGTTTAACTATAAATCTTCCATGTTTTACGAACGGATCCCAAAAGAAAAACGGTCTAAATCCAAACAGGGAAAGCTCCAATTATAACATGTACACCCCCCCCAAAAACAATCAACATAGTCACCATGGCTCTAAATGTCCAAAACTGTCCAACACTAAAGCTTTAGCCCTAAATATGCACAACTGACCAAATAAAAAAAGAAATAAACCATGTCGGAACCTCAACCAAACTAACCGGACCTCTGTATACACAGACCAATTGATATCAATCACAACCAATAACCAAAACTCCAGACTATGAGGCTTCCCAAAACTGGTACTCAAGCTTTAATACTCAGACCACCAACTCAAGTCATACAGAGCTAAACCTGAGACAAGTTCAGTCTCTATTTACCTCTAAAGTCAAGCCCCAAACCTTCATCAGTGCAGATTAGTGTAGGACCAACCTCACAGCAGAATACAAAGATCTTTCAGTCTGCATTAGCAAATTTACCAGAAAATAAAGTATACATATTAAAAATTTGAGAGCTCCCAATAAATTTCTCAAATGAGGCTTACTGGGGCGTTCATGTCTCCCCGTAGATCCCCCATACAGTACTTTGAACACTGCCTGATAATGTCACCAATGTTATTATCTCAGATTGGACTTTTACTACAAAGTGGGCTTGTGCTTTTACTGAAGGAAATGTATGATACAGCTTGGCTATAAAAGTAAGGATATCTCGGTTTTTGCTGCTGTGATTTGGATAGTGAGAAAAGTATTATTTAAATAATGATTTTGTTATTATCGCTATTTATTTTTGCCTGACCATCCAATCCTTGGACAGGCAAGAAGTAACTTTTATTGGACATTTTGGACACAAGTTTCAGAATTAGCCTTTTTGATTCAGTTATTGTTGAAACGCTATACTCTGTAAACCCTGTAACTCTCTGCAAGCGAGTGACAGCACAATCTGTGAGTAAGTGAAAACCAAAGTGTGAAGGTGGTGGATGAAAACACTATCAGGTTTCTTCATTTAACAAGCCCAACCTTCATCAAACAGCTTTGGCCTCCATCTCTTATTGTGAGTCACTCACAGTTCAGTGGTGCCGATTTACAATGCACTGGTTTTTAGTTTCCATTGTGTAATCTGCTGTGGCCATTTCCTCTGACCACAGTCTCAGACAATGATTCACCATATATGTCATGTAAGAGGAGAACTGCAGCAGCTATATCCAACACTATGTGGAAGTCTGAGCCTTCACCTGAAACTGATGAGGGCTCACCTTCAGTAGAACAGATGTAAGTAGACATAAATATATAAGTGTCCATATGTGTGTGCCAATTGAAAAATATAAAATCATATTTTAAAATGTTTCTTTATTCATCATGCACATGTAACACCAGATTAAATTTGACTGTGAAATTCTTGAGAGTACTTCAAGAACTACTGGGCAGTAAACGCACCAGTAAGAACAGCGTTCATATACAAATATATAAATTAAATAAAAAAGTAGAAAATTTGAAATAATAAAGTATGAAAAGTGTAAAACCTGATAAATGTAAGTCATTCATCTTTACTTTTTTTTGCTCTGTTTTTGGCCTCCACCAACTCCTGTAGGGAATATCTGGTTCTTAATCAGCTGAATGCTCCACTATGTTCACCAGCTAGTCTCTAAGGCTTCGTTCACACTAACTTTTGTTACTCAAATCAGATCTTTAAGACGGACCAACCTATCTGCATGGGTTGCTATGGAAACGACGTGATGACAGTCAACTAGCTACATTGGTGACATGACTCTCCAACGCAGAAGTGTGAGAAATGGAGGTCCAACATTTCTCTCCCCCAAACAATCATGCTGTCAAGTAGCGATGCAGAACTCCTCCATTGCAAAGACAAATGCAGCGACAGAAGAGGCTGGTATAAATTGGGGTTCTGCAGTCATGGCAAATGACTTCGGTCTGTCCACCATCTCATCTTCCACAGTACTCTGCTCGTAGCAGCATGGATTCTGTCCAGCACTCCAAAACTCTGGATTTGACGTTGTGAGTCATGTTACCAGTAGGGCTGTGTATTGGCCAGAATCTGCCGATATGATACGTATCATGATAAGATTAAATATATTGCGATATATTTCGATGCTGTAAGGAAAGCAATATTGCGATTGTTTCAATCTAATTTGAGCAAAACTGTCATTATAAATCTGAGTTAAAAGATGTTTTTATCTGCACTTGTTCACAGCCCCCGAACATCCAATATCATAGCTATGCTTTTTGAGCAATCAGGGCCACAGGCTTCCACAAATCCTAGCATGTAAACTATTAATTCAAAATCTTTAGTGCTCTTCAGAATCCGTACAATATCACAAAACACAATATCACGATCTATAGAAATTCAATGGGAATCGCATTTTAAACCATCTCTAAATGTGGTTTTCATCCAGTTTTCAAAAGAAATCGCATTTCATATGCTTTTTTCTTTTTACTGTCCAGACTTTCTGAAATCAATCTGGATACAATCTGGATATGCCAAAAAAGTGATTTCGGCTGCCAGTCTGAACAAGGCCTTATTGTTTAGTGTACAGTGGGTTTATCAAAAGTTTTTTTTACTGAAAACAGCTGCTTGCTGCTGCTGCTGCTGTTAAAGAGGCCAATGAGAGCTGAGAGACTTAACTAAAAGAGTAAAATTGTGGGTCATAAAATCAAAACAAAGAGACTAAACATCTCCGGGTCGGGGAAATATAAAGTTGGTTATATATCAGTGGATTTGTCACCACGAGTGATAGTTATTGACCTAATTATTCATGATAAAAATACTGATAAGTACAGTTTAGCAATCATTACAATGAAATACAAATGTATCCACTGATATCAGAGTTTGACATTAATGGTATTTGTTAGAACGTATGTGTCTTTGCTGATGTGCAGTGTGTTTATACAGTCCAAGCCTGCACTGCATGGCTGCACACCTTCCTCTGCCAGTGTGGTTGGCCTGCTCTGTGTTTCTTCACTCTGCGTAGCACCGGTGACTTCACCTCTGCAGTGTGTGCTGCCAGCAGCTGAAATGCAATCCAGCACATACAGAGGAAAGAAATGAATCCCATATTTTCCTTTACTGTTTATCCATCTCTCCCCCACTGTACCACATTTAGATCAATCTGATGCCACACTTGGCAAAAATGTGCTGCCAGAAACAAAACCTGGGTCATAAAGCCAGCAGCATGAAGAGGCCCTGCTCCTTCTTCACAACTGGAAGTTTTATATATCAAGACATGATGTGGTTGTTTGACTGTGGTGTGTAAACGTTAGAGCATGGAGCGGGATGGGCTGTTGCCATAAATTCCTCCCAGATTAATCAAAAATGGAAGAATTGTATCTGTTATCCTGATCATCATGTGATACCGAAAGTTGAGGAAAGATGTGGTGAGAACAATATGTGCAGCATGAGAGACCACACCTCCTGAAGAATGGGGAGAGCAGTGGTAGAAGTGAGCTGGCTGCTTCATTACGACTCGGCCTGAGTATCGGACCTTAGCAGTGTTGAGAAGTGGGAGGGGCTGCTGGTGTGGAAGTATTTTCCCACATTGTCAATGTTCCTCAACCCAGAAACAGTCTTCCTTATAATGTAGCAATACTATGAGTTTCTTTGATAGCCATGAGTTTTCATTATTTCCACTTTGTCTTGAATCGATAAGGTTTATTTCATCCATTTGGTACGGTGGATGGCTCTAAACACTACAATACCCATGAATCTCACCAATTGGCTTATGAATAATACGTCAATGTGATTTGTGTGCACGCCCTTCTTGCTTTTTGCATGTCATTTCCACCTCATATAGTCTGTTCTAACTGCAATGTATACGCATCCACGTGAATACGTCACACTCTGAACAAGTGACATGGTATGAAATATGAGCGAGACCACTCTTGGGGGGCCGGTGGAGAGGTGCATGTGTCAAACAAACACGTGAATCAGGAGACCAGTGTTTGAGACTAGTGTCCCAAAGGGTTTTGACTCATCAAATACAGGCACTTAAAGGCCCGGGAGACCGACGTTAGTGTCCTGTGTGAAACCATCTCAATGTCGACTTATTTTAACCCAAACCACAATCTTTTCCAAATTTTGTCGCATTAACCTATTTACTATTGTATTATTTGATTGATCTAGTTTTAATTATACTACTACTTCTATAGCTTTTAATTCTATTTATTACATTTTAACATTTCATTGTTAAAATGTAATTATTTTTATTTTTATTTGTATCTGTCTTATTTCTGGCTTGTCAGTCATCTGTGGAGCACTTTGAACTGCACTAACCTGTATGAAAGGTTCAATATAAATAAAGTTAAATTGATTGATTGATATAACCTGTAAGGACAAAAGGGCCGAATTAACTCAGGTTGATCTCATCCGCATCTGCCTCTACGCATTGTTTCTGAAGTCTCAGGCTCTCTCTTTCTCTTTTCTTTTTGTTCCTCTGGCAGTCTTCTGTTGCGAAACAAGGCGCCCAGTGTAACAAAGAGCAGCTGAAACACAAACACGCCGGCAGGCAGCATTGCCTTTCAACTTGACCGACCTCGACTCCGAGGAAACTCGCTCTGTTCTGACATTCTCCTCCAGCCTCCTCTCTCTGAGCATTTACCTTCGACACTCAACATTTCTAATTGTAAGGACACTAAGGAAAATAACACCCCCTAAAGTTGCAATAATCAAAAATGTTACAATGTTAACAATTGATCAAATGACTGTAAAATGAAAGGTGTGCCTTGTTGTGATGAACCCACGGAGATGATGTACCCCAATCAACAGCTAACTCTGTGGCTCTAGTTGGTAGAGCCCAGAAACAGAACTAAAAGAGAGTGAACGTTGGACTCATCAGGTGGACACAAACGTCACTCGAAATGAATGATTATGTTGTTCTGTGTCTCGCAAGACTGTAATAGGAAGAAATAGTTCAGAATCCAATTTGGCATTTGTTCAAAACATTTTGGGCATTGATAAAACTGATCTGAACTTAAGTCTTTTATTCATAATATTGCGATTACCCATTGGTTTGTGGACTACGGTTTTGAAACCTCAAGCTTTTTTTGTTTCATGTCTCGTCCTGTCTCCTAAATTATGCTTTCTCTTATTTTATCACTTGTCAGTATTTCCTGTGTTCCTCTGTCTCTGTGCCAGTTTGTCTTAGTCCTCTGTGTCAAGCGTCCCAGCGATTTCCTAGTGTTTCATGGTTTTTGTGATCTCTGCCTGTTTTTGCCCAACCTTGTTTTTGCGATTGACACCATAAACTCATGTTTATAATGTTTACTGAGGGAATAAATCAAGTGAGAAGTAGAGTCATTTTTTCATAGACTTCTATCAACTGGATTTCCATTAGAAATAATGCAGGTTTGAAGCACTCCCACACAGGCTTTACTTTTCAGACCCCGAAGCCTGCTATCTACTCTCTCTCTCTCTCTCTCTCTCTCTCTCTCTCTCTCTCTCTCTCTCTCTCTCTCTCTCTCCCTCTCCCTCTCCCCATCTACCTTTTTGGTTTGGGTTTCCTATTTTTTTGCCTTCACAACTCTGACTCTGGCTGGATATACTTTTTTCAATGCAACTTTTTTCATCTGAACAGGCCAGGATGCATTAACTGTCGCCTAGGTCGGATCTTGCTTGCATTGGTACCCGATCAGCAGGACCACATGCTGAGGAGAGCTGAGATCTGCTGTTTATGTCCTGTTAATCTGATGAAATTGCTGATGAAAACCCAACATTTCAGGATTTTGCTACTTTAAAATAAAAGCTTTCAAATAACAAAGGGACTTTTATTTTAAAAAAGAAAAACACGACAACTAATACTGCAATAGGAATCAGTTATTGATTTATAGGAAATTAAATGTTTGAATCAATTGTTTTACAGCTGCTAATTTGACCACGTAATATATCCAATGACAGGCATTGAAGTGTCAAGCGTGGACTCATTTAATGCGAACACAGCTGAGTTCTGATCTGGTGCATCCAATCGCAAAAGTCACATTGAAAAGACAAGTGTAACACGGCCTTAGACTAAAGATTTCTTTATGAAGTTTTTTCCGTCATATTTTAAAATTGAATATTGTTGAAATGAAATCATGTGTGGTCTCCGTCTTTGTCTAGCTCACTGAGCCTGGGCTGTGACACAAGCGCAGTTTGCCCAATGGGACAACAAGAATAAGAAACAGTATGTAGGGACTATTACAGGACGGTCAGTGTGGTATAGTTTTCAGTGATTGATGAGTAATTACCTGATACTGTCCGGATGTGGTAAACCCCACCCAGCTGCTACTTCAAACAGTCAAGTCAAATATAATCTTTTATCTCACTCAGGCATGCAAGGTAGTGTTTACACAAGGAACCACACTCCATTACTTTTGCAACGCAATGAGGAAACAGTTGGCCATTGAACACTATTCTTTTGAAGGGTGACTCACTGTCTGGCCTGGCAGGTGATTATGTGAGCGTTAACGCTTTTGGCTCAGTACCTCAGAGACCATATCCTTAAAAACAGGCATCTAGAAATCACATCAGTGTCATGCCACCTTTGATACCCTGATTTGGAATACAGCAGTTGTGGGGAGTCTGGGTTAAAGCAATCTGTATGTTGCAGACACGTCCAACAATGTGAGCAATGTGTGCTGGAGCGCAGACAGCCAGTATCTGACCCAACTCCTGACAACCAAAGGTGGTACGCCCTTCGGCTTCCTAGAACGCCCATATGCTTTCCATGAAACTGTAATGCTAACTGGGAGTCAGGTTCACATTTTTTGGATTTGGATATAATGTAGTATGCACGCACACACGTACAAATGCTCACATATAAGTTATCAAAGACATCTAAATTATTTCTCCACGGAAATTCAGCTCTTCCAGCTGCAAACTCTAACTATAATTGGGCAAAGGTATGGGTGATATAATCTTAACATGAAAAAAAAAAAAAAAGCTTGCAAAGTATTAACGTACATATTTCACAGTTTCAGCAAGAACAGAGTCCATTTAAGGAAGAGTAAAGTTAAGAAGATGAGTACAAGTTCTTTACTTTCTACCATCCGTATCTACATATCCTGAGATGGTGGGGCCACGGGAAACGCAACTGATCATAGGTAGATCCAACACCCTGAACCCAGAAGACCTGTCAATCAAACCCAAATCAGGTCTGTAGTCAGCATATTCATATGTTTTGAAGGGTAATTTTCATTCAGAAGTGGTCTTGAACAGACAGATCAACTCCCCAAAAAACATTTTATAGGGAAAGGGGAAGAAATATTAGATGGAGCAACAGAGGAGGGATCCCTCTTCCTGAACAAGCCAGACAGACGTGTAAAAGATATGTCTACAGAATAAACCAACATAATAGAATTACAGTGATAATCACGATGACAAAATTATAGATGGATTAAACATGTATGAAGAATGGATCCAGGTGGATGAAGAGCAACTTCAGGTGTCTCCAGACCTCCTCTCCACCACGGGGACCTGGAAAAAAAGGTCAAAAATGTCCAAAAGTGTCAAAAATGAAGCACATCATTCACACAGATAAGAGGATGAAACAAACACACAGAGGGAGAGGGAGGGAGACAAGAGGAGAGGCTGAATCTCCTCGAGGACGAAGTTCTAGATCCAAACATCTGGAATGAGGCACCGACAACCAGGAGAGAGAGAGGAAGGTCCCAGGACAGCAGATTATCCAACACAGAAAAGCCTGAGAAAAGAGAGAGGATAAGGAGGATAAACTAAGAAGAGTCAGAGAGAGAGGTGTAGAGACAGGCGGAGAGAGAAAGAGACAGCTGTGCTCATGGGACACAGACCAAAAACTGGGTTAAAATATGCAATGGCTTTCAGAGAGTTTACAGTGTTCTGGTTGGCAGGAAAAAAACATGGACTATTACTACTAGGGTTGGTGATAAATTGAGATTAGATATCCGACCTGCCAGACGGATAATGAAAGAATAAGCAATTTATTGAAAGTGAAGGCAAAACATTTTGATTAAAGGCATCAACAGTTTCAGACTGTCTGATGTCCATAGATAAGTTATTCCAGAGCAAGAGGTCCATGATAAAAAAAGGTTACTTGATTCAACTGGTGTCTATGTCTATCAGGGCCAATGACCAGCATCTTAGTTGTTTCAGAATTAAAGAGCAAGAAACTACTTGACATCCAGTATCTCATTTTATAGGCACATACAGCTGAGTATCATCAGCGTAGCAGTGGAACTTTCACTCGTTCTGGGAGGAGATAATGATCAATAGTATCGAAAGCTGCACTGAGATCCAGTAATGGAATCAAAGCAAATTGAAAAAGTTCAAAAAGATTAATCTGAACTAACACTTGTTGAGACCACACTCTCCACAGTACTTTGAAAAAGACTGGAAGTTTAGAGACTGGTTGATAATTACTTAGAGGTGTGGTTTCTTAAGTAGAGGTTTAACCACAGCAGTCTTAAAGCTAGTAGGGACAATGCCAGTCATAAGGGACAAGGTAACAATATTCAGGGCTTGCTAGGCTAGGTTTAGAGCCAAGATAACAGAGCAGAGGCTACTCCTAATGTTAGATGTTTTGAAATGAAATATAACAAGCATAGAATTACATAGATTAAGCACAGAGTGACAGGGTAGATATTTAAAGAAGAGAAGAGTAATACAGAAAAACAAGAACAAAGACAGAAGTTAATCTCACAGAAACTGAAGTGTGTCCCAGGAGCAGGGTCATGGAAAGCCTCATTGGTAGCATGTTAGTTTACTGATGTTAGCATTTGAAGAGCACTTTGTCTATGTCAAGCGGCAACCTCTGGTGCTGAAAGATGAAGCCAACGTGGAAGTGCCAAAAACTGCAGTTCCTCAAATGGCCTCTCACAGTTTAGAGCCAAGTCATTTTTGATCAGAAGAGAGATGGATTTTGTGAAAGAACGTTTCCATTTCCGTGGGGTTTGTTTGGAGTCTTGTTCAGCTCATCAGCTCATTGGGATTTATGGCTATTTTAGTTTTCCTTACCTAGGATCATTAAGATTACATTAATACGTAAGCTTATAGAACACCCAAACACCATCTTTTTCCATCATCCATACAGAACTTTCTTCGTTTTCACTGGCTTAGGACTGCCCCATAACAAATCACAGACACCACACAATGGAATCAAGGTCGACTATTTTTGGTTCAGGTTTTGGTTCAGACATTCACAAGTCCACATTTTAGGACCTGCGAGGACAGTATATGCTTTCCAAAAACAACAGAAATTTACAGGAGTACAAATTTGCACTGCACGTCTATGAACAGGTCACACAGAACATGATCACTCCACACAAGCAGGCAGACACACACACACACACACACACACACACACACACACATACACACACACACACACACACACACACACACATACACACACACACACACACACACACACACACACACGCGCACACACGCACACACACACACACACACCAGCACTTACAAACAGTTGTTTGCAGGGGCAGCCATGCAAAACAGCACAAGGCTGTTTACACAGGAGGTCCAGGTGTATCCAAGACTGTGCAGCTGGATGAGGGTTCACACTCAACCCTCCCACTCAACACACACACACACACACACACACACACACACACACACACACACACACACACACACACACACACACACCCTAAACTACTACCCTTAAACTACTACCCTTCATCAAACAGCTTACCCACTCATACCATCATCATCATCATCATCATCCTCATCATCATCATTGTCGTCATGTCTTCCAGCTGACAGACAAATAGTTACATGTACACACACACCCTGATGCCAAAGGAATGTTCTCACAGAGCTAAGGTTGGAAAAACACAGACTCCTGTCTGTACCACTTTACCAACATATTACTGATGAGTATAAAATCACCACGTTATAGTTAATATAAAGTTAGCTATCGACAAAATCTGTATCCCTGAATTTGCCATAATAATTAAAGTTACTGTTAGGACCTTTAACTATTTACAGGCCATTTTGCTCATGTTTGCCTATTACTGGATGATTTATATGAAATAATTCAATACAATTTCAATAAAATGTATTTTGTATAGCCCAAAATCACAAATTACAAATTCCCCTCAGAGGGCTTTACAATCTGTAAACATACGACATCCTCTGTCCCAGGACCTCTCATCGGATCAGGAAAAACTCCCCAAAAAAAACCTTTAAAGGGAGAAAAGAGGAAGAAACCTTCAGGAGAGCAACAGAGGAGGATCCTCTATCAGGATGGACAGAAGTACAACAGATGTCATGTGTACAGAATGAACAGCATAACAGAGTTATAACACATTCAATGCATATGACAGAAATGATTCATGTAATGAGTAGGCATGATGAAGAAGTTACAACTACCAAAAACAACAGCAGCAGTGGATATACTAGAATAATAATGATAATAAAAGCAGTAATGATATTGGTAATACTAATAGCGATGCAACTAATAATAATAATGATAATAGCAGTAGGTGCCGGACAGGACCAGGGTCCAGATAAAACCAGGACCAGGGTCCTGATAAAACCACGATCCATGTAAACCTGTGAGGAGAGAAAGCACAAAGACTCCGGAGAAGGATCAAAGTTAGTAATGTGCATTAATGGGACATGAATTCATTCAGAAGGAGAAGGGTGGGCGTCAGCAGGGCCAGGACAGGAGGCAGGAGACAGGAGGCAGGAGACAGGAGGCAGGAGGCAGGAGGCAGGAGGCAGGAGGCAGGAGGCAGAATTGTGCCAGGTGATGAAAGTGGGCAAGTGAGTCAGAATCCAGAAAGTTCTGCAATTGTATTGGACCATTTTTATTTTCATTCACTTCCAGTTACAGACTGGTTTACAGTCCATCCCAGGATTGTGTCACTTTTCCTTTCCACCTTAACATTCCTCAACACAATAGAGGATTATTTTTTCCCTCATGGAGGTGGAAAGTTTATGACCAACAGCCACATGATCAGATGTAATGGAGACTGGATGTCTGGACATATCTGCAGAAGATTGCCAGTGATGGATCAGGCATGCAGGTATGTGTACAAGGGGACATAAAGTGTGATGTGGATGAGAACTTGTGGCCAAATGCAGAAGACAGGGTTGACAAGCACTATTGTATTTCTATATCTGGTGCAAGAAAATATAGCGAATATATATATGTATATGTATATGAATAAATAACATAATTTTGTATTTGCATCACTGGAATTACTTTCAATTCATTTTGTGCACTTGGAAAAAATGCCAAACAAAAAGTTTATTAAAGCATCATGCAGCATTTCTGCGACATATACTGTAAGGTAACACAGTCCATGCAATAGAGAAGTGCCCTTCTTTTTGTTGTCATGGAATCTTGATTTATGATCAACAAATAAATTATAAAATACACTTCAAAGACAATAGTGACAAATGATTTAAGTGCTAACTGTTATCCCCGCTGCTTAGGAGGATGTTTTCGTTCTGTTTGTTTGCAGGACAACCGGAAGATTATTGGCCTGATTGTCAGCATAAAGCATAAAGCATACCCTGCTTTATGGTCTATTTGATTCTAAATGGACCATAATTTATGAAATGAACATAATGCTGTATTAAAAAAAGACTTGACACTCGCTATTGAGACCATAAACTCATGTTTACAATGTTTACTGAGGGAATAAATCAAGTGAGAAGTAGACATTTTTTCATCGATTTATTTACAACCAAAGGAGACGCCCACTGCTGGCCATTAGAAATAATGCAGGTTTGAGGAACATCTGCATTGGCTTCATTTTTGTCCCAGAGGTTGCCGCCTTTTCATAAATATGAAGTATAAGTATTCTCTACAAAAACAACAGAAAAAAATGTACATGCAAATGAATCGCAGGAAAAAAAGAAAAAGCGCCCTTGGTGTGTAAAGGCCTTTAGACTGGATGAAAGCCAGATCTGTGAGCTACTTGGCTTTAATCGTGGACACCTGGACTTAAAAAGTGTTTGAGGGATACTATAGGGACTAATCCACTTCGAAATGCAGCTCCCACACTCGCTGTCTAAAGAGATCAAGGCCAATGTGTGAGCTAAAGCTAAGGACTAAGGCAGTATCTGCAGTTTTAATGGAGGGAGAGCTGCAGAAAGAAGGTGAGGAGGGAAGGAAAGAGGTGAAACACTAAGCATGCAAGTACAGCCCCTGAGGGCCGAGAAGGCATATTTAACTGAGCTGCACTTGAAAAAGTTTTGACACTGTACTTCTTTCATATCCACAGCCACTCTTTTTTTCTCTCCTTCTTCTCCTCCTTCCTCTCCTCCTACTGCCCCATCTTACCATCCCTGACTTCAAAGTGCTATTTATGCAAAAACTGGTGGAGTTTTCCTGTCCTCGCTCTCTCCTCCCTGGAGGTAAAAAATCTTTTTTGGAACTTATCTACAGTTTCTTTTTGTTAGAAAAAAGAAATATAAAAACATGTTCCTCTTCTCATCTCAGCCCTGTACGTCTGTCCTCTGTTGCCCACTTGTTGTTTTCTGTATTCTCTATCTATCTTTTGCTCTTATGGTCTCTTTCTTGGTTTTCCTCCTAAACCCTTTTTCATTTTTCTAGGTAAACCCGCCAAGATTTATTCACCTTTGCTTTTGAAGAACACTGTTTAAATTCCAACAAAACATTTCACACTGTTCAGAAAGCAGTTGAACTCCAAAACGGAACTATTGTTGGAGCTACAAACATTTATCCATACAAGGACAAAAACTTTAAGATAGTAACAGCCAGGATCTGAAATTAGCACCCTTCAAATGCAGGTAAACTGTAAAATTGCAAAGCCATAGCCACTTTGGTGGACAGAGAAATCAGAAAGAGCCCGGGACAACTGACCCGGTCTTCCTCCTCTGTTGGTGACACAGGTCCTAGAATCTTATTGATTTTGATTGACAGTGGAAGTTCATAGAATTCTAACCAATAATCATCAATAAGCAGACACGCGCCAAGGTACATACATGCCCATTGTAGCTATACAAGTTCACTAGCTCCCGTATCAATTTCAACAGAAGGACTTGCTCAGTGCGAGTGGGACCAATGAGTGGTCGAGTGGTCGAGTGAGAGAGAGAGAGAGAGAGAGTGACCTGGATGCCGACAGGTCTTGGCGATTAAAGTGGAGGAGAAATTTCAAGTAAAGTTGTCTGTAAAGTGATGGTTTCAGTTTGTACATGAAAAAACACCACGACTCCTTAAGATCCAAGTGTGGTTCAGTGGTGAGCAGGGTCGTCCTTCAATCAGAGGTTCGATCCCCGGCTCCACTAGTCCATGTCGATGTGTCCTTGGGCAAGACATTTAACCCCAAACGTCTCCTGTAGCTGTGCCTACAGTGTGTGAATGTGTATGAATGTTAGATAGTCCTGATGGTCAGGTGGCACCTTAGCCCCTCCCATCAGTGTATGAATGGGTGAATGATGTCATGTAGTGTTAAAGCACTTTGAGTGGTCGGAAGACTAGAAAAGATCTATACAAGTACAGGTCCATTTACCATTTAAAGTTATTGTGCCTTGCTGACCATTAAGAGAGATTAAAAAAAATAAAAAACTTTGTAAGCCCTTTTTTTCTCCTGTCCTTGCGTCTCCTGTTCCTCTAACAATGTCCTACAAGTGAGTGCTAAATGTGCCATTAAGAGGGACTATACCGTCAGTAATATGGTGCCAGAGTGGAGTGTAATCAAATAGATTTTCTATCTCATTTTTCAGCCAGAGACGTAATTTTACCCTTCACACTTATCTTGATTCAATCAAAAAAGTTCTTAAATGAAATAGGTGGTCCTTTCATTTTTCTTTCCTAAGTGTATTTCATTATTACTAGTGCAGTCCCTGTTTGGTGGATTGCTGGCCTCTGGTACTGTTGCTTGCTCTTGATAACCGCTCTTCTGCATAACATCGGCTCGACAGTGCACTTCGCTGCGTCATCATCAATACACCCGCCGGTCCCCTGAAGCCTGGTCTCTTCAAAATTATGTTCCTATACAACAAAACTGCATTGCCAATAACATTACATTTTTTTTATGTATTACAAATATGTTTCTAATCATAGTCTGTGGAAGTCCGCCTAGGCAGGAGGTCTGGATGGATGGGTGGGTCAACAATGTTATTATCAATATTGTTTTAAAGGAATCGATACTAAATGAGTAACTTGTGAGAATAGAAGTATCAATACCACAGTATCGATCCTCCCATCCCTATCAGATTAGGGATTCAGACTCTAGAAATGAGAGCCTGCTTTACATCTGTGTGAAATGGACTCATTGTTATTGGAAAAGCAAATGAGCACATTTAACAAAATTTGTAAGTCTAAAATATCAATAGAAAATGGAAGGAAAAATGTACTTGCCAGATTTGTTTGACTGACATGTGTGGGCGGAATAGTGCAAAAAAGACTACAGTGAGAGCTTTGCCAAAGACAAATGACAAAATGAAATCAAACATAAATTTACCATGTTCTGAAAGCATAATTATTTTTTGTGTCTGCTGGTGGTTTGCATTATGGTGATCAAGGACTGGAGGTCACGCAGCTTACCATCCTTTTAATTCAGCGCCGCATCATTGGTTTCCAGTCTCTCCCTTTTTATCTGCGAGCCTGTCTCCCTCCTCCTGCTCTCTTTCTGTCTGTGCAGCTGCAGTCCTCACAGCTCTAATCCCCTCCTCTCTCCCCTGTGTGCTGGACCGCCATCCAACTATTTAACCACAGCCCTGAAACAAACCAACATCTGTTTGGAGGCCGGCCCAGACCCGGCCGCTGCCTTCCTGCTGCGAACACACCAGCCGCCGACAGCTTAACCCTTTGCTTCCCAGACCAGACGTGGGCTCGCCATGCCAGCTAAGCACTCAGCCGCCGAGAGAATTGCATGTTCTCTCGCACACAGTAGTTGGGGCTGCGTCCAAGTATTTTTTATTTTTTTTTTAAGATTCGGTGTCTGCGGCCTACAAGTGGTAATTCGGGAGATCCGTGTTATTCTTGATTTTGTCTCCGTCTTTGGCGCTAAGAGCTCGATGCTTTGCTGTTTCTGCACTCCGCTACCCAGAGAGCACTTGTCATTCAAACTGTGCCGGCAGTACTGTGACATCTGATTAAGTTAGATTTTCTGCATATTTTATACTTTTCACTGTTCAGCTATGGGGGCCCTGACTGCTCATGCTAACTATGTTTTTAACTATAGTCTGTTTTAACTATGTTTTTAAATAAAGTCTGTTTTTAACTATGTTTTTAACTATAGTCTGTTTTAACTATGTTTTTAAATAAAGTCTGTTTTAACTATGTTTTTAAATAAAGTCTGTTTTTAACTATGTTTTTAACTATAGTCTGTTTTAACTATGTTTTTAAATATAGTCTGTTTTAACTATGTTTTAACTATGTACTATGTACTGGCTCTGTGCACTCTGAGATTCTTATGAATGAAGAGTGCGTTATAAATTAAATTTATTATTATTATTATTATTATTATTATGCAGTTCTTTTATTTATTTCCAACAAACCAGATACATAAATAATATTTTCATGTTTTTATATATTTAGCAGAGGACATTAACTCCCCGTAGCTTATTATAGTATACTATTGTATACACTATTATTGTAGTGGAGGAGTGGAGGAGCCCCCCACTACCTGTTCCATCCACTGCCTCACCTGCGCCCCATCCCTCTGATTACCTCAGTAGTATACGTACCAGCCCACCTCCACTAGTCCCTTGCCAGATTGTATTTTGAATAAAGCTAAGCATTCCAACTACCCTGCCTTCTTTATTTGTCTGCCTGTTTTTGACCTCTGTCCATTTTGGACTTAAGATCTTGGACTTTGTTCCTGACCTAACTGTCTTGAGTTGTGCCTGTGGGTTGCCTGCTCTGTGCCAGCCGGTGTTACAGTACAATCTGGCCGGAATGAACCCAGCCGATTCTGAGTCCGTAAGGCAAGAGCTGTCATCCAAAATGGCACCATCAGAAACTCATCCACATTGTGGGGGCTTTCCAAGGAACCTCCGCATGTCAATACAAAGCTATTGATGAAATTCCATCCATTTACCATATATGTTCCATGCTGCATTCTGTCACTGCAGAACTCATGACCATGCAACTCCAGGAAGAGAAGCTGCCCGTGGGTTCTTCAGGCTAGTCCAGGGCTCCATTGAGTTCCGGACCCTGGCAAAGGAGGGAAGTGGAATGCACCCTTGCTTTATGATGCTCTTTATGGTGGACTTTCTAATGTTATAAAGGACTCTGGCTGCACCAGATCTCCAATCCTGACCTTGTCGCTGCCACCATCCGTGTTGATGAGCACCTCCGGGAGCGCAAGATGGAGAGAGCCCCGATGAAGCTCCCAGTTAAGGACATTTAAGGATTTTCTGGACTTGACAGGTTAAGTTTGCCTTTTTGCCTTTTCCTGCCTGGTTTTGACCTCTGCTTGTTTTTAACTGTATTGTGCTTTACTCTGAACTGTCTTCAGTCATGCGTTTCTGAAAGTTCTGATTCAGCCAAGGTCTTACATCCAAAAACTGTTAAATAATGTACCTGCAAATATTTTATTCTAAATGTGTATATTATTTATATATTTATAGTTTCAATACACACAGTTTCTTTAACATGAATATGTCTTCACTGTCATATCCAAATCTACTGCATTATTTGTTAATCATTAATGATCACATATTTGCTCCAGCACCCTTTGCAATTTGCATCATTGGACTGTCTTCTGACTGTTTACAAATTTCATTGTTGTTCAGCTCACTAATTGAAATCTCAGAAAGGATGCAAATAGGCCTATTTACAGAAATGTTGAGCTATTTGTTTAATATAAAAAGAGAGAGCTGCATGAAAGCCACAAGGCACATTTATGAAAATTAATTTGAAACAGAGAAGAGGATGAGAGCTTTGTTGAAAACTGGAAAATAGAAGCAATACAGAGTATGCATGCAACAAATAAAATGTGTTCAGCATGGCCACAAGGCAAGCTCACTCGCATCGCTACATCATGTTATGTTTCACATTCTACAACCAGACCCTTTTAGGAATTATTTAGCTGACACTTTTATTTCAAAGCTATTTACAATGAGTGCATTGAACCATGTGGGCACAACCCCAAAAAGTGCACGAATCATACCACAGTACATTAACTTCATCAAAAATGCTTATCTACTCCAAGTGCTACAGAAGTAAACGCAATAAATATTTGATGTTTTGATGCATTAAAAGCAGCAACTAAATAGCCAGAGAAGACGTTGATTAGGATGATTGACTTCTTTGTAGGTTCCACAGAATATCAGTTATTAACATCATCTCTCAGTTCTTCACTTTTGTTTCCCCATACTGTATCCCAAAGGTACCTGCTCATCATCCAAATTGTTACTCCCTTGTTCCCCATGTCGTAGTTTTCTTCCAATGCACTTACATTTACTATAAGTACCAGTGTCTTTTTTTGGTCCCTGATTTCAAGGAATAACTATGATAGAATACAGTTTGTGAGGCCCAGATTATGATTATGAGACAAAACAAGAGAATGTATTATAAACCTGCCTTCTGGTGATTTCTTTTGTATTATTTTAATATCATACTCTTACTAACTCTCATGCAATGACGGTACTCACAGTGTCATGATAACACCCTGTCATGGATCTAACTTTAAAGGATAATTAATTATAATCTGTGTGTGTGTGTGTGTGTGTGTGGGGGGGGGGGGGGGTCTATGCTGTCAGACAAAAAGCCTGACCACACCATAGGAGTTTTTTCATGCAACTGATTTTGCACTTCAATATATTTACAGTTGATTTTGTCATGGATACTTTCACAAAGAACATGAACAAGGTTTGGAACAAGATTGATTTTCTGAGCTTTCGGACTGCAAATAAAGGCATCAACCAATCATGGGTTGAGTTGCGCCTTTATTTATGAAAACACAACTCTGAAGTCCGAACGAGGATAGAAAACTTTATTACCGCTTTCAACCTTTACAAAGGCAGCACAGACCAGATCAACTTCTTTCATTCTTACCTTTAATAATAAAAGCCCTAGACATGTAATATTCGCAGGCGAGTATTTTTGCAATTTTGTGTTGTTTACATGTCATGTACCCGGTATGTAAAGGCCTTAAGCAATGGTTACCTGTGCTTGAACAATATTTTATATTTTCACCAGTGTGGTTTTAGGAAGGAGCAATGTACAGTAACAGCTGGCATGAAAGTAGTAAATTATATTGTACAAGCCTTGGACGTCAAGAACTACTCTACCGTCCTTTTTATTGATTTATCCAATGCATTTCATACCATTAACCATGGCATTTTTATGCCAGAGATTGTCAGATATAGGCCTGTCAGACCAAGCTTTAGGTTGGTTCTCAAATTACTTTTCCAATAATGAGAAATGTGTGCAGTTCAATGGTCTCCCCTCCAGCTTTCTTGTGTTTCCAAAGGTGTGCCACAGGGTTCAGTTTTAGGACCCACTCTTTTCATAAAGTATGTAAATTATGTGGTCGGTACATCCTTATGCTGATGATGCCATTGTTTATTGTTCTGCAAGCACTGTTGCCCTGGCATTTGCACACCTGCAGTCTGCATTTTACACTATTCAGTCCCACCCCGTTCCACCTCTGACTAGTGTTGAATGTACACAAAACCAACCCCCATGTTCTCTTGTTTTTTTGTGTAAAATATATCAAACATTGAATAACATCAGCTTTAAAATGTTGTTTTGTTATTTAGTGCATAGTTTTCAAAAGTGTCTGATAACATTTTGGGGTGACAGAAAAGAAAGAAAATACTTGGATAACAGTGACAAAGGTTAATTTCAGACCCTGCCACTCACTTTTAGAGAAAAAGAACCTTGGAACAAGGTCATCAGAGAAAGCACCAGTTTTCAATGGAAGCACCATTTAAAAATTACATAAAGTATACAATGCTTGTATATTTGTAGGCCTATATAAAAAAATTTTTTCAGTTACCACCGCCTGTAATTCAAGTTGAGAGGAAATGTGAATGGGATGATGATGGAAAGTATGGAGGGGGCTGTGTGTATGTTGGGAGGTGGTCTGCAAATATTTAGTCAGGGCAAATAAAGACTGGGCGAGATGGAAGACACATATTCTTACATTTGAGCAGCTAGTTCAAAGGCTTTGCAGCTGACACCTTCAGGCTACAGCACTGCTCACAGCTACTGTTCCCCCCCCCCCCCACACACACACACACACACACACACAGGGGGCTGTGTGACACGTTGACAGACAGAGAGGTGTAAAGTTATATATGCCTGCTTGCATGTACACACTTGCAGTTACATGCGCGCGCGCACACACACACACACACAGACGTCTGGCCAGTTTGTGAATGGAGTTCAAGTTCACAGGTAAACAGAGGGGGAGTTGTTCAGGTGGAATGTGCCGAGCCTCTCCCCCTGACAGGCTGGCTTTAAACCGGGGTCAGCCAAGGGACGGGGGAGGGGTCCCAGCACCCGTCACTGCAGCACCCGCAAGACAGGCTCCATACCGAAGGTGCTGAATGTTCCACTCACTCTCTCAGTGACAGGCTGAGGAAGTCTTTCCACGCTTATTCATGAGACCATTTTAACTCTGGTGGTGCTGGCTCACTGCATTCAAAATTACATTTATGAAGTCCGCCCTGAAAGGAGCAGTGTATTGGAAAAATACATTTATTTGCCGTTTATTTATTTGCCTCGATTGGCGAAAAGATGACAGAATGGGACACTTAAAAGAACCAATGTGATCAGTGGATTCATTCACAGAAAGTCAAAGATTGTGTATGGTTAGATTCTTTGACATGCAAATTTGTGCTGTTGACCTATCTATCTATATATTCCATCCATCCATCCAGCTATCTGACAAATGTATCTTGTAAATATTGTCTTGCCTTATAAAATTACCCATATTGATGACTATATTGGCACCGCTCTTTGGCATGAACAGTGCCTTTCAAAACCATTAAAAATCGCTGGTTGTGGAATAAGTACTCAAATATTTCACTGAAGTGAAAGTAACAATACCACATAGTGAAATCCTGCATTTAAACTTCTACTTAGTAAAAGTACAAAAGTAACAGTTTCAAAATACACTTTTCATACCAAAGGCAAAAGTACTCATAATGCAGAATGGCCCATTTGAGAGTAATGTTTATTACCTTCTTGGATTATAAATAATGATACATAAATGTTCACGGTACTTACATTTCCAAGCTTCTAAGGGTGGAGCTAATTTCACTTTATATAATGCCGGGCAGCTCATGAATTCAAGTCTCATTTTACGCAATATCCGAAGTCATTTGTTGAATACATTTTATATTATTAATCTGAACCTTACAAAAATAATTTACTAGCTGAGGCTGTAAGTTAAATGCAGTGGAGTAAAAAATATAATATTCCCCTGTGATTTGGAGTGGAAGTACACAGTATCATGTCATGGAATTAGTGAAGTACCTCAAAAGGCTGCAAAGGTTAAGGTTTGGTTAAACCCACTAATTGTTTTTTTTTTTAACAAGCGTCGGCATGTTTTGAACAAAGCAAGGCTAGCTGTTTCCACTGCTTCAATTCTTTATGCTAAGCTAGGCTAACTATGTCTTAACTGTAGCTTTGCTCTTACTGCATAGACGTGTAGGTGATGTCGATCTTCTCATCTAAGATTCCAAAAAATTAGGTAATTCATATTTGGATGTCACAAAATATTGAACTATTCCTTAAAAGAATAAATTCAGGGGACCAAAGTACTCCACAGTGTGCTCAAAAGATTGTGACATGATTGTCTGCTGCCCTGCATGACATGCACTGATACCTTGAATATTAAAGCCATTGTTCTTAACTATTATGTTATATATTAAATATTAAGCTAAATACTAAATATTCAATACAGAGATCAAAGTTTCATTTCAATGCGGTGGAAACTATATGATAACGCTTCTCTCAGCAGAAGTTGCAGCAACTCTGTGGTGAATTAATGTCTAAAATCAGGCCAGAATACTAAAACCACTTTCATCTTTGAAAATAAAAAAATAAATGCTGATCTCATTTTCTTAGACAAAACTTATTTTCAGGAACTGATACTTGTAAATGTGTGCAGGAATCTGTGTGTGTGTGTGTGTGTGTGTGTGTGTGTGTGTGTGTGTGTGTGTGTGTGTGTGTGTGTGTGTGTGTGTTTTGCGGGGATATGAAGGGAAATGGCACGGCTGCTTTTATTCAAACTTAGACAATGTGATTTCCCCTGACAAATACAACCATGCATGCTTACTCACACACACATGGGATGAGTTTGTGTGTGTGTGTGTGTGTGTGTGTGTTTTGTAATAGAGTGTGAGAATGTTCTTTTAACAGCAACGATTGAGACTAAATTGTTACATTTAAAGTATCTGCTCAGCTTCACATGTAACAGTGTTTTTGTCTGTGTCTGTGTCTGTGTGTGCGTGTGCGTGTGCGTGTGCGTGTGCGTGTGCGTGTGTGTGTGTGTGTGTGTGTGTGTGTGTGTGTGTGTGCCCGAGCAGTGAGGAATGTTAACAGCATCCAGATGTGGGGAGATGAGAGAGGGAGGCACAGCGCATACTGGTGACTCACTGGAATGTTACCTGCGCCCGTGCACTGAGAGCTGCACCCTCGGGATGTTTAACCTAACACAATCCTATGTGGGAAAACTTCTACAAAACAGCAGTCAGCGTACCGTGTGCTGTTCAGACTATCCAACCACGCTATAGGATGATGCATATTTGTGGAAAGTCTAAGCAAAGTTTTGAATTTAATTCAGTTCTGGACTAGTTCCAGGTTTTACCTCTTTAGCTGAGGAGGTCGGGGGGCCACTGGGCCCTGTGGCCTCGCAACAAACAGCTACACCTGCTGAGCAGGTGCTCACATAACAAGTGGAAATGCATCAGCTTATGTTTCCCAGCCTTTTCTTATGTGGCCATTAATCATAAAGTCCATGGACGAATGGGTTCCGACCAACATAGACTGTGGTGACTGTGGCTCAGTGGTAGAGCAGTGAACTGATCCTCAATCAGAGGATCGACGGTTCGATCCCCAGCTCCACTAGTCCCTGTTGACGTGTCCTTGGGCAAGACACTTAACCCCAAGTTGCTCCCGTAACTATGCCTACGGTGTCAGTTAGAATGATGAATTGTAAGTTGCTTTGGATAAAAGCGTCAGCTGAATGTAATGTAAACAATATGTAATATAAATCATGTATGTGCCATAAAGGTGAAATCAGATTTGAGGCAATGCCTTTATGATTTTAACCTGTGATTACTTCCCGGTTCAAATGCTTACATACAAAGCATTGGAGTCTACATATACCATAGTCAACACTGGTGTTTTCTTCCAATACAATGTTCAGTGGTATTGAATACTCAGTGGTCATTGGAGTAAATATTTTGCCAGTCAAATCAAATTGTTTACATGATATTTTACCTTTGTTTCATTATAATGCTTCTAATACCTGACTTACTTCTTTAGAGGGATTGTATAAAGGTGATAAGCCCATGAATATGAGATATGTTTACAGTAAAAAAAAAGCCATTTTTCTATGTTCATGGTGTTCTGTCGGTTACACGTAATTTCTTTTTGTACGCCCTCTGGCAGTTTTGAAGAATAATGCCAGAAACAGCCAGTGAGCATTAACACCTTTGTGCGTGCTCTCAACTTGCACGCCATCTGTGGAGGTTTGAAGAACCGGATTGATCAATTTCATTCATTAACAAAATGTTTACCGAAACAAAGGGAAAAAATGAAACCCAGGTGTTTCAAAAAAACTAATTCAAAATGAAGCAAAGAAAACCAAACAAAAGAAAGTTGCAGCTTCACACAAGGTGCAAAACCCCTCCTTACTCTAGTGAATGGGATTTTACCCTCTCAGCCTCACTGAAAATCTCTAAGTTACTGCTGACATCTCAATATATCCATGGATATACCAATGGCACTTATTACATACCAATTAGCACACCAAATGAAACAGAATGTCATTTAATGCCTACATATCTTCCTACATGTTAACAGAGCCAGCCCCTCCCTGCTAAGGCCACAATGAGCAGCTGATCCACCCCAAACATCCTACCAACCCATGAAACTTACAAACTAAACAAGCTTGGGTCATTTATACACCTTCATTGTTAATGTATCAAATAAACTGAAACAATGGACTTAAATAAATAAATGAGCCGAAACAAAAACATTGTTAATTTGGGGGGGAACTTGTCCTGGACCTAATGAAAAGGGAGAAAGGCAACCTTTTCACTCCTTCAGTTAATGTTCTTTTTTAAACCATAACATGTCCTCAAGGACATTTTGTGGTTATGGCTTGCCCCAAATGTGATGTTACTTACAATAACCATACCCTAGTTGTCATATGTAGATTTAAGGAAGGAAGACTTCAAAAGAGATTTAACAATGTGAATCGTAATCCACAAAATAAAATGTAATAAAATAGTGCAGAAAAAGGTAGAAAAACTGAAGAAACAAAAAATAGGAATTGGTGGATGGAGAGCTGTAGACAACAAAGTCTGCAACTTCTGCAGAGAGAGTAAGAGGTGATCAAACCTAAGATCCAGCATGCTTCGACACTGGCCTTATAGCAGACTCAGGACCAGCCCTAACCCGCAGTGGCGTATATTTAGAGTGCTGCTAACAGGAACTGAGCTCCAATTGACCCAGGACGTTCTTTGCCAAGTCTGGCAGCCATGCCTGTACCAGAGCCAGCTCACATTTGGTTCTCTGGTTCTGCAACACAGCCGACCTAACACTCAGCAACTGCTGGCCCAACTCACCCTTCTATCTGAGGAGTGAACTTTTTAAAAGCAGGGCAAACTTCAACTGAGAAGTGGGTCCTCACTGAAATGAATTGATTTCTAAAACTTGTACAGTACAAGTTTTTTTTCCATGCGAGTATTGATTTTGTACAGTTTTTTAAAGGCAGTATCTTCAATGCACACTTGTTCTCAGAATGCACTGATTTGGTGATTTGCAGTTAAACAATGTTTAGATGTTCGGCTTATAATCAACCTGAATTTGATTGAAAAGTATGAAAGTATTTAAGATTTCAGAATGACTGTATATGAAGTATTTCAACAGCATTTTAAATACTTTATTTCTGACTCTATATTCAAATCAAGGGAAATTATTTTCAAACCATTTTACTGCATGCACTATCGATGTCTGAACACTTAACCTGTGAATATTCTCTTGTATGTCAACAGAATAAGACACCGCTTTGGGCTTGACTTTGGTGAAATTATATTGTTATTCTGCGTGAGAATATGTGAGGTTCAACAAGTTTACTTTGAGGATTTGCTGGGTGGGATGCAACAGAGACAACCTGGATGGGCGAATGATTTAGACGATTTAGTTTTTGCAGTCTGAGATAGAAGAACTCAATGTTTTCCCTACAGCAGAGTGACTCAGAGTTGATGGAGTTGGATTCATATAGTCTTTTAAACAAACCAACCTCACTTTCTATTGACATTTACGATTCAGGAAGACAGAGAAAGGTGTCCTCCGAGGCACACAAAGGCCACCACGGTGTCGTCAAACTGGCTCTCGGACTTTATGCAAGAACACTCATGATCACACTCTGGCCGCATGTGACCAGCAGCAGGACAGCAGTCCTCCAGTGCTGACTCAAGGCAGTTTAATGATCTGCTCCAGCCAAATTCAATTTAACTTTCTGTGGGAGCTTTTGTGGTCCTACTCTCTGTCTGCGTCTCAAAGGAAAAGTCCCCCCCAGAGGAATAATGCAAACTTGATGGTAGTTATGAGTTGTGAGCACGCATCTATCTTACACAAAACTCCAAACAAGAGAGCTGGTACCTTCTACATGGCCTCAGGGAGTGACTGGAGCTGCAGTGACATTACCCAGGTTGACTTAATGACAATAGGAGAGCTCTTTTGTGGCTGGTGCATGGTAGCATGCAATTAAAAAGGCCTATTTAAATACGTGAAACAGTTAATCGTGGTGATCTTCCAATCCAGTGTCTAGCACGGACGCACTGGAACTGAGGTGAGAGGGCCAGAGGGCTCGAGGCTTAAGATCGCCCAGAGGGCTCGAGGCTTAAGATCTTTGTCAGTTATTTAACCACTTATACAATTTTTGGGGGTATAAAGAGAATCTTTGCGATGTCTTGCTGACACCTGCCTCCTCCCTCAGTTTGTGTCAGCACATCACCAATGCACTAAATCAAAACAAGAGTATGCAAGATGCAATATTTTCTGTGGCGGTTCCTTTTGTAATTTTAGAAGAGCTGTTTTTCAAGTGAAGCTGGATTATAAAGCAAGGTTTGCCTGTTACAGCTCAGAGTTTCTGAGCAGGCTGTCAGTGCATGTTTCCTCAAACAGCCCTCATAAGTTCTGAGCAGAAACTGTTCCCCTATGCTAATGTGCCATGTGAGCACAACTCAGATTGGAAACACATTTTTGGCACCATGGGTTCAACAATGGAAGGGGGAGGAAGAGGGAAGAAGAGGGAGGAGAGTGTTGCTGTAAGGAAAGCTTGCGGAGTGTCATAAATAAACAGGGTTCATCCTCTGGGGAGTATGAATGTGCTCAGTAAATCCTATGGTAATCTGTGCATTAGATTTTTATATGTTTTGTGTTGTAAGTGGAAATTTTGTTCTGATGGAGACTCAAATAGAAAGATTGATGAGGCCCGTCAGGAGTAGATAACATTCATACTCATTCACACACCGTAGGCACAGCTACGGGAGTAATTTGGGGTTCAGTGTCTTGCCCAAGGACACATTGACATGGGCTAGTGGAGCCGGGGATCGAACCGCCAATCACCTGATTGAAGGACGACCCTGCTCACCACAGTCGCCCACGGATTAGAGCTGAGGGACAAATCATCTTCAAAATTTTCCGAGGTAGCGGAGTAATTTCTTTATCTGCTTTCTTCTCCCTATACCAGGGGTATTATACCTTATAATAAAGGTTATTTTAATTTTATTTTTTGCACAGTGGACAATCTTTCAAAGAGAACACCTCTTATCTTGGAATTTGAGGTGATACTGTGCAACTGAAAATAAAAAAAAAAATGTAATATTGTTTTACTAAAATGTACAGCGCCTTTCCCTGCAGGTGGCTGATCATCAAAACATCAATGGATAAATAAAAAAAAACAAAAGTAATAAAGAGTTTAATTCTGCGTGGACGTATTAATTTGCTTTCACTGCCAACGATGCTGGCTTACCTGTATGCTTGATAGGTGGCGAGAAATTAGCAAACAACAACAAATGTAATGTTGAAAGGCATTTCCAGAACAAGCTCAGTGTCAGGCCTTGTGGATAAGGGGCAAAAAAGGTCAACGGAGATGGACCCAAATTCCGAGAGAGACGAAGGAGTGTTGTAATAGTAATTCAAAGAAAAGCAAAACTTCCAAGACAAAACAGCGGTAGGAGCAGGGATACAAGCAGACAAACTGACAAGGAGGCAGGAGACAAACAAGGTTTAAATACACTGGGGAGGTGCAGGTGATTAGACACAGCAGGATTAAATTAGGGGCGGGGCAGACAATCACAAGGACAGGAAGTGAAGTGAACAGAGGAAACAAGAGGCAGGGAAATTCAAAATAAAACAGGAAACAAAACTAAACAAAACCCAAGAACGTGACAGAACCCCCCCCCTTAAGGGACGGATCCCAGACGTCTCATCAGAACAAGGTCCCAACGGGTGGGCGGAGGGGAGCCAGAGGAGGGGCCTGGGGCAAGGCAGAAGCACTCCAGGGGGAAGGCCGGAGGACAACCACCAGGCGGGCAGACACGCTCCGGGGGGCGGGCAGCAGGGCGATGACCAGAGTGCCGGAGCTGCTCTGGCAACTGGAGCCCTGGAGGCTGTGGCTCCGGGGAGCGGGAGTCCAGGGAGCAGGGCTCAGGGGAGCGGGAGTCCGGGGACCAACGCTCTGACAGGACACAGTTAGATCAGATGGTGGGGGAGCCATCTGGAAAGACCTGGCAAGCCCAAACGTGTAGTGAGGGTGAACTGGGAACATCTGGCGGAGGATCCTGTCTGGGAGGTCTTCAAGTCCCACCTCTGGAAGAACTTCTCACACATCCCGAGGGGGGGTTGGGGACATGGAATCCGAGTGGACCATGTTCAAAGCCTCTATTGTGGATGCGGCCACTAGGAGCTGTGGTCGGAAGGTATTCGGTGCCTGTCATGGCAGCAACCCGAGAACCTGGTGGTGGACATCGTGGGTGAGGGATGCCGTCAAGCTGAAGAAAGAGGCCTTTCGGGCCTGGTTGGCTCAGGGGTTTCCTGAAGCAACTGAGAGGTACCGGCAGGCCAGAAGGGCTGCAGCTGCGGTGGTTGCGGATGCTAAAACTCGGGCATGAGAGGAGTTCGGGGAGGCCACGGAGAAAGACTTTCGGTTGCTGGAAAGGAGGCTCCGACCGTTTGTCGAACCTCGGATTCAAGAGGAGCAGGCGGATTTCGTCCCGGTCGTGGAACAGTGGACCAGCTCTTTACCCTCCTAAGACTATTGAAGGGGTCCTGGGAGTTTGCTCAACCAGTCTACATGTGCTTTGTGGACTTGGAGAAGGCTTTCGACCGGGTCCCTCTGGGTTTTTTGTGGGGGGTGCTGCAGTATAGGGTGCCGGACCCGTTGCGATGGACCATCCGGTCTCTCTACGACTGCAGTAGGTGCTGTGTTCGTATTCTCGGCAATAAGTCAGACGCGTTCCCGGTGGGTGTTGGCCTCCGCCAGGGCTACCATTTATCGCTGGTCCTGTTTGTGACTTTCATGGACAGGATATAGGCGCATCCGGGGAGTGGGGGGGGGGTGTCAGGTTCGGGGGTCTCGGGATCACCTCTCTGCTGTTCCAATCAGCAATCGCATCAACGAACGATAAACCTATTGCCTCTGTGATAAAAGATAACCTTCTGAACCTCAAAATGGACTTCATTGTCTCAACACTACCTGGAATAATGCGTCCTTACCAATGTGACCTCTTATGTTGTTTTGACACATGGTTGTTTTCTGTCTGAACAACTGGGAAAGAACCAGAACCTAATTGGGGCTCCAGCTACTACACTCAGCCAAATCAGTCTCTTTCTTCAAAAATTAAGACCTACCTCTTCTGAGACTAATTACTGCTGCATTCACACCAAATCAGGCGTCTGGTGCCAGTCCTCCCATAGAATTGAATGTGGGGATTGCGTTTGTCCTGCAGTAGTGGGAACTGTAGAGAGGATGCCAAGGGGCACAGACAACGCAATGACTTGTGGCAAAAAGTAAAAACTTTTGGAGAAATGCAACCCTACATTACGCTGCAGTGACCCATCACGTAACTGGCCATTCAGTCGCTCAAATGGGACTGTAACAATTTCATGTTCCCCGTGAGTTTCCCTCAGCACAAGTGATACTCGCACAGTCCAGATAGCGTTTCTCAAAGTATTTTATTGTTGCTCTACTGTTTCAAGCTTGCCTCGGCCTTGTGCTCTTGGCCGTGCCCCCGAGAGCACCTGCTGTGTCTGGTTCGTCCATCTGGGCCGATTGTGGTGTCTTTCTGGCAGACTGTGTCCCTGCTCTCCCTCCTCCGTCCCTACTGGAGTTTAAATAGTGGAGAGACATAATCACACGATCAGCTGAGGCCAATAAAGCCTCTTCCCGGCACCGTTCCCTGAACCACTCCCCTACTCTGTGCCTTCTGCAGCTGAGCCTAACCACGCCCTGCCACCACAGGGACGTTTAAGTGATTCTACCGCACCTCCGCACAGCCCTACACTGAAAGCCGTAACGCCTGATTTGGTGTAAATGCATCCTCCGATCATGCGACTTCATTTGACTTTATCCAGAGTACGTCATATTTATGTCACCTGGACACATTCTGTAAAAAATTATTGAATATAAATGTGAACGTATCCTCACAAAATGGTTCGTATGATATCTTTCGAAAAATGACTCCTCTTTTTTTTGCGTTTTACTACGAAAACAAAACCACTTGGTTAGGTTTAGGAAAAGATCATTGTTCGGGTTAAAATAGTAGATAACATTTTTCCTGGTATACCAATGAATCACGGCACATTATTTTCCGTAGCTTTTGCTACGAATCCTGGATGAGACCAGGCTGAGATGTAACATGACATGAATGCAGCATGAGCTCCCAAATCTGTCATTTTCTGGAAACAATGGAATTGAAATCTCCCCTACGATGCCTACATCTTTGAAGCAACCAGCACCATTCATGTTGAAACTGTAAATGTAAAGCGTGTGCCTCCAAAGACTCATCAAAGATGTTTTCCAAAATCAAACAAGACAAGGCAAAAGTATATACAGATAATGCACATTTTCGGAATTCCTATTGCGAAAGCAACACAGCTAATGAGGAATGTTTCTACTTGAGGGTTTCAGTGCCAAGTATTTACTGAAGATAGAGTAATAATGTCAGTGAGCCAAGAGGCAATGGGATGTCAGTGAAGACACAGGGAGAACCTGTATTTATGGCCTCAGTCGTTTGATTTATACTTTACAGTCTGTGGTGTATTTACTTGACGTACCAACATCTGCAGACCCCCCCGCCTCCACAAACTCCATCGAATGAGAGTTGAATTCCCTTGTGAAATAGCAGCAAACAGGTCATCACTTCCATCCAGCCTGGATTTGGTAGAAGGCTGGATGAAAGTGATGACCTGTTTGCTGCTGTTTAACAAGGGAAGTGAGGAGAGCAGGAGAAAACAAAGGCACAGAAGACGGAATCTGTTTTGTGCCCACATGACAAACCGCTGAACAGGTCAACAGGACAACTTCTAGAAAGACATGTGTCTGACGGTAAACAGTGCCCACACAGCTACTCAAGACGCTGCATTATGTAAATCCTCAGTGAATGCCTTCACGCCGCATTCATGTAGCTATTTTAAACAGGGTTAATCTACTGGTTGAGGGATTTAATGGGGATATTAATCTGTCAGCAAAGTCCCACACATACATCCATAATTCTGCTGTTTGGAGCCTGTTTTATCACCTGCTGTTGAATAGCCTCTGAGGTTCCTCAATAGTACTTAGGATGATGAAATCCTTTAGCTCCCACTGAATTTTGTATGGACGCAATAGGTGGATCAGGATGCTGTTTTTGGCAAATAACAGAGGAGATAATAAAACAATAATCAAATAATAACACTGTACGAAAGCCCTCGCATACTCCCACATTTAATACTTACCGACGTTCAGAATATCACCCAGTTCTGTGTAATTTGCCCATTTGTTTTCGTGTTTGATGTTTGTTTTATACTTTTACGTTTTCCACATATACACAGCCCTCATTTACTTCACTATATCAAGATTTGTCTCCGTTTTGGATTCTTTGTTCACCGAGGAGGCGAGAGAAACAAATTCTTCTTTAAGTTAAAGTTCTCAATTTAATTCTGGTGCCTATTTTCTCTTTTGTTCCATACATTATGAAGAAGCATTACTTTGTGTTGCTGTTAGCCTGCTCATACTTTGTTCAAAAACAAACATTACTTGGCTAGAGCCCATTCACTCTCATGTGGAATTCACTTTGCTTGGATACAGAACAACTTGAGCTTGTGTTACCACAGCGAATTGGCATGAAGCAGAGTAGTTATACAAGGAACCGAATAAATCAGTGACGAACACTTGGGCTAAACATAGCCCTGTGTAATGCAATAAGGCCTAAAAAGCAACAGTGGCCTTGAGAGCTCAAAGTACTGCAAATTGACAAAACACAAGCACATGAAGAAAATAACTATTTGACAACACGTGCAGCATTTAGAAAAGAATGAAGTTGGTTTATTTATTTGATGCACTTTTCTGTATTTGTTTGTTTTTTTAATTTGCAGCACTTATTTCTATTTCCATGTGTTTTCTTAATTTGCAGTGTGTTGAGCCCTCAGGGCCACCGTAGAATTCAGTCCCTGTAATGCACAAACGGGTCAAAGTGGGCCCGAGCTTTAATAGCGGCATCCTCCTCTGCTCAGAACAAATCTATAAAACTGCAGATTATCGTTCTTCTCCACAAGCGCGGCAAACTGCTTCCACATGTGCTTTTTCCATAACCCGCTGCTATTCTGGAATTTCGTTTATGTACATTGTCAAACCTTCTCACACTGTGAGAATAAAAGCATAAAAGCAATTAGGGGCCAGGGGGGGAGAGCAGAGACGAGGGGGAGGGCAATGTGGAGCTGGATGTGCAGTGCCAGGGCCTGGTGGGGTTCGGGGATGTGATGCTGTGTGAGTGTGTGTGTGTGTGTGTGTGTGTGTGTGTGTGTGTGTGTGTGTTTTAGGGGGATCCCCAGGACGGAGCCTGGATCTGTGTTTCCATTCACACGGGAAGCAGAGTGATGCATCCTGCTTCTGGAGGATCCTCTGGACCAACAGTTTCAGGCTTTGGATCCATCTGATACCTCTATTCCCCAAGGCTCATGTCCAACCACCATGCCCCTGCCTTCACACAGGGGTCCTGAGAACATGCAAACACAGGAAAGAGGCGTCTCGCTCCACCCCCCTCTATCCCAATCTTTTTTAAACTGCAAAGCATCTACAGGCCTCAAAAACCTTTTAGACAATAGCATATAAATTGTTGCTGTATTATAAATTATTATTATAGGCCATTCTTTCCGATATCTACTTGATGCAAAAGCTCATTCAATAACATTTTTAATTATTTTGCATGTAATCCCTTAAAGGCACCCCTACATACCAAAACCTCCTACGTGTACTGTTATGACTTTGAATTTTCATTTATCATAAAACACTGGCAAAAACATAGCTTGCTAACGGTCGCGATTCCCACTCGTCATTCTTATTAATGTTATTTCTATACAAGTTGCTGGCAACTCCAGCACACAGCATTTACTTTATCAGTCAGTGGCAGACATCTCTGCCCACTATAGAACGCCCCCTATATAGAACCGATATGTTATTCACTATCATTGCAGAAACATTAACTACATTTTGTTTCATCTTCTTGGTAAAATCCGGACCTAATCGGTACACAATTGTTAACACACACTAACAAGAGATATATACTGAAAAAAAATCAATGAGCCTCACTGTTGTGTTCGTGGTCCTTCATCACCATGAACACCAAACGTGGATTAGTCCGCCACTGAAATAGTCCCCAACAAATGAACTACTTCATCCTATTTGAATAATGTTTGTTAAAAGAAACTACAAAGTCCAGCTGTTTTAGTAAATAACTGAACCAAATAAAATAAAGCAATCTATCCGGCAGCTGTTTTAAAAGTCAAATGGGCTTGGGTTTGAGAGCAACGGACAGAATAGGGAAGTCTGAAACTAATGAATTGTTGCTTTTCATCGGATTTGTTGACCACGACAAACATAAGGAATAACACCAGACTCGTTCTTTAAGGGAGAAAAAACAGATTTCCCCAAACTGTGTTTCTCGGTTTTGCTGGTTGACATAAAACTTGTCCTTTTAATTGTTCTGTACATTTTTGTATTCTGTGGGACAACAGGCAGCCCTGCTTCCCCATACGAGAAAAATAAAAAAGAGAAAAAGAGAGTAGCATATAAAGGAGGACAAGACAAATCAGGCTATGAAACTAAAAACAGAGACAGTAGAAGCAATAGAGGGAGAAAGAACTTTGGAGTTGGGGAGGTTGATGAAGAGGTCCAAATGCAAAGAACGTGCACGATGAGCATGTGCAGGAGGAAGAGGACAAGCCGGATGCCGGGAGAAAGAAGCCGCCGCCCACCTCCCATCAGCCTTTACCAACAGCTTCTCTTTCTCTGCTCTTCCCAAAGAGAGCTGATGGCGAGCAAAAAGGCAAAACTTCCCGCAGGCTATAATTAGCAACCCTCAATTTGACTCATCATAGGCTCGGTGCACTGTGCATGTGCGTGTGTGTGTGTGTGTGTGTGTGTGTGTGTGTGTGTGTGTGTGTGCGTGTGTGTGTGTGCAAGCTATGTGTTTAACTCTGACATAGCTATCAAGGCTTTGGGAGCATTGGGAGGAAGTCAATTTCTACAAAACAGATGTGACTTGTAGGAGCCGTGCAGTGTCTCACATTTAAAAAATCTGCGTATGAGCTACATGCATTGCTGTGTTGGTGTTTGCATAGTGTTAGCAGTAGCTAATATCATCTCTCATCAGTGGTCGATCACCCTTATGAACAACAATAAATCATACGTCTGTAAAAGCAATAATGACTGTCAGATGCTTCAGTAAGCAGTCCAAACATTAAAAAAAGGAAATTAAAAACTAATAAAAATGCCAAAAAATTCACATGCATTCAATAAAACAAGGGGGTTCATATGCACAACTTCAACATACATAACCTTTCAAAAAAGACTGCACTAGTGATTCAGCCCAAAGACTTCAAATCGTAAATATTTTATTCCCAACTATTTTCCAAAGCATATTTTGGATCAATACATTACTTTACACTTTTAAAAGTTGAACAAGAAAGGAAGTCAGAGTTGATTGATCGCATGCAACACGATGTTGATTCAGTGCGTGGAGAGCTTGTGGAAAGAGAAGACGAGACAGAGAAAAGCTGAGAGAGAAGCCCTGCAGGATGGTGAAGCTAAAGGCTGCAAAATTACAGATACGTTTATGAACAAGGTTCATGGTTAGCAGCACGTCACATTATTTATTGTAATAAAATTGGAAATGACAAGTGCAAAACTAACAATCCCAAATTATATATATATGAATATTTATTCCTGTAGCTTTAATTATGGAACTGCAATTTACTCTGAAAACTAAGGACACGTGGCTGTTTATTTTTTTGACTATTTTTTATATTTTCTGAACCAGCTGGTGTATGAAAAAACCAAAGCATATGTCACTGGTATTAACAGTAAAGTCAGTTCCCAGGCCGGAACTGGCGTTTTGCTTTCTCAAATGCTAGTTTATTAAACACATTCATTTTCTTTTCACAAGATTCATGTTTAAGTATTTGTCTCCTGAGATTGATTTTCCTGCAGCGTTAGGCAACTGTTAGGAACTTTAAATGGACCTCCAGGGAAAGTTTTTTCAGGCCGAACGGAGAAGTAACCAGGAGCTGATGAATGATACCGAACAAAACCAGCCAAGCCCGAGAGACCGCTGCCCTGGAAAACATGCTGAGGGTAGAGCGGGAATCGGAGGAGCGAAGGTTTCAAGCCATTTAATCCCAACAACAGGCAAACATTCAAACGTCCATGCACCCAATTGGTTTGAATCCTAAAAACAATACTGCACATTCATAGAGAGAAAAGAATACACACATCTTGATTAGATCCTAGAGAAATATCTGGAACGTGTATTTCTGATTTATTAGCCCTTCAATTGTCTTGCTGATGGCCTTGTCCAACACCCTCTTCACTCGTGTGCTCCTCTTCTTCCTCTCTCGTTAAATTGTCTCCATCCAAGAATCCACGTACCTGGACGCCAAAACTCGAGCTGCCATCGATCCACCACACATTGCAAAATAACTGGTCACGGCCTTTTCTATTAAAGTCATCTCCTGGAGTGTCAGGAGGACACTTGGGGAAATCTCCACTTATTACGAAAACATTGTGTTATTAATCTGAACTCTGCAGAGTCTCGAACGGCTAAACTCATGAGGTAAATGTTAGAATCACGTCAATCCAAATCGGAAAAAAGCAAACAAACTACAGGTCTTAAAAAGTTACCAAATCAAAACTACCTAAAATATAACAAGCAAGAAAAACACAACAATTCCACACGATCCTGAAAGGCCTGGTTATTGGGGCCCAACCGGATTCTGGTTGACAGGTTCTTGAAACTGTTGCAGGGAAACCCCAACAAAAACAGCAATACTTTGTGTAGTTTCATAGAAATGAACCTCTTCTGGAAAATGTGTCTCCTGTTAGAGGTTTTCCGGGCACATCCAACCGGTGTCCCTGGGTCAGACCCAGAACCCACTGGAGGGATTATTTCATTTGGCCTGGGGACGCCTCGGGGTCCACCAGGACAAGCTGGAAAACGTTACTGGGGAGGGGAACGTCTGAAATACCATTCAGTGCCTGCTGTCTTTGCGACCCGGCCCCGGATAAGCTAAATAAAATGGATAGATAGATAGATGGTTGGATTTGACTACTCAACAGTAAATCAACAACAGTATCTTTCCATATGGGTCCCTGGAACTACATTATATCCAGCAGGGGGTGTGGTGACTGAGTGTCTATGTGTTTGAGCCTTCTGACATTTTTGTTGTCTGTGCAATGTATCAAAAGAGACTTTGGATAGAAAGAACACCTGTTATGCTTCCTTTGCCTTGGCGTCTTCCTAACATAAAAATCAGCCCTCCTCATCATGAATCTGCAAACCGAACAAGACTTGCAGTAAGCTTAAAGCTAATGCTTTCTTTCTACAGGCCCTGAAGTCATTTCATTTTCAAAATTGCTTATTATCATTATTTTTTTGTAAAGAGCTTTCCCATGCTCCATTTGTCTATTTAATACAGCACATCTGGTAAATCCATTCTCTGGCTCTCCATGTGAAAAACAGTTGGTCGTCATCGCGGCGATGGAGGGGTGGGCGTCGCGGAGTCCTGCAGGCCCCTCGGGTGAGAGGCACTACAGCTTTATGAGTGATGGACTGCCTCAGTGCTGGATGAGCTGGCTGAGCCGAGAGCCAGCAGAGCACATTGTTATGGCAACATCACAGTGAGTGTGTTTAGACTAGGCTGCACTGTACATGAGGTAATGCCTGTGATGTAACTTCAAGGAAGCCAACGGGAGAGAGAGGGGACTGCGTACTGTAGGGGGCAACGGTGGGATTGGCACTGATGTTTGCCAGACCACAGCACACAGTGTTATGTAGGAAACAGAGACTGACGAGGAGAGGCTAACCGCCCAGTAACAGAGCTGTTCCAACGAACCGCTTTGCTTTGACTTGTTATTTGTGAAGTTCCATATCACATAGTGGGACTGCAGAAAGCATCGGTCAGTGTGTGGTGAAGCCCCTCCAAACCAAGTCCAGGTGTCATGTGTTGACTCGACGTATTCTACAACGGTTTCGTATAATATCTCACAAAGTTATTTTTTTATAGTTGTCCTACGAATGTCTGGCAACACGAGCAATCTGTGCGCCTGTGCAAGCCTCTGGAACTACTTGGTTAGGTTTACGGAAAAAAATATTGAACGTCAGTGACCAAAAAAAAAGAAAGGAGAAAATAAACGGTGGACTTCGTTCCCCATTTCTGGGTGCACTTTACTATTAATTGATTAGTTTACATATTTATTATATATATTTATATTATTATAATAATAATATGTATTATTATTATCAATGTAGTTCTTGAGCTTATTAATGAATATGATATATATATATATATAAATAAATAAATAATAGATATAACATTTATTTAAGTATTGTATCTCTCCTCTTCTTCAGACATACCTGCACATTCCTCTGGTCTCGGTTACTCATATATGAATATATGACACTATTACACAACAAACTTGCATACATGCACAGAAACACTTGCAGCATATCAAATCATAGCATCTGTTTCATAAGTCACGTGTTATCTGTAAATTCCGTCACACCTTTGTCCGCCCAACTTGTCACCTGTTCGAACCCGATGTCACAGCCAAAAGAGAAAAAGAGAATTAGAAGTAGAAGGAGTGAGACCTGTTTCATATTTGTTTCATCATTACAATACAATGCAATTTCATTGTCACTATTTCATTTTATGACTCATGAAATGCATGGATACAGACGATCGTCACAGTCAGAGAGAGAAAATTCCATACACATCAGAGACATCAGCAAAGCAAACATCAAGTAATCTGCCATAAACGTATTATTTATGTAATATTATGTTTTTAATATACTATGACAGGAGGCTCATTTCAGCAAAGAGCCAGACATGAAAGGTGGTCTTTGCTACTGGATCTCAGATCCAAAAGCACACACAGCATCACGGAATTAGATTTTACTTGAATGCGTCACAAGCACATCTTTAATGACCCTAAAAACCACTGCAGATGTCTTTTGTGGAGTTGCTGATTCAGTTATTTGTACAATAGGAAGGGGCCCTCTGGGACCGCATATGAACAGGGCTCAGGTAACCCTGGATCAGAAACCCAATAAAGAATGTATTTTTTAAGCATGTACTGCCCTCTGAACACGAAGGACTTTAAAGTTTGGTAAATAGTGTAGGAATTTTCCATCTCTTTCCGGCTTTAAATTACCCAGGCGGGTTTTCTGAGTGACAGGTGTGAGGTCATTGAAAATATTTCAGCCCCTCTGCTTCACCCCGACTCCAACAGGTCCATTAAACTAGCTCCATCGTCAGGGCCTGCTCAGGCTCCCGGTTTGTCCCTGGGCTGCAGAACATCTGAACTGGAGCTGGCCCTCCGGAGGCCTGTGCAGCCTGTTAATTTACTGTTCCCCAAAACCCAGACAGCAGGAAAATTACTGCGACGCTTTTGCAAAAAAAAAACACAAAAATGTGTTTTGCAGCCATCCTATGCAATTGTGCTGGTTGTTGTTTTCGGCGCTGCTATTTAAACTTTGCTTCCCCCCCCCCCCCCCCCCCCCCTCGCTTGCTTTCATCATAAACCATATAGTTTTCTTCCATCATCACAGCGCTGGTGGGACCATGCAGCCAATTCCAGAAACAAAATTGCCCGAAGGAGAGCTTTGCTATTTGTCATCGGAGCAACCTGGAGCTTTTCAATGGGTGTGCCCTCTCTATTTTGCTCCACTCGGGGACTTGGCTGTAATTGCTTGTTTAAGGATAATAACAGGGTACGACTATCGGAGGAACCCCGCACCGCAATCACCAGCCCCGAGGCAGGCATCACAAACCGCAGTGCAGCGCGGGCGAAGGAGTGGAAGATGAGGGGGGAGGGAGAGGAACGGAGGAAGAGCGAGCCAGACTGGGTGGTAATTAAGGGCTTATTTTTCCTGCCGACTGAAGAGCATCTGCACAGCTCTCACCTGCTCAGAAGGGATTGTGCCGCTGTTTGTGTGTCCGCGTGTGTGCGCTCACACGCTCGCGCCGGCCTGCTTCATCTCTGAAAGGCTGGCCTCTGCCGCCGGCGCCTTTTCCCCAGTGGTGTATGTTTAATGTAATGCGGGGATGGCAGCCAGCGCAGGCAGCGGGGTCTGTCAGACACAGGGAGGTAATTAAATTAGGGGTGGCACTCCGGCAACCTGGAGGCTGAACGAGGCATGGGGGATTTTAACGTGATCCCCGGCACTCATTGTTTCCCCTCTCTCGGTAACGCAGAGTAAATCTGCTCTACCCACCGGGGCCCACAACACAAGACAGATACTCATATGTACACATGATCGCTATCACATTGAAATTCATACGCCATCTGCTCACAGTTGGAATAACAAACATTTTCAGGTGAAGAGTGCAGCGTTCACAGTGTTCAGAGACCCAGTGTAAAGTCTGAGACTACCCTTCAGAACAACACTGTCGCAGGTGTTGATGTCTGTCACACGGGGCTGTTGCGAGACACTTGGGCAGTAAAAGTCTAGTTTGTTGTGCGTGTCGATCTAAAAGATCATCACACGTGTAGTTGTAGCACCTGAATATTTAATAATCTGCTGTTCTAACAAGAACTAGGGGGCCACACAGCCACCACAGGGCCTCAAAATGAGCATGAAAGTCAAGGAGAAAAACGCAGTTGCTTTTTGAACCATTGAACTCATGTCCATTGCAGCCAAGAGAGGAAAAATAATATTAGTAGTATTAAAAATACAATTCAATTGAATCGATTTTGTCACAAATTCTCCTCAGAGGGCTTTACAATCTGTACACATACGACATCCTCTGTCTCTGTCCCAGGACCTCTCATCGGTTCAGGAACCCCCCCCCCAAAAATATCTTTAACGGAAAAAAAGGAAGATACCTTCAGGAGAGCAACAGAGAAGGATCCTTTCCCAGGATGGACAGAATAGATGTCATGTGTACACAATGAACAACATAACAGAGTTACAACACATTCAAAATATATACGATATGAATGATTCATATAATGAGTGTTGTAAGCAGAAAAAAAAAACTGAAATTAATTTGGTGAAACTGTTTGCTTGATTATAATAGACTAACGCTATTTTAGCAGTAATGCTAATGCATCTCACCTTCTACGTGTACCGCATAGTCTTTGCATTGCGTTTCGGGATAAATCATAAGAGCTACTTTTGCTGAAAAACTAAATGAACATCATGTTGTATCGAAGAAGACTTGAAACTAGATGTTTATAATGTTTACTAAGGTAATAAATGAGAAGTAGAGTCATTTTCTCATTGACTTCTATACAATTGGCACTTCTTTTTGCAACCGGAGGAGTCGCCCCCTGCTGGTCAGTAGAGAGAATGCAAGTTTTAAGACACTTCCGCGATGGTTTCACTCAGCAGAACCGGAGGTGCAGTACTTCTCAGAGGCTGCAGATTTAACGACATATCAGTCCTCCATGGAGTGCGTCTAACATTTGTGGTCAGTTATAGATGACTAACAAATGAAATACTTGCCACCATAAACATAAAAACTAACCTAACCACGCAAGCATGGTAAGCATAGGATCGGCAAAATAAGGACCAGCTGCCACTCATTATTATAATAAATGTTCAAATGTTTATCCTGTTAGTAATATATTTACATGACAGAATTGAACGGCTCCGTTATTTGTTTCATAATATATGATGATATAAATATAAATGACCCTCAATAGGATAAGTGGTTTGGATAATGGAATGGAATGATGATATAATTTATATTGTAAATTAGAAAACTAAGTTACTGTTACTATGTTACTATGTTACTGAGGTCTAAATGTTGTGGTACTCTTGCGGTATGATAAAAAAAAACACATACATTAAATCTAATGCTTCACATAATTTGGTAAAAAAAGTAAATATACGATGCAGAGACGTACCAAATAGTTAGTCACAGTCTTATTTAGCTTTGGTTCTTACCCATATATAAGTATATAAGTAGTGGACGTAGTCGTCGTGACGTCATACATTGGTTTGTGAACTGCAGTTTCGAAGCCTTGAGTTCGGCATTTTGGCAGTCGCCATCTTGGATTTTGGCCATCATCATGGCTTTTTCTTTACCAGTGAACGGCAGTGACCAAAAGCCTAATCTGCTTTATGGTCTATTTGACTCTAAATGGACCATAATGTAGTATGTAGTCATGTTCTCATAGACTTCTATAGAACCGGAGGAGTCGCCGCCTGTCTTCATGTCACATGTAACAAATAGCTGAGACGTTTGCCACAACATCAAAATGCCAAAATGTTCTTTTCTAGTTAATGTTGAACTCGGCCACTTTCTGCATGTAGCCACCTTTTTAAACACTTGTTTAGTTTCCTGAACGTCAGCAGAAGTGCTGGACATGAACATTTACAGTGAACAGTGATTGTGGAGGTCCAAGACAGATGGGGATCAGTTTTTACTCTACCACTGAGGGTTATGGGTGTATTCTGCTCCGACAGCTGCTCTTGGAGCGGTGCCGCCACTTAAACAATGCTCAGGGCTGCAACAGAGTGCAAACAGTGCCAATAAGATAGATATAATTATTTGTAAAATGATTGAAAAAAGATAGTTTAGCCTTCTTTTGATTACCCTTCACCTCTGATTGTTGAGACAGCAAAAATGTTTATTGTCAAATATTGGCAGCCTGGTTAAAACCTGGTTAAATGCGCTGGATTCTCATGTGCTCTCTATCTGTGACACAGCTCTGAGTAAATCTCTAAATACCTCTATTAAACAGTTAAAGTGTATATTTCCAGGGCTTTCATTGTGAAAGGTAAGAATAAAAAGAGTGTATCTGATCTGATCTGCTTTTGTCAAGTTGAAATGATAAAGTTATCATGTTTCAGACTACACAGCCCTATGTGTTGCAGCCCTACTTGTTCTGGAAAAAAAATCACGTCACTTTTTTAACAACAGTTCAAAAACATTATACGCAAATGAATTGCAAAAAAAAAAAAAAGAAAATGATAAAATGCCACAGATGTGTAAAGGCCTTCAAGGGAGCCCTTTGGGGTAGCTGAATATCTTTGGTGTGAAAATGCGAGAGCGAAGATTTGGTGTAAGATAACGTGCTCAGCCCAGCATCGCTCACCGACTGCCAGACTGCAGGCCATCTGAGCGAGGCCTCCGAGGAGATGCCTCCAGCTCCTCGGGGCTAAACAAATGAGATGTACAATTTGGTCCAACTGTCTCACTCACACACACACACACACACACACACACACACACACACACACACACACACACACACACTCAGAGGCCATGTTATCAAAACATCACAGCGGGGTGGGGGGATCCAGCCGCTCCTGTCACTAGCCAGTCAAGCAGGTGTATTCTTGCACTTGTCTGCGCCGCCTTGATCTATGTATTCCCCACTGCCTCAACCGCCCTCCCCCTCCCCCTCTCCACTCACCATTGCTGAATACATACAGAGGTCCTATTAATCCCATTATGCAAATATAGGTCATAAATCGCAAAGGGTTTACTCTTTTTCTCTCCCCCCCCCTTTCTCTGTCTCCCCTCATTCCTCCACGTTTCTCACCACGCCACCAACACCACACACGGCTTTCCCGCTACTTAATTAAGCGAGAGCAGCAGGGTCTTCTACAGCAGGCACAGGAAGAATCCATGACAAATGGGATTTTTTTGGGGTGGGGGGGGGGCAAAAAGAGGCGTGGGGCTGGGGCGTTTCAGCTGGCACTGACAGATTGGCATCCAGCATGGTGGTGACCCGGACAAGGACAATTGGCAGAGAGGGTGTGAGGCCAAACAAGCATTGGGTAGATAGATGGATGGATGGGGGTTCTGGTGGGGCAACATCAGAGTTGGACGGCACTCAAACACCTCTCTGTTGCCGCCATCTGCACATTAGTCACGCCGATGTTACGTATAAAAAGGAAGTTTAGACTTTTCACAGAACCACCGTTTCTCATCAGCGTGCTGCGGCGCTGTACGCGCGGACGTTTCTTTGACGGGAGGAATTCATTCAGAATTACTCATTTATTTCCTCATGCAAATCCTTTTCTGTCTCTGTCAAATACTCCCCGAACTTCTGTCTACATGCATGCTGAACCCGGTGAGAGGTCTGCTGATTCTAATCACTCAGTGATTTTCAAACCTACACAAACGCTATGTGTTTTAATTAAAAGCACTCCTGCAAAGGGGTCGTAACACTCACCAGGCAAATACATCAATTACACAAATACCACAGTAGACTTAATGTAGACTTAACCAGTTCTCTAAACTTCAAGCATGTCTTAAAGACTTAAAAACCTGGATGACCTGCAACTTCCTGATGTTAAACAAAACTAGGCCCAGAACACCTCCCAAATCAACTATCTAATGATATAGTTTCTCTTGATGGCATTGCCCTGGCATCCAGCACCACCGTAAAGAATCTCAGAGTTATCTCTGATCAGGACTTGTCCTTTAACTCTCACGTAAAACAAATCTCAAGGACTGCATTTTTTTACCTAACATTTCAAAAATCAGGCACATCCTGTCTCAAAGCGATGCAGAAAAATTAGTTCACACATTTGTTACTTCTAGACTAGAATTAATGTCTTCGTGGTAAACACACATCAAGATTTTTCTCAGGGAGACTAATAAATATAAATATAAATACAATATTTTTTACAGATGTAGAAGTCATGGCCTTGTTATTGAACATTTGTTGCTTAGGTTTGGGGCTCGATAGCATTTCATCAAATCTAAATCTAATCGGCTTGTCGAATACAAATCATTTCAAATCCTACATTTCATCTAATTAGTTTAGGAAAGTAACTAAATTCAATACTAACAAACCTCATAGATTCAATTAATTCATTATTTGCTTCTATTAATGTTCACAAGATATGAAATCTCACTTAAATGTGTGACACATTGAAATAACAAGTGTACTGTAGTTTACTTACTTTGCATTCTTATTTTTAATAAGCCAAATAATGGAGTTGCCCATACTGAGCTACCACTTTTATCAGTTCTTAATGTTAAAATGATGGAATGAAAATCTAACTGGAGGATTCTGACTCCTCGCCAAAAATAGTTTTTTTTGCATATTGTTCTTCACATTGTCTATCATTTGGACTACTACTCTGTATTTAATAACATTTAAAATGGATGTTGTAAAAATGAATCATAAATGCGCAGTACAAATCAAAATTAATACAGTGGTTGAAACAATTCATGAAATTGTGGCATCTTTCAAATTATTCTGTTGGTTAAAGATTTTCTTTTAGCAATCCTGATTTCTTGCAGATTGCCATTTAATTTTCTTCACAAATTCATTAATACAATTGAAGCACATTTCAATGAGAGAGAGCATCTAATCATGTGGTGGATGAAAAAATTCACAACAATTCAATAAGAAAATATTCAAAATGTAATGAATATCAATACATTTCATGTAACCAAAGCACTTCAATACAGTTATTAACATTTCATCCTTTTGTAAAATAAAATGCAATTTAGCTGTTATTGTCCAATTCCTCAGGTTTTTGGTTTACTTCTTCCACGTGACTTTGTGAATATGTGTACTTGTTCATCTATCTTTGTGAGGATCAATTTGAGTTTTAGACCTTCAGAGTTGAGACGTTTTTTTTAAAAACAAGAACATTTTGGCCGGTCCTCCAATCTTCAAAGGCCTGTTTGATGGTTCAGACTTGGTTTTTAAGGTTCAAGTTAGAGTTAGGTTTCAGGTTTAGGGTCGGGGTTTGGCATTTAGTTGTGATGATTAAGGAAAAGGAAAAGGGCTGGGGAATGCATCATGTCAACCAGTGTCCTCACAAAGATAGAAGTAAAAGAATGTGTGTGTGTGTGTGTGTGTGTGGGGGGGGGGGGCAGAGGAGAGACGCAACGTGCCCATAAAAGAAACCAAAGTTTAGGAGCTGAGAAAAAATGTTTATAATGGTAGGGAGAGTCTGTTTTTTTCTTTTTTATTACATCCATATTTTGCCGTTTTACATTTCATTCCATCTTTATTATGAATTCCGTTTGGTTTTCGGCATCCCTACATTAAGCAGTCTATGTATTGTTTTCAGCCCTGAGGCTGTAAGTCAGAAATTCTTAAAAATCTACACATGGCTTTAATATGGGTGAAAAAACAACCAGCTGGTGATGTTTTTCACTGTCCAGCAACATGACCAAACATATGTGTCGATAATCTTTAATCCACAACAAAAAAAACTCAAAACATTTGAAAATAAAAACTATATGTCTCCTGTATATTTTTTCCTGTAGTCAAAAGTTGATTTAACTCTTTGAATTAAAACCTAATGAAATTAGTATAAAACTCAAATGAACACTGCTTTTCACTAATACTGCAGAGCAGTGAAACTTGCCTCTTTATTATTGTAAAACATAAAAGTACAGTTTATCTTCCCCGTCTATTTTCCTACAGTAAAATTGGCTTTGCTACAAGCATCAACAGAACCTTCCACACAGTCACATCTGGAATAACAAGGCCTCCTTCTCTTGTGACTGTGGGTTCTCAGAGCAGTGTTGCCTCCTCCCTCTTGTCCCCAGACCAGAGGCTGGTCACTGCATGTGTCCCTGTGGGTGCAGTCAGCGCTGTGTTGGCAGGCCGGACAGAAAAAAACTGACCTTGTGATTCATGACTGTTGTTGGGGTGCAGCTCTGTGCCAAATGTAGCCACCACAGAGAAGTCCCTCACTTTGTTTGATGGTTTGGGCGCTTCGGTTGGTTGCAGTGATTGAAGTGGAAAAACACAAGTGGCCGTACTCCCCCTATTCACATGTTGCCTTGTGTATCAGCCGTCTCTTGCTACTTATTCCTATTTATTTACTATTTCTTCATGCATGTTAGTAGTGCTTTTATTGTTATATTATTATACAATTCATCTTCTATAGTAAGCCCATGACTGTAGCATCACTCTATAATATATTATGGGACTCATCACCAGCCAGTCAGACAGAGTGTCAGCTAGGATGCTCCTGCATATTATGCAGTGGGATAGAAAGAGATGCATTCTGAATTGCCACGGTCAATGAAGATATTAGAAAAAAGTGGGTTTGTGGGTCCTCCTTCGAGAAAATATAAAATTTTAAATTCAAATAAATTCAATTCAATTTATTTTGTATAGCCCAAAATCACAAATTCTCCTCAGAGGGCTTTACGATCTGTACACATACGACATCCTCTGACCTTTGACCCTCTCATCGGTTCAGGAGAAACTCCCCCAGATCCTCTATCAGGATGGACAGAAGTACAATAGATGTCATGTGTACAGAATGAACATCATAACAGAGTTATAACACATTCAATGCATGACAGAAATCTGTCATATGCAGGTTTTTTAATTAAAACTATGCAATTTTACATACTTTTGGAATGTCATTATCATAGAGATAACACCCAAAAAGCTTAAAGACGAAATTTGCTATAGTTAAATAATTATAATATTAACACAGATCCTATTTTCATCTGAATATTTAATTCTTCTGTAAAAAAAGATTGATAATTATCGCACAAAAAGGACGTGGACATTGAATCGATAAATTGCAGCACCCTCGTTCCCATCCCAAAATTTAGAAGAAATGTTTTGAAACCTGGACTTGGATCTGCTTCTCGCTACTATCTTTAACAGTTACTGGGGGTTAAAACATAAATATGTAAATTTAGAATAATAATTATTATTTGTGCAAGGTTGAAGAAGCCTGGGGCTGAGGTTGGACAAGTAAATGTTTTGAGGTTTGGTGGCTAATTAAGATCAGGTATTCCATGAAGCATAATAAACTGTAGTGGAAAAATATCCAAATCTGTTAAGTTAAGTAAAAGTAAAAATGCAATTCTGTAGAACTATGTTACAAACATTCAAATTCAAAATTAAAGCATAGACGTCGCTGTTACAGGATTGTAGTACTTCTTCATGACCTGCAGATAAAACAGTTTTTTTCTGAAGACAAAGGTTGATATCATATAGACTTGTGGCTTCTACAGGAGCATACACCACCGTTTCACGACCTCATAGCTTGTGGTAAGTCTACCTTGGATGGTTACGACGTAATAATCCAAATCTTCCATTCAGAATATGAATATGATTTTCACTCCTGCAAGCTCGCTGAGTTCTATTTTAAGAGATATTGGGACTTTTATGAATAGAGTACAGAGGGAGACTGTTTGGAGCCAGAGTCCATTAGTATAATTCTTTATCAGGCTTACTTACAACCACTTAGGTTACCCATAATAATGTCCCAAACTGGCAATACATCCAAATAACTAAATAAAGAACAGAGTCTGGGTTACTGAAGGACCTGGCCTTGTCTAAAGAAGCTTGCTGCACTGTATAGGTGAATATGTCAATGAAAGCACGTGGTTGTTGTGGGGAGAGCAGCTGAAATGGAGCAGCCCTGTGCGGCAGCTGTGAGGCCGGGGGACGCAACCGGGGATGACACGGAACTGTGGAAGCCAACATTTTTGTCCGTAGCAGGCGTGAATTACAATGTACACACACACCCAAGAGCTTGCACGCTGACAGATTGTTTGGCATACTCTCTCTCTCACAACACACACACACACACACACACACACACACACACATTCTGACCACCCACCATCATAGCACTGGATCTTGTGGTTGTGAGCACAGACATTACATCAGACTTTTTAGGCATGGTTTATTAGTGTTCTGAGGGCAGCAGAGGTCACTGAGTGGACGGACAGTCAACACTGTTAATACAATTCTGGATCTTTAAAATGTGGGCCTTGTGGTCGTTGATTTGGCCATCGTTTCCATTGGGTATGATAACATTGTACTGATCAAAGTACTTAATGAGATCTGGCAACACAGAGCTATCCCTACAGAGGAGGCAAGTTGGTCTGGTGTTACCAGATGACCACATTTTAGATATTACTGTGTAACTGATTAAGTTGAGCTAAGTTGGATGAGTTTTTGACTCTTCTTTGCCTGTGCTATTGTAACACTACATTTTAGCAAGAAGATGATGTCATTATAGCCAATGGCGCCTTAATCCACGGGCTTACCGAGGCTGAAGTCCCGGGCTCCGCGAACCAGGCGCCTCACACGAGCTTTAAGAAATGTAATATCAGTGTTTTCCCTGGCATTATACAGCTGGACGAGCAGATGTCCCAGGAGGGGACTGAGAACGAGGTTGCTGTAATTTATGGATGCAATGTTCACGTTCAGCAAAATCATGGCATAATATCACAGATGAGAGCGAGTTGTCTGCCAGTGATTCCGTTAGAACGACGGATTGTTAGTTCACCAATATGCGATGATAAGCACGGATAAAACCGACAGTTCATTACAACTGCCAAACGAGTGCCAAATAGCTAACATTAGGTAGTTAGGGAATAAGTACAAGAATAATATCGCTGTCCATGTTATACATGTTTATTTTCTACACACAGTGAATTTTATTACGTGAGTGTTTTCGCAGTAGCCCATCTACCGTACGCACCGCTGTCATCCTCATCAGTATATTAGCCTGTAGCAGTGGAAAATAAAGTTAAGGTTCGTTCACATTCGCGCGACCAGATTACATACAAAGTCAATCCACAAAAATGCAAAATGCAAATTTTTGCGCGGCGTGAAATCGCGCAAACTCGAGCGAATAACGTGACGCAAATAATTTGCTTATTCGCGCGAGTTGAAATTCGAGCGAAAAATTCACGTGACGCTGAGCTGCAAAAGCCAATCAGCGTTGAGAAGCTCCGCCCGTCATCACCGCCGTCCTGCTGTTGCTGATCAGAAACTATAGAGGAGAAGTCGATAGTCTGGAAGAGGAAGTCCTCCAGACGCAGCTCCTGGAGAAGCTGTGTGCGACTACGGATGATGGTATGAACCCAGACACGAGGGCGTTTGATGTTCCAACGTTTGTGGGACTTCCACAACATGTACAAAGCAGAACTAGTGGTTATTTCTTCCACGGTGGATGGCAGAAAGGAACTATTTCCACAGAGATAAGCCACGCAGCGCGTCGAGTGCGAAAAAGCGAAACAACCACAAATAGTCTTTTGGTGTGAACACACCACGCAAATGACGCGACACGAATATTCGTGCCGCGTTTGGTGTGAACGCACCTTGAGTGACATACTCGACTCAGCAGCCCTTACTGTTGATCAGGGCTGAGCATCAGCTGGTTCAGGTGTGCTGGAGCAGAAAGAAATGGGTAGGTTAGCCTAGTTCTTTGGAACCCAGGGCCATAGGCTAGAATAAATATAATTAATGAAAGAATTAAATGTTCAGACAAAGGCTGTGATATGTCTAAATAATAAAAGGATTCACTGCAGCAAGTTTTATTTTTCAGCTTTTTACACGTTATCTACAATAATGGTCCAAAATAATGAAATTGCATAATTTTATGTCAAAATATTTTATGAGGGAAAACCTCCGAACCGCGACCCCAAATTTGTACCTGTTCTTTGCCTGCGATGTTTGTAGGTTTTTAATTGAAAATTGTTGCCACTGTTTACACAGGCCAACTTGGCTCAGTAACCTAGCTTTGTCTTGGCTTATTGTTGTCGTATTGACTTATAATTATGAGTTTCATATTCTATTTATTTATCGGGAGTGCACTCCATTTAATATTTGCTGCTGTCCATTAACGGGTTCTCTGAATAAAGGTTGCAGTGGTATATTGTGAAGGGAAGGAAGTGCCTCCATAATGTCTGTATCCCCAGGTCATCAAGTCATATTAAGGTGCCTCTGATTATGGTAACAGACTCAAGATGATTTTGGGAAATACAAGGCTCTTCAACTGTTATCCTGTAACTGATACTTGTTGTCACGGTAGGTGGTGCTCAGTAACAGCTAAATAATACATTTTTATTTGATTAAGTCTTGGTTAAGGTAACGGGAAGATTTAAGAATAAGCATTTATCTGCTGTGATTAGTGTGAATGCTGATTCAAAAGCATTGCTCTTGTAATCTTTATTATTCTGAATAATTCTGCTCCGTCTACTGTACATTTGACAGTTACAACTACTTATGTATACTTTTATCACCAGAAACCAGGCCTTGGACAAGGCCACTTGGCCTTTGGTGTTGTAAATTTTTTGAGGGCACAAAGAAACACATAGTGAAACACATAGTATAACTATCAGTGAAATAAAAAAATAAAAAAGCTATTTCACAAATACCAATATAGTTATTAATTATAATTATAATTATGGCTGCAACCTGGTATAGTTCGGTAACTCGCACAGCTTAATAGCATTCTGGGAGTGTTTCAAAAGTGGAGCGTTTGGCCTGCCCAATATTGTTTACTTGCAAATTTTGTTGATTTGGGAAACCAAATGAGGCCCTATGTTCCCTCAGCCCAATGTTCCTTCAGCATAATCCCTGGCCCATGTTAAAATATTATCCATTTTTCATATCATTTTCTGAAGGGCATACTGTAAGGCCAGAAAGGTATACCTCTGTTATGATATTCATTCTGTACACATGACATATATTGTACTTCTGTCCATCCTGATAGAGGATCCTCCTCTGTTGCTCTCCTGGAGGTTTCTTACCTTTTTCTCCCTGTTAAAGAGTTTTTCCTGAACCGATGAGAGGTCCTGGGACAGAGGATGTTGTATGTTTACAGATTGTAAAGTCCTCTGAGACAAATTTGTAATTTGTGATTTTGGCCTATACAAAATAAATTGAATTGAATTGAATTGGGGCCATGGCCAATATTAAATTACTGCCCTGACAGAAACCATTAAAAAAATGTCTGCTTGTATTCATCATTTCTACAGCTGAGCTTACATTTTTTTTTACAATGGAAGTGAATGGGAGGAATTATTTTCAGACCTACTCTACCATATCTGCATACTTTCAGCTAGACTTCATTTAAACTTTAAATAGGTTTGAATGGACTTTTAACTATTACATTTACAAAGATTTTCCAGCCTTTAAATCATAAATTTAGGTTTTCTTTACTTTTTCAGCCCTTTTCTGAGTTTATAATGGTTGTGTATTGCACTGACATGACATGTGACCCATTGATTTGTGGACTGCCGTTTTGAAGCCTAGAGTTTGACGATTTAGACGTCACTATCTTGGATTATGGCCGCTGCCATGTTGTTGTTTTTTGCAAAAATCTACGGACGTTACAATATTTGGAATGTGGAGGAGTGACATGGAGACGCCATATCCGTCTCTGGTAGGGTCATTTACTAAATGAAGATCATGCTGTATTGAAAAAGACTTGAAACTAGCGATCGAAACCATAAACTCATGTTTATAATCTTTACTGAGGTAATATATCAAGTGAGAAAGAAGTAGGATCATTTTCTCATATACTTCTATACAATCTGACTTCTTTTTGCAACCAGAGGAGTTGCCCCCTGCAGGTCAGTAGAGAGAATGCACGTTTTAAGACACTTCCTCATTGGCTTCACTCAGCAGAACCGGAGGTTTCCGCCTGGTCCATATCCATAAATTTCACCAACATTCTTCTAAAGTCATTTTTCCAACTCTGTTGATGTAATCTCTGCTGTCTAATCAACTCTACAGCATTCATTCACCTGTCCTGCTGTTACAGGCGTTTCTGCACTAGACGCAACCCCAAGATTCATCAAGCTGTGACGGAACGGGATTTATGGGAAATTCTGTTTGAAAACAGAAATGTTGAATAAGCAACAATATTAAATTGTTTATAAAAATACCAATTATCTAAACAGATAGGGTAAAGTTGTGTTTTGATGTATTTTAAGTAATTAGCTCACAAATATTGATGGGATTTTGAATGAGCATTTATAATTGCTGAAACAACCCATGAGGTCCTGTTTCACTTCTGCTCTCAAGCTCTCCAAGCTAGCTGTCTATCCAGCTGTCTAGCAGGCTACATGTAGCTAGCTCTGTCACCTGCCAATTCAACATAGTTTATTCAGGAGACGTTATCATACCATCAACTTCTGTTTCATAACTGTCTGGAAACCATTCCTCTTTGTTTATACTCAGGGAACAGAATCAAAGTGGATGGTGAAACATGGCTAGTATGATAGATAATTAACTCTCTGTTATCTAAAGGGTTAGCCCTGTGAAAATGGTTCCCATTGGTTAGCAGCACAAATTTGTGTGTGTGCACCCTTACATCCAAGTTGTTTTGGGGGCTTGCTTTCCTGTTGTGCCTGTCATTATAATGCATTAAAAACCTGCGCACTGCGAGGACAGTGATGATGAAGTTGCAGTACTTTAGCAGTAAGACTCACTGATGCAACTAAAGAAAGTCAAAACAAAGATGAATGGATTTCCAGCACCGTAAAGCCGTTATAGTAGCTTCACTGCTTGATTTGCATGTGTCAATTTGGCTGACCTTTCAATCGGCTGTTGTATTTTCCTTCGACGAAAAGGGTGAAGCAAGTAAAACAGAACCTGGAACAGATCATTAAGCTTTGGGTAGCCCTTCATTAAAATGATTAACTTCTCCTCCGTATATTTACCGTAGACTGATATTTACAGAGGAAAGAAAAGATATACGTCAGCTGTGCTTGGGAGTTCCTTGGCACATGGCACGCTGCAGCGTTCCACATTTTTAACAATGTTTATCTCGGGGCTCAGTCGTTGCTCCCTGAAAAATAGGTGCTTGGGAATGCTTGTGCACCGTTGTCTTGATTAATTAAGTATATCAACAATCCACATCTACAGTATTAGTGGAGTAACACGTCCCCTCATGTAGATTAATGCAGCAGTAATGGTCTCTTCTCTGATAATCAAGTGTTAGTGACTGGAAGTGAGAATGGGTTGAGAGTGATCAGGAGAAAAGAACCATTGATTCACAATCTACCATCATAAAGGAATTGCCAGCATGTTAGATACCCAATCAATACGACATGATTTGCATTTGTTTTCATAAGCCATCGTTATCAATGGATCTGTGTTGAAGCGTTGAAGTCTGTCGCCTGGTGTGTTTCCCAGACAACCATACAGAAGGCCATTACTCCACCTCCTAGCGTCTATGACAACTTACTTTTTATTTGACAGCAGTCACCAAAGATCATTGATCAGTACGAGAGGATTGTGGATCCATGAGGAAGTTAAGGCCATAGTTATTGATCAAGATAACAAATCTTCATTTAAGTGTTCACAGTGTAAAGGAAGATTGAGTCTTCTGAAGATGAAGAGAAAATGTACTCTTTAAAGAGAAATCAATTTAAGGCAGAGAGAAAACAATGCACAGTACAGTGACAATCTTTGACTTTAAAATATTGTTATAGTGATACTGCATTAAATAAATAGTTCACCCCCAAATCAAAAATACATATTTTTTAATCTTACATGTAGTAGCTATAATCATCTAATTTGGGGGAGAATTACATAGCTAATTATTGTTTAATATGGTTTAACCAAGCGGCAACCTCTGGTGGTGGTAAAAGTGCCAATAACTGCAGTTCCTCTAATGGCCACTTGAGGCTGGCTCCAAAAGCGACATCACTCACCCATTCATACACTGATGGGAGGGACTAAGGTGCCACCTACCCATCAGGACTATCTAACCATTCATACACCGTAGGCACAGCTACGGGAGTAAGTTAATCCTTTTCAACTAGACTCGTGGCATGGATGGCAATGTCTGTCAGTTCACCACTTTGATCCCGACTGAAATACTGCAACAACTATTGGATGGATTGCGTGGAGATCTTGGAAAGTCCTCTGTCTAAAATGACCTGAAAAGCAAAAGTTTTCAATCACGGTTTAGATGCAGAGCCAAGAGGAGGTACAGAAGTCTAGTTTTATCTCAGACCCCTTGAATTACCATATGCCGAAAGGTTATTTGGGATTTTTTTGCCCCATGACACAAAACATATAATGCCTACCTTGGCTTCAATTTACCAGAGAGTAATTTAAGAGAAGTTATTTCAAGAAGAAAATGTACACCCTGTGTAGCTGCGTCAATCTTAGTCAGACATTTTGTGGGTATTTTTATGTTGGTGTTTTGTATGGATTTGACTAGGTACCTAGCTACAGTAACTATGTAGGACAATGATTTCCCTTTTTTAGTCTAACCTTCAAAGCTCTGATTTTTCGATTGTTTCTCCAAATGGGGTATATAGCCATCAATAAGTACAACACTAGACCTATCTTACAAAAAATTGTCTGTGGTTTAAAATATTGAACCTAGCTGACTCATTAACCAATTCCACTAATTATTATGACTTAAGTCAACAAAATCGTGGTACAGTGGAAACCGCTTATTGTGATCACATCTGTTCTGTTCAAATTGATCACTAGAAGCAGATGATTATTATAACTTTTCTTTATTTCTCATGCAGATTACCATCTAACTAAGATTAGTATATTTAATGAATATAGAGTTATAAAGAGGACGGCTTCTCTATTAACTTGGTCGCTGCTAATTCTTGTGCCTTTTTCCTCCCAAAGGGCTCATTTGGGCTGAGGCTTTGCAGGTGTTTGTCCAGCTCTGTGTCACTGCAGCGTGGGCGGTGCATGCATGAACGCTCTTTTGCCGGGCCTCCTTTCCCTCTCTACATTCGTTTTTCATTGAGAGAAAATGTCTTGATCCCGTCATGATTTCAATGTGCATGCAGCACCAGCCTCAGGTAGCCAGCCGGACAGCAGACGGGTTAACATTTCTATGGGAATGATTCTGTGCCAAGCTTTTTGATCCATATAAGTGGTTGATCACTGTAACCGCAATCACTATAAGCCGTTTTGCACTGTACTAATCAAAAACATTTAATCATCCACGACTCCGGCACTGACCTGTTTCACTTATAAAAACCAAACAGCAACCTCCAGCAAGCAAGACAGAAACTGCATCTGACACAAAATGGAAGCGCCCACAAGCAGCTGGTGGCCTCACTGTGTTTAGTAGCTGTACAGTCAGGACTGTGTAAGAGTGTACAGATGGTGCTGGACTGGCATCTCGCTCACTCTGCTGTTTTGTTGCACCTGTTTAAGGTCCACAGTCCAAAACATGATGGGCACAATGCTTGTTGGGTGGGTGGAGCTTCCACGCCAATAAAATGTGGCACTAGAAAGTCGCATGGATCCACTTAAATACTTGAAACCTGTCCAAAGATGAAACTAAATGAATGAAGGTGGAATATAGTCAGCTAGGGACTTAAAGCTATTAATAAATCAAATGCTCTGACAAAAAAGAAAAAAGAAAAAATGGGAAGGGGCAGTTGTTTCAGACGAATTACTTCTTTATTGTTCTTCATCTGCTAATTTGTATGAGATGCATAAATGATTTGCATGGCTAACTGTGGAGTCAAAATTGTAAGCTGGTCTTCTGTTACTCAGGCAAAATGTCATTTGGAATAATATGCCACAATTTGTCTTTACTGAAAACCTAGTACATGAATGTTTTTGTCAAGATACACAAGCAAACACTGGTCATCTGGTGGGTTTATCAAATTAAATGATGAGAACTTTTTTTGAACCTAAAATATTAAACCCACCAACATCAAAAGTATGAATCCCGCATGAATGTGAATTTTAGATATAACTTTATTCTCGCATTTTTTATTTTTTTTATGACAAAGTTATCAAAGTTATTTAGCTTATTTTCCTATCTTTAAGTTTGGCTAGTTTTGCCTTTTCTTGTTTTAAGAAAACTGTGTGATTTTAAAATATTGTTTTTGAGAGGACCCAATGAATACTTCACTTTGTGGAAGCTAATGATGATCCAAACAAACAACAAAAACAAAAGTTCCTTCACTGGCATCTAATGTGATTTTCTGCGATGTGAAAAAATAACATTTTCACAACGTCAAAGACATAAAAAGCACTTTGTGTAGGTCCTGTCACAGCTCTGTTTGTAATGTTGAAGAGGGAAATCAAAGAAGACTAAGAAATGGATTTTGACAGATACACTACCAATCCACCTGTAGTTGGTCAAATGGATGTGAAACTGGTTTTCTCACAATTACCACTGCAACCAGCAACCCAGCCTGAAGAAATGTTGGCATTTCTGCAAACCACACATACGTTGAATGTCAACGTTTCCGTACCAAAAACTTCTTTCAATAAAATTTCATATCGGCCTCAATTCACGCAGACAGAAACGCACAATGCCACGTGGTAAACATTGTGATTGATTGGTTAGATTTTGGCAACAAAACTATTTGATTAGGGTTAGAAAAAAAACAATACGTTGTGTAAAAATGATTACATAGCAACGTAACTATGATACTAGCATAACTGAACAACAGCCCAGAGTGGGCTTTCTTATGTAACATTACGTAACAATGTTACTTAACTCAGCGTTTACTTTCACACGGGACATGACCAGTCCTGTTTTTGTTTGACCTATCCAACACCCCTTACTGTTTGTTGTTCTAATTATTACACCAAGTAACCTTCAATAACGTTTTGATACCATGTAACTTTTATTGTTGGCCGCTCCATATATATTCACTTTACATCACTTTGTCTGCGTGTTGCTCGTTCACTGTCCACATTCGCTGTGTCCGTGGTTTGCAGAAACATTTCTTCCTGCTGACTGGGCTGCATATAGGCTCTCTTTTTTCAGGAATTAGCGTGGATAAAGTTTCAAAAATATTGGAAACACATGAAGCACTAATCTCCTGTTTTGATAAAAGTGCTAAACCAACTGCAGAAGGGTAAAATAATACAGTAATGTAAGAAATTAGCAATAACTGGATTTAGGTTTTTTTCATTTCCCCCCATGTTACCAGACTATAAAACTGCACTGTAGTTGAACTGCAGCGGACGGAGGCTGCAGTGAGGTGGTGAGTGTAGTGCTGTGATTCTCTCTGACCATCCTTCCTCCCTAAGTGCCGTTAGTCAAGAGGAGATGAGACTTCAGCAGACTAACTGGTCAGGGAGGAGGCTGCCTGCTGGGCTGTGAGTCACGTCAATCTGGACTGCAGCGAGACTCCGTCACTCCGAAGCAGAACAGAATGAGGATCCAGACTGCAGGATGACAAGATAACTCGTCACGAAGAGAGAGAGAGACACAGCTGGTGTGCCAGGCATGTCTGGCTGATTCACACGCCGTCACCGCGGACGCAGACGCACACTCATCCTCGGCTCTCAGCAGCAATGATTGGAACCGAAGCTGCTGATGGATGTTATTATCTTCTCATGTTTATTTTGACCATTTCCATGCCAAAGAAATTCTACAAAATGACAACACTGTTATGCCGGAATTATTCCTGAGAGAAAAGCCTTAGAAACAGCATGTAGACCACGTGATGCTGATCTTGTCACTGAAACTAATTATTACTCACTCTCAAGGATACCTGAGAGAAGGACAACGACGAGTGTGGCCTGGCTGTGTGGAATTCAGAATGGTATAGATAGGGACTGCTGATAAGAGACTGGCAGTGACAGCGGTGAATGGAAGCACTGTTTACTGGCGGAGACATAGAGACATTGAATATACTTTTTTTTTTTTTGGAGTACATTGCCTTTAGAAATTGTGATAGGCATGTCTTCACCATGAACGTCGCAGTCAAACCTTAGTCAAACCTCCTTAATAACATTTATCAGCGATGTCATTTACCTTCGGACAATAATCAGGCCATGATTTATTTTAGTTTGAATTCCAGTAAATTCCAAACGTTTGTCATGTCATCACCATTTCCCAGGATTCTGACTGGTGTGCTCATGTAGGTAATAGTAGGAGTCAAAGTCACTCCCTCACAGTCAATGTATCCTCATCCAACAGTTCGTATGATGTCTTACAAAAAGTTACTCCTCACTTTTTGTGCATTTTCCTACAAAATCCAGCAAATTTCTGTCTTCACAGGAAACTAACACTACTCCGTTAGGTTTAGTCAAAACAAAACTACTTGGTTAGGTTTAGGAAAGACTGCGGTTTGGGTTGAAATATCTACGAAAGGGCCGTTACTGAAGAACCCAAGTTACGTGACAATACATCAACGCTGACTTCTTGTTTCACATGAGGAACGAACAGCGGCCTCCTGGGAGAAAGATCGCTGTTTGTTGGATCCATCCACCTCCTCTCCCGCCCTGTGTGTGCTCTTGTGCCCTTATTACTTCTTTCGTTCATGACATTGTGGACAATATACGAAATATTATAGATTTATATTATTATATTATATTCCGTATGTATATCTACGAATGCTGAATGACACCAGCCTGAAAAAACACGCTCAATCCCGCATGGACCATCTTGCTGCCAGAAATACTCACACAAGCACCAAATGTGGATTCATCCACCGTTAAAAATAGTTCCCAACAAACGCACTATTTACTTCCTTGTTTGTGTAACTTTTGATAAAAGCTAGTGACCAGTTGTTTACGGAAATAACTGAAGCTTTTGTTTTACCATTTTGAAAAATATTTACATTAGAGGTAGGAAAAATAGATTTCAGATTACACAAGGAATTTTAAAAGCATGCCTCTTTCACTAGGTCATGAATCTCCTGATTTCATGAAATTACTTGAAATGTCTGTGTTTGTACAGAAACATTTACATCTCAGATAAATATATTTCCAATACATACAGCACTAATGTAACAGCATTCCAACTATTGTTCTTCAAATCTTTTTTCAACTTTTTCTATTTCTTCCGTACGATTTTTGGACTTCAACTAGTTCAGCATACTTTCAGCTACAGAAACTGTTCAGCTATCAAAATGTTCAGCTCTTGCAGGATACGGTGGCTATGACTTTTCATATTTCTAACTTTTCAACATTTTGAATTATTATGCTTTTTATGGTTTTTATTTTGAATGGGATCCTATTGAGAAAATCTTCAAATCCTCTTAAACTTCTTCAACTTTAAAAGCTCAAAGGTTCTGCATACTTTCAGCTACAGACACCATTTAAACTTTTAAATGTTGACAAAATCTTCAAATATTGCTGTATGATTCAGCTTTTTCATATCTTTTATACTTTTTGAACTGTCAGCGTTTATGTTTGATGCTTTTTTCAGACCGTTTCTGACTTTATAATGGGTGTGTGTTGCGCTGCTCAGAGTGCGTGATGTCATCACAGAGTGAAGAGGTGCTTCAGTTTCCTGTGAAAAAAATATTTGTATTTTGCTCCCGATTCCACAATTTTCACTCTTCAGGCATCATTTAAATATATAAATGTAGCTAATATTGTGCTTGTCGTACACATATGACTACGGAAGCCAACAGATTCATACATTTGGCTAACAATGTCTGAGAGTGAGAGGAAATCCACCTCTCTGCTCCATAGAGACCCATCCAGCTCATCAAGTCCTCCTTCCTCTCAAGGTCGGCTATCGAAGCAATAGGAGCTACGGTTATATGAGATTTGAGATAATTGGACAGGTTTTAACTCCATGTTAACCCTATGGAACTGGAGTCTCTTTGAAGTTATCACCATGGAAACCTTTGATGTTAAAAGCACCCAGGTGTTTGTGATGAGCTAATTACTGCAGTTTGACACAGACACACAGACACAGACACACAGACACAGACACACACAGACACACAGACACACACAGACACAGACACAGACACACAGACACAGACACACACAGACACAGACACACAGACACAGACACACAGACACAGACACACAGACACACACAGAGACACACAGAGACACAGAGACAGACACACAGACACACAGACACAAATGACTTGGAGATATTCAGTCAAAGGCATTGTAACACCTCCTGTCTGTCTGTCTGTTGTCTTCCCTTTCAAAATAAAAGCCCCATGGATTAACTGTATTTTAACATGAAGCTTTTTTGATTAAAATACTTAATGCTCTGATACTGTGACTACTGCTGGTAATATTTCTAGTATTACTACTACTGCTAATACTACAATTACTGCTACTACTACTACTACTTCTTTGAAAGCTACTAATACCTCAACTACTACTAATACCTCAACTACTACTGATACTTCTACTACTAATACTTCTACTACAACTACCACTTCTACTACGATGACGCCAACTGCTATTACTATTAATACTACTACTACTACTGCAAATGCTAATACTTCTACTACCACTACTTCTATTACTGCTGCAACCAATACTACTATTAATATTATTACTACTACTGCTATTACTACTAATGCTACTACTAGTACTACTACTACTGCTATTGCTGCTACTACCAATACTACTATTACTACCACTATTACTACTACTATTACTGCTTCTACTACACCACTAATACTTCTGATGCTGTTTCTACTACTGCTGATAGAACTGTTTCTTCTACTAAACCACTGATACTTCTGCTGCTACTGCTACTACTACTACTACTAAAACTGCAGCTGCTGAAACTACTACTCTTGTTAAAACCACTACTTCAACTACGATAACAACTTCTACAGTTTAGCAGTTTAGCTTCCAGCTTCTCCTGCATTGTATTTCAGCTCTCTAAAATTCAACTACCAGGTTTTTCAGCAGTGCAGTTCTTGGCTTTTGGACTTCAACATAGTTTCAGGACAGTCATTTGAAATGTTCACATTTTCTCAGTTATTTTTACTACTACCAATACTACTACTACTACCACTACTACCACTACTACTACCACCAATACTAGCCCTACTGTTACTGTAAAATTGTTGTTTCCAGCTTTTCCTGGATTGTAATTCATCTCTTGGATTCTTTAGATGATGCAGTTTTGCTTCCAACTTTTCCAGTTATACATTTCAACTACAAAGATTTTCAGCAGTTCAGTTCAATGGTTTTGGGCGTTAACACTTTTCAGCAGGTAGTTTCCCTTTTTTGTATTTTGAGCAGTTTTTTGTATTTTCAGCTGTTTTCTGTATTTTCAGCTATTTTCAGCTATTTTCAGAAATTTTCAAATATTTCACCTTCAAATTTGAACTTTCAGCATTCCAACGCATTTTCAGCAGGAAATGCATTTTCTAGTTACTTATTAAACATGTCATTTGAAATGCCACTCACTATCTGCGTTATATATTTTCTCATCCGCTGGATCATAATGGGTGCCACACTGCACCTTGATTGAAACGTTTCAATAGCTAGAGTGAATTATTTGTATTGTTGCTCTGGTTATATGCAGTCCAATACAGGCCAATTAAACTGGAAATATGCACGAGGTGTCCTGGAATTTAACTGCCAGCAAATCAGAAATGAATATTCTCCACTCTGCCTCTGTGGTAGAACTGCTTTTGACTGCTTGGGAGATTTATGATGCAAAAGTCAAATAAATTGGACTCAACATTGACACAAAAACAGAGTCAGAGTGCCAGACAGCCATGTGGATGGAACCCCAGCATGTAGACAATGAAAGGGCAGGTGGTGATTCGCCCGTCCCAGGTTCTCAGCATAATAATGAGGCATTGTGAGCCTCGTTGGCACGGCTGCCGCTGCTTTCCTCTGCCTTCTGTCCTCCTCTGAGGGCAGCGTGATGATGAGTTCGTTTTCTGCAGCTTGGCACAGCATGACACATTCACCTCCCCAGATGGTCCTCACTGTGATTCAGTTAGTCGCCTTGTCTGTTGCTGGGCAGCATGTGCGGGCCAATGAAACATCACACACACTTCGGCGTTCAGTTTCACGTGGCGACAACCAGCAGCCACCAACACAGGACATGATTCCCCCCAAGGATTCTCATGAGTTAGTTTTCAGGCCTCTAACGTCTGTCTGCCATTCAGAGCTTTGGCGCCAGAGACGTGGGGGTGGGAGGAAGGGGAAAATGATCAATGAAAATATTTCCTGTTATTACAGTTATAATCAATTTATATTTAGTGTATTATTAATGTTGGTAAACATATTCACAGAGGCCAAAAATTAAGTTTAATGCAAAAGTCAACTGACCTACTGAGCTCAAAATTACATATTGGATGCAAAATAAAAATAAAGTTGAAGTGTATCCTGCAAAAGGTTTGTCTGAGTATCCAAACATAAAACTAAAAGAAAATTTTGGAGACAGTAGCTTATTATCAGAAACACTTTAATTTGATTGAACTACATGTGACAAGGGAACATCCAAATCTTTCTATCAATTAAATTTGTTACATCTAGTTATTAATGCAATCCAGGTATTATAAGACAAGAACACAACCTACTCCAATCGAAAGGGGTCAATTTCCTGTGATGCACCAATTGCAATTTTCTCGGAGGATTCCAATTTAGATTTTTCTTTAATCTGACGAGCCGATTCGGAAAGATTTTCTTTCTTATTAAGAACTATAATTGACAGCATAAAAAAAACATATTTGTAACTTTTCATGGAAAACTGATATTCCATTTTTGGTTATCTAAAATGTTCCAGAAGAAAACAGGTGCACCATATCTCAACAATAACCTACCTACTGTCATTTACATCAAAACTTCCATGTGATGCGCCGACCATAGTTTGATGCAACCGCCCGACTTGCTATGAGAGCCCATCAGCATCGCCCAACGTGCAAAAATATGCATTAATCGGCCACCTGAACCCAACCTACAAACTTAATGCGTTATAGTTACACAATTGTCAGGACTGAGACAAGATTGAGCGCCGTGTTTGTATGTTTGAGAGAGAGTGGGGGGGTGGGCTATAACACAAAATTAGTTATTACAGCCTCAATCTATGACACTCTAGGTTTCCCTGAAGCACGGTGCGTCGGCATCAGACGCCATGGGGCACTGACAAAGCATTAGTATTTGACTAGTTGGAAGTGAAACCTGTTGGCAAATCACTATTCCACACCAACGACATGATGAGTGGGGCTGTGATGTTACTGTCTGTGCTGCTGTCTGCGCAACACAAAACCATCATGTCACGCGTGTGGAAATTTGAATGGCAAAAAAGTCCTATATATGAGAACAAAAATTCCCAATACTGACCAAAGTACTGATCTAATGGTAACGTACTCATGAGCTAACAAAGAAATGCAGGACATAAGCAAAACAGACTGAATCACTGGCTCTGTAAGATAATATCCCTCTCCAAACTCTACACTCAAACCTCGAGTGAATAGATTCTCTGAAAAACTATTTGAGCAGATCATCTCAGGCCCTCACAAGCTGCCACTCCTGCATGCTTTTGTGATTAGCACAATGTTCTGTCACCATGGAGACGCCATAAACGGCTTGGATAGATGGCTTGGATAATATTCCACCTGGTCGTGTTAACCTGACTCCACACGCCACACATTATTCTTCCTGGAATAGTTTCAATTAGAGCTCCAGACTTGTGACTAAGTACATTAGTCACCTCTGGGTGAAACGTTCACTGTAGAAACTACTACCATTGTGAAGGTGAAATAGGAACAAAAAGTTAAAAAAGCACCTGTCTTTTCAACAGCAACACAGAATCAGCTGTAGGAAACACCGCCCTTATTTGCAAGGGAGTTTACGACCTGGTTTTAGTTAAAATACATACCAGTGTTCGTGATCGTGCCAGACTGCTTTTATTGTTCATACCAAGAACATTTCTGTCTCTGAGAAGTTGAGTAAGGACATTGTGTCCCTGGAGTTCTTCAGGCATTATGAACTGGGCTGCCATGTAAGAAGGGCTATAAATCATTCAGTTCTTTAATTAGTTTTTAGATATGTCCAACAAATTAATTTGCTTGATGGATGGATAAATAAATAGACAAACAAATAATACTTGTTAATATACAATCATTATTGACAATAGATTGAATAAAGAAGAGGATGTGACCTGTACATGTGTAATGCTTTGAGGTGGGCATTGTGCGAGTAGTGCAAAATGAAATGTAACGTATACCGTAAACTTTTATAGAATTGCTGTTGTGGATCAGGTAATTGAAAGATATTTAAAGATGTATGAGTTTGTATCAATCTCAGCCTCAGTGTTACGTTTCCAGTCTAATTGTTGTCTGTTGCTTGATTACAGGCCAGAGTTTTATCTGCCAAGGAGACGTGAGGTGGTTCCACAGGTTGACAGTTGGCACAAAAACACGGCATCATTCTGAAAACAGATGATACAGTCTTTAATATTTACCAGCTGTGAAAGCGAGGCTATTTTCATATTGTGAGTCTGTGTGTGTGTGTGTGTGTGTGTATCATCATGGACATTTTTTTTTTATAAAACAGTTAAATATAAATTAATTTGGGTCCTGAGGGAGGCAAAAGCACCCAATTTGAGTTTTAATAGATACAATAAAATAGATAAATACAATGTTACATAACTAATAATGTTTTGAGAATAAATAAGTTAACATTTTGCTATGATAGTTGTTTCCTACAGTAGTAGCAGTATGTGTACAGATTGTAAAGCCCTCTGAGGCAAATTTGTAATTTGTGATTTTGGGCCATACAAAATAAATCGAATTGAATGGTAAGAAATGCGATCCTCCACGAATCGCCACATTAACGTGGTGGAGGAGTTTGAGGGGCTCAGTGATCCTGGGAGCTATATTGTCTGGGGCATCAGCCCCTGGTAGGGTCTCCCAAGGCAAACAGGTCTCGGGTGGAGTGGTTCCAGTTAGATATAGTTGAGCTCACCTCCACTATGTTGGAGATCTGCCCGAAGAACGAGAGGGTAGCCTCCATGCGCCTACGGGTTGCTGCTGTCTGTGCTTATGCACCAGGCAGCAGTTTGGAGTATCTGGCCTTCTTGGAGTCGGTGGGAGGGGTCCTGGAAAGGGCGCCGCAGCTAGAAAGATAATGGTGGTGAGCTTCAGACAGGTGGGAATTACAGCCTGAGCCAGGACAAGTTGAGTATGTCAGGACAGACATCTGCAGTTGACTGGAAAAAGCCAAGGGACTCCCTCCTTACTGCCAAAAAACCGCAACATCTATTTTGCTTGATGCTAACAGCTAGCCGTTCCCATGTTGAGAGCTGTTGAGAGGCAATAGATTTGCTCCCAATCGTATCTTGTACTTTTAATTTGAATAAACTGGGACATGTACTGTGACCGAGAGAGCTCAACACACAGCAATTTAAACACAAACACATAACACAAGCGAATAACCCTAGAAAAAGAAGAAAACTACGACTTGCAGCGTTTCTGTATTTGGTAGTGTTTACAGCTTTTATTTGTTATTGGAGTATTTGCAACGCGTTTTTGGTTGTGTAATATGTATTTGCAACACATTCATGTTTTTGGTTGTGTTTTCTTTATTTGCAACACTTTTCTATTTTTGGTCATGTTTTCTGTATTTCTGTAAATTCCTAAAACACACAGAGAATATTATACATGGTGCAATATCATCCCACCTTGATTACTGCAATGTCTATTTCAATTGTCTGAAAGCCAAGCAATAGTACATCGCCAAATTGTTAAAAATTCAAGAGCCAGACTACGGACCAGAACAAAGTGTTCACTACGCTCGTCACTAGCAACAATCTTAACCTTCACTGCACTGGCTTCCAGTCTCCTTCAGAATCCATTTTAAAGTAATATTAATAACATACAATAATAACATACAAAGCTTTTAATGGAGTGGAGTATATAACTGAACTTCTCATTTCTTAGGGCCAGTCTCTCATGACTGTTTAAACAATTCAGATTAAACTAAAAAACACTTTTGCCTTCCGACGTGGTCGGACAACACGTTTATGACCTAGTACTTTTCTAGCACAACCCGACCATTGCTGCAACCAACCAACCAGGTATGTTTTTAAAAGACACCAAGTATAAAGACGAGCTGAGATACACTCTACTGATCTCTGGATCAGTTGATAAAGTCTTTGATAAAAGGATTTACAGAGTAAGAAAGGTCCTAAAACAACATTCACACACTCAGTTACCCATTCTTCTTGTTAGAGGGAGATATGTTCTCTCCCTCCGATCACAGCTGTGACTGAATTCCTGCATTGTAACCCCAGCCCCCCATGCTCCGTGCCCAGCTCATGCCCACCCTCTCCTTGGCTTTGTGAGCGGCTGTCTAGGACAGATTACGCTGGCAGGTGCCCAGACTGATGCCAGGCCCTCATCAACAGAGCAGCCTTTGTGCTGAGATGACAAACCACAGAGTCAAGCCAACATCTGCAGGATGAAGGGCTGGAGGGGTGGGAAGGTCGGCTGAGGGGAGGAAAGGCCAAAGTGGAACAGAAGGGTAGAAGACAAAACGGAAGGAAAACTCAGCTGGACAAACTCAATAGCTCCCTCCAGAAATGAGTTTGACAAGAGTGTGTTTTGGATAGACTGTTGTATGATTCTGATGTATCCTTTTTTAGGATGATATCGCTAAAGCTGCACAATGCAACTTCAGCCTTTCGCAGTGTAATTGTTAGAGACTTTATATATTGGAGGAATTTATTTCCCACAACTTGCCCGAATGATCCAGTGCATTGAACGTTAGAAAATTCCTAGAATGGGCTCTACTCACTGACTGAAAGTGACATGAATACGACATCACTACACTTCTGCTACTTTCCGCTCCCAATAGATTCTTTACAGCATCAAAGATGGCTTATCAAGAGGACAACTGCCCTAGAGCCCCAGATAACCATGCCCCAAAAGCTTTGGTTAAAAATTGCTGCTCAGTCACTTAAACTTCTCATATCTCTAGAAGGTTTTGTTAGAAATAAATTAACTGGAGGGGTTACTACTAAGTGAAGGAAGGGTAGCACGCATCTTCCTATGAATTGACATTTCAAATATACAAAAACACCTATTACCACCCTCAAGCGACTTTTGAAACATTTTGAAAACATTTGGAACTAAATATGCACAATATGGCAAAGCCTAAAACTAAGAAAAACGAAAAGGCGAACAAGGCCCAGACCAAGTGTCGTGCTCGCCTGACCAGGAGATGCCTGGTAAATGAGGAAGAGGATTGTCTCCAACAGAGCAGTGCTAGCTTCCATCACAATACTATGAGGCAAGGTGGTCCGAATTAAAAGTGACATACAGGAGGAAATAAGTATTTGATCCCTTGCCAATTTTGTAAGTTTGCCCACTGACAAAGAAATGAACGGTCTATAATTGTAATGGTAGGTTTATTTGAACAGTGAGAGAGACTGCTTGGACCACAGTCACCAAGAAAAAAATTGGTAACACACTACGCCGTAATGGATTAAAATCCTGCAGCGCCCACAAGGTCCCCCAGCTCAAGAAGGCACATGTACAGGCCCGTCTGAAGTTTGCCAATGAACACCTGAATGATTCAGAGAAGGCTTGGGAGAAGGTGATGTGGTCAGATGAGACCAAACTCTGGTTCTTTGGCATGAACTCGACTCGCCATGTTTGGAGGAAGGGAAATGCTGACTATAATCCCAATGACACTATCCCCACAGTCAAGCATGGAGGTGGAAACAGTATGCTTTGGGGGTGTTTCTCTGCTCAGGAGACAGGACAACTTCACCGCATCGAGGGGAGGATGGACGGGGCCATGTACCGTGAAATCTTGGCCAATGTGGTTGTTGATTATTCTCGAACAGACTGGTCACAGATGAGGTTGGAGTCGAAGCTCAATTTATCAGAATTCTTTATTAGACATGAATCATAGGAAGAAAAGCAGTTTGCTGGACTGCAGAATTTCTTCAACTTTCTGAGGGAAACGTAAAACCTTTATACCCTCCTGTCTCATGGGGGTGGGACACATGGGTGTTATTTTTATGTCCAATCATGGATGAACTTAGGTCCGAACCTAAAGGTCAGCTATCCACATCACAGGTAGAGATGCTAAGCACAGTCATGTCGAACATAAGTCCACTTATGGGTATGAGTTGGCCCTACTGAGCCACGTAGACCAACAGAAAATAAACAGAAAATAAGCATGCAGGACGTAGGTCCACCAGATATGCTTATTCAATCAGTGTGTCCACATCAGAGTCCATCTGTGAATACCAGTGTGTGTGTGTATTTTCACAACAAAGCTGGGAATATATATATACTAATAAAGTGTGTTGAGACTGCTCATAAACTGCTATAATATTACATACAATGTTAACAATCCCAACATGCATATACAGGAGATATAAAATATCTCCACACCGACAACCTCCTTCCCTCAGCCAGGACACTGAAAATGGGTCGTGGATGGATACATCCAAGGCAACAAAGAAGTGGCTCAAGAAGAAGCACATTAAGGTCATGAAGTGGCCTAGCCAGTCTCCGGACCTTAATCCAATATAACATCTGTGGAGGAAGCTGAAGCTTCGAGTTGCCAAGCGACAGCCTTGAAACCTTAAGGATTTGGAGAGAAATCAAAATCCCTCCTGAGATGTGCGCAAACCTGGTGACCAACTACAAGAAACGTCTGACCTCTGTGCTTGCCAGCAACGGTTTCTCTATCAAGTACTGATTCATGCAAACCTAAAAAATTGGCAAGGGATCAAATACTTATTTCCTTCCACTATATGTGCTCCCATCAACAGCCGTATCACAAGTTTATAAATGGACTTAAGAGAAGAAATAACTACAGCTCAAGAAGATTCACAAACATCCATCTCAAAGCAATACAACACCAGGTGACTCGCCTCAGCTTGGAGAAACTCATTCAAAGTGGGAGGTTTGGAAGGCCGTTTAAGAAGGCACAACATCAGAGTAATTGGAACCCGAGGAGAAAGAAGGGCCCCAACCAAGAGTACTTATTGCTCAACTACTCCAGGAAGTGCTTTCTCTAGAGGGGAAACCGTTGTCTGAGGGCGCACAGCCTCAAAATTAATAAACCACCCCCGCCCTTTCTTATATGCCTATATTACTACCACAATCTGGAAGAAATCATGCGCAAAGCCGCAATGATTAAAACCCTCAAATACCAAGCCAACAATATACTGATCTTCATTGACTATCCACCAACCATCACGAAACAGAGCACTCAACAGAACCAGGGAAATATCAACTTGGCATCAAATATGGCCTGCTCTGCCCAGCGAGACTCAATATGACCTACAACGGCGTACAGACTTTGTTTACAGATTCACAAAAAACTCACTGCTATGGAGAACATATCTTCGGAACACATTTAGACACAACAACATTTTATTGAACAGTGAAATACAATACAAGTGACACCTGAAAAGCTACAGACTAAGGTTGACAGAGAACTAACAAGCTAATTAGAATGTAACAATTGATATGGTAAGGTCTTATCCCCCCCATAAACTCACCGTTATATTTTAGCGGTTCAGAAATTAAAACTAAATTTCAGCAACCCCAGAAGCAAGAGCTAATAAAGTAATATGGCTATAAATCATTCCATGTCATTGTAACCCCTTACACTCTATCATCAAATTAGAGCATGTAACATTACAGTGTGACTGATTGTAATTGATTGCTATTCTGAATGGCTTTCATAGCTCAGAGAGCATTACTCCTGTCAGCGGTTACACAGTCTGTAGAATCAAAGGGCCTAGTGGAACAATCTGATCACACACAAAGGATGAATGCAAAACATTGATGGATAATGCAACAAAAAAGTGAGCTTTAATCTATATCTATGTGGATGTCCCTACTTATTACTCAGTATTTAATACAACTGTTCTCAGTTGGTAAGATTCAAGACAAAATATAGATTTATTGGTGTAGAATATAAGATCCAATCTCTAATGTATTTGTTGAGAATGTTCTTTAAATGTTGACAATTGACTTAACTGATATAAACTTTATATAGTTGATTTTACTTCAAATTGTCTTGGCCAACTGTTACTTTACAGGGAAGCTACTTGAGTTTCAGTTTTCTTCCCTCGGTGAGGGAATTATTTCGGGTATTGTTGGTAATTTTATTAATATTAGTGCAAATGCAGAAACTGGGTGGTTATTCAGGGAGAGACAGGATAGTTTGGGAGGGTTACTTATATGTCTCAGGAGGGTAACTTAGATATTTAATTACTTGATTCAGGACAGTGAAAATACTCTATATGACATACAATACAAATGCAAAATAGTGAAAGTGCCCAATCTAGAGATGAAAAGAGAGGTTTAACATTGGATTCAATCAAATTAAAATATTAGAGGAATTCATTTATTATTAATACAGTTAGAAGAGGTGACGGTCTGGCCCATTTGAAATCATTGAACTCAGATATGTTTCAACAGGAAACATTTGAAAAAGGACTCCCATAACAAGCTTAGAATAAAATGGATTAGGGATATATATCACTCTATTTTTTTCCATATGATCCCAGTTAAAGTAGATGGGAGAGATGCAGAAGCGCTGGTAGACTCAGGCAGTGTTGTTTCCTTCGTCCAACCCCATCTTCTAGAACCATCAAGGCCTGGTGAGGTGGTGCCTGTCTCCTGCGTACATAGGGACGCCAAAGTACCCTACAGGCGTCATCACACTCGCTACAGTTAAAGGCAGCTATCAGCTGAAAGTAGGGGTGGTTCCATCTCTCCCGGTCCCAGTCTTGGTGGGTCGGGATTGCCCACTATATCAGGAAAAACGGGGGAGTCCCCCAAGAACCAAGCCTGGGTCAAAATTGAAAAGCAGAGAGAAAAAACATACTCCAACCAGTACATCTCATCAGGACAGAACCAGCACAGAAGGTAAAATTGCCCCCTACAGGATACCCGAAGCAAGAAGGGCAGCCATTGAGCAAGAGGTCCAGAAAATGTTGGCTCTAGGAGTGTTAAAAGAATCCTACAGTGAGTGAACCAGCCCGGTTGTCCTGCTCCCTAAACCAGACAAAACCAACCGATTCTGTAATGACTTTAGAAAATTAAATTAAATTTCAAAGTTTGATGATTATCCTATGCCCAGAGCGGCTCGGAAACCCGTTTTATCAGCACCCTGGACCTGACAAAGGGATATTGGCAGGTACCTCTGGCGGAAACCTAAAAAAAAAAAGACGGCCTTTGCCACCTCATCAGGGCTGTATCAGTACACTGTACTGTCCTTCGGTCTGCATGGAGACCTAGCCATGTTCCAGAGACTGATGGACAAAGTTCTGAAGCCACATCATGAGTATGCAGCTGCGTCTTTAGACGATGTGTCATTCACAGTGACTCCTGGGACAGCCATCTGGTAAAGCTGGAAGCAGTCCTGTAAGCTCTCCGCAAAGCCGGCTTGACAGCCAACCCCAAAAAGTGCAAGCTTGGTCTGGAAGAAGTCGAATATCTGGGCTACACTATTGGGCATGGCAATGTGAGGCCACAAGACCGCAAGGTTCAGGCGATTCAGGGCTGGCCACGCCCATCCGCAAATGCCCAGGTAAAGACATTCTTAGGTCTGACCTCATACTATGGTCGCTTCATCCCAAACTTCTCTGCTGTAGCATGTTGACCAGAGCCTCCCAGCCACTCAGGGTAAAGTGAACAGAAGCTGAACAAGCTTTTCAGGGCCTAAATGGGTCCCTCAGTTCACAGCCAGTATTGTTGACCCCAGACTTCAGCCGGGAGATGATTGTTCAGACGGATGCATTAGAGGTGGGCATAGGGGCAGTACTCTCCCAGGAAGTTCAAGGTGAGGAGCATCCCATTATCTATATCAGTCGGAAACTCAACACAAGAGAACAAGGATATACCACGGTAGAAAAGGAAGCTCTTGCCATAAGATTGAGCACTAGAGCGCCTCCTGTATTTCCTCTGGGGACGCTACTTCAATCTGGTGACCGACCATGCTGGTCTGGATGGCCAATAAAAAAGACACTAATGCAAAGATAGGGAGATGGTTCGTCTCTTTACAAGAGTTTAACTTCTCTATCGTTCACAGGTCGGGAGCCAAGCATGGGAATGCAGATGCCCTGTCCCGAAGAGACGTCCTGTGGACAATGGTCGCCCCTTCTGTGTGTGTGTGTGTGTGTCACTTCTCCAGGAGAGTGAGATCAAGTGTGACAGGAGACACACCTGGACCTCATCTCCTCATCAAGGAGAGGAACAAAAGAATTTCAGTTTTTTTGTTTGTTAAAGGGGTTTTATTAAATATTGTTAAAAACCTGCAACTGACTGCTGCGCTGCCATTTACATCTGGGTCCTCCGTGCAATCCTGTTGCAATAACAAAACAACAATTTTTCAATTTAACAAATTTTGTATAGCCCAAAATCACAAATTCCAAATTATCCTCAGAGGGCTTTACAATCTGTACACATATTACATCCTCTGTCTCGGGACCTCACATCGGTTCAGGAAAAACTTCCAAAACCTTTAACGGGAAGAAAAAGGGAATAAACCTTCAGGAGAGCAACAGAGGAGGATCCTCTATCAGGATTGACAGAAGTAACAGCAACAGTGGATATAATAGAATAATAATGATAATAGAAGCATTAATGGTATTGACCATACTAATTGCAATGTAACTAGAAATAATGATAATAGCAGTAGGTGTTGGTAGGACCACAGCAGGATGCAGGACCAGGGTCCAGACGCAACCACAATCCATAGAAACCTGTGAGGCGAGAAGGCACAAAGACTCCGCCGATGGAGCAGAGTTAGTAATGTGCATTAATGGTGCATGAATTCATACAGAAGGAAAATAGAGAAGGATGGGTCACGGCATGGGTCACGGCAGGAACCAGGAACCAGGAGGCAAGATGCAGGAACAGGGTCCAGATGCAACCGCGATCCATGGAAACCTGCAAGGCGAGAAAGCACAAAGACTAGTTGAGTTAGTAATGTGCATTGATGGTGGATGAATTCATACAGAAGGAGAGAGAGAAGAGTAGAGAGGAGCTCAGTGTATCCTAAGATGTCCCCCAGCAGTCTGGGCCTATAGCAGCATATCTAGGGGCTGGACCAGGGCAAACCTGAGCCAGCCCTAACTATAAGTGCTATCAAAGAGGAAAGTCTTAAGTCTACTCTTAAATGTGGTGACTGTGTCTGCCCCACCACAGGTGCAATTCCAGAAGAAAATTACATATTTTTCAATTTTAAGGATACAGTATTAATTGGAACAAAGTATATTGATGCCAGTCCATTCTCTTCCTTCAAATATATTTGAACACTTTCCATTTAATATAGCTGTAGATGAACATAGATTAAAAAACACCACTCCTCTCTTCTGCCTGCCAACTTTTTCCTTCTAATAGATACATTCAAAATTAAATTCTGGAAATCGCTCCCTTTCTTCCTACTCGGTAGAGTGACACCATTAAAATTATTTTCCTACCAATATTATCATATCTAATTCAAAACCTCACTATTTTCTTGACAAAGGCATTCTTCAAGAGATTAGACTAAATAATTCCTATGGAATTAAAAGTCTCATAACACAAGAAGAAAACAACACATTTCTACAAATCCAAATCTAAAGGAGGACTAGCTCTTTCAAATGTCATGCAGTAGTACTGGGTCCTACCTGGTTCTTTTGCTTTCTGGCTAGACACTTCAATCTCTCCACCTATCTGGTTAAAAATAGAACAGGACGACTGTCATCCCTATTTCATGGGTGCTATATTCCCAGCTCTCACTGTAATTAACAAATCAATCTACAATTATAATCCTATCAAACATAATCTTACACATATAAGGATACAAATTAAATCACATTTTGGTCATATACCTATATCTCTTGCTCTATCCATCACAAAAAAATCAAATTCCACATTCAATCTATCAAATACCGATAAAACCTGCACATGGACTGACTCAGGGACCCATAGTGTCAAAGATGTCTTGTTCCCCTACACAAACGCTGAAACAATGCCACACTGTCTTTTACAATTTATAATACTACTGTGTAAAAATACACAACATATATTCAAATGTATGTCATTCCTCAGACACAAAGTTTTGTATTATGCCCAAAGGTTGTATCATTTTGATTTACACTCCTGTCAAACCTTTGTTAATTATCCTTGGTGTCTCTGAAGCATTAAAAGGACTCACCAAAGCCCAATAACAATTCCTCTCTTACTGCCTCAAAAAAACAATCTTTCCCAACTCCAATATGTGGCTCCACGATCTGAGATTTGATATCACTTAAAGGGAAATTTTAAAGGAAGATTTTGAGCTATAGCCTATACTAATATACTGTTTTATTTATCTAATTAACCTGTGAGTGAGAGAAGTGGTTTGTTCCTGTTTTTCGTTCCCATTCCTAGATTTAAATTTAATAACATTAATATTTTAGTTAATGCATATGTATTTACACTATTTAATTATGCATTTCCTTTTCTTTTTGGTTTACTTTTTTTTTTTACATTATTGCAATCGCATATTTTTTATTTTATGTGGTTTGTAATTGTCTCATGTAAATGGAAATGAGCATTGGCACAACGATGTGCTGGACATGTATGGCTTGGCTCAATACAAAATATTTAATTAATTAATTTGAAATTAATTTAATGCTATTTCAGTTGTCTCCTGTTAAGAATTAGACCCAGGAAACTATAAGTCCACCATGCCTTTCATAGATCTCAGTGTAAATAACTCATGATCTTCCCTCTCTTCCCTTACAGTCATTTGAATTTGGTTGATCAGGCTCTACTCTCAACATCAATATATTTCTGTTCATTGGCTGGCTGGTAATCAGCAAACATCTTTGCATGTATTGCATAATGCAGTACTCTACACTGTGCTTCCAATCCTGCATTCAGTGGCATCAAATATTTATCCTAAAATAAGATCTTGGCTGTGACCCTGCATGGTCATGACATGCAATGATCACAGCTGTAATGTTTGATTGAATACAACCCACAATTGGCTATCCCGCTGTCTACACTGCAAGTGCATCCGACTTTTTATTTAATTGCACATCTCACGCAACAGATACGCTTTAATTTTAATCTATGCAGATGCCTGCACCGGCTCTGTGCAGGTGCACAACTCTGTGTCTCGCTACGAATTGAAGTGTTTTGAAGAATTCAAGTACATTTTTTTGACAGTAAGCGTGACGTTGATGCCCAATGAAAAAGGCACGGAATAAGTGTCTCTGGCTCAGCGGCAGCGTTGTAGTCAGCTGTGTATGTAGATCAGTTCAGCTGTGAGCCAAACACACCATCCAAAACAATACAAATGAGGTTTGTCGTTATCACGAGTGGCACAATGGCAACATTTGTACTTTTGCACATGGACAATTGCAATCGGATGCAAAAAAGGGCAAATTGCACTAAGCTGTAAAACTTTGGGGGAGTGTTTGTGCTGTAATATCAGTAGCGTGATTTATTTTGTGTATTGGACCTTGAGACGGGGCAGATTTGTGACTTTGCCCAAGAGTGTAATAAAGGACACTGTATCAGTTCTTTCTAAACTGACCAAGAGTAATCAATAATGTACAATAGATGAGCGGTAATGTTAAATAGAACTCCATGGGTAACAAAAAAAATTTCAATTAGCATTTCTGCAAATGGACGTGCTCTGATATGCGCTTTGATATAAATTACATGAATGAATGACAATGTCATGCCAGACAGTTCAAAAATCTTGTCGGCAAGCAAGTTAGGTTATCTGGGCAACTAACCCAAAGTTAAAGTGAGCCCTGTTTCTAGAACTGAAAGATCAGACTTGATCTTAACTTAGCCAATTGGCGGCTGAAATTTAGTAACAAACAAATACACAATCTCTGTTAACCCAAAGACTAACCCACCCATCACATATCTTTCTATATATACCATAACCCTTACAGGTTAAATATGTAGTTACATTGTCAATTGCTTTTTGTAAGCACAGCTTTCAAAATTCCGCAGCGGTGGTCGAGCAAGCTAGAGAGTAAACAGAAAGAGGAACAGGCGTTGAGTACAAAGCCGTGAATCTGAAGCACACAATGTTGTTTTCTGATTGTTTCACAGCAGCTACGTTCTACAGCATAAACACATCCACACCTCCTCACAAGCTTGAAGGTGCCGGAAGGCAGGCTTCACGCTGCTGTGGCCTGTCTCATCTTTCTGTGTCTGTTTGTGTCTTTTCTCTGTCACTGTGCGAGTGGAGACGCAGATATAACGATACAAAACCACACAGTAGAGACACTGACAGGGAATACACATAGAAGCACGTAAAAACAGACAGCAATATAACAGTTCTCCATAGCTTTGTATGGGTGATTTATTAGGTCTGTATCAGTGTCAGTTGACCATTTGAGATGAAGAAGAAAGTTTCATGGTTAACAACATGAGGACAACCAAAGCTGGCAAACTAAATATCCCCCACTCTCAAAAGGAATCTGCTTACATTAACTCAATGTCAGGGTGCATGATTGAAGTTGAATGACATGGTAATTCCGTCTTATTATCGGGCTATGCTAGGGTGGTTGGTTGCTTGGTCTATGATAATGTGTTCCAGGGGCGTCATCAGAAAATCACAATGTGGTTGCTTTGGTGTAGTTTAGTTTTTACGGTGTTCCTCTGAAGTTGCTAATTGGTAATTAGGTCATTGGCAAGGATGTGACATTGGGTTGGTTTCTATGCTGATTCTGCTTAGTTTCTTGGTGCACTCAACAGTTGTTAAAGTTTGTTATGTATTTGCATAGTCACACGAGGTAGTACTTTGTACTGCTGGCAGTAGTAGCAGAAGTCAGGCAGTAGTGTTGGTAGTATTGTAGCAGAGTGCTTATTATTCTGGGTCGATATGTACAAAACATTTCTCTGCCCTGAGTCAATGAAGGTCGATAAACCTTCACCAAGAGTGTTCACAGACGAAGCTCGACTCTTTGAGGTTGTGACACATTTGTCTGCTCCACTCATGACCGGGTGTGGTCCTCTGAGCTCATGCCCTCATGGTTGAAGCCAGCTAGTTAAACCTTGGAAACATATATTGCAGGATCTGAGTGGGAGGGGACTTCAAGAGTGACACCCTGATTTATGATGATTAATATCATGCCGAAATGATGAAGCCAAGGAGTCTTGGTGGAGCTGGTGTGTGTCACGTCTAGAGTTGTTGTATGGGCCTCTCAAGAGTAATGCTGGTTTTACTCTATGGCAACTATGAAATGAAAGGTAAACGCATAAATGTAGGTTTGTACGGCATGTACATTGGCCCTAGGTGGTTTTCTTGCCTCTGTTGCAACAGTCTTTGATAGATAGATAGATAAGATAGATAAATACTTTATTAATCCCACAAGTGGAAATGTTTTTGGTACAGCAGCATTTTTACATAAGAAAATATTATTTTTTACAGAAGAAAGAGCAATATATACAACAAATAGAATAATAGTAATAGTAATAATAATAGTATTAAATTAAATTAACTAACCAAACGAAACAGTAGTGCAAGATGTAATTAACAACAACAGAGGTGCTATAGCTGGGTGGTTTGTTTGGCTAGAGGTGATTTATTATAGAGTGTTATTGCAGTGGGCAGGAATGATCTCCTGTATCGGTCCTTGTGACAGCGGAGCTGGAGGAGTCTGTTGGAAAACGTGCTCCGCTGTCCCTGCAGTAGGTGGTGGAGAGGGTGGTCCAGGTTATCCAATATGGATAATAATTTCTTCAGTGTCCTCCGCTCCACCACCTTCTCCAGACTGTTCAGTTTGCAGCCAATGATGGAGCCGCCCTTCTTAACCAGTTTGTTAAGCCTGTTGGTGTCTCCGGCTCCAGTGCTGCTCCCCCAGCAGACTACGGAGAAGTACAGTGCACCGGCCACAACAGACTGGTAGAACATTTGTCTGAAGTGAGTAAACATCCCTGAGCAATTGTCTTACTGAGGTCAATCAAGGCTACTTCCAATACAATGACAAAGAGCACTGCCAAGTTGTAAATTCCAAAACAACTTGACAACTGCTGAAAGAGCTCAAACCTTCCATAATGTGAGTCAGTCTATTACCAATTTAAATGACAGAAATACAATATCTGGTGATGATTATTGTACAGTACATACATTAAACAGTCACTACAGTAAAAGTAAGTGAAACATGTTCTGCATACTAAACTTTGGAAAAGCCAAGAGTGAAAAGATTATTTCAACTAAATCTCTGGACTGAAATAAAGTAAATAATAGATTTTTAGCCCTGCTGTAGAGGGAATATCAGGCATATTAGTTGGCTAGTTGATAACTTTGGCCAAACATTTCTCTGAAGTTTTGATTCAATTGTCATGACATTTGTACAGATCCTCATGGTCCCCGGAGAAGTATTGCTAATTACTTTGATGATCCCCCAACTTTTTCAAGCCTGGTATCAGATGATTTGCAGTGGAATTTTGAACAGATATTTAAGGTATCCAGAGGACAAGTCTTTTGACTTTACATTTTGCACTACCTGAAAATAATAATTACGGTGATCCTGTCACCACCAATGTGTTAACATTTCTGATTCATGGTGAAATATCTTTGCAACTAATGAATGGCTTGACATGAAATTGAGTAGGTATTTATGTTCTTCACAGAATAGATTATATTAACTTTGGTTTCCTCATGAAAATACCATCAAAACTACATTCCAATCAGCCTTAGCTTTACTTTGTGTTTACTAATTATCAAATAATAGCATATGAACCAGCTAAAATAACAAGGCCACCATGTCAAACTTTACTTTCTGAACATCAGCATGTTAACATTAACATTTTGAGCATTTTAGTTATTTCAATTCGATTGTTACACAATCGAATTGAAACTGAAAAGCTCAATAAATCAGATCAGTCAAACTGGTAGTAACTGCTCTCGCACCGTCTCACCACCGTTGTCATGTTTAATTTTTCTTTGCAAAAGCGTTGATGAATGAAGGTTCATTGTTCACCGTGACAGGAGTTTTGGTCCTGCTGCTCTTTGTGGATATAGTCAGTGGCAGATTTGCATATTCTGTTGGACAGTGGCTTCGAACTTCTCTTCCGCTCTCTCAAACACATGCACACACAAAAGGAGCAACGACGACTCTCTGTAATTATCTTAGTCCTCAGTCAAAAAGTGTAATTTATATAAATAAAAAAATGACAGCGTTTTTATCAAATGAAATGTTCTGCTTCAATCCATATTTTCACTGCTGTCAAAAAGTGCTTACACTCCTGCATGCACCTGTATTAACAGCGTGGTCTAGCAGCAATCTAACAGCACCATGAATAAAAATGTATATAATCACAATAATACAAAATCAGATGTATTTTAGTTACTTGTTTTTAATATATTACAACAATATGTTTATGCATAGAGAAAGCATTAGAAAAGAGAGAGGGAGACTGAAGTGTAAAATTCAACACAGGTGTTGCATAATTGAATATTGTTCTGTTATTGTAGACATGTGAGGAACATAGTGGCCAACCAATATTGTGTTCAATTCAGGAGCACAGTGTATGGCGTTCGCTCTCAAATCCCCATTAGATCATTTGTTGAATCAGTTCATAAGCTCATAAGAATAGGATCCAGTTCTGCCAGCAGGACATCAAGTTGTCATGGTAAAGATGTTTGACCTCTCACCCGACATGAATCTGCGATCCTGCCAAGTAAATTCCTGTCAAACTTAATTGGTGTTATGTATGTAATGCAGTGTAGTGCTTCAGTATATTGTCAGCTATGTCAAAGCTCAAGTCTACTCCAACTATATTTGTGTTTATTGCACAGACTACCCCCACCTCATTCCCACTCTAAGTGGACTCATAATAGAGCCTGTTGACTGAGTCCAATTTTCTTCCTGCTCATGAGTTTCCTGAGACCAGCTGACCACATGTACTGTTCATGATTATGCAACACCAAAAACTAGCTTGCTGCTAATTATCAGAACCAGTGAGGACCTGTGTCAACAAACACTTTAATTTCTCTGCATGGCACCAAGTCGTCTGATACCAGAAGAGGGTCCAGCAATCCTGTATTGTGAAGCACTGTTTTGATATGAGTGCCAAATCAGTAGTACATGTGGAAAATTAATGTTAAGTGGAGCTGTAGGTAGCCACAGCCAATTTCAAATGTTTGCTTGTAAAACTGCTGCAAGCATAAAAGTAGACATTTCCTTCTGCGATGGTTGAGCCAGTGTACTTGGGTACATTGAGTTGATATTTTGTTACATTCAAAAACATTGTACTTTAGTCTTTGTGAGGACATTCGTCAACATAATGCATTTAACCTAGTCCTAACCTTAACCATCACATATAAATGCCTGATCCCAACCCGACACTAACCTAAACCTCATTCTAAACTGAACCTTAAAACCAATTCTCACCCCTGTCCCAAATTGAGGAAAGTGTCCTCACTTTCGAAAAGTGTCCTCACTTTCGAAAAGTGTCCCACCAAAACTCACAAAGATAGTTGTGTAAGTACACATATACACACTTCATACATTATGGACACAACCCATCCTCCTCAGCTGTTCTCCCTGAGCCAACACCGATCTAGCTGGTGCGTGACTGCTGTAGTGGGATATTTTGTTACCATGTGAGTGCTGCTGGGTGAGAATAAATATGGGGTGGCAGGATTTAGCCCAATAAGCTTTACAGGGTTAGGGGTATCTGGGGTATCTATGGCAAGCGGCTTCCCTGAACCTAAGCCCCTCTTCCTGGGTATACGGCTGCTACACCTGTCTGCACATATGCAATATCACTTTCCCTGGCTCACATACAGACCTAGAAGAGAGTGGGCTGGTTTGTATGTTGTGTGTGTGTAGAAGTCAGACTGTATAACATTGTATAAAGACAGTTAATATGTATATGTGTAACATTTCATTTTTTTACCATATGGTGTGCTCTTTTTTTGGCAAGTCAGCGCAAGCATATTGAGAACAAATGTGTCTGTGCAATTTAGCGTGTGAAAGACTACACATTATATAAATGTGTAAAACCATGAGTGGAACGGTGCAGATTGATTTCCAGGTTTACTTTGACACTTAACACCTGAGTGTTTGCTCTGCACTAGATTCTCAAATCAGTCTCTTTAACGCTTTGCTCAACTCGAGACTGAAGATAACCTTCTGTCTGGTTTTATTGCTAAAACAGGGTGGAAACAATTGTAAAAGTTTACAAAAAAACCTGCACAGCAGAACCAATCTAACGTCTTTAGGGTGGCCCTTCATATTGGGGCAGTGAAATGCAGAAGGCATGTGCTTGTTGTGAATACTGTCATAGGAGAAACACATGCACAGAACTGTTGCTACAGCTGCTCTGCTAAGGTGCAGACAGACACACAAACTGTTCACTCACTGTTGCTGCTGTTCAAAAAATTCCATAAGCTCTCCTCCCACCTGTAAAAGGATCCAGAATTTGACTCGTGGATGGAGGTTTTATTTCTCCAGAATCTCCTTCTCCCATAACGAATGCAGCAGCACTATGTCCTCCTCACTGTATGTTTCTGAGTCAAGATTTATTGAGAAAGGATAGATGTAATTATTTCCAAAATTCACAACCTGTTTTTATCTAACGAAATATTCCCTTTCAGTCCACATTTGTATTTACGGGCCGGTCTGGCAGCAATATAACAGCACCATGAATAACATTTGTAGAACCACAATAACATCAGTATTGATGTTCAACAAAATCATAATGCCGCATTTTTTTAGGGGGATCGCATCATTATATATGATATTCAAAGCTTCATTTAAAAACCTCAAACAAAGCTTCATAAGTAAAAATGGGACATTATCTATATTCCAATCAAAAATGATGTAAAATTGTCAAAGTCAAATCCCTTCAAATGTTTTGAGGACCCCCAAACCACAAATATACTATTAGCTTTTATTCACAATGGTAAATGGACCTGTACTTGTATAGCGCTTTTCTAGTCTTCCGACCACTCAAAGCGCTTTAACACTACATGACATCATTCACCCATTCATACACTGATGGGAGGGGCTAAGGTGCCACCTGCCCATCAGGAGTAGATAACATAAAGCTAAAGGAGACATTTGGGGTTAAGTGTCTTGCCCAAGGACACATCGGCATGGGCTAGCGAAGCCGAGGATCGAACCACCGATCCTCTGATTGAAGGACGACCCTGCTCACCACTCAATCACAGTCGCATAGAATGTGAAAGTTCATTCTGCTGCATAATATTTAGAAGTATTTTGAATGGGACACTGCTCTTAAACCTGAATGAATAGCTCATACGCCTCAGCTCTGCATGCATACCTATCAGTCTGTCTGGCTGGTGTTGATTCAAGACTCGGCATCCAATAATATATTGTAGAGCGTTACTATAGGCAACAAATAACACAAGAAAGCTCTTTAAGTACCACCTAAAGCCTGTAATGTTTCAGTTGGAATATTATGGATGTAATAATATAACAATAAAATCATAACTTACACAATATAATATGCTTAAAGAAATAACAAAGGTATAAGAATAAAACGCATGGGATGTTTGATGCCATCATGTGAATACGTGGAGTACTAGCACTTTTTTTCAACTTTAAGCACTGACTGATGGTGTATGGTGATGCCAGGCTTCAGAGCAGACGTCGATCCAACAGGTCACAGTTCTATCCTTTGCAGATTCTATGTAAATCATGCTTTCCTTGCTCCCTCTCCTCAATACTCAAATACTTATTACATTGTCAATAACGCAGCCAAATCTTTTTTTTTCAATGCCAAAGTTTACTCAGGACTGAGCTTTTGGAGAGGTTCAAACACAAAGTTATGGCAATACAATTGTACTCACCTAGTTATGCTAGCCACTGAAGGTATAATGAATGTATACACATGCTGCTGTTGGTTTTTATCGATCGTTACAGGGGCGGCATGGTGTTGTAGTGGTTAGCCCTATCCCTCAATGCAAAAGGTTCAATCTGGTTTGAATATTCTCCCCGTGTCAGTATGGGTTTTTGCCAGGTTCTCTGGCTTCCTCCCACAGTCCAAAGACATGCAGCTTAGGTTAGTTGATGACTAAATTGCCCTTAGGTGTGAATGTGAGCGTGAATGGTTGTCTGTCTCTGTGTCAGCTCTGTGGTAGTCTGGCGACCTGTCCAGGGTGTACCCTGCCATCCCCCAATAATTGTTACAGTGAATAAAGACCTACCTTACAGGAACAGTGTTGTTCCTTCATATCATTGTCTTCTGTCTAATCACCAGGTGATGTGGTGGTTCACTTTTACACTGTGATCTGGAGGCTTTAGATTCTATCTTTATCTTTTGAACCGGTTTTCGCTACTGAATCAGTTTGACATCCTGGATATATCCTTCAAACACATATTGTAAACCCCTTTGTCTGCTTCTCTCTGAAATCACTTTTTAGTTTTTCCAAAAATGTGATCATATTTACGCAGGTAGTGCAGTTAGTGACAGTGTGGGCTCCATGGTCGCTCTGACAGCTTAATGGAGTAGCAAGGGGCAGAGCTCAGCCAAGGTTCAATTATCCTTTAAACTGATTTATGGACTGTTAGTTAACTCCACCACTTCCATCTGTTACACACATAATTTATTTCATGAAGTATACTGTAATATCTGTACAGATAACAGAACAGTGTGAGGTTATCCAAACTAAATTTAAATCCCCCATTATCTCTTGCTTGTCTCATGCTAAAACCCACACGAGTGCACAAAGCATGCTCCCACATAGGACATGGAAAAAAGACACACACATGGACATCTGCATACTCAGTGCATGCACGTTTTATGTTCAGGTCAGTTTGTTCTTTTTTATGCTCTTATTCAGTCAACTGTGAGTTTTCTTACTGTTCAAGACTTTGCCTCAGCCTTTTGCCCCAGAGGGTTAAAGGCTGAGGCAAGGTCTTTACTGTTTTTAAAGACCCCAAACGTTATTCCTTACATTTATATCAGCCAAGGAAAATTGTATTATCTTGGCTCCCTGCAGTGCTAAAGCTGAAATGCTAACACAGACAAATGTAAATGTGCAGCAAAAAACATATACTAAGTGAAATATTTAACACTGGGTTTGATTCCCACCATGTTGGATTAAGTATCCTTAGGCCTGGGCTGGAAATAACATTTCCATGGTGGAAAGAAGAGAAGCAAAACCTTCCTTCCATGCTTTGTCTTTGCTTCCAAAAGCAGGGCTGTTAAATTACAGAGCACACTCACCGCTGACCACTTTGTGGCCCAGTGCATTGTGGGAAGGAAAAAGATCTAGAGAGAACACTTTAGACAAAGCATTCAGTAGAAATATTACTTAATCGAGATACACTATGGCTGTGATTACAGACCTGGGGTACTTGCACTTTAGGGGTTACTACTGCAGTCGCCTGTTCCAACGTCCGATGGTCAGACCTTCTCCTTGGCTTTGTAGCTGGCTGCCATCGGAGTCTGTGTGCGTGGGTGAGTGTGAGGCAAATTACAAAGTGCTTTGGATCAAAGCATATTTTGAAATGCAGCTGTTTACCATTTATTTTGTATTGAACACACAACTTGCATACAAAATATAACGCACACAGTATTGTTGTTACTTTAAGCTCAAAACTCATTATTATAACTGAACAAGTGCATAAATGCCAAACTAATCCAACCATGTTTCTGCTGATTGAGGCGAGGGGGACAGCACACTATAACACAATAGCTTCCGTGTCCCAGTTCCCTTCACTTGTGGGAGACTGTGGCTTAGTGGTGAGCAGGGTCATTATGATGGCAGTTCGATCCCTGGCTCCGCTAGCCCATGTCAATGTGTCCTCGGGCAAGACACTTAACCCCAAATGTCTCCCGTAGCTGTCTGTTAGCTACTCCTGATGGGCAGGTGGCACCTTAGCCTCTCCCATCAGTGTATGAATGGGTGAATGATGTCATGTAGTGTTAAAGCGCTTTGAGTGGTCAGAAGACTAGAAAGGTGCTATACAAGTCCATTTACTTGTTTTGGAGATACAGTAGATAGAAAATAATCCACCTTTACCATCAAAGTTTGTTGCGTAATCGTCTGTAAATGTTATCCTGTTAAGTATTCACCCCTCTGAGTCAACACATGGTAGATGCTACGAGTCTTTTTGGGTAGTTCTGCACATGGTTGGCACACCGGGAGTTGGAGATCTTGCCCTGCTTCTTTTTGAAGAACTGTTAGAGCTGGGAGAGGTTTGTTGGTTTTCTATGACTGACAGCAACCTTCGAGTCATTTCACAGATTTTCTATGGGATTTAGGTCGGAGATTTGATTTGACCACTCCAGAACATCCACCTTGCTCATTTGCAAGCTAATCCATGGTAGCTTTGGTGCTGTGCTTTGAGTCATTGTCCTGTTGGAATATACATTTCTCACCCATTTCAGTCTTTTTCAGTCCTCTTCAGGTTCTTCTCCAGATATCCCTGTAAATGCCTACATCCATCATCCATTCAATTTTGTTCCCAAAATATATAATGTTTCCACGCCCATGCTTCACAGTCCGGATGGTATTGTTTGGTAATAAGTGGTTTTGTTTTTTTCACCAAACATAATTATTTATATTTATGCCAAAAGAGTCTTATTTTATTTTCATCAGACCACAAAACATTCTGCCAGTGTGTTGCAGGATCCTCAAGGTGTTTCTTTGCAAACTTCATGAGGCTGTACTTTGTCAGCTTTTTTTCTTGCAAATCTCCCCCACAGACCAGATGTGTGCAATATCTTTGATTTTGCTGTGTGATGCACATGTTTCTCTCTGTTGGCCATAAAACCCTGAGGGTCTTTCAAGGTTGCCATTGAATTCTGCGAGGCTTCTCTGACTTATTGTCTTCTCTGTTGGACTGTGGTTGGTGCCATACACTTTCCATTTTTTAATGATGGTCTGAACAGTGTTTTGAGGTATCTTTTATGTCCCTCATCTTACAGACTTGTGTACGAGATCTTTTGGGCCCATGCTGCTGTCTGTGCGTGGTACTACAATTCCAACCACAGGGACCATGGTGATTAGATGTTCTTCTTCATGACATTGAATTATATATTATATAAGTTATTCCACACAGGTAATGGACGTTGTAATTTCATGATCTTGAAGGCAGTAATGAGTAACTGGTTGAAATAGTTAAAAGTAATTATTACATGGGTGAAATATTTAAAAGTAATGGATAAAAGCAAGCTTTGATTGGTCCTCTGGGACACTGCAACAAAGGGGAGGGCAGAAAAGTGATACTTTATGCTTCAAAACAACAGATTCACCAATGGACATTCATGTAAAAAAATAAATAAATACATGCTAGGACGGCGCCCTCTGGATGTCATAATATCCCACCTTCAGTTGAGTCTATGTTTTTAATAAATGGCATCAATACTTTATCATCTTTGTAGGAAAGCAGGATATGTGTCTGCTTGAAAATAAAGAGCCGTATACTCTTTTCTGTCAGGTGGAACTAGCTCCAGTTACCAAGAGCTTCATTATGATCAACACACATCCAGTCAGAGCTCTGAGGAAATGCCAGGTGCAAATGAATAAACCAAAAGTGCAAAACAATTGTAGATTTAATTATGGGAATTGACTAACACTTGAAACACTTGGCCTGTTTGATTCTCAACTTGAATTATAATCCCAGTCCAGCCTTGGATAAATAGTTGACTCATCTAGCTTCTGCCAGTAATAATACAGTACAAACTTTTATAAAGTTAATAGTGTAAAATAATCCAGTGTTGATGACGGGGTTCAACTAATAGGAGTGGAAAGGCACATCTGAAAAGATAGGTTTGGACTAACTGCTTTAGAGGACAGGGCCTGTATGTTTGCTGAACTGACAGTTCCCTACATTTCTTTTGCTTCTGCATAGTCCCTATATTTGTAATCTTTTTATGATCTGGACAGAGGGAAAGGAAAGACCGAGAATTCATTGTTGTTGGACGGTTCTGTCTGTTATTCCAGATCGCTCTGTTGAAATGTCCCCCCTCCCAGGTTCAGCTGGAGAGAAGCATATATCTACAGTATGTGATTACACTGTCTTTTCTACCTTTAACTTAGTGTGCGCTGACTTCATTTTTGTTGGATGTGAGACATTGCTCTCGGGGGTACCGAGGAATGCTGGGAGAAAAGATGGATATTATGCTTGAAGGAAACAGTACCTGGTCTCACGCTCCTGACCTCCAGGGCCATTTTAGTTGGGTTGCCAGTCAAAAGGGACCCCATGCTTGGCCTGAAAAGCAAAGAGGTGTGAGAAAAAAGGTGTAAAAAAGAGCAGGAAGGGATACTGTGAGTGTAGAGAGGCAGCATTTTGAAGAAATAAGAGGTATTTTTTGAAGAGATGCACCAGACGTTACAGTGCATTTATATTGTCAAAGCTAGTGTGTCATACATTTTTGTATAGCTGAAGGATTTATTTCTATGTTTCAAACAATGTGCTTGTAAGAACAGCTTGTCAAACAGCTATAGAAATGAGGCGGGGGCTGTGTCCATTCTGAATGCCACAATATGGGGACGTTTTTAAGGTGTATGTATGTATATACGTGTACATATATATATATACATATATGTATATATATGTACAGTATATATGTATATGTATATATATATATATGTATATACGTGTATATATATATATATATATATATATACATATATATGTATAAATATACATATATATATACGTATATATATATACATATATATGTATATATATATATATATATATATACACGTATATATATATATATATATATATATATATAAAACTTCCCCATATTGTGGCATTCAGAATGAACACATTTAAAACAATTGATGGGCAGGCTATATAAAGAATGACATCTTCATAAACGATCAACATTTTTGTTTCCTTTTGGCTAGAGCCAAAAGGAAACAAAAATGATGATCTATGATATAAAATAAGTTTGGTAAGTCAGTAAGACTAAGCCTAGTGGACTGAACATGTCAAGGTATGTTTACTTTCCATTGGATTTTTTTTACAGCCAGGAGAAATAATCCAGGAGAAAAGTATGATATTGAATGCACTTCCACTGTCCAATGTCTAAATCTTGACAAAAAAAAAAATGCAGACAAAGCAGGCAGCTGGTAAAGTTCAGAGATTAATTGCCAAAGTGAAGCTATATATATACTGTATATATATATACACATAACGATTTACAAGCAGGAAGGCACTCATGAGGAATCATGAGGACGCCAAGGGTCAAAGCCGGGACAGCAGTCCGAACAGGTATACTTGTGGTTCTGCACAATTCCTAATTTGCACTGTTGACAAAATATTCTGTGTTATCTGTAACTGCCACAATGGATATTGGGTATACGACATAGTTGGGGTTCATTTGTGAAATAGATGTAGTTTGACTGCTTAGCTGACTGCTGTTGTTTATTTGCTGCAAACACATAAAAAAATCTTGTAAAGGTACAGTGAAATTAGTTTAAATCTGAACTACGCACACATATATAAAAAAACTGTTGTCAAAAATTATTTTATATAAAAACTTAAGTTAACTATTTTACAATTTTTTTAATTTATATTTCAGTCAGTCAACGCTTAAAACATGTTGGGTCCATCAGATAAAGCTCAAAACTAAGCACTAGGGTTGTGTTCTAGGACCCTGACCCTGAAAAAGAAGCTAATACAAGTTACACTTGGTATTTGGGAGAACTCCATCTGGATGCAGCGGCTCCCTCAAAGGGGGCAACACATTGTCACTCCCAACTCGTCAAATACTGCTGCTACTGACTCACGTGACTAGCAGGTGACAAATGAGTCACGTGACTAGCGATACTAACGACTCATGACGTGACAATGTCAAGTTTGTCATGTTTACTTTTTCATTTTACACAAACTCCTGGATGAAAGTCCTGTTTTCTAACCATCCACCTCCCCTTCCACCAACCCGCCCTTTTGTGGACCGTCTCGTGGTTTGAACTAACTCAGTTGAGCATCTAATAATGAGTTAGTTCGTTATTCATGTTGAGTTACAAGACAGTAAAAAATGAAGTTTGTACATTCAGCGCACTACGGACAGAAACAGCCCAGGACTTAAAGGCAGCTTTGGGCAAACAACAGTCTTTTTTTATCTTACATAACTGATCATTTCTACAGACAGAGTTCATGATTTGTTAAATGTTACAAAGGTAGTGGTTATATATGACATTTAATGATTTCCAAAAAAAATTTAAAGTGATAATTTGTACAAAAATATATCAGGTGTGATTTTTAACAAAATGCTACATATGTGCTTCATACAAAACTGTCAAATATGAGATGTGATACCTCTGACTTTCAAATGTTGAAACAGATTAACAGAAATACATGTTGCATGTTTAAATATATCTGTGTTTCCTACCATCATTGTTGTGGAAATTATTGTTAATAATTATTGTGAGGAATAATTAACATTGATATGTGATCAGACAGTCACTTCACATATATTATTATTATTAAAAGGTGATCTGTGCAACTTTGTTATTCAGGAAGTTTGTATCAAACAAGTAGCCCTTCGTACTATTTTGTACCGTTGAAGTAGCTCTCGGTTTCAAAAAGGTTGGTGACCCCTGTCCTAGAGAGATTTCTTTTACTGAATCTCAAGGGACTACCAATCATGGAAAACACAATTTGGGTGCATTTTTAATATCCCCATGATGTCAACTGTATACCCTAATAGACAGGGCTTGGAGATGTGGATAATCTGAAAGGCTCGCTGAAGAAGTTAAAAAGGTTTTTATATGGCATTATGAAGAACTACTTTAGGGTTTTACTTTTTTTTGTAGGAAGCCAAGAGTGTTACAGACACTGAGACGGTAAGACGTGTAAGAGTGAGATAGAGTGCGTTAGATATTGACACATGAAGTTGATCCTGCATCCACTACAAAGATCTCATCAAATAAACCAACTCATTAAAACACCCTCTGCGTACTCTCATCTTTTAATTGAACTTCCATATTTTATGTGAATCTTTGAACGTGTCATATCCACTGTATGTTTCATGTTTTGGGTCTAATCAATACACGTGTGATTAAAGCTAATGCGCTGTATGGAAATCCAGCTTCCAGGGCATTGCCGTCTCGTTATCTCTTACTCTTTCTATACATTCAAGCGCACAAATTCAGAGCGGGATCAAAGATCTTGAAGTCGGCCAGAAGACAGGATTACGATGCTGCTGTCTCTAGCAATTTTATCAGTAAACTGTCTCCTAATCCCGCTGGGGGTAAAAAGAAACACCCATCCCTTTTTACACCACTGTTCCTGCTATCAGATGCAGATGCGCTTCTTGTTATGCTAAAAGGAGACTGAAATGTCTCTACACCGACGCAGCCCGAAAGGCATCAAAAGACAGTCACAAATGATTTCTAAAGAGCTCGAAATTATCTCGGAGAAGCATGCTCTTTGAATTTCTAAATAGTCACAGTGTAATCTTGTGAAAACTCATCTTTGCCGTTACTCTCAACAAACAGAACAGATAACAGTTCCCATCCATCTCAACCAACGGGGAAGAGTGCTTAACTTTGACCATAATGCATTTCACACATGCTTAGTTCTCTCAGGGTGGGATAAAATGAGGTGATTTCTCTACTTTGTTTTCTTTGCCCAGACCATTAAGGAAACCGAACTGGAAATGTCAGCTTTACTTTTGAGGAAATGCATCAGGACCAATACCGTCATATTGAATAAATGATATCTGGGTCTGAGCCATTTGCAAAGCTGTCATCGTGTCCAGCTTTCTGGAGAGAGCCACCTCGGAATGAAGTGTGTGAGGGATGAGGGATTATTATTGTAGAGGGAGGCATGCAGCCAGGATCCAGCACACTGCTTGGCTCTGGGAGGTGGATTCTCTGGACGGGCTGAGGAAAGGCGTGGGGTTACACTCCTTGCCTACGGTGATGTCATCTCATGTTCTGATTTTTCACTCTTAATACCAAAGAGTTTGCACTGTGGGAGACACACTTTTTATCCTTAACCTAAAAGGCTTAAAGGACCATTATCTGAACACTGAGAACAGTACTTGTTAGATTACATTCCATTACTCAGCACCATCAAAGCTGCTCCGCCCAGACATTGCATCGTTTGACCAACATGATCACCAGACAAGAACATTGATGTTAGACGATTCTGCAAACCCCCTGATTATATTATACCCTGATTATATTGTACCCTAATTATGATGTCTATGACAGAACGCCAACCCCGGTCTCCTGCATGAAAGTTGGATGAGCTACTGACAGTTTTACCGTTGCAACCGCCACACTTTGAGTTTGCACTGAAGGTTGGAACTAGATGTAAATATTGAGGCGCGAAACCATCCAGTATGAATCTGATTCCTAATTATACTCGGCTGTTTCGAGCAAACTTGAAGAGGTGCAGTGGAAAGCTAACAAGTGGACTTTGAGTTAAGATAATTGTGTTGTTTTTCTCAGCTTCAGTGGGTAGTATATGTGTGATACCCAACTCTCCAAGAAATATCCCCTACCTGGAACTTGGAGTTAAGATTCCATGTTTTTCTACGACCGCAGCTCTACAGCTCGCTCAAAAGGTTCTCCACTCTTTAGTGGCCACAGGAGGCTGAAATGTGGGTTGGCGGTCAAGGTGTGTGTGTTTGTGTTCATGGCAATTGGTGAGAAAGAGGATGTGTGAGTGAGAGTGGCCTCTAAAAATTTTGGAACTTCTGAACGGATTCCCGTACCATGGCCAAACTCATGAAGCAGAATAGAGTAGACTCTCGTGGGAGGTATCATTGGTCTCAGCAGAGAGTTCCCTTTTTTCATTCGTGTGAGTTAGACATACCCCTCATACTCATTTTGCCATAGAGATCAAGTGTTCGTGAGGTTTTCTGTGAATGCATGCACATATGTGGTCGCAGCTATTGCAAAAGTTGTGCTTATTTATCTATCGAAACTTTGTCATTGAGCATCATGCAACAGATTTGCTGGTGGCGATTGAAATACATTGTCTGGGACCATAAACTTCGATACACAAGTTTTTTGCCAATCCATCAACGGGATGGCAATATATTTCACTGAATAAGGGAAAACTACCAATTGTTATGTACCAAATTTCATTATATATTATAAATAAGTGTGGCTCACAGTCAATCCTTCTACATAGAGCTTGCCTTTCATAATGACCAGAAAGTAAAATCAAATGTCATTTATATATATTTCAGATAGAAAAAAGACCGTGTGGCCCGAGCATTAAGTGTTAATTGAATCAACCTACGAAAGTACTTACATGATCCACTACCAAGGTGGCATCTCTTTTTTTTTTAACAAATAATCAATAAAATGTTAAAATATCATCTTACCCCAGCTCTTATGAAAAGCAAAAAAAAACAGCAGGTGTTAAAAGATGGTTTTAGAATTGTGGATTACGTGGGCTACCAAAAGTGCTGCATAGAGGCCTACCTTCTGAAGGAGGACGTACAGGATTGGTAAGCATGGGGGTGTTTTTTTACATATGTAACTCCAGAAAAAAGAAATTGCCTTTGAAACCCAGCCTCAGCGGCTTTGTGTGTCTCTCGCATAATGGGGTTTCCTGTCACAAGGCTGTCTGATGCCATTAATTTGCTACTCCCACAACGTTCTTTGGGGCTACCGCCTCTACACCGAACGATGAGCTTTTCGATGTTACCGTCTCTCTCTCTCTCTTTCTCTCTCTCTCTCTCTCTCTCTCTCTCTCTCTCTCTCTCTCTCTCTCTCTCTCTTCAGAGCTGCGGCGCTGCTGGAGAGCTTTTTTACAGAAAACAGAGCAATGTGGGGGGCGGACGAAGGATTTGAACCTGCATAGTCTCTTCAAACATACAAGAGGGACGAGCCCTGAGCATGAATAACGACAGCACAGCTCAAGCTGATTTCTGAAGAAACTTACCCCTTAGACCTGTCTTGGGGAGAAAAATACAAAAAGGACTCGGGTAGAAAGTGGAGAAAGAGAGAGAAAGGAGGTATTAGGAGCGCCCCCCGTCAGCCACCTGGAGTTCCTGCAGCCTCCAAGTGCATTCCAGGGATCATGAAAACGAGGGTGAGGGGGGTGGAAGAAAGAGAAGGGTTGTTATTAAGGAGGAGGCCCAGATGATACAGGCTACCCCCCGCTGGCCCTGCTCTTTTCACTGAATACACAAGACGACAGGGACGGCCTCTCCATCTGAAACAACCCCCGGAGGGCCATGAAGGAGCGCTTCTCTCTTCTTCACTGGTCTATTGGACATGCAGGCCTGGAGGAGATTGGGGAGGGCAGCTCCACAGACAGAGAAAAACAAAACAGGGCTCTGACTGACACAAGATAGGGAGAAAGAAACCGAGACAGTCAAAGAGCTGAGAGGCCGCATATTAACAGAATATAGGAGGAGGGGACTGATGACATGAGGGTGAGCGCGCGGTGGGGGGTGGGGGTGGGGGGGGCAAATGTCACTCATCATACTGGCTTTATCTTAGTCTGCACCGCTACGTCCACAAACACACAATACAGTTTATACATAGATAAACAGTTTACTTCTCTGTGTCTGAAATAAGTCCTGCAGAATTCATTTAGTTTATAAACAAAATTAATTCATTCAACGACTGATGTAGCAGAGAAATAACACAGATCTGACCTGTAACCACGTGAATGGAAAGAGTTACTGGAGGTTGATGAGTTCAGAATGCAACTGTGTTTTTTTTAGGGCTGTCAGTAATCAAATATTCAAAGCTCCGGTGGGGTGGTGGGGACTCAGCCAGACAATTCTCAGTTCTTAGCTGAGATGGACAGCATTGCGTTACATCACGAGTCCTTCGGTTTAGTTAAATGTATACATTTGTAAGGATTCTGTTTTCCTACAGCATGTTGTTTGTACTTTTATTTGTAAAATATCAAATAGTGGAATATTCGGCTCCAGCCCTAGTTACATTACATTTCATTTAGTAGACGCTTTTATCCAAAGCGACTTACAATAAGTGCATTCAATTCAAAGAGAATTCAAAACCAGAACAACAAGAATCACTAGTGTATATGCTTTGTCTCGCAATACTAGCCTCCTTTTTTAAACGTTTTACTCACAGGCTTTACGTTTCCCACACATTCCACTGTACAGGTGAAGATGTCCATAGTAGTGCTGCAGAAAACGTTCCTCTCATTATCGGTGAAGTCAGAAAATAATGAAAACATTTTCTAGAGGCGAAATAGATTATTGAATTCAACCACAAAATATTAGATTCTAATTAAAATGTATAATGTCAATGAAATCCATGCAGACTTGTATACAGACAGCATATCAGCCCTCTGTTGCTGTTAGTTTGTTTTGTAGTCTAATGGCCCCCTACTGGTCAATAATTGCACAATGCAGCTTTAAAATGGACATCTATCGGGGCAAAGCAAGAGCAAAACTTGCTGATCACCTCCTAATTTCAAGACATTAAATATATGATTATAGATATAAAGCTAGTTTAGATGATTTTCCTCACAGAGAAAAAGCCAGTGCGAGACCACACACTCTTTGCTTACTATACTTTGTCTTGCTGACAAGGTTTTATCACTAACATGTCTATTCCGATGAGCATGAACTATCGAGTCACATGTGTTAACCGTTTCACTACCCATGACTTTATCGCCCTTCTAGAGCCCCAGATTAATATTTATATCAGACGGGAAGAGAACTTTTACTCAATACCCACCCCAACCATTTTTCTCTTCCACCTTCTCTGAGGAACTGCACACACACACGCACCCACGCACGCACGCACGCACGCACGCACGCACGCACGCACGCACGCACGCACGCACGCACGCACGCACACACACACACACCATCATCATCATCATCATCATCATCATCATCATCATCATCATCATCATCATCATCATCATCTGCATATTATTTCATCAAATGTAGTAAACCTGTCAAGGTATGGTTGTACACTCTTATGTGTTTGTGTTTGCATGCTCTCACACACTTCATTTCAAGTACACTCCTACATGCTCATGTACTGCTGGAGGACCCTCACACACACTCCACCAGCCTATACAAGAACCCTGTCTTTTGTCTGAACGGTCCCCTTGCAGAGCTATACAATCCCCTCCATATGTTTGCAAGTGAGCCTCCTTCATCAACAACTACACACACACACACACACACACACGCGCGCGCGCACACACACACACACACACACATGACATCATGGTGGAGGTATTCCAGTTGGACCTATGGGGATTAGGAAGTGAGGAGAGCTCAAACTTCTCCAGTAAAACCTCTGCACTTCCCAGCGTCGTATCCAGCTACTTTCACTCCCCCTCCTCATCCCTGCACCTGCTTCTAGTTATTACCATCCCATCCAACACCGCTTCCCCCCACCCACCCACCTCCTCTCTTCCCCACTGGGAAGCAGAGCCTGAGCTTTTCAAACTTCCTATTCAGAAAGGGAAGCATTGGGAAAGAAACGATGCAATGCAAGCCTGTGAGCCTCCTCATTCGTGCCATTGTGGGCTTTTATGTTTTGACTCGGTCAGGCTTTGTGTGTGAAAGAGACAGCGGAGGCTTTGCTTACTGGTTTACCTCATGGCCCAGATATATCACCTCACTGCAAGAGCTGCCTTTGCTTCACTGAGACCACCTAGAGGAGCAAAGGCTTACTAGAAGCTGCTGAGAATGAAAGGAAAACAACCGTGTGTACACACATACTCCAGAATAGTAGTTAACCCACCTGTGGCTGCCCTGTAGTGGCTGTCAGGTTCTCTCTTTACTTAAAAAAGAAAACGCATGTGACTCTTTCCTTACAAAAACCTACCATGGTGGTTAGGAATGGTGTTTTCACTTTCACTATGGTACTTCCCAAGCACAAGCATTGTACTATGGTACTGGCCATGGTAGCCTACTGTCCATGGCACAAAAAACGGTACCATGCTACTGTCCACTGGTACTTGGCTGATAAAAAAAGTGTAAATAACAGTTACTGTGGGACAGTTTTACATTGTACAGTTTTACATTGTACAGTGGTACACGACACTTAAGCAGGGTATTCGTAACTATGTATGCTGTACAATACATTGTAAAGGTAGCTCAAATCCATCGATCTGATTGGTTCATAGCCGTGATATAATTACCACATACCATGGCTATGACGTCTAATTCCTTTGCACTTTCAGTATCACTCCGTGTCTCTGAAAAAAAGAAAAATTATGAGTCCAACAACATTAGCATAGCTAGCTAATGTTAACAAACTCATAAGGCTCGTCATACAAATTATTTGCTGCTCAAGATTGTGTTGTTTGCCTTGGGTTTTTTGGTGGAGGTTGTATGCCTTAGTAATGAATGCCAGCTATTGTATCCTGATGATGGTCTCTGGCGTACACGATTGATCCTTTGCTAAAGCCCCTGTGATGTTCACAGTAAAACTATGCAACCTGCTGGAGGAACAGGATATATACAGTCAGTCAGTGATACAGCGATAACTGTGCATGTACAGGATTCGGTTAATAAACCAGGTTGTTGTTTAGTATGCCGTTGCTTGTCTGGTGCATAACAACAAAACAGAAACATTACATTGGGGATGAGGTGTAAAAGAAGAGACACCCAACTAGTGAACATTTACACTGCTGTTTTCACAAAGAGTTGCAGGAACTGTGTAGGTAAATATCCTCATGATGGTGAATATCCTGCTAGAGGCAAACAATGCAGAGCATGCAGTAAACTGAACCACTTTGCAAGACAATGCCAGAAGAATACATGGGTATGGGGCCCAGAACAGCAAGTTGCATTACAGACACTGAAATTAAATTACGATGTCATACTTCTACCCAGGTAGAGAGAAGGAACTGATTTCTGTTGCAAGCCTTTTGGACTGGTTGCGATCCTCTGCCAAAACCATGACATATACCAATATAGCATGTGGTAGTCGGTCTACAGGCAAAAAAGCTGGATAACAGATCAGGAGGCCAGTAACATGATTGTAGAGCAGCTTTCGAAGCATTCTCAACAGCCAACTGATGATCTAGCTGGGCGTTGGCGGTGGAGGCCCACTCAGGACTGGCAGGCATTGGACTTGCACGCAGGGCAGGGTAAAGGCTGGTTGCTGGCAGGCTGGAGTGAAGGCTGGTTGCTGACAGGCCCAGGGGCCTACTGAAGGCTAGCAGACTCAGAAGCAAACAGGAGGCTACCATGTTGAGAATCAAGATCTATCAGACACGGGGGTTAGAGCAGTGGTCAAGTCCTCTGCAATTCCAGATAGCAACACAGCAAGCATCGGCCTGGAAGAAATTTTGCGGAGTGCCATTGTCAGAGCGGCCTTGTCAATACGGGAGGTGTTGTAGTTTAGAAGCCACTGAATAGTGTGAATCACCTCATCAAGTTTGTCTGATGGGTCCATGTATGGTCAGATTGTAATGTAACAATTTGGTGAACATGGGTTTGGACTCAAAAGCAGGATTTGAAGACTAAGCAGGCAAAAAGAAAGGTAGACTCAAGCCAGGCTGGTTGCAGGCAAAAAGTCCTCATCGCCAGTGAACCGGATGCAGAACCATCAAGGCACATATCACGGTCCTCAGTCACTATTCAGTCAGAGCCACTTCTCATATTCGTCAGTTTTTTAAACTACAAACCTATCAGATTTGACTTCTTCCAAGCAATATTCAGTCAGTTTCATGTCAAGTAGAGGCACAAAAACATGACTTACACTGATGGAGTGCAGGTGGAATCAATTATAATGAATGGAGTTTATCGATAATCCACAATGCTGCATAATTTCTATTTTGCTCACCAATTTGTCTGCTGCACTGCTGCACTGCACTACTAATTGTTGTCATGTTTCTGTTAATACTGTTCTCAGTTCTATATTTATCTTGGAACTGTTAAAAAGTGATATTGTTTGATTAAAACTCTTGAGAGACCCCAGTGCCAAGGGTAAATTACAAAAGACCTGGCAGAGATTGACTGCTCTCTTACTATTGACGTTCACCAGCGGGTCATCTTGCCTGACTAGTACATCTTTTCATCTCCGAAAACATCCGAGCCAATTTCCAAGTAGGCATTATTATGACAAACCAACAACATATAAAACATATAAATGGTAAGATATTATGTAAAATCTCAAAACAACATTTGGCGACACAATAACAGTTTCAAAACAGAGATTATAACAGTCTGGCTCATATCTTCCTCCAACGTGTATGTAAAATGAATGCTGGGACACTTAAAGCCCAAGTTTACACAAGTAACCTCCTATAGTATCCTTTAATATATGGCCAGAGCAAGAACCCTTCCAGGTATTCAGTCAGTACTTGTGCTGGATGACAAGTATGTCAAAGCAAGAGGGCAGATTGAGAAAAGCCTATTGATTATCTTATTAATTCTTCTTTTTTTGTCCGTAACAAAAAACACAGCAGTTAGATTCCTTGATTCTTTGCATTTCAGTGTCACAAGGACACCCATTCACATTCAATATCAAGGTTTCACAATGGCATGTCCTTGCTATTTGTGCTGCACTAGCTGGGTCTTGGTTCCTATTTGTCAGATAAGTAAAAAAAAAAATGTTTTTCACCGCTTTTGACAGCAAAATAGCAACCAAAGAATTTCCAATGCAGCTTCTCCTTGCAAATTGATATTGCCAAGCAACATGAGTCAATCAAAACTGTGTCTCTGACCACACCGGGCGAGAGTTAAAGTCTAGATCTCCTTGAAGACCTCACACGGAATAGGCCTCTCTCCCTTTCTTCTGCTCTCTATTCCTCATTGTCTAATTCAAGTGTCAGTTTTCAGCTGGCGCCGGCGTTGACCCTTTCTTCTGCCATTGTCTCTGCTCGGTGGGGCGGGATTCCTCCTACTTAATCGTTGATCCAATTAATTTGGGAGACCTTTCTCTGCTTCTTTACAAGAATGAATGCCACTGAATAAAAATGTGCAACAAAAGAAGTAAGTTAACACAGAGCAGTGTCATTGATTGACACCGGTGCCAAAATGCCTGTGTGTTGCCATTATATCGGATCGAGTTATGGAACCTTAGCAGAGAAAGGTGGCCTTGATGAAAGAGTATGAACATGTCTAATTAACTTGTGTCAAATAAGGGTTTCTAGCTTCACACAAGTGACTCAACCACCCCGGAGCTTTTTATGGTTTTGCCTCCTGGTAGGGCTTTTTAAATGGCAGGAGCTTATTAAACTGATGTCATTTTATCTTTTTTGTTTCTGCAGCACACACCTGGCATCTCTATGCACCATTCTCTATTGGGCGCACAAGGGAAACACTTGGCTGGGCTACAGTAGGTTTCAAACTGCCACGCACTGCAGGGGGTGGTACTAAACTCTGCAAGAAGAGGTATTCCAACACTTGTCAGAATGTAACTATGCATGTCTTTGTTCAATTTGGGTTGACTTAACCTTTTTGCCTAATTGGTCATATTCCCAATGGTTCTCAAAATGCGTGCACTGTGAGTGGTTGTTGTGAAAAGACCAAATCCATAATAATTAGGATAAGACCATAATTAGCTGCCTGTAAAGTTGCACAGCTGTATACACAGAATGGTGGAGTGGAGAATCACAGACGGAGCGTTCTCTCTGTAATTCCTGGCTTCATTATTTGATCAAGCTGGCTAATTGGGAGCCAGGGTTGAATACCTTGCATGGGGCAGAAAACACATACGAACAGACTGGACTGAATCAATGGAGGGCCACATATTTCAGTTCTTCCAAGGGATTAACAGATTGTGTGTATTTTAATATATGTTGCGTCTGGATATGAATAAATCATTGGGTGTTCTGCGTCAGGGGAGATGCCTTCAAATATGTCAAAGAGGAATCCGAACTGAGATGACATGGCACTCACATGCATTCAGGTGGTACTTATGGGAAATAAGAAATGCATGTATGATGAAGTGATGGTGGTCTTTCTTTGTGGATGTGGATGATTGGAAGACCAGATTTGATATTATTCTTTTGTCCTTTTTATTAACACAGGCTCACATTCACAGGAACAATAAAGCCTTCCAGCAGACGTCATCCTAGTATGTTTCTGAATAGCTGATATGTACTTACTTGTCATGTATTCTTATGGTGTGGGTGGCGCTGCTGTTCTCCAAGGATGAATCACATTGACTTTGGTGATCCCCTGACTTTTCCTATAGGGCCATCAGTGAGGTGACATTGTTAGTTCAGAATTTAAATATCTCCACAATTTTTAGAAGGATTGGCAAACAATTTAAAGAGACACTAATGATCCCTGAGGATGTTCCACAAAGGTACATTTGTGTACTGTACAAACTGTACAGTTTCTACTCGCTGTGTGCATAGTGTCTTTTAAAATAAAACTTCCAACGTAGATTTACTTAGTTTTTAGGTTTGATCGGTTAAGTTTAGGCAACAAAAACACTAGGTTTGGATTGGGAAAATGTTGTGGTTTGTGTTAAAATAAGTATGTTTGTCACGTAACTGGGTTTAAAAAACTCAAGTAAAATATGTCCATGATTAAGGTTAGTTTCACACGAGCCAGGAATAGTGCTCTCTTGGTTGAAAGTCAGTGTTTGTTTAACCCATCCATCCATTGTTTGACCCATCCATCCATTGTTTGACCCATCCATTCATTGTTTGACCCATCCATCTTCAACTTCAACCAGAAGCCCTATGTGTACTTTCTCACTATTTATAATCCAATCATAATAACGATGCGGATGGGTTTTTATATTGGAGGTAGTTGAAAGCCCGATAAGTCCCCTAGAGACTCTTAAGGATGCCTCTGTGCATTATTATCAGACTCCTTCGTGTGTAGAGCAGCAACAAGGACATCACAATGCAGCTTCTCCTCGGGTTAGGTTACCCTGTAAAGAACACCATCAATTTTCCATATATATATATATACAAAAGCAACCAATGGGCATACATATACATATGATATAAGTCTACTTTATATTGTAGACAACACCATAATCACTGAATAAAGGGATATGGCTGTTAACTGCTTCGTACCACTAAACAGGGGGAGCCAGTTCACAACATTCTTCATAGACTGCCCCAGGGAGTCTAGAGGCGACTCTGACTCTGTCAATAACAGTAAAAGAATCCCGTCACACCCACATTCATGAAAAGCCTTTTGTCTTGACCTGCAGGAGTCTGAAGTTAATTTGAATTTTGGAGTTAATGAGACTTTTTCAAGCTGAGTTCATTTGGTCTCCATTTTGACAACCAGGGGCATGCCTACAACTGATTAGTGGTAGTCTGTTGTGAGACAAGCATAGCAGCATCAGTTTGTCTCCAGCTACAAAACAACACGTTTAATCCTTCTTTTTGCATTGTTTAACCACATTTCTTTCACTTGATATGGCACAAAATATGAGCTGACATAAATATGGGATGTATGACAATAAATATATATACTGTATATATACTGTATATATATTATTCTTATCTTAAATATTTAATTTAATGTCAGCTCATATTTATAATATGAATTATAAATTACTATAACCATTTTTTTTTTATTTCTCATGCAGATTACCATCAAATTGACATTTGTTTATTTATTAGAAGTAAGGACCCCTTCACTATATAATTAATTGTATCGAGCTGTTTCAAGGCCGGCTTCAACCACAGGTCCTTTCCCTCTGCACATTTGTTTTCTGCCTCCATCATTAACAGCAATGACTGTTTCTTCTTGTTTGAGTAGACAACACAAGGTAGCCAAAGGGACGCCAAGTTGTGTCATGTTGGTTTGTTTTTGGCAGTTTGCAATAAGCTTTAAGGAAGCTATGTTTTTCATTGAGAGGAAGTGACAATTTCTTTCTCTCATGATTTTAATGTGCATGCAACACCAGCCTCAGGTAGCCAGCCGGAAGCAGGTGGATTATGGAGAATCTAGTAAGAGAATTACTGGATTTAAAGAAACTTTCTCCATATGTCATTTCATGTTTGAAAATACCCAAAATGAAAACTTTAAGCGGACTACTTGATCTCTATAAGCACATTATTTAAGCGGCATTTGAATGGAAATTATTCTATCAAAGAAGCCGTGATCTTCCACTGTATGACCATGCAGTTGAAGTGATGATAGCTAGTATTTTAGTGTGAGACCTGCTGTAGAGAAATCCACAGGAAAACAGGATATATCTAATAATGAGTGCACCCTGTCTCCCCTCTCCCAGCCACGTGTCCCTGTGACTTCCCTCTAAGTGGCTGCAGGTGAGGGTGCACAATTAATCCCGTCTTTGCCATTTTGGTTTGAGTGGGCGGATAAACAAGCGGCGTACAGTGCGACTAATTGTACCATTACCACAAAATGGAAAGTGCAGGAGGGGTAATCAAGCAGCTTTGTAGCAAATACCATGCCACAGAAATGTCACTGTTCTGTCTGATGATGTTTTGACGTCTGAAAGGCTGCCACCCCACCAACACCACCTGCACTGCTCGGGAGGAATAAAAACATAAACAACGTTTTTGCCAGTGGACATATGATAAGCTCTTTTAACATTTAATTAGTAACAATAATAGCAATTGTAGATATCAACTATTTTTTAGTTAGAATTATAAGCCAACATATCCATAATATAATTTTGACTTGCTAGTCGAAACGTTCATTGTAGCTTAACTTAATTACAACTTTTAACTTTTTTCAGCTTTTACCATTGACTTCTAATTAAACTCAGTTACAGATATTTATAAGTGGACTTAAGTCGAGTTTTGACATGTTATAATGTCAGACAGCATATTCATGATTCCATTTTGATAGATGCAATTCTGATTAATGATATGTACAACTCAATTTAGGGATTTAGAGCATCATATATATAGCATAATATAGCATCAAACAAATATTATCTATGCAAAGTTACATTGGAGTAATGTCTACCTGAGTAGAGAATTAAGTCACTCTCTGGGCGACTGTGGATCAGTGGTGAGCAGGGTCGTCCTTCAATCAGAGGATTGTCGGTTCGATCCCCGGCTCCAACTAGCCAATGTCAATGCGTCCTTCGGCAAGACACTTAACCCCAAATGTCTCCCGTAGCCTACGGTGTGTGAATGATGTATGAATGTTAGCTACTCCTGATGGGCAGGTGGCACCTTAGCCCCTCCCATCAGTGTGTGAATGATGTCATGTAGTGTTAAAGCGCTTTGAGTGGTTGGAAGACTAGGAAAGTGCTATACAAGTACAGGGCCTTTTACCATTCCCTCTGTGTGTGTTGTATTCGGAGCTTCTCTGTGCTTTGTTGACATAGCCGGGCCGGCCTCATATGGAATTTAGCACTGTTAACTGTGAGCCGTCGGCTCAGCCGTCTCCATGTTAAGGCAATAGATATTCTCCGAATTCCATGTTGAGGACCTTTAAATTATAGATATCATAAATGGGGGACTGCACAGTGGTGTAGTGGCTAGTACTGTCACCCCACAGCCAACTCCTCTGTGTAGAGTTTGCACGTTTTCCCCGTGGTAGCATGGGTTTCCTCCCAAAAACATCTTAGCATCTTAGGGTTAATTGGAGACTCTAAAATTGCCTGTAGGTGTGAATGTGAGCATGAATGGTGCCCTGCGATAAACTGGCGACCTGTCCGGGGTGAACCCTGCCTTCGCCCAATGTCAGCTGGGATACCCTAAAAAGGATAAGCAGTTTGGATAATGGAATGGAATATCAATATCATCAGTGTATGAATGGGTGTGAATGGGTGAATGATGACTAGTAGTGTTAAAGCGCTCTGAGTGGTCGGAAGACTGGAAAAGCGCTATACAAGTACCGTCCATTCAGTCCCATTCCTGTGATTGGTGTATTGTCAGTGACATGAACAGGCATAGGGCAAATTCACTGAGTCTAAATGTATCCCCTATGAGAGGTACAGTATTAATATTTCACATCATGCTGCATTTATTCCCTCTCTTTTCTAGCACTAGATCTCCATCAGTGACACTGTGTGAGATTGTTACACAAGGTGGTAGCGCCCCGGCAAACAGGGCTCTCTTACCTAGTCTAGCACCTCATTTACTTAATGCACACCCTTGGAAAATGTGATTACATTAGCTGGCTATATTGCAAGCATTGTACTGTAGGTATGGTAAATAATGCAATCTGATGGAGGATGCGGGTTGCCTTATAATAAAAAGAAAGCCATGCTTCTAATGCTGTGCTCACCCTGAGAGGGACAAAAGCATCAAAAAGGTCCAGTGTTGTGGGCTACATTGTCGGCGAGTCGCTATTGCAGTGTTGCTCAAGCGCTCGTTGTTGAAGTTATGTTGTTAAAAACGATGAGAACAGGCTCATAGCATGTTTTTAGACGAACAAGGTGAAACAAAAACATGATTGGTTGACACTTCACCATGTCATTCACAGTTGAGACCAGCTCAACTTTGGTCAGGAAGCGTGTCACACCCGTCACGCAGAGATAAGGGTCGGGCGGAGGATTCGCTGTCTGGCTTTGACAGCAGAGATATGTTGGATATTTGATAGTGGATTTACAGAGTTGGAACAAGGTTACTCTAATTACTCTAGAACAAAGTGTTGGACAAACAAAAACTAACCTTTCTTTCTCACACGCTGCTGCTTACAGAAAAATAGAGCTGTTCTCTGTGGCCACCCTAATACCCTAGAGGAGTCATGGCAGTCAGCTACAGAATGACAACAGGAAGGAGTCAGCAGACTGTAGAGACAGGAAAGAAGGTCTCCCGACCCTTTGGGGGGGCCCATCGCTACTCAGTATGATGAGCAGACAAAGTGAAGGGAGGAGTGATTGGGGCTGTGCGAATGGAGAAAGGTTAGAGATCTTCCTTCTGGGACCACAGAACAGCATGAGTGAAGCATTACATCCTCCGTCTTTCCTCCCTCTCCATCAAGCTGAGATGTGGCTCAGATCATTTGACCTCTCAGCATGGGCCGGGCAGCAGCTAATTAGTGGCAGTCTGTCTGTCTCTCTCTTTCTGAATCTTCCTGAAACAAGTCATAACATGAACTAAAATGAGTCCGGAGTTGCGGAATACAAATCTGATTATACTTAGTGTATATACACATGAAAATCTGAGTGTAAATGCACCCACGATGCATTCATGCAATGGATTCAAATCTGACTGCTGTGACATTTTCTGTTCTGCTACATCTCATCTGCCTAAACCTGGGCTTGAGGATAACACATTTGAACAGGAAATATGTGGTACTAGAAATTTAGAGTTTAAGGGATGTAAGCCTGGTAGGGTCTAACAGAAAAATGTTAAACTTTGAATTGAAATCGTCACATACACACAGGTAAATATATAAAAATTCACCCGAAGCATTTAGGAGCAATGGGCTACTGTGAAGTGCCTGGGGAGTTCAGTTCTCACTCGAGGACACTGACATGTGGAAAGAGGAGCCGGGGATGCCTTGATGCTATCAGGTTTCATGATGGGAGTGTTTTATTAATTTTTGACTCATACTAGTGACTGAACATCAGGATATCTCGGCCTCTGCTGCTTAAATTTTGACCACTCTTATATTAAAATCTGGCTCTTTTGAGTCTCCTAACGTTATGGTCATGTGATACTAAATGGTGTGTCCATTTAAGAGGAGGTTGCTGGTGAACAGGTGTTGCTGTTACGCACCCCTCCACCTCTCCATCTCCGCCCAGTCTTCTCAGCTCCATCAGCTTCATCAACTCATCATTCTATCAGCCTCATCACCACCACCAGGTCTGGACTCCATGGGGGGATCTATCTTGTTGCTGATCGGGGCAGACGGCCCTCAATTTCAAATCTCCCTGTAGAGTCTAAGCTCCAAAGACTCTGTCAAGACTTTATCATCATATATTATCTATTAATAATAAACAATGATCTTTTCTTTATCTGACAGGTGTCTCCTGATTGAAATACAGCTGGGAATCGTTCCATGTCGATTTTTCCATCAAGTTGCACTGAATCACTATTGAGAGGCTGACAAACACAAGAGGGCGAAGGCATCATAGGCGTGCTATGTAAAGGGAGACCTGACGCACTAGTATATGCTGGGACCACGATGGTTATGTTAGTGCTCAAACAGAATTTCCACCTTCACCTTCAGTGATGACATCAATAAGTCAGTGAAAGACATATTTCCAATCTAAGAGATTGACAAGCAGTACATGAACTGTGTGACAAAAAAGGTAAAGAAAACAATATTCAGGCAGAAATCAAAAAACTTTTTCTTCAGTGTGTTTCGAGCATCTATTACTCACACCCAGGCAGTATTACTAACAGTGATTCTGACTGTTGGGGTAAAAACAGGGTGTTACTGTGTAAAATACATCATGGTTTTCATCATGTACTCCAAATGGTTCACAAGCAGCATAAAATTGACTTTGGTTATACCTAGGATAGGCCCTTGAGGCTAATGTTACAGGAATGCACAGGAATGATAAGAGAATGACTTACTAACTGTTTTTTCCTTATATATTTTGAATGGTGCCATGGCCCCAACTTTGGCCAAGGAGGCATCAAAATGGTCTTGTGTGTGGCGAGAGTGCCACCAGAAGCAAAGAGAGGGAGTTTGTGCTATTGCCCAGAGTTTTAGTTGATAACAAACTCAAGAAGTGGACACCAATTCCTACATATGCCTGTGTGCAACACAGGTCTAAGGTAAATGCAAAATTACTAGTGTCCATATAAATTACAACACTCTCGAAGGCTGACCACTGACCAATAATATTGTACTTTAATTTTGAGCGAGAGAGACCTTGACTGAAACAATGTGGTGGCCTTCAACAGTGATAACGCCAGGGTAATGAAAAGTCGGATCAAAGAGATCCAGCCATGCCTCCTCAACGTAGATTATATTTGTCATCTGGTGCAGCTGGTAACAGGGTGTGGCATCAAAGCTCCTCACCAGCCAAATGAAGAGGTCTTAAGCAACCTATATGTAGCTTTGACATAGATATCGCACATTACACTTGCACATAAGAGTCATTATGGTCTCTGAGGCACGGTTTGACTAATTTTGGATCCCATTTTGGTTCCTTAACTTTTCAGTTTTAAACACATTTATTTCATCCTTTTTTTGTAACTTAACTAAACTTTAGTGCCAAGCAATGTGAACTTCAGAAGTTCAGAAATTCTGAAGCTTCTCAGGTACTGTGCAGCAAGGTGGCTCAGCCTGCTGCTCAACAGGTGGAATGCACCACAGGCATATCAACACACAAGGATGTGGAGAAGCCTGGTAGGGTGAAGATGCTGGCATGCCATTTAGCCAGCATGGAGACTTTTGTCGAAGAAGTTTGTCTTTCTCTTCCTCTCCCAGGCTCTTAAACCACTAGCAGATTTCAATGTTGCGTTTCAGGTGAGCTTATCATCAGTGATTGAATGTGCTCATGTTTTGGTGAACAGTGAGCTGATTGTATCCATTTGCAAAGTATTCTCAGGACAGTTAACGATGCTCATTATTGGGGCGACTGTGGCTAAAGCGGGTCGTCCTTCAGTCAGCGAATTGGTGGTTTGATCCCCGGCTCCACTATGCTCCTGCAGGCTGTCCGTGTGGTGTATGCATGGGTTTGAATGTTACATAGTTCTGATGGGAAAGTGGCACCCTGAATGGGTGAATGACATGTAGTGTTAAAGCGCTTTGAGTGGTCAAAAGACTAGAAAAGTGCTTTACAAAGTACAGACCATTTACCAAGTCCATGTACTGTATGGCAGGCTTGTGCAATCAAGGACTCTTGTGTGACCTTATGCCATTGCGTATCCAGTTGCCATCTTTCTTAGAGAGGATGCACAAAGATTCTTGGAGGACAACATGATCCCAAGGATGTTTAATTAAGTAGGCTTTAACTTAACCTATTTTTTAGGCCTTCGCACGAAAAAAGCATGCCCATACTAAAAACAGTACAACTCTGCAACCACAAGGTCTATTTGAATAATGTTGGTGTTATTATAATGGTAATAACTGTGAGATGTATGTGAGATAAATATCAGTATTTATGTTACTGGTTAAAAGTAAATGAAGATGGAACACAGAAAAAATTAAAATATTTCAGGTTCGCCTAAAAAAAAAAAAGCACTTTCAGGATGATCATCACTATGAATAATGCAGTTAAAGGTTTAAAACTCTTCTAAATAATATGCACAATATGTGAACACTCTCTCTGCACAGTTTGACTTTGATAAAGTGTAGCAGAAAAAAAATTACATAGTTTTTAGTACAGACAGGTCAGGCGAGGTCTTTGAAAATTAGGATTTATTGAATAATTACAATTTTAATTTTTATGTACCAAACTATATATTTCACTTATTTTTTTCACTAATGATGTTAATATATCCATATACAGCAGTAACATACACAATGCAAAACCAAAATATAGTTTTTTGCTCTGAAAACCCCCTACAAATCATATTTTTGTTCTCAAAAACAGAGATTTGCAATTTCCAGACTCTGAGAATTTGCATTTGAACGTCTCACAGGGATGAATGGGACCGCTTTCGAACCGTCTCAGCCTTTAGAATGCAGGGAAACCGGGCGAAATGAGATTGACAGCACTGTTAGCCAATAAGAGTCAGTCAGGCCAAGTTTATGCTAATTTGATTGCTGCCATTGACAAGAGTTCTACCATCCCCCACAGGGGGAAATCTGGGTATACAAAGCCCCGGAAACATTTGTTTTAAAGCAGAGTGTTTCTTAGTGTTGTTTATTTGCGTTCGTTTGTGTGGTTGCAAGCCTATGTAGCATACAGCTAACTCGCGGTAGGTTGACATATGGCGAGCGAGTCCAGTTGCTGGCGAGATATGAATATGAATATTTGGTTATGCATTTGGTTGGTCTTGTTTAGTTGTGTTTGGAGCATGTAAAAATGGCTTGCATGATCTTGTAGCCCGGGCTTTGCTTGTTAATCTGATATGCTACATCATTATATTCATTCTTGATTAGTGTCTTCTCTCCCAGGGGTACCACTAAATTTTACCAAGGTGTACCCCGAAAGCCCCTGGCTCAGGGGGCCTCGGAGAGAATTAACTGAAATCCCATCATACAATGGCTGTAATTGTTAAACTGATCATCTGTCACAGGGCAGTTGAAGAAGCTTACTAAATTGATGTAAACCATTTTGTTCATACCACAGAGCAATACATCATGACAGAGAAGAGAACTCTACACTGTAACAAACACAGTTGAATACAGTTAAATACAGCAAAAGGTGACGCCTTGGAAGAATAGTCCATCCTGCTCCTGTGGTTCACTGAACAAAGTAACATGGATGTTATCAAAGTCAGCTTTACCACGTGAAGTCATTTTGTGTTGAATTTACAATGTATTGTATTGATTATTTGCCGATAACATGACTTGTTGCTTTCAGCTAACTTTAGCTAGCATACCGTAACGTTACTCTCTTGAGTGACAACATTTGATATCGTTATTTTTATGTCGAACCGCATTACCAGCGAGAGTTATTTAATTTTCATAGACAACGGAATGAATTTCTCAGCAATTGAATCAAAGTAAGTTGAGTTTTAGCCAACGTTAGCATGGTGTTGATGTTGTAAAATCTAACTCAGAAATTATATTTGTTTATTCCAATGGGATTCAGTATTAAGTGCAAATACTCTTTACATACCACACCTAATATATTTATATTCATTTTTAGGCGCTTTATTGGTCTCAAACCCGAAAAGGGGGACCAAGGCCATCTAGGGGAAAGTGGTGTCCAAAAAGACAGGGAAGCTGTTCCAGAAAACAGCAGCAGCTTTGAACCCCTATGTGGACACCCTTATAAAAAAACTCCTGGACTTTGAGTGGGGCTTTTTGTAGCCCACTGAACATCTCCACATAGAAGGAAAGAGAGAGAGCCCACACTGCATCCTGGTGTTCTTTTTTCCTTTCAAGATAACAAGTTTCAAAATTGTGTTCAGTTCAGTTCTATCCAGTTGTCTCAAATGTGCAGTTCAAGATTTGCTCTTTTACTCACTTTTTATTGCACTAATGACCATAACTCATAAAAAAGTGATATACGAGTTGTATATAGATTGTTGAGAATCTGTTTAACATGATTCAGTGTTCTGGTCTGATTGTATTGTACAAGAATGTAACTACTTAAAATATTTTTTGCAACTGAAAATGCATTTGCTTTAATGAATGCAATTTTATATGGTGCTGTTATTTGTATTTTGCAAAAATGTGATCACTGTAAAATTGTCAGTTGTTGAATGTGTTTGAAACTGCATTGGCTTTAATAAAAGTTTATTATTGTAAGGCCATCTCTTGTCTGAGTCGTTTCTATGCTATCAATTTTCAGGGGTTTTATTTTGAAATGTAACATTTTGAAATCATTAGCTTCTAGCAGTGTCATACTGTAAATATACATTCCACAGTACTGTAATGCATTTTACAGTATGAACTGTTCATGGACAATGCAGTAGGAACACTAAAATAACAGTATAATGCCTTTTCTGTACAGTACTGTCATATTTTTTTTACAGTATTAAACAGTTGTTATAAATTACAGTAGGTATGCTGTGGAATTACAGTTGAATGTTGGAAGCTGTAGCTGCCAGCTGTTTACTGTAATTTGCAGTGTACCCTTTGCTCACTCCTATCCTGCAAATTGTAATATTGTATATTAAATAGTTTATGGGTCAAAAATGATATACATCGAAACTTTAAAATGCAAACCTTCAATGATAATCATTATACCGTCATCTCTCATGAGGCCTGAAGTAAAAAGGGAAAGTACAGTTTGCAGTATTTCACAAGAAAAAACGCAAACATGAGAGAAAAGTCAGAAAACTAAGCATAATGTGGAAAAGACATATTTTTCTGTTTTATTATTTCTTTTAACAATCCTGTAACCCCTGAGATTAATCTGACCCCTGGATTGGGAACCACTGATTTATATCATGCTGGGAAGTAAAATACAGGAGGATTATAACGGCATGAGGGCAAAGAAAAGAAAGGACTGATAACAGAGTCAAAGGAACAGGTAGAGTCAGTCACACCGGGGCGTAAAAGAGCAAGAACATTATGTATTTATAGAAAAATATACTGCGCATATTAGCCCCTGTGATATAGGATCCCAATCCGAGTTCAAATTGCAGGATTTCAACTTTGATTATGTTTCGTTTCACAAGCGACTCATCATCTTATGAGGGGGTGGACTCGTGACAAAATTGATTGGCTTTATTGACCCAGAAATCGGGATTTAATATTAAGAAAAAAAGCTTTTACGAACCAATATTACTCATGTCTGCATGTCACCCACTCATAATAAAACCAGCCAAAGACGACACATCAAGCTGGAGGGAAGGGAAAGAAATGAAAACCAACAAGAGAACACTCGCCCACCACCAATTTTCGGGTGTCATGCTTGCAGTTCTTTGATGTCTCAAGTTTGCCAAATAAACATTCTGTCTGTTCACTCTTTGAAATGATTTATGTCTGCACCATGATGAAAAGGGTTTTGAGGAGTCTACCACTGTGTGGGCTGCTGCTGCCCACCTCTGTAGCTGAATGTTCTGTTAAAGCTCTGTGCTCCAGCATTCAACTGAGATTTATTCAGAAATCCTGTTGACCTGACATGAAAGGGGCTTCAAACGTTAACATTTGTCAAACAACGGTTCATATTATATCTTATGAAAAGTGATTCTTTTTTGTGCGTCAAATATCCAGCAACACAGTACATTTTTGCTCATTACGTGCATACAGTCCTTAAAAATACACTTCTGTCTTCACAAGGAACCACTTGTTTAGCTTTAGGCTACATTCACACTGATATGTTTCTGTTTTAAAACGGGGTTTTAAAAAGAAAACGATCTCCGTCCACACCGCATTGCAGCATCGTTTTAGAAATTATTTCTATCACATGACTATTCACGTACACTGGGTATGCCGGTGCCGGTGTAAACAGGAAGTAGATTGGTTGCTTAGTTACAGAAAATACGTGTATTATTGTACTCTTTAATAATAACAGGTTGTGCTTGATACTTAAGATCTTCCTCTATATACTATAACATCTATTTTTTATTTTTATCAGACTTAGTTACAAGGCTGCAGGTCTTGTTCTAACTATCTCTCTCTCTCTCTCTCTCTCTCTCTCTCTCTCTCTCTCTCTCTCTCTCTCACACTCACACACACACACACATACACACACACACACACAAATTACTTTAAAATGAACACTTACTAATCAAAGTTTATTAGTTTATTGGTCAATAAATTTGGTCAACACACGTTTCACTTGTTTCCTCGGTTTCGTTGTCTGTTGTAACACCCGTAGCTCAGTCCCTGTCATACTGGAGAGTATTTATGCTTTTGTTGGTCTACAGTTACTTTGTGAACTTCACAATAGTTGTGCAGAACCAAATAATTATTGATGAGAAAAGGAAAGTCTTCTGTTTTGTGTCCATCACCCTCGTTGAAGTTGCAAATCGTGACTTCAAACGTCTGCTCCGATAACAGCTTACTTCCTTCCTATATAGACAGTAGTAGCATTAGAAAATTCAGAATTATACTGCAAACATCTACTAGCATAGACAAAAAGGTCATCAACGCCTGTAATCTGTTATCCATGTTGAATTACCCTGGTACTCCATCAGTAATCAAGGCTGTTGTTCCTTCCAGGGAAGGACACGTCGTGTCTGCTGAGACCCAATCAAGTAGAGAACGTTTTACAGTAGGTAAAACGTTGGTGATCTTAAACTCCGGAGTAGTGTGGATGCTCAATATAAATGTAGCAAAAGTTATGCATTTCACAACTAAAACGTAGTGACTGTGGATCAGTGGTGAGCAGGGTCGTCTTTCAATCAGAGGATCGGTGGATCAGTGTATGAATGGGTGAACGATGTCATGTGGTGTTAAAGCGCTTTGAGTGGTGGGAAGACTAGAAAAGATCGAGACAAGTACAGGTCCATCCATTCCATTTAGTGAGGCTGTAGCCTAAGAAAAAGATCACGCTCTCGGTTAAAATAACTATGGAAGTAGCATTACTTAACGTGACAAATAAGTCAACAGTGACTTCTGGTTCCACATGGGAGCACAAGTGTGCCTCTTGAACTGGAGGGGGCTGAAACATAGAGGCAGAAGATCATTCATAAAATATTTTTTCTTCTTTAGGGCAGGCAGGGAAGTGGTGGTGGGAGGCAGAGGACTCCTGCTGTTCTCTTCTATTAATTTAATGTAATCCAATTTTCTCATGTTAATCTCTGATTGGTTAAAACACCCAAAATGACGCTCCTAAAGAGGGCCACCATGGCAATCTACAGCCAGAATGCGATATTGACAGTCAGCAGTTTACTGACAGCCCATGTGGCACATCACACACACATAATCTAGATCCTGCAGTGATTTTTTTCAAGAAGTTTTGTAAGCCATTGTTTTACTTCTTCATTTTACCATGGAACATGAGAAAGTAGAGATAAGTAGCCAGCTACTGTATTAATAATAATTATTATATTAAATAAGTCTTGTTGAGGGTGCTTTTCAGATAAAAGATTTTACAGAACAAAAATAGAAAACAAAAATTCAAACCCATGTTAGCCCCTGTTCTGAACCCACCCATCCACCCTGACCTCGTCCCTATATGGAGTTTGTCGCTCTTTACACTTCCAGGGTGACAATTTCATGGATTACATAGGAATTGACTCACCACGAGATGCCACACAATCGCACACACTGTTCCTTTAAAACTGTTACAAGATTGTCATCTATCATAAAAGTGTCGGGAATGATTAGAGAATGTGTTAATAATGTCACCATTAGGCTACATTTGCTGCAAATTTGACGTTGACAGGATAATGGTCCATAGACTCTGAAAATCCAATTAATTGTCATTATAGATCATGTCAAATTCATATGTTTGTTTTTTTACCTAATGAGAAAAAAAACACAGCCGGTTTAACTTTTTGTTTACATTTGGATCCCTGATTGTCCTTTTAACCTGACATGAGGGACTATATGATGAAGGAGAGCCTGCACAGCTCATCCAGGATGTGCCCTGGCACCTCTCTGTCTGACCAACAAGGACGCAGCAGTATTTAATCAAATTAGCCATGAATTTACTACAGCGTATGCAAGGTCTCTACTTCATCGGCCATCTGAAGAGTCGTAAAACCCAGGCAGGGGAGAGGGCAGGATGGAGGTAACCGCACTGGGGCTGCAAAGTGTCTTAAGTGGTATAAAAAAAAATTCCCATGCCCCATTAATTTTCAAATTAAGCACTGCCTGCCAGCACCCATTTTGTCCTTTGTCATAAAGGGATTGACGTGGAGGTTACTGCCGCCTGTCTTTATGTGTCCAACCCTTCGGGGCTTGTCTCGATCTGCTCCCTCGGGCTGCTTTTGTCTCTGTACGTCCCGGTGCTCCCGCCAATTAGCATGCTGTGTTAGCAAGCATGCACCATGCAGGGCTGAATATGCCCAAACCTGCCTCTTAGATTTCCATAATTGCACTGTGGCCTCATTATCTCATCTAGCTAACCAAGTGCTTGTGCAAAAGGCCGTGTGGATTAGTGTGTGTGTGCATGCGGTGTTCGTGCTTGTTTTTGCTTATGCCGTGCAATAAATTACATCAGCTGGTGAAGTCACCGCTGTTGCTCTGCAGGGAGGACGTACAGCTTCCCGAAAAGTACTCTGACCTTCCATCCAGTAAAAAACGGAGAGTTGGTTTGCAGCACTGAGTGCAAACTGGCTGGCAGCAGTGTGCTTATGATTCATTTTGGATGCAGAGAGGTGGGCAAATGGCACTGATTGTCTCTTAGCGGTTCATTAAGCAGCAATAAGGTCGAGCATTAGCCCCCAGCCATATGATATTCATGGCTGCTGATACCACTTAGCCCAACATCTGCCTCTGCTGCTCATGTCAAAGTCGATCTTTAAACAAGCCAAATCAATATGCCAAAGATAATCACATAGCACTAGAATCATGGTCTGACAGCAGGCTGAGGCAATACCTGTCTCTGTGTGGGCCTCACACACAAAGAGGCCAATCCAAGGGTTGCTGTGGGTAAATGTTTGGCTTAGTATCCACATATATATGATTACAACACCGGGCCTATAGAAAATGGCAAGGGAAGATCAGACCACACGTCATCATTAAGTCATTAGAAGAGTAAGTATAGAGAAATTATGAGAGCATAGGGTTAGACAGAATACATATACAGTATATGTCTAGAAGCTAACCAGATTGAGCTTGATTTATCCAACCTGCACATCTCCACCCTGTAAATGACTTACCTCATAAATGAGTTTTCATAATCAATAAACCATTATTGTTCTGTATATTTGTGTAGAAGTACTGTAAACTCAAATGGAACAGTATTTTCTATTTTGATGTAGAAAATCCATTATGTTTCATAGTGTTAATGTTTCAACATTTGGGAATACAGCTGTTCAATTTGTTTCAACACCAATCATATGTCATTAGCTAGAGTCAGGACAGAGTTAGCCTAGCTTAGTATAAAAACTCAAAACAGGGGTTTGCAGCTAGCCTTGCTCTGTCCAAACGTAGTAAAAATAGACCTACCAACACTTCTAAAGCTTAATGATTGAAAAGGTATCTTGTTTTTTTAACCCTAACACAAACCGCGATGTTAAAACTACAATTGACGGTTGTCAGATGACAACATGCTGAAACTATTTAATGATGAAAAACAGCATGGGCTCTGAAAGTCTTGTAGCTTTTGAAGAAAATCTGTATGGAAATGGAAACATTTTATAAAAAGTCCTCAGTTGCGTAAAAAAAGTTAGGCGCTGTTTTGTTTTTTTACCTCTGACAAAAAAGAGTTAATGGAGTATTTATAGATGGATTGTTTCTGCTGTTGGCATATTTTCGGTTATTACCATAATGTATAAATTCTTGGCTTAGGAGAGCATGAACCATGGGTAATAGCTGACATGAAAATGGCCATGGCTTCTTTTTTTGTTTCCTGTTTGGTACTTCAACTTTGTCAACGATGATGATGATTAACCGCATGTCCTACTTACATTGAATACATTTAATAAACTAAACATATTCTTCTTGCATGTCTGATTAGTGGTCGGCCACTAGGTTGCTACCTATGGAGTAATTTTCTAAGCTAACCAAGTAGTTTTGTTGCCTAAACTTTACCACCACTTTACACCGTTAACCACGTGTTACTACGTTAACCGCCATCGTTTCACAACATTAACCACGTGTTACATCAACAGCCGCCACTTCACAATGTTAACCACATCAAGTCACTAAGCAAAAGGATTCTTGCTCTGTTCCTTCTCTCCAGCCACAATCCCTATTCCCCTTCTCCCTTCATCACCATTTCCCGTCCATCCACCATATGTCTTCCCGTGGGCCGCAGCGACTGCTACCAGGGATTTTCTCCCATCCCAAATCAGTGAATAAATCTGGTAAATAGTAGCAGATGATTTACAATTAAAAAAATACTCTTGAAAGAAGTGTAGCTAAGGCTTTTTTGGGGAGGGCTGTTCTGACACGATAACTTGCGCTGATGTACCAAACCAAAAATGGAAAGGTGATTGGATGTGGTCATGTTAGCACAAGAAAATAAATAAATAGCATTCATCTTTGATCCAGTTGAAATTGCAAGGCCCTTTCACCTCCTTTACTCTGAAATTGAATCCTAAACTCTGATGGGAGGAAATATGCTCTTGAAGGAGAGGGGAAAAAAAGTAAAAAGATACGTGGAGGGAGAAAACACACTCCATTAAATCAATTAAGTCTGCATGCTGCAGGAGCCTGGGCAGGAGGATAATTACTTAGGGAGAGTGATCAGAGACTAATCTAATGATGATGCCCTTTGCTACCCACTACCAGACTTGATGAAGCCGCACTCCCGCGGGATTGGGCCTTGGCTGTGAAACTGAGGAAACACACACACACATGACGGGCAAGTAAGGGGGGGGGGGACTAATAATTAAACAAGTTTAAATTAGCGGGAATGAAATTAAAATGTCATGTATATTTTATCTATGCAGCCCAATATCACAAATCACAAATCCTCTGTCCTTAAACCCTCGATTCAAGTTAGAAAAATCTCTCAAAGAAAAAATATTTAACACGGAGAATATGGAAGACACCTCAGAAACAGCAACAGTGGAGGGATCCGTCTCCCTGGATGGACAGACATGCAGTAGATGCTGTGTGTACAGAATACACCAACATAATAAAATCACAGTTGTAAACGTATGAAGAATGGATCCAGGAGGATGATGAGCAACTTCAGGTGTCGCCAAACAGACCTGAGTCACATGACCTCCACTCCATCATGGAGACCTGGGCCCTGTACTCCTTAAATCCAGCGAGGGTTTCTCAATCTGGCTACGAGCATGTTCACATAAAAGGGCCGGTGTTTGCAGCATGTGGTAAATCACAAATTGTTTAACACCATTCCACTGACAGTTGGTGATGAACAGAATAAAGCATCGAGCCAGAAAAAGCAGGGAAGAAGAATTCTGCAAGCTGGGAAACATGGATGTAAACAAAGCAGATTTAAGCCCCTTGATTGCGTGATATTGAGTTATATAAATAAGATTGACTTGACTTGAAATTTACTTGATGAGAAATATTTTTAAAAGGATAGGAAGGAAATGCATTCAACACAAGTGTTAGACGTCAAAGATGCACACAGCACATTTTAGTGGTGTATATTGAATGTTAAGGAATTTTTTGATTACAGAAAACTCTACGGGGCACTTTTAAGGTGGTGTTGATCTTGAGCCACACATAAACACGTATAGGGTTTTTTTCATTGACACTTACGGCTGTGCAGAGTCAAACTAAGTCAAGCCAAGTCAGCAAATATGTGAGAAAAAGGGGCTATAATGACAGAAAACTGAATTCAGAATTGAAACACTGTAGCTAAAAGTGGTCAGTAGTGGTTTCCAAAATAATGGTAAATGTATTATAGGGAAAAAGAAAGCAGATAAAAAGTGTGCATTGAGGCGACTTTAATAACTCCAGGAAATTCTCAGTGTGCTTGTGAGAGCGCGAGAGCATGTAAATATGAATATTGAAGTGTGCTGACAATGCTGACTCTTTCTACCACCTATCCAGACTGTCCACTTTTTACTCATACTTTAACTTCTGCCTGCAGTTTGTCCTGTTGGCATTACACGTTTGTTAATTATTACCATACCTGAAGACGTGATGACAAAACGTTTCTTCCTCTTTTGAAAGGAAAGACAACATCTTCACTGTGGAAATCATGCCATCCGCTGTATTTTGCTCTGGGCCTAGTGTGAATTATTAAGACAGGGAATGGGTTTCACTGTGCAAAACATGACCTCTAATGTCTGTCCATTAATGAGACATAACTACTATTGTTTTCGGCGTGGTATTGGCTCCTTTTAAAGTGTTTCTGGGTTAATGCTGCTGTGATGGTACTGTGTACTGCTCACCCCTTTTTAAAGTAAAAAAAAAAGGTTTTGCAGGTCACACACTTTGGTGATTTCTGTTGCAGTCATGTGATTTGGTGCCTGGCATATCTTCATTTTAAAAAGTGCATAATTATCAGAAAGGTGATGCAATTGAGAATGACCACATGGTGTCCAGCACTTGAACTGAGCATTTCATCTTCTGTAAATGGAAAGCAGGAGAGGACGTTTTTGATGCACTAAATGCCTCATTGAAGCTGTCTGTCTCTCTACATTGACTTTGCCTGCCTGTGAACTGCCTTGTTGTTTATTCTCTTCCTGCCTGGTGAACGGCTAATACTCCCTCTCTCCCCTCTTTCTCTCTGTTTCAGCCAGCATGGAGAAGACAAGGATTATCCCTCCAGAGGATTTACACTTGACAGAGAGCGGGGTGCTTTTTGAACTTTCACTGACTGAAGCCTCCTCTCACTCCCAAGCTGTTCACGAGGCACGAGTGGCTCAGACATATGAGCGAAGAGGATGATGTCAGAGATATAGAGAAGAGAAAGACATGGAGGGAGAGAAGGCTCAGTAAGTGAGGCGGGAGATAAACAAGAAGAGGGCTTCTGCTTTGGAAGCAGTCACCTGGTCCAGTGAGGTTTAATTAAATTGAAATGGGAGATGCCTTCAGCATTTACTCCGTGTCTTCCTTGCTATTCATGATATTTTCCAGAAAAGGCAGCGCACTGTATTCACAGTTTACATCGGGACGGCTTCAAGTGACATCATTGATCAGCACTACTTCTATGATAGAAGTGAGTGCATCGTCTGCAAACCGTGCATGGTAATAAATTAATGTGATTTGTCAAAGACTTCCACACAGTTCTTAAACGTACAGAATGCATCTTGTGTGGATCAGCGGATTTCGTGCATGGTGCAGAGGATCCAGCACAGAACCAAAACTTCAGCACATCAGGCTGTCCTCCGCCAGCATTCATAGTTATAGAATGATGCGCTGTAATTTGTCAATATCCCAATCCGTATTTAATCCACATAATCATGAACCAGATTGCATAAGTCAAACAGGCAGGTGGATGGGTCAAACAAATAATGTTCTTTCTCCCAGGAGACCACTGTTCGGTCCCCGTGTGAAACGAGAAGTCAACGTTGATTTATTTGTCACAAAATGTGCGTTCTTCAGTAACAGCGCTTCAGTAGTTTACAACTAACCCAAACAACGATCTTTCCTAAAGTAGTTTTGTAGCCTAAACCTAATTGAGTTGTTTCCAGTGAAGACGGATGTTTATTTTGAAAAGACTTATGTACGTAACAAGCGGAAATTGACACGTGTTGCTGGACATTCGGAGGAAAAGACACCGGAGTAAGTTTTTGTAAGATATCATATGAACCATTGTATGAGGAAATATTGCACTGGTGATGCTCACAAAGCTGTTGTGTTCACTCTGGCTGGTTGGCATGAAGACCAACTCAACGCAGGAGCAGTGCAGTGAATGTTATAAGGATGCGTTTTTGATGATGTTGAAGAATTATGCTTTTTTTCAGCTTTTTTAGGTATTTGATGGCTGCTCATTCCAAATATTTGGAGGGGCAAATATCCATGTGTAGTTTATTGTGGTCGGGGCGTGATCAATTACACGCCTGTCAGGATTGATGTACTCACTAAAGATGACAGTCCCAATACAGTAATATTTCTACACTTAGTCTGTAATACTATGTACCGTGGACAAACCTATAAAAAAATAGTTTAATACCCATCCAGATACAATAATTACAACTTCCTCGACACTCCCAGTTATTTTGTGAGGTTCCATGAATTTAAAAAAGGCTTAAACAAACGTACAAATTCATTCTAGGTTTTGCTTTATTCATTAGACACAAGAGACTGAACCTCCCACTGTTGGGAATGTTAATGATTTTCTTTTCTTTCTCTACCCCTCTGTTTTAGTTGCTGTCTGTACTTATTGTGTGTATCAACTGCGTGTGTGGGGGTGGGTGCCATCATGAGCGTTACGTGTGTGGGTGCATCTGTGAAACACTAATGAGGATTGGAAGCTCTAAGTGTGTATCATGTAGTTCGTTGCCGAGCAAACAAAGATTTCATTTTTATCTTTTATTTTCTTGAACGTCCTCCCTCTTTCCTCTGGCGATAATCTGGACCACCTGATGAATACACGCATGGCCAGATATTTATAGATACCGAGTAAAGTCAGATTCATTTCTATACAATATCATGAGCCGAACAAAGTGCTTTCCAAACATGTAGGCAAATTAAAGCAGGTCAACACAGCACACAACAACATGATTCAAGTCTAGCTACGACCACTTTAGGATGGACTGTATCAGATGCTATCTAAGTATTAGAACAGCACAGTCGCCATTGTCTGCTTCCACTAACAGATCATTGTCAACTTTTAAAAGAGCCCATTCCGTGCTGCTCTCCATTACCAAATATTTCCTAACCCTAACCCTAACCCTAACCCATATGTGGTTATTTCACAAACAGTTTACATCAATTATCATAAAATACCATTCAAAACACACACACACACACACACACACACACACACACACACACACACACACACACACTCACACCTACAGCTACTACGGCACAGTCATCAACATTCTCAACAGCGGGCGGTCAAGTCTTTTTTTAACGTGAAGCCCAGTAGTGAGAGAGAGAGAGAGACAAGGAGCCTCTCATGCCTTTAATGGACCGCTATGAAATATTGAACATGCTGTGATCCTGAGCGCAGTAATCATCTGAGGCGTGCTGACGGCAAGGAGGAGGAGGAAGAGGAGGCTGAGGAGGAGGGCTGGGAGGGTTGAGGTTAAAATATCATTAACCTGACAGCCTGTATGTACAGCAGCATTTGAAAATAAATTAATGACAGTGATCAAACAGCCTGCAAGCCCTCGGCGTGCTGCTCAACGCTGCTTGCACCATTCTGCTGCCGTCTGCAACTGCTCTCACTGATCTCATGTTGAGATACAGCCTGCAAAAGGTTATTTTCAAGGCAGGGATACATGAATGGCCTACTTATATATAATATTTTGCTGTCTCCCAAGTCAGTAGCTTTGGTCATGCAGACAAATGATGTTCGTAATTTCTCAAACCTGCACTGTCTTGGTGACAGTGACTATTTATGAAATAATAAACTCTCTGAATAGCATTCTATTCTTTGACTTTTTTTTCATGACATACCATACTGTCATCTTTTTATGACATCATATACTATGACTGTTTTGTGGTATACTCTGATTTATTATGACACTTTAATGCCAAACTCTTCTTTGACTTTTCCATGCATACCACACCATATCATATACATATAATATACTATACTATTACTTTTTATGTCAGACATTTTCATGAAATAATACACTTTGAATTTGTATGGCATACTACACTATGCATTTTTTAAATATTCTATGCAATACCTTACTACAACTTTTTTTTATGGCATATGACTTTTGGACATCTGTATGCCATACTCCTCTACTCTACTTTTTATATCTTGCTATGACTATTCAGGAAATAATACATAATGAATTTGAATGGCATACTCCATTATAGCTTTGTTGTGATATATCACAATATAACTTTTGTATGACATACTATACTCTAACTGTTTTGATAACATACTGTACTGTCGTCTTTTTATGGCATACTATACTCTAACTGTTTTGTGGCATACTTGACTTGACTCTCATACGCATACGTTACTATATTTATACCACACTATGGTATGACTGTGGCTCAGTGGTGAGCAGGCTCGTCCTTCAATCAGAGGATCGGCAGTTCGCTAGTCCATATTGATGTGTCCTTGGGCGAGACATTAAACTCCTGTACTAACTTTGGTCCGTCCCAGATTGATCATCTCGTCGATAGTGCTACAGGCTCACTGAGATTGACACTAGACTCTATAGCCCCTCTAAAAAAGAAGATAATAAAGCAGAGGAGGTTCGCTCCATGGTATAACCCTGAAACCCGCAAAATAAAACAAACACTGCGAAAGCTTGAAAGGATATGGCGTTCCACCAATTTAGAAGAATCTCGGTTAGTTTGGCGAGATAGTCTGAAAACATATAAGAAGGCCCTCCGTAATGCCAGAGCAGCCTATTACTCACTAATAATAGAGAAAAATAAGAACAACCCCAGATTTCTCTTCAGCACTGTAGCCAGGCTGACACAGAGTCACAGCTCTGTTGAGCCGTGTATTCCTATAGATCTCAGTAGTAATGATTTCATGAGCTTCTTCAATGATAAGATTCTAACTATTAGAGACAAGATTAATGGTCTCTTGCCCTCAACCAGTGCCGATCTATCCTTGGAGGCAGCTATAAGCCCTGATATATGTATGGACGGCTTCTCTCTCATCGACTTTAAAAAATTGTCTTCAACAATTTCCTCTTCTAGATCTTCTACCTGTCTCTTGGACCCCGTCCCGACGAGGCTGCTTAAAGAAGTTTTACCTTTGATTGGCACCTGTTTGCTGGATATTGTCAATCTGTCTTTACAAACAGGCCATGTACCACAGTCTTTTAAAGTAGCTGTGATCAAGCCTCTTCTCAAGAAGCCCACTCTTGATCCAGAGGTGTTGGCTAACTATAGACCGATCTCTAACCTTCCTTTCCTCTCTAAGATCCTTGAGAAAGTAGTTGCAAATCAGTTATGTGACTTTCTACAGAACAATAGTTTATTTGAGGATTTTCAGTCAGGATTTAAAAAACACCACAGCACAGAGACAGCACTGGTGAAAATTACTAATGACCTCCTAATTGCATCAGATAAAGGACTTGTCTCTGTTCTTGTCTTGTTGGACCTTAGTGCTGCATTCGACACCATTGACCATCACATCCTATTACAGAGATTAGAACATTTGATTGGCATTAAAGGCACCGCACTAGGCTGGTTGGAGTCCTATTTATCGGATCGATCTCAATTTGTATATGTAAACGATGAATCCTCGATGACCACCAACGTCAGTCACGGAGTTCCACAAGGTTCTGTGCTTGGACCAATCTTATTCACCTTATATATGCTTCCTCTGGGCAATATTATCAGAAGACACTCCATAGACTTTCATTGTTATGCTGATGATACTCAATTATATATATCGATCAAGCCAGACGAAACCAACCAGCTTGCTAAACTTCAAGCATGTCTTAAAGATATAAAAACATGGATGACCTGCAACTTCCTGATGTTAAACTCAGACAAAACTGAAGTTATTTTATTAGGCCCAGAACACCTCCGGAATCAACTATCTAATGATATAGTTTCTCTTGATGGCATTGCCCTGGCATCCAGGACCACCGTAAAGAATCTCGGAGTTATCTCTGATCAGGACTTGTCCTTTAACTCTCACGTAAAACAAATCTCAAGGACTGCCTTTTTTCACCTACGTAACATTTCAAAAATTAGACACATCCTGTCTCAAAGCGATGCAGAAAAATTAGTTCACGTATTTGTTACTTCTAGACTGGACTACTGTAACTCCTTATTATCAGGCTGCTCTAATAAGTCTCTTAAATCTCTCCAGTTGATCCAGAATGCTGCAGCTCGTGTACTAACAAAAACTAAGAGAAGAGATCATATTACTTCTGTATTAGCTTCTCTTCACTGGCTCCCTGTAAAATCCAGAGTCAAATTTAAAATCCTTCTCCTCACCTACAAAGCCTTAATTGGTGAGGCACCATCATATCTTAAGGATCTCATAGTACCATATTTCCCCACTAGAGAGCTGCGCTCACTGAATGCGGGGCTGCTTGTGGTTCCTAGCGTCTTAAAAAGTAGGATGGGAGCCAGAGCCTTCAGTTATCAAGCTCCTCTTCTATGGAACCAGCTTCCACTTTCAGTCCGGTGGGCAGACACAGTGACCACATTTAAGAGTAGACTTAAGACTTTCCTCTTTGATAGCGCTTATAGTTAGGGCTGGCTCAGGTTTGCCCTGGTCCATTCTTTCCAGCCCCTTGATATGCTGCTATAGGCCCAGACTGCTGGGGGACAACTTAGGATACACTGAGCTCCTCTATCCTTTTCTCTCTCTCCTTCTGTATGAATTCATGTTCTATAAATGCACATTACTAACTCTACTTCTTCCCTCGGAGTCTTTGTGCTTTCTCGCCCCGCAGGTTTCCACGAATCGTGGTTGCATCTGGACCCTGGTCCTGCCTCCTGGTTCCTTCCGTGGAACTGCTGACGCATATTCTTTTCTATTTTATGTGAATTCAACGTGTTGTAACTCTGTTATGCTGTTCATTCTGTACACATGACATCTATTTTCGTACTCTGTCCATCCTGGGAGAGAGATCCTCCTCTGCTGCTCTCCTGAAGGTTTCTTCCATTTTTCTCCCTGTTGATAGGGTTTTTTGGGGGAGTTTTTCCTGAGTCGATGAGAGGTTCTGGGACAGAGGATGTCAGTGTGTACAGATTGTAAAGCCCTCTGATGCAAATTTGTAATTTGTGATTTTGGGCTGTACAAAAATAAATTGAATTGAATTGAATTGAATTAAACCCAAATGTCTCCCTTAGCTGTGCCTACGGTGTGTGAATGTGTATGAATGTTAGTTACTACTGATGGGCAGGTGGCACCTTAGCCCCTCCCATCAGTGTATGAATGGGTGAATGATGTCATGTAGTGTCAAAGAGCTTTGAGTGGTCGGAAGACTAGGAAAGATCTATACAAGTACAGGTCCATTTACCATTTACCATTTACTATAATAAGACTTTTTATGTCATACTATGACTTATTATGAAATAATACAATATACAATAATACAATAACATTGTCTGCATATTTCTACTGTATTTTTTACAGCATACTATACTAACGCTTGGTGTTTTACCGCATTTGTAAAAAAAGAAAATTCTATTTTATACTATGACTTTTTATATTTTCATGACTAACGCTACAATTACTTTTTATGACTAACTCTACAATACATTTTTAAATGAAATGTATTTCATGCTACATCATGACTTTTTCTGGCATAGTATGAAATTACTTTAATAATGAAATTTAGATTCATAGTAAACAATTACTTATTTGTTGACAACTTCCTGAATATTTGTTACTTTAATGATATACTTTATTATGATGTTTTCATAGTGATCTATTACTTTTGATGGCAAACTATACTATGACTTGGCATTCTTGGATTTTCTTATGATATATTATACCATGAATTCTTTTGACATTTTTATGCCATACTATACTATGATTTCTAATGGCATACTATCCTAGAACTTACTATACAATTACTTTTTAATGAAATACATTTTACTGTCATACTATTCTATGACATTTTCATGGCATTCCTACGATCATTGGGGGGAACCCAAATGCAGGACACAGACTTCAATTCAATTCAATTTATTTTGTATAGCCCAAAATCACAAATCAGAAATTAGCCTCAGAGGGCTTTACAATTTGTACACATTCAACATCCTCTGTCCCAGGACCTCTCATCGGATCAGGAAAAACTCCCCCGAAAAAAAACTTTAACGGGGAGAAAAAAAGGAAGAAACCTTCAGGAGAGCAACAGAGGAGGATCCTCTATCAGGATGGACAGAAGTACAATAGATGTCATGTGTACAGAATGAACAACATAACAGAGTTACAGCACATTCAATGCATATGACAGAAATGATTCATACAATGAGCGTAGTGGGCATGATGTGGAATGATAAAAGTATGTTTATTGTTATGTTGGATTTAATGAGGATGGATGTGGGGAGGGGAATCCGATGAGGAAGATGTTGAAGGAGCGGACATGCAGGAAAGGTAAGGTAATGGAGACGGCCGGTTGTGATTGTGGTGGAGCAGCAGGTGAGGAGACAGCAAAGCAGAGATTCTAGGACACAGAGAAGCAGGTCAGCAACCAAGATAACAAGGATGAACACATGAGAAAATAACTTGTATTCAAGCATGTCCTAGACATGACACTACCACTTAAAAATGTTCTCTAACTTTGTACTACATACTACTATGTACTATGACTATTTGAACATACTATATTATTTCATTTAATGATTTTTACAACATACTTTTTTCAACATGACATTTTTCTTACTATAATATGATTTTCTCTGACTTTTTTTTACATGTATTTACTATTGATTTTTTTCAATATACAATACAATGACTTTTAATGACATTTATACTTTCTTGGATTTAAAAAAAAAAGACTATTTTCACTTAATATACTATGACTTTCATCTGACTTTTTTTTTACATACTATGATATGGATTTTCATGACTTTTTTGACATACTTTACTATGATTTTTTACTATTTTGATTAACTATATAATGAAATTTAACCTATTAAATAATTACGTTCAAGACCTTTTTTGTGACATTCTATACTATGACTTATTTATTACTTTTATGGTACATACTATCCTATGACCTTTTACATTTTATATACCTCTTACTTTTTATTACTTTTTTCAAACAAACTGTAATGCGACATTTTATGTTTTTTGTTGAGATACTATTACTGTCTTTACTGTAATAACTTATATATATATATATATATATATATATATATAATTTTTACATACTATTATATGACTCTTTGACAGTTTTGGCCTACTTTACACTGACTTTTTCTTAAATGTTTTTCAAAATACCGTACCATCATTTTCAATGACTTGTAAAACATACTATACTATGACTTTCCTGTGTTTTCTCATAGATACAATACTTCTCATAGATACAATACTTCTCTTTCCGACTTACTATGTGCTATGACGTTTAACGACAATACTGCTTAATAAAGAAGTATTACCTTTAATAAGCACCTCTTTACTAGATATGACCAATCTGTCTTTACTCACAGATCATGTACCACAGTCCTTCATAGTAGCTGTAATTAAACCTCTTCTTAAGAAGCCCACTCTTGATCCAGAGGTGTTGGCTAACTATAGACCGATCTCTAACCTTCCCTTCCTCTCTAAGATCCTTGAGAAAGTAGTCGCAAATCAGTTATGTGACTTTCTACAGAACAATAGTTTATTTGAGGATTTTCAGTCAGGATTTAGAAAACACCACAGCACAGAGACAGCACTGGTGAACATTACTAATGACCTTCTACTTTCATCAGACAAAAGGACTTGTCTCTGTACTTAGTCCTGCATTTGATATTATTGACCATAACATCCTATTACAGAGACTAGACAATTTGATTGGCATTAAAGGAACCGCATTAAGCTAGTTCAAGTCCTATTTTTTAGATCAATCCCAGTTTGTATATGTAAACGATGAATCCTCCATGCACACCAAAGTTAGTTCCATAAGGTTTTGTGCTTGGACCAATTTTATTCACCTTATATATGCTTCCATTATGCAATATTATAAGAAAACACTCTATAAACTCTAATTGTTATGCAGATGATATCCAATTATATCAATTGATCAAGCCAGACGAAACCAACCAGTTCGCTAAACTTCAAGCCGCCTTAAAGACATAAAAACCTGGATGACCTGCAACTTCCTGAACTCGGACAAGTTTTTCTAGTAGGCTCAGAACACCTCCGAAATCAATTATCTAATGATAACGTTATTCCAGATTCAATTCAATTTATTTTGTATAGCCCAAAATCACAAATCACAAATTTGCCTCAGAGGGCTTCACAATCTGTACACATACAAAATCTTCTGTCCCAGGACCTCTCATCGATTCAGGAAAGATTCCCCCACAAACGATGGGGAGAAATAGCATAGATAGCATTTCCCTGGCATACATCATCACCGTAAAGAAGTTACCCTTGATCAGGATATGTCCTTTAACTCCCAGATAAAACAAATTTGAAGAACTGCATTTTTTAACTTATGTAAAAATCAGGCATGGAATTGAAAATGTAACTAAACAATGGCATTTTTGACATACTACAGTATGTATTTTCTTATATACTATATTGTGACTATTTTTGACAATACATACTATGAGTTTACAATACATGCTATGAGTTTTTCACGGCATACTCTGCTCTGACTTTTTTATGGCATAGTATACAATTATTTGTTAATGATAAACTATATTATGACTTTTAGACTTTTATGGCATACTATACTATTACTTTTTATGATTTATTCAATTCGATTCAATTCAATTTATTATCAAATCACAAATTTGCCTCAGAGAGCTTTATATGTACACATACAATATTATCGTACATAGTACAATATAGTACAATATTATGACTTTTATTATGAAATATTTTGAGTTTAAGGAATACTATTTCATGACTATTTGATGATATTTTTATGTCATACTTACCTTTTATGGCATAATACCATACCATTTCTATTATATTATGACTTTTTACGACACACATTAAAATTCCTTTTTTTTATAATATACTATGACTTCATGGCATACTATGAGATGATTTTTTTTATTATGGCGTACTATATTATTACTCTTTTGATGCAATTTTCATGCCATACTATATTATTACTTTTTTATGGCATACTTTACTATGACTGTTTTATGGCAAACTATAATTGAATTGCTTTATGTTATTCTACACTGTAACTTTTATGAAATTGTTATGGCATACTATGTTGTGACTTTTTCATGACATACTATAATATGCATTTTTATGCTATACTATAATATGACTTTATAGCATACTGAGACCTTTATATGACATATTATACATTACTTTTTTTGACATTCTTATGGCATACTTTGCCTATCTGAACTCTGTGTAGCCTGCAAAAGTGATGAATTGGATAAAGGTTTTGGATGACATATGATGAAAAATGCCCAGATTGGATAAGAAAACCACCACTAGGCCACCTTAATAAAAAAATGTTTTCTTGAGTTCTAATGTCTTTCCCGTTTCCCTGTAGCTTAATTTGCTCTGCCAATTGTTTTATGCTGTTTGAATACCCTCATCTTCCACTTCCTGTTGACAAACCAGCCCACTGGCTCTGAACTCCACAAGGAGTTGTGATATCCCTGTGCTGTGAGGACTTACCCCCCTAGACTAATTGAGATGTCTGCAAATCCTGATAGAGTCGCATCTTCCTCCCAAAACTCATGGGGTCCTTAAGGAAAATCCTTTAAGTGTATTACAGCAACCAAGCAGCCTTTTAAGTTGCAGACTAACAGAGCCAGTGGCACTCTAGGAATTTTCTTTTTGATTTTCAAAGAAGCCAGCCGCAGGCTCTCACGGCAATTGGCCCAGTGAAATTATCTGGTATCCCTGAAATAAGCCCCTCAGGGAGAGGAGGAAGAGAGAGAGAGAGAGAGAGAGAGAAATAGTAACACAATTCAATACTTTTCACATCCAAACATCATAATAAATAGGTTAGCAGTTTGGAGCCCTTTAGATTAACTTAGATATCTATAAAAACCTGGTTAGAGATGTTGATTACACAATTGGGCCATGGACCGAGGACCAAGTGACTAGTTGTTTTGTTTTGTATCAAAAGGTTTTCTCAACATTGCAAGATAGAGCATTTTTGACATATTCACAATTAACTGATGCTTTTGTGTCCGATGGTAAATTTGTTGAAAGGATGCCCTCGTACAAGTAGTTATATATCTGGATGTACACATTGCTAAGTTAGTGAGGAAGCTCAGAGCGAGGATTGCTTGCTTTACTTTCAATGCCAAGAAAAAACTTGTGGAGGCTCTTTTTCTATCTGTGAATGATTACGATGACATAATGGATGAACTAATTTGAATTTTGAGGTCAAAGGTCAAGGCCACTGTGACCTGACGTCTATCCAATTCTCGTGATATCTCAGGATTGTCTTGAGTGAATTTGGCACAAACGTCCAACCTGGATTCAAGGACGAACTGATTTTTATTTTGGTGGTCAAAGGTCACTGTGACCTCACAAAACACTTTTGGCCATAACTCAAGAATCCATGTGCTAATTATGACAAGTTCACATAAATGTTTAATGGGCCAAAATGATGAACAAAGCACTTTAACACCACATGACATTATTCACGGCAGTGGCTAAGGGGCCAGGATTAGCTAACATACAGCTTTCACACACTGTAGACACAGCTACGGGAGCAATTCGGGGTTAAGTGTCTTGCACAGCAACATGGACTAATGGAGATGGGGATTGAACTGCCGATCCTCTGATTGAAGGATGACGTTGCTCACCACTGAGCCACAGTTACCCGACATTGGTGGAGCTATACAAGCGGCGGGAGGGCAGTAATTCAAGTTATCTTTAGAGTGATACTAGGTAAGTAGTACTGGTAGTTAGCAAATAAGTAGGGGTAGTTATCTAAAAAAAATATCTAAAATAGAAACAGTTATATCAGATACACATACAATAAAGACAGTGGTGATGTGGAGGTATTTTCTTAAGAAGCTAGAGTGTTGAGACTGACTAAATATGATAAAAATCGCATCACAGTGATTACGTCCAATTCTTATATACTGTCTTTCGGAAAAGATCGTGATTGACGTTAACTTCACCGACTGACGACACCCGTGACTACCGAGTGACTAACGAGTCACCTGACTAGAGACTCAAAACAAGTCAACGTTGACTTTTAGTTTCACAGTAACAGTTAGTTTAGTTAGACAGGAACAGCGGTCTCCTGAGTACAAGTCCTACTTTTGTTTGACCCATCTGTCAGCCATCCCACCCACCTTTATACAGTAAGACACTTTGTAATCACAATAGTTCTATTATTCACATCAGTGTGATAGTGATAATGTAAATATTGGCAACTGGTAATGAAGTAACAGTACATTTCATTTAACCACAAGCCATTCTTCTTAGCTGTAGTATTTACAAGTTCAAATTGGTTAAGTCGACTTCAGATAAAAGATATCTCTTCTTCTTTTTTTTAATAACCATATCAGCTGAACAGCTATATAAAGGTTTTATTTTTCAGTGGGTGATTGAACGCAGCCGCCTGCGTGTGAGTCAGTGAGACTGTGACTAAAGGGCTTGCTGCCCAAGGCACCACTATCTCCCCTCAGCGTCCAGGTAGCTGAAGGTGGCAGCTCCTCCGCCCCCGAGCACCAGGCCGTCTGATCAGCTTCCAGACTCCCACTCGCCCTCCAGGAGCAACGAGTCAGCCTCCGCCACCGAGCTCGATTTAGCGGTAGTGGGGGAGAGCTGACAGTCCTCCGCAGCTTTCAAAGGCTTTCTCCATCAAAGGCTGAATGACAACCTGAAAGCCACTGAGTGAAGGCAGAGAAAGCGAGAATGTGTAGTGCAGATAGTGGGAGAGGAGTGATGCATGTATGGGTGGAGGAGCAGGAGATGAGTGTGGAGGACAAGAGACTGTGGGCGATAGAGACAGAGACAATGACGATATGAGAGCAAAAGTTTGGCTGATGTCGGTTGAGGCACAGAAGCTGAAAATTTAAGTTTTAAATAACAAATTTTAAGGCTGAAATGTTCCCTCAAATTTACAAATAGTATTGTTTTTGCCAGATTTGTCAGGCAGTGTGAATGTTGAAAAACTATGACTAAATGTGTTCGTCAATGACCTTTATTTCCATGACTAAGTGATTAAACACTGTGACTATACCAACAATCAATATCGTTGACGAAAACAAACAAGACTAAAGTGTAGTTTAAAAAAAATTATTTAATTTGACAAAAAAAAAGATTGGACAAAATATTATAGCCGGCTGCACACAATGAGTGTACTCAGGAGGACTCAGAGCAACTTACTTACTTAAGTTAAAGCAAGAACAGGGCTTGGAAGACAGAAGCCAGGTGACATTTATTGTTAATACGAGACTGACGGCAAAACTCAATATAATCTGATGACTAAAACAGATTTCACTGACTAAAACTATGAAAAATCACTTCTAAATCAACTCGGTTTTATCTCTGAATTTAGAAGAGAGAGAGAGAGTGGCTTTGTTGAATCCAACAATATGTCCACAGAGGTGTTTCGCAACAGCAGGATTCAGTTGAAGACTGGCCAGCTGTGAGGAGGTGAGACAGGATTGTACAACCAAAGTCTACACTATGAATACCTTCAAAGAAAGACGGGCCATAAGTGAGCGCCGATATCCCCATTTGTGCAAATATCATATATTCACCCTCCTAAACACTTCTGACAACACCATCATACAAGTTCCTTTCAAACATACTGACACCTCAAGTCAAAGCTGAACTCAGAAAGACCACCGAAGTGTGGAATTGTTAATGGCAATGCAATGTATCGTTCCCACCCTATCTCCATATTTGGCACATATACAGCCACCAATTCTGTCTAGATTCTTTTGAAATCCCTCTCGCTGACGTGACAAGAGAGAGACACAGACAATACCATTTTAGCCTGAGTACATCCTGCTCTGTGAGATGTGTTCAGAACAGAATGGGGCCAAAAAAAGGATTAAATTCAGGAAGCTATACAGCAGCCATGTCTGAAAAGCTAAAAGAAGATGGCACTACAGACATGCTAAGTGGTTTCGTAAAGGGATATTGTCACTGTCATTTAGTCACCAACAAACACGACTAGAGCGTAGGACCGTAGGTTGGCAGGCATTCAAACCAGGTTCCATTCTCTCCTGACACACACATTTGTTCACCACCTCTCATGGATTTAGAAGCATTGAATTAGTTTGAGTGTGGGCTTGAAAGAATAACCAACCCAGTGATTTTTGCGAATCCATTATGAACATACTGAAGGGATTTTGTCAGGTATCCAGTTTGGATGGTTGTGTCATTTTGGCGTGCAGGCAGGGTATGGCATCACCCACGAGGGCGTCTGGATGGTGATTTCTTTGATGTCCTTGGCTATCTCCAGCAGGCTGGCAGACCATGTTGGAGAGACATCAGGCAGTCGGATGCCAGCTGATATCTGTAGGACTCTGCAGCTTTCACCTGGAAAAATCCATTCAACACACACATACAAATACTTCTCATAGGATCATTCCGGTTCGTTACAACCTGGGTCTTATTTTTGTAGTTTTGTTATCAGTTCTATCATTTGGGATGATATTTTCTTAACCAACATAATTGTTGAGATCTAAAACCTGATGGCTTTCTCCAAGGAGGTACGATGGGTCAAGAAACATGAGCAGCCAGGCGATTAGACAGTTTGTTAAATGTTGTTTTGAAGTGAAAATTACAAACCCAAACATGTCTTAATAATCTCCTAACTTCAGAGGAAAAGTGAAATAATTGGGGACAACCCATTGTTCCAAAACCCTAATAGTCTGAGAAATGTCCCACTGGACCAAAAGCCCATTTGTCCAACAGCCTGTTATCCCAAAAACAAACATCAATAGTTCCTGAGCCCTATTGATTATTGCCAAATGCAGATTCTCCCTGCAGCATACAGCATGGAGAATTATTGTGCGGATTGTTGGCATCGGACATTTACATTTTAGTTTTTTTTTAGACTGGCGAAGGCATGACCCACGGCTCTGCCTCTTAGTGCTAGTTACCTTCGTTGGTTGGGTTAGATTTAGGCTTTAGGATTTGTTCGGTTTAGGTTAAGAATATCAGGGTAAGCCAACCAGAGGTAGAGTAGGGCGGGCAAGGCCTTCACCATGATAGGAAAATAAATATTGTGACAGATCATTTTGCATAATAAGAAGCCATGTTCTTCTGTTTGTATTTTCTGAGAAATGGGCCTTTGGAACAATGGGTGTTTGTTTTCAGGGTTAACTGTCGGGCAATTTTTTTCGGACCAACTGTGTCGTGGTCTTGGGTTTTGTTTAGTTTGTTTCCTGTTTTATTTTCCTGTCTCCAGGGCTCCGGCTGCCGGAGCAGCTCCAGCGCTCTGGTGGTCGTCCTCCGGCCCGCCCCCTGGAGTGCTTCTGCCCTTCTGACTTCACTTACTTTTGCATCGTTCCTCGGCTCCGTCATCTCTCTCTGTATTTGGGTCCATCCCTTTTGCCCTTTTTGCCTCCCTTATTACCCAGCTTGACAAACTGGGTTTTGGAATAATGGTTTGTCCGATCAATGGCAGGCTCCAATAATGTGGGAAATACTTTCCAGCTTGTGTTTTTTTTCGTATTCCCAATAACTCAATCTTACCTGGAGGGTTAGTTGACCACATGTCTGATCGTCTGCTCATGGTTGTTGACTAGTTGGATTTATTTTTACCAATGTTTCTAGATCAGCTTGGTGAGGATGATGTGATTATTACTGAGAGGAAAAACAGTTAAACCTGGCACAACATTTGTTTGCCAATCACATACATGCAAGCACACATTCCTGGTGGATTGCTTTGTAACATGAACACTTTGTTTCTACTGTTTAACTCATAATCAACATATCATTATATCATAAAACTCTGTGCATCCCAAACCTTTAAAATTCAAGGATCTGTTATTCAAACTGGACGTCCTGGACTGTATTTCTTGTCTCAACAGAACCTGACGCAGCACTTACCACAAACCAATTAACCCCTTAATATCTCTCATGGTACACCTTAAAGACAGAACCCAACTGAGAATAAGACTGGAGTGGTATATGACATCATCATAACATCACATGTAATGGCAGTAGACAGCACTACATCAAATTTCAACCAAATTTTGAGAAAATCTGCAAAAGAAAATGCGAATGAAAGCATTTTTCCTCCCTCTTATCTTATCGTTTTGCGATAATTAGGAGTTGGTTCATGGAGATAAACAGTGGGTTGCGCCAATCCTCCAGTAGCTAAACCATTAAAATGCAGAAGAAGAACAAGACAACATAATTAAAAGAATGCTAGTCGAACATCAAACAGTGAAGAACAATATAGAAAACTGGATATAAATGTTTCATGTATTAAATGGGAGGAAGGTTACATTAGGTCAGTGTGCAGTGATGAAGATCTCGCTATTTTTGTCTTCAGTGGACAGTGAAGTCACATGCTTCATGTACGTCATAATTTGTCCGCTAAATCTGTTTGCATTGCTCTTCTTCCCAGTTTGCTTTTATCAATACACCAACTTTTCCACATCAGCCAAAAATATACACTTTATTTTGCGATATTTCCAGGTTTTTCCTAATTTTCGACATTTAATGCACAAACTCAAAATGTGCATGAAAACAATTACATGGAAACGCACTAGGTTAAACAGTAAGGATCCTGGATGATGAGGATAGCACCACGGTTGGTTCACTTAAAACTATAAAACCTCTTTTGACTATATAAAATTATAATGTTTCCTCCAGTTTTCTTCCCCTCAAGCCTTTATTGTTACTTTGAAGTCCTTCAGGCTGTTTTCAAAGGTGATATTTTGTCTTCAGATATCGTGAGAGCTATTGCAAATGGGAATTTTTATTCAGCAGCTCAGATTATTTCACTAAACCAAATAATCACGAGCTTATGTTCAGAAGTTACTTGTTTTTTCACTTGTTTCCAGTTCCGCTCATCACTTCCCCAATGGGCTTCTCTTTTGTCTGTCACCTGTTGTCTTCTTCTCTTCCTCCATCTACAGTTGCACTCCAGCACAAAATGGGGAGCCCTGGATGACCTCCAAGATGTCACCTCCCTCCGCCATTTTTAATGCGCCACCTGTCATATACAAAAAGATTTCAATGTCTAATCAAGACCATTCACTTTCTCCCCATGCCTCACACTGAAAAACCAACGTCTCAAAACCCCCTTTTCTATACCAACTGTGAATTTTCATACAACTCCGCGCACTCATTAACAGCCCTTGAGTGCAAGCTGGAAACTCAGCGGATCGTGTCAAAGCGTTCCGAGCAGAGAAGATAGCTCTTTCTTGCTCATCCTCACTGGTTTTCAGTCTGGGTGCCCTCAAGGTTAGCAGATTAGCATACAACATTAGACGTGGGGTATTCAGAGGGATCCAGGAGGCTGCTCAGGTCCCAGCTCATGCATACGCTGTACTGTGTGTTTTCCGTTAGTGCTATTAGCATGCATGCCAGTTATCCGCCTGACAGAATGGGTCATGTTGTGTCATGTCATGTCATGTTGTGTATGAAGTTATCACATCATGACACATTGTGTAGCTGTCAATGAGAATCACAGTCTGCCTAGTGTCACTCTGCGTGATCTCGAAAAATGTGCATTCCTAGCAAATATTTCTGCCAATATGTCTGTCCAACAGGGATATTTCCGAGTGTCAAATAATAAGTGGCAAGAGTGTCAGCTTTGCATTTAAAGGATCCAAAGTGTAGCATTTAAGGGGATTTATTGGCAAGAACTGAATATAATATTAACAACACATTTTTCATCAGTGTATAATGACCTGAAACTAACAATTGTTGTCATTCGTTAGCTTAGAATGACCCATCCATGTCTACATTGGGAGCGCAGTCCTCTATGTTTCACCGCCATGTTCTACAGAAGCCCAAAATGGACAAACCAAACATTGGCTCTAAAGAGAGCCTTTCTTGTTTGTATTTTACCTGAAGGCCACCGTAGTTCTCTGACACACCTGGAAAGGGAAAAGTGAGCAGAGGGGTATTGAGTTGCAATCTGCAACCTTACCGCTAGATGCCGCTAAATCCTACACACTGCTCCCTTAACATTGACATCATTAACCAACTCCCCTTGAATTACAGTCGTACCTTATAGTGTTAAGTAGAGTATCACCTTTGTTTATGAATGATGAACCAAGGCACATTCACTCACTATTATTTTGCTTTAAAGAATGAACCACAACCAAGCTTCTTTTTTTTTTTACATTAGTGACCGCTGACAACTTGTGGCGACAACTGAAGAATGGATAAATCTGGAAAAAGGAGCAAAAGCAGAAGAAGTTACTGATGATTTTTAAAACAACACATAACGAGTTGGAGTTGAACTTGAACTTGAACTCATTCAGATAAATGTCTACAGCCAGTCAGCCAATCATGTTGCTTAGCAGAAGGCTTTTTCCCGACTGGAGGACTCAAGTACATTGCACACGCAAAACCAAACAAACATACGACCATCACCCAGTAGACATGTTCGTGTCCCGTGTGAAACAGAACCAACTTATTATTTTACAGTAGTTTTGTTATGTAGCTTTCTGTTGTTTACCTTTTTTTAACTGAACAAAAGTTGTTTTTTTTACTAAAACCATAATCTTTTCATAAACCTAAGTTCTTTTGGTGCCTGACCCTCTCCAAGTATTTTTTTTGCAAAAGTAAACCTAAAGATGTCTGCACATCTGTATCATGAAAAGTGTTGCTGCTTTTAGCTGTGACCACTTCCTGTCCACACTGTACAGACAACAACCACCTGGATTATTTTGACACAGCACGTCATTCTTGCCCCAGAGCCCACCAGCTGGTAAATCTGGCCCTGGTCCACACGACCCCTGTCTTTGGGTTGATGCAAAGTGTAAAAGTTGCTTGAACGCAAAACTATTCTTAAGATCATGCTTTACCACGAGATGTTGGAAGCTACTTTGCAGCTGCAGCCATGAGAAGGTCGTCACTGCAGTGTCAGTGGCCTTTTATCAATACAAAGTACGCCAAGTACGGACTAGTGTACTTTGGAGTTTGGACTAGGGAGTCCAGACTCCGAGGGACGCAAGGCCGCAGTACGGTCATTCTGTAATTGTAACAGCAGCTGACTTGATGATGTCACCACCTCAGCTGTTCTTGCTAATGAGTTTACTTCGGTTCAACAAACCAAACCAAATGTGAAAACCATGCTTTTTTCGTTTTCATTTCAAATTAAATAAAAATAATTGTAATTTTAATTGTATATTTGTATGTATATATACACACATATACTTGTATATATACACATAATTGTATATATATTGTGTGTATAAATATACATACATACACATATAATTGCAAACAATTTGGTCAAAAGTAAAAAGACAGCGCTCTAGTTCAACGTTAAGGTTAAATTAAAATATTAAGTTATAAATCTTAACCTTTCCCTCAGTCAAACTGATTCAACGTTACCTGGGAACAAATAATAAACCAAAGATTTCTCGTTAGATCCCCCAAACCTAATTATATAGGAGACATGAGAGCCAGCGGATCATTTCAAAAAGATCAGGCTGTTCTCGGTGGGCACCATGAGCTAACCAGTCCCGCTAGCAGGACCTTAAATCTCCGAAATCGTCAGAGTATATTTCTGACAAACCGAACACATATTTGATGCTTAAAACAACTAACTTCTCGCCTAAAACAAATCCTAAAATTCCATTCCTTGACTCAACAACACAGAAACAGAAAGGTAACTTTCAGTTGTGTGTTTTCTCCTCCGCCATTGGTCCCTGTTGCTGGTGCGAAATGCATTCTGGGATATTTGGCTGTCCCAAGTACGGACAAGTCACCTCTGATGCATCCCTAGTAAATTGGGCGGAGCAAGTCACATCCGGGCATTTGGACCGCGCTTGGCTAGATGTGAACTTTAGAATTGGAACAGGATTTGGGCTGCGACTGATGACGTTTCACAAGTCCACGAGAACACAAGTACAGACAAGAACACATGTTGAGAAACAGCCCAGTATCTCAAAACAGCACACCTTCACATATTCATATTGAATGAGAAATGCCGTTAATCAGACAAAACAGGCCAGCACTGGCGCATATCCAGGATATAATGAAAGGTCACGATCAGTCTGGCTACACACACACTCCATATCAGCGGTGAAGGATGACTGAGAGCAGCATAAAAAGTCCAGAGTTGATAAACCTGCCAGCCCTGCAGCAACTTTGTCATGAGTGAGGAGAACAGGTGCAGTAGACGTTAGGGCTCATGATGAGCAATGATGATGGACCCGGAGGAGGGGGAGGAGGCTGTAAAACAATGGGGACGGACAAAATGAGAGGGGAGATCAATAACCAGGCCAGGGGTGGGAGAGGGGGGTCTCCTGGCTGACAGCAGTCATTAACCGTGATGTGCCAACAGATGCCACAGCTGCCGAAAGCCTAATCTGTGCAATTTACACCCCTGTCAGGTCTGTGCAGGTTCCAACGAATCAGGCGGTGCAGAACTACCCACCTGACACCTTCTCTGCGCACATGTGGCCCAACTAGCACAGACACACACTCATGCACCAGGACGAATTAACATACTGCTGTCAAGCACACGCTCAGTCAGTCAAACTCTGTACAACACTGTATCGCCCATATGGGCACCCAGTACATGTATATGCATACCCACAATGAACACAGCCCGTGATAGCGCGTATCCTCGGCGGGGAATAATCACAGCTCATGTTTCCTGAACTGAGCTCCACTCATCCATACGTTCTTCCATATGTGTGGATGGGGCCTATCCCAGCATGCATTAGGCAGGAGGCAGGAGAGCACCAGTCTATTTTAGGGCTTACACCAAATCATTCAGTTTCTGAAGACAGGCATCGATATTATGAAGCAATCTTGACTGATATCTTATGATGTGTTTCAGGAACATTATATTTTTAAATGGTTCATCATTGCTTAATAAAAGTTGCTTGAACAATGTGTTTTTGTATAAACTATATAAAAAATAGAAGTAGAAATCTTCGTAAAAAAATTGCTGAATTCAAACTCAAATGAATAAATATTTCTTATTAGAAACTTAGTTTTCTCTGTTTGAGCTATAGGCTTGCGTATGGGCTAATCTTAGCTGACCTGCTGAACACATAAGTAATAATAATGTTAGTCACAGAGTTACAAAGCTTTTATTAGAAACTCTAGAAAATAAATAAAAAATATTCAATAAGTTTATCACAATATCACAGTCTCGCCTGTCATCTGTCCCCCCGCTGGTCTCAGTGACGTCACTCATTGGTTTATGGACTGCTGTTTTGAAGCCTTGAGTTCAGCATCTTGCCACTCGCAATCTTGTTTTTTGGACATCGCCATCTTGTTTTTTGGAACCAGAAGTGACACCAGAGGGTGGAACAAAGTACAATTGAAGGTGACCAAAATGTCATAATTAACTTTCATGAACTGAAAACACATTGTGAAAGAGTTTGAGTTGTAAGATGACTAAAAAAGGTAGCCGCGCCCTAAATCATCCCCTGCTTTAGGTTCTGTTTGACTCTAAATGGACCATAATTTACTAAATGAACATCATGCTGTATTGAAGAAGACTTGAAATTAGAGCTTGAGACCATAAACTCATGTTTACAATGTTTACTGAGGGAATAAATTAAGAGAGAAGTAGAGTCATTTTCTCATAGACTTCTATACAACCAGAGGAGTTGCCCCCTGCTGGTCGTTAGAGAGAATGCAGGCACTTTTGCATTGGCTTTACTTTTTAGAACTGGAGGTTGTGACAAACATTCCTTCACTTCACATCATGTGATCAAAATGTGTGTATCATTCCACGTCAAGTGAAGTCACAAGTCAGTGGTGTTTAAGTCAAGCTGTGTTCAGACTGCGTTTGGCCTGTGTGGAGCATTGATGTGGCACAACTAATCTCCAAAGGATTGCAGGGTACGTAAACACATAGCGAGAAGGAAATGAGCCCTCCAGACACATCACAGCGTGGGTTTTAGCCTTTGCGTTATTTGCACAAATATTGTCATATTTGGACTTTGTTTGTGCAGTCTCTGTGTTTATTTACCTCACCCGCTGTGTTTATGTAGTTAGTTACATATGCACTTGGCGTGTCCATACATTTGCGCAGCGGGCCAGTGTGTGTTTTTGTGTGACAGCTCGACCTCACGGAAATCTAGTGTTTCTCCTTTTTGCCTTGAGTCATGAAGTCATGAAGCCTCTGGATAATGGTTGCTCCAAAAATGTAACATTATGAACTCACATGGACACTTTATATATCTTTTTTTTGTGCAGAATTTGTGTATATTTGTGAACACTTACATCTTCTTATCGACTTTGTATGCAATAGCACTGTGTCTAACATTTGCTTTGCTTTCCGTCCAAGCACACCTGCATGATACACATCTGTCCATTTAGACTGAGATCTGTTGATTGTGAAGGCTTATGATTTCACGTATTCTTTTGTATCCTCATCAAACCAATCTTCATTCATGCTTCTTTCTCGTTTATTTAGGTTTTTCCTTTAAAGTCTCACCTGTCTTTAGCTACTCTTGAGCTGAAATTAGAGTGGATCATAATAAATAGAAGTAAAGTATATAGTATAATGTTGTCTAACCCTATTCCATCACCACCAGTTCCTCCAACCTGCCAAACAGATGTCACATCAGTGTGCATCCCAGAGCCCCTGTTCCATCCTCCTCCTGTTTAACTCACTGCCCCTCTGTCCTCAAGGGGCCTCACCTGTCATCATTAGATTCAATAGAAATTTATAGCTGTTCCTGGATGTTGATGTCAATGTATAGCGGGCCTGCCAAATGCAACCAGGCACTCTGATATCTGTCTCCAGCCACTCCCACTTCCTCCTCCTCCTCCTCCTTCTCCTCCTCCTCCTCCTCCTCCTCCACCTCCCTCCCACTACTCACACTTTCATCCCTCCCTAAGGGCCATCAATAATGCAACATGGAGCTCCTCAAGCAGTGTGTGCACACAAACACAAAGTCCATGAAGGCACACCAACAGGCCCAAGCACACGGTCTTGAAAATACACACACATGGAAGGTTCAATTCCCCTGTGTGATTTATAGACGGCCACTGTGAGGGGCTCCTGCTGTGGAGGCCATTATCATGCAGGCAAACACATCTGCAGACATCAATAAGTGAGGCAGAGGGTCGAGGGGGGTAGCCCTGGTGTCAGGAGAATCCCCCTCAGGCTGTCAGAGCCTTTCACGAGGGGCTCTGACAACAAGCAGCGCCTCCTCGCCGTTGTTTGGCCGCCGTTGTCAGTCAGTCGGTGGGGGTTGAAGAGAAGAACAAGGGGCCTCTGTAGGACACGTGGACACGAGGGAGGCCAAAGAGCGCCTGGAGACATGTGCTCGGAGGCTACGCTCTGGAGAAGAGTTGCCGAGAGCTGTTCTGATGTTTCCTGCTTTAAGAGTCACAAGATTCTAAACTCAACAAAAAGAAAAGCTGAAAAGCATACATTTCTTGGATCTTCAAGTTGGAAAATATGCAAAAGAGATCCAAGAAAGGTTTGTAATGGTAAGTGTAAGAGCTTGATAAAAAACTGCAAAAACATTATTTGACAGAACTCATGGTCCACTTACTCGCTTTGCATATATCATGTGGTCTTCATCAGCAGACGATGATGTTTGAGCTCAATTTTAAGCCAACAGGGTCAAGACATCCTAGAGGTCCTGAGGAAAAAGGGTTACAACTCCACTTCCATGATGAAGGAGGAAACTCCATTGGCTGATGAAGACCATGTGATACAGTCAAAAAGTAAGCTTTTAACAAGTAAGTGGACCTTGAGTTGAGACCATTTTTTGGATTGCTTTTTCTAAGGTCATAAATGAACTGTCAAGGTCAACTGCTGTATAATATAATGATTAGGCTTGCAGAAACGATTAAGTATTTTCTGGTTGACCCTGAAATCTAAGGAAATGCGAGAAAATCCATGAGAAAAGTCCAAGGTTTGGTCAAGTTGAGTCAAAATCGAATGCTGCCATATTAGTTTGTTTGAGGTAAACTGGCACTTCTTCATGGCTTTTATAACATAAATATGTATCCCCGATGTGTCAGACACATACAGAAGTATGAGAAAAGACTTTCCTCTCTGTTTGTCTCCTGCTCCATCTATCAGAAAGTGTGTGAAACAACGAGTGAGTCAGTCAATAAACACAAAGGGAGGTCTGCACCTGTATTAACTGGGCGGTGTAGCAGCAATCTAACAGCACCATAAATTACATTTATATAACCACGATAACAAGAAATGTTCTAGTTGCAACAGTAATGACTATATTACATTCATATGTTTATTAAGAGTCTTTTTAAATAATTGCTTGACTAATGTTTCACATCTTCTATTGTTTCATATCGTACTTTCAACCCCCACAACCTGATAGTTACTACAAGTGTTTACATCACACACTCTGCTACATGCTAACACGTAACCTCTGTACCCCTTTACAACAAATGCCTTCCTCTTCACTGGGCTTTGTAGGTCATTTCTCACAAATGTATCTATAAAGACAAACATAAAACAGAGTGGATGTTTATGGCTGACAGAGTGTATGCATAAATACTAAGCTAACATCATGTGACAGGCACATGAATAGAAAACGTCAGAAAACCTGCAATCTTGGTTGTTGATGTTCATACCTCCCCGATTTTGTATCAGATTCCCGCTGGAACATGTGCAGTTGTAAAGTTTTATATATAGCCGCGGCGGTGGGTTATTGTAGTTATATTCACAGAAGAAGTACAGCTGAAGTTGACGTTAGATTAAGTTTTATTGGGAATCTCCATTACAGTGAGGATTGAGGAGTTTGGACTCCTGAGTTAAACTCCCAATAAATCAAGTCTGGACTTGGTGTATCGAGAAAGGCCAGAATTAATATCAAATAATTTCAGCTTCCATACAATGAGGTGTTAATATTATCCAGAGTAGGACAGATACTAATCTGGGGAATGCAGGCTAGACATACTGTAAGCGTGAATGTATTGTGATTTGGGTGAAATGACCCTTTATTTTATAGCCTTGTACAGTAGAAACATATTGGAAGGGGGATGACAGCACAGCCCTTGTACTGTAACGCAACACTCCCTCTTAAAACACCATGATAAATATTGGGGTTGAGCAGAAAACTCTGTCTTGCTGAACTGGATGAACAATAATAGTTGTTGTGATGGCAGTAGTTGCTATGGCAACAGCAGTCGTAGTAGTAGTAAAAACTAGGTTTCCAGGGAGAGTAACAGACACACTTTGACATGCAGCCTCCTTATCACCCACACACTTTCATCCAGAAGATAAGAGTGCAGCTCTGGATCATCTTTGTCTGGTGACGGAACAAGTTGTTCAGCGCTGTCTGACACACAGAGGGAGAGGGAAACGCACACAAACATTGGCTGCTCAGACTCATGCTGAATGATGTTTATTTGCAGTGATTTGATAACAGACTGGCACACATCATTTATATCAAGAACATTTTTTTTTTGCATTTGGCAATTTATGAATATTAACACTACTTTCAAAGACATAACTCAACATTTTAGGAAATGGCTTAACTGATCCAGTCTGATTCAGAGCTTTGACATGATTAGTCTCGCTTAGAAGAGAGACTGGCAAACATGCATTTCTTTCCTCATAAAACCATAGACTGTATAGAAGAAGTTTACGCAGTCACTGACGTCACACATTGGTTTGTGGACTTTTGGCATTTTGGCCGTCGCCATCTTGATTTTTTGCAACCAGAAGTGACACTTTGTGACAGACTTTATGGTCTGTTTGACTCTAAAAGGACCATAATTTACGAAATGAACATCATGCTGTATTGAAGAAGACTTGAAACTAGAGATTGAGACATAAACTCATGTTTACAATGTTTACTGAGATAATAAATCAAGAGAAATGTAGAGTAATTTTCTCATAGACTTCTATACAATCAGACATATGGGTCAGTTTCACATCAGGTCCAATAAGAAGACCTCTAGTGGCATCCTCCAGAGCCGAAGGCTGAAGCTGGGGTGGGGTGGGAGGATTTGCCTTCCAGTTTTGTAACTTTCTGATTATCTGGCACGCCCACTTCATGCACTGATTGGCCACCGTGTGGAGGTGACACAGTGGACTGGATTTTGATTTCTCTCTAGCTGTCTTGTGTCATTCTTCGCAATACTTTTGTCTCTTTTTTTTTGCGTACAAATGAGTGAAACACTAGGAATGCTTTTCCATCCCACTTCTATGAATCATTGCATCTCTCTCTTATGAGGGCAGACTGTTCTCTTCCAATATCAAGACATGTAGTCACAGACTGAGTGATTAATGAAAACATAATACACTGCACTGCAGTGATTAAATATGTTAAATGTCAAAGAGAGTGCACAATAAGCCCAGAGGCTTAATTCCATCGTGGAATCTCGTCCTACTGTAACGCAACCAAACAGAAAGCACCTTACCGGAATGATAAAATGAGAGCTGCGATTCAGGAAAACTGATTAAGCATGCACATCACCTGTACTGTATGTGAGCGATGTTTGTGTGTGTGTGTGTGTGTGTGTGTGTGTGTGTGTGTGTGTGTGTGTGTGTGTGTGTGTGTGTGTGTGTAAGTTCACATCTTTGACTGCTCCCGTGTTAAAAACAGTGAGTGCAGTGGAAAGAAGAAGAAAGAGAATGAGCCAGCGAGAAAATGAACGAAGCGAGAGGGGAGAGAGTAAAAAGAAAGAGACTGTCAAAGTCAAACAAATTCAGAGGGATCAATGCGCAGACTTCGCCTGGCATATCCAAGCGAGCGCCAGACTCAAAGCTCTTCAAGCCCACAGTTCAAAGTGGTGACACGTCCATTAGAATTTCTAATTCTGATGGCATCGACAGGCCTACGGCTACAGCACCAGCAGAGGACGGGCTGAGAGGAAACTAGGCCAATGCAGAGAGAGAGATTACTGTATACTGTTCTTTTTTATCCCTTTATTATTGAAAAGTCTTCATACTGTTTCATTTTCAGATGAGTCAAAAAAAAACTTCAATCATACTCTGGAAGAGATGCTTCATCTTTGTAATTTCATATCATTTGTGAATTCATTCACATCTTTGCTCAAACAGCACACACTATACTTTGACCAGAAGGTTTTCAAGCTTGATAGTGATTTGCTGATTTTCAAACTTGTTATAGTCATCTGTTTTTATTCCAAAAGGTCTTGAAATAACTGAATATTAATATTAATAATTAAATGATTACTTATCATATAGTGGGAATCCCCCTTTACCAGCTCTCCATTACAAGGAAACAACAAGCCGGCAATCTTGGTGTCTAAACTTCATGTGAGCTAAAAACTGACAGATGCTAGTCCCACTATTATGACAAGTGTTCCATGGATAACTTATTTAAACATACAGAGCAGAACTTGGTGTCCTCCTACACCTCCTTTAGCTGTGCAGACGAGACGGAAGTAAAGGGAAGGGGCGGAGTTCTGATTCACGTTCAAGAGAGCATTCATAGGAAACCAATTGATAAAGATGAAAACACCTGTATGTTGGGGTCATCGTTACACTGTCCACTTAAATGTCATCCGTCGTAGTTGTACTTCATCGATCACCTGCTGTGACAAATGTTTTCTTTGACTTGTTCTGCGATTCTTAGACTCTACGACGGTAAAAACGTTCTTATGGGAGATGTCAATTCAAACTGGCTAGCCAGAGCACGCAGAACAAGGCTTAAGGATATCCCCCAAATATTTCAGATGACGCAAATTGAAAATAAACCTACTAGACTAACATCTTCCCAACCCTTACTGGATCCGATTTGTAAACATAAAGTAGATAGGATAACATAAAACATGCATCTTAATGATCTTTCAGATCAATATCTTTGACTAGCTCCTAGAAAGTTGAAAAAAATGAAAAGGACAAAAATCCCATGAGCTCTTTCTTTCTCATTGAGAACAAAATAAAGTAAACTAAAAGTGAATGACAGTATTGCAAATAAACCTTGTGAGCAGGCGTGTGTTGATTTAGTGTCAGCTGTTAAAGTGATTTAATTTAATGATATACCAAAAGATGGAAGCCTAATACAAAATAGATTTTGCCCTGGTTTAATAGTGACCTACTGTATGTGACCTAATGAGAAAAAGAGTTGCATCTCTGAGACTTCAACTGAATACTGGTCGCTTGACCTTTACAAGTTTGACAAAGTACTGACAAACTAATTGAAAGGGAAAAACCCAACTATGGTAGCATACAGATCAAAATGTATGGTACTTCTCAAAATGATATCTTAGCTGTTTCAACATGTTTTAACAAGTGTTTTAAGAATTCTGTCCTGGAATAGGTCAGAACTTGTCTGTATGTGTGACAAGCCAAATGTATATTGTTGTTATGACGCTTGTGGCTCTTTCTGACAGAAGCTGTCAGCCCGCTAACGGTTAGCTGTCATGCCAATGAGAAAGTCTTTTCTGAAGAGCTCCAGAGGAAGTACCCATCAACAAAAATGCTGCGCTTTGCACACACTGCAGGAGCACATTTTCGGTCATGCACGGTAGAAATGTTGATATAAAAGATCATATTCAGACGGACAGATGTACAATATACAATAGCTGGGAGAGAATGCGTCACAGTGGGCGATTTAGCCAGCAACCAGGGCTTGTGCACACTGACACTGATACCTTGTGTTGAGTCTTAAAGGTATCTGACCATCATAATATTACACCAATACAATACGTTTTGTGTTTACTACTGTTAGTATACATGTTTTGGTGGATTTTGGGAGGTAGAACATAGTTTGTTTTTGTCTGCTGAACTGCTGCCCATGGTGTTGAAAGGTAGGTATACTACATGTTGAAGTCATTTGTACCCCATCCTTATGGAAACATCTATGGTGTGTGCATGAACGTGCGGCACACTTAAGTCTCGATTTGGGGGTGCGGCTAGCTGGTTAGCATGCTCATTTCACTAGATATCTCTGCAACACAACACGTAGACGTCTTTGACATAACGCAAACACTGAAACCTCTTTACATTCTCTTGAAAATGTTAGGTAATGATTTGAATGTTATAAACTATTCTGGTCCGCAGTTGAAACGTGCCAAGGACTCCTCTTCGTTAACTATATGGCAGGAAAGTATATAGTGTACTTTTTCCACACCTTTATGACATCAGACTTAGAAATCGACTAAATGAATTTCATCCGCACAATGAGATCCAACGAGAGTGAGCATGTTTGCCGGTGGGGAGATGCATTGGTGGTGGTGGGTGGGGGGTGGCAGGAAATCTGTGGGATTTACAGCTTAATCTTCTTAGGCACTTCCCTGTCGGCCGAGCTTCAGACTGTGGCTGAGAGAAGTACGTGCTAGCTTAGCGCAGCTGTCAGGAGCCGCCTGCCACCAAATCAATACCGGTCTCCCCCCCTCTTCCTCTCTCTCATGCCTCTTCAGCCTCAGCCCTTCAGCTTCTCCTGCCAGCACTAAATCAATGGCTCCCGGAGCTGATTAGCAGGTTCAAGTGCGGGTCATTTCACACAGCCACGGAACACTTTCACCCAAGAACATACTGTAACAACACACTGCGAGTGCAGGAATGTTGTTGATGTGTGGAGGTTGGAGGGCAGTTTTCTGCTTGCTGTCAGAGCGCACCTTTAATTTGATTTACTGCAACGTCATTGGTGCCAGCTACTGAATTATATCAGCTACAGCTACAACTAATAAGCACCAGCTTTTTTGTACTCAGGTGGTGTGTCTTCTTGTTCGGCAAACCTGTTTCTATCGAAGGCTCCTGCACACGGAGAGGGCTGTGTGTTCTCACACTTCTTTGCACTTCAGCAAATGATCAGTGGATTTATCACGAGTCAAACCCCGCTGAGTTTCACACCAATAGAAATCCAATAGCACCTCCAAGTGGACACACGGGTACATGGCAAGCTGTGTAATGAAAGGTGAGGCGTAGAATCAGAGGTAGTCAGGAAAACCCTGTTCATCGTGAACTCTTTACGCAGCAACAAATCATCTACTGTGGTCCAGCTATAAACCTGTAAGATGTGAGATTTACTCAAGGCCTTGCTTTTGCTTCAAATTTTCTTCAAACACACATCGTATCACTGGGCGATGCGGAGGAAGAAAGCGTCCCTACAGGGTTCAACAGGAAGTCACACTTAAGAAAGGCGCTAACGATGATCAAATAACTGTGATATATTTCTGTGTCTGAAACCGTTAATAGTGGTCTGGATGATACTGACCCCTCTAGAGTCAGTTCTGGACGCATCAGGGACGGCTAGTCTGTTTCCGTTCAATACATGCACAGTGTCTTTTCAAAATAAACTTCCAACATCACAGGAAGTTATGCAACAAAACAGCTTAGTTAGGTTCAAGAAAAGAGCGTTAACTTGACTAACAACTAACAACTCGTGTGACTAGTGAGTGACAAACTATTCACCTGACTCCCATGACAAAATGTCAACTTTTATTTTTGGTTTCGTGCAGGTCACAAACTGCTCCAAAAAATTAAGGGAACGCTTAAATCACACATCGGATCTTGATGAAGGAAATATTGTAGTTCAAAATCTTTATTGGTATAGTGATATCTTCATTGTGTAATTCATTGAGAACAAAATGACGTAAGAACGGTCAACGGAAAGCAAAATCATAAGACCATTGAGGGATGGATTCAAAGTCATGTTTGAAATTCAAAGTAAAACATCTAAATCACGGATGATACAACTTATTCCTCCCCAGACCATCACTGACCCACCGGCAAACCGCTCACGCCAGATGATGGTGCAGGTAGCGTAACGTTCGCCACGGTGTCTCCACTCTTTCGCATCTGTCACGTGTGCTGATTGTGAACCAGCTCTGAAGAAGAGAACGGGGCAACAATGGCGAACCTGCCGATTCTGATGTTCTCTGGCAAATGCCAATCTGCTGCAAGGTGCAAGGTTCTGGGCTGCGAGCGCAGGTCCCACTAGAAGACCTCGGGCCCTCATGCCACCTCATGGAATCTGACAGTTTGGTCAGAGCCATGAACATGAGTAGCCAGCTGGAGGTCATTTTGTAGCGCTCTGTCAGTTCTCCTCCTGCTCTTCCTCGCACAAAAGAGCAGATACCGGTCCTGCTGCTGGGTTGTTGTCTTCTATGGCCCTGTCCAGCTCTCCTTATGTAGTGGCCCGTCTCCTGGGCTGTGGCTTGCCTTGCTGTTGCCTCTCCTGTCCACCTGTTGTTGCTTTCATTTGCACCAAAGCAGGTGAAATTGATTCACAATCGTTTACACTTCCTGTGTACAATACGCGTTTTACACAACAGCTTCCAGTACAAAGACACTTCCATCATATGAATAGAGATATTTTAGGCAACATTAACAGACACAGGTCTCTAGCTCTTTCTCTGTGGGGCTGAGCCACACCTTTCATAGTCCTTACACAGATCCATTATTGAAACGAAGACATTAAAAAGGGCAGCTTGAAACATGTGATCTAAGGGATTGTCTGGTTTATTGTTTTGCATATCGTTGTCTCTAATGTTACATGTCTTGATAATGTTTCGCTCTGTTAAGATGTACTCAAACTTCCAACATCACCAGTACAGTTGTATTGTATACTTTGAAACAAGAGAGGATTCGGGATATTGTGGGATTTATTTAGAACATACAAGCAAATAAAACTGTTATAAAAACATTATAGTTCAACAAGAAGTAAGTAAGGGGATGGGATGTGGATATCTGATAACATACAACGACACCATGAACAAATCAGTGATTAGTATTTGCAGTTTGAAACTCTAAGTCTCTTGGTTTATTCTAATACACGGTACAGTAGCTGCTAGTTGTTGTGTCCCACGTGGTCAACAAACTTTTCTGGAGGGGAGTACAAAACACTCTGACTGGACCACACAACACATGGCTGTCACTATGGAAACAAAGAAAGTTAGATGTTAGTGTGTTTGATGGAACAGGACAGAAGCTTCTCATCTCTGATACTATCAATCAAAAGCTAATATGTAAACTTTTCCTTCAGGCTTTGCTTTTGTCTAAGTCGTCTTGCTCTGCACTCTCCCCCTTGCTGCCAAATCGCCGGTTTAGCTCTGATGTCATCACCGAGCAGCACGATTTCTGTGAAAGGAAAGGGGAAATGGTAAGGAACACTAAATTAGCCATTTTAGCAGCTCTATGGGGCTGTATTTGAACATAGCTGTGTTTTCAGCTATGCTAACATGTCATAATGACAATGCTAACATGCTCACGTTTAGCAGGTATAATGTTTACTCTATCATCCATCGTAATTGACTGTGTGATAATGCTAACAAGCCACAATAACAATGCTAACATGCTCACGTTTAGCAGGTATAATGTTAACTATAGCCAGCATTGCAGTTTACCGTGTTAGCATGCTAACATGTGCTAAGCGCTAAAAAAAAAGTGCAGCGGAGGAATGCCATTAGTTTTGCAGGTATCTGGTCATAAACCAAAGTATTGTACGAATAAAACATTTGAACTCATGGTGCCACTCAAGGAAAAGTCCAAAGCACTCATCCTCTGGGGACCATGGATATTTGTACCAAAATACACCAGAATCCATCCAATGGGTGTTGGGATATTTCAGTGAAAGCCAGAAAGGTCAGGCTGTTAGTGGTGCTAGAGGGGGTCACCAAAGTCACACCGTGTGAAACTCTTCCCCACCTTGCCATCCTTAGCTTGGTTGCGGGCCCTGGATACGAGCTCCAGTAGGGCCAGCAGGAGCCCGACGCCAAGTCCCAGGCCCAGGAGGAGGAAGAGGGCCCGCAGATCGTGAGGCTGCAGGGCCTCGGAGGTGTGGGCCCGGTCGCCGGCTACGCAGCTGCTGGCCCACCACTTCTGCCACAGATACGTTAGCTCGCCGGACTCACTGAGCTTGAGGATGGCCAAGGTCAGGTTTTTGACCAGCGGGGAGCCTGGTGGATCAAAGAGAGGCTGATGAACGTCTCACTCCAAAATCATAAGCATAAACATGCTGCTGTAACGTCCTTCATAGTTTGGGTTTCAGACTTTCCATCAGATGTCAGAACATGGCTGCAGGGATTTGCTCCCATTCAGCTACAAGAACAAAAGTGCAGTAACGAGAGCCGCCAAGAGAAAAATTATGGTTCCACCGTTCGCCTCACTCACAAACTATAACCATAATAACATTACTTTAGGACAGGGGAGCAGGGACCCCTTAGAAGGGAGAACAGTTTCCAAAGACCCCATCTTTATCGTAAAACCGATCAAGCATCGCTTACTACCATTTGTACTCGTAGATGCCATTGGAACCATTTTGTATTCTAAAACTTTTCAACTAAAATACTTTAGCCCTGTTTCATAGTGATAAACAAAAACACATTTCAATTTGAATTATGTACAATTTATATACTTTTAAACTGAGTTTTACTTTCAAGTAGTTGATTCAGCTTTCAGAAAATGAACAGTACAAAACTAGCATAGCCCTAATAAATCCAGACAGTTAAAATGTACAGTTTAAAGCTTACTTTCTGGAAGTGCTTCAACTTCAAGATAATGAACAGCTGTGTGTCACAATCACGTAATGTGAGTTTCTATTGGCCCGAAGCTAATGTGGGTGGGAGTATTTTACATAATATGCTTGTTTTATTAGCGCAAATGGTCGCCATCTGTGGATATCCTCTTTTTAATGATACTTATAGCAAATACTTACTCGCAAGTCCCCTGGAGGTTCCTGGACCACGCATTGAGAATCACTGCTTAAGGAGCAATGAAAGTTGCACTTTGAAAGTGGTTTCAAAGTGTTGCATGAAAACCCAACGATTCTTAGTTTCAGGTGATTAAACACTTATGAAAACTTCGTGATGATCTGGTCCATCAAAACACAACGTCTGAAGGCAAAAGTGGTTATGTCTACGTAGAGAACGTGCAAACTCCACACAGAAGGACTGCCCAAACCGGGGATTGAACCCAGTCCCCTCTTGTTGTGAGGTGACAGTGCTAACCACTAGACCACCATGCTGCCCCTCATTTAGATTCATAAGTCCCAAAAACTCACTAATAATATCCAGGCATAATCAATAACAAATGTTGCACTCTCTTAAAAAAAAAGAAGAGAGGTTTAATTTCCACTCCTGAGCCCGGATCACTCACCCAGAGGTGCCACGATGCTGTAGGCTCTCATAGCGATGGCCTCCTCTGAGCGGCTCAGTTTACAGTGGCGAGCCACCGCCAAGTCCAAGGACACGGCCTCACCGATGAAGGCAAAGTTTCCCTCCTGGGCGAGGCGAATGCCCTCCTCCATGCTGGACACGTAGCTCTTCTTGCGTTCCATGTGCTCGTAGATGCGCCGGTACACGGGGTTGTTGGAATTCTGGGGAACAAAACATTGCACAAAGGAAACACGTTACATCATATCAAACTCAGACGTTACAGAATCTGCTGTAATGACTATAAACTCATTAGGAATGTGCCTTAAAGAAGGACATGGTGGATCCAGCCTCGACTGTGCCATAGTCCATCATGTCCTGGTTCGCGAGGTCCTCAAAAGTCTTGATGGAGACGTGTTTGCTGTTGGAGTGCAACATGGAGTTGAAGTTGCCAAAGTAGCAGGCCAGAAGCAGTACAGCAAACAGCCACCAGATGGCACTGACTAGACGTCCAGACGGGGCTTTAGGGTGAGGACCAGCACCTGAGAGGACAGAGACCAGCAGTCAAGGGACAGGACTGCTGTCAACCCGCTCCTTTAAAAGATAAATACTCATCATGTAAATTCATGCTCAGTTTAAAGTAATGCGAACAAGGTTCACTGATTATGCTGCTGCTGCTGCTGCTGATGATGATGATGATGATGATTATCAGCACTTTGAGTTTTGTATGACATTATCGTATTACACCCTGTCAGGATTCCTCTGACTCACAATTCACTTTGCAAAATCCTTCACACAAAATACTAATCTCCTCATTTTGAGGCCCGCTGACGATGTAAAATCACCATTGTTGAATTTAGAATGAAATTCTTATCCAATTATGCATGATGAAAGAAAGTAGTTTCCTTTAAGACTAAACAAAGCAAAAATACAGTTATTTGAAATGATGCAGGGTAACAATTCAGTTGAATTGAATACACTGTGCGACTGTGAATCTAGATGATGCATTCTAGAGGATAATGGTACACTACAGTACTGTGAATATAAAATATAAGCTGCTGATTGTTTCATCTCCACCACAAACTTTGACTTTTTATTCAAAACATCTTTTGGCTTTTGAGAGTTTTCGCACATCAAAGTTGTTAAATATTTAAGGCCACACCATATAATAAGGTTAGCAGTGCAGCTGATTCCCTCAGAGAGCGTAAAGAGAGAGACAGCCAGCAGCAGCAGTGTGTGTGTGTGTGTGTGTGTGTGTGTGTGTGTGTGTGTGTCTCTGTGGTTCAGTTTAGCAGACCGCTGCGTTACCTTGCAGGGTGAGAGCTCCTGTGATGTACCAGAAGCTGTGCAGCAATGTGAAGCTGTGCTCCTCTGTGTCGGGCTCAGCCCATTCAGTGGGACTGATCCTGCAGGAAAAAAAAAAAACCCACAGGCCTCAGAACCAGCAAGGTTAAAGCAGCAACAAGACGCATGTGTCTGATATATAACTCTGGTGTCTGGAGTTATGCAGGATGTTTGAAGACTGTTCGTCAGGAGGTCGAGTAGTCGTCACTGATCAGAAGATCAGGGGTTCCATCCCTGGCCCCTGAAGTCTACATGGTGAAGCGTGTGTTAATGTTTATTGCAAAAAAAACTAGAAAGGCCTTATATGAATGCAATCCATTACTCTGTAAAAAAATGAGGACACCTCCATGTGTTATTTGAAGTTGTATGGTATAATTGTTCTGGATGTTGTAATATGCATCACTAACTAACAATAACATGTAAAAGGATCCCCTCTCCTCCTTCATGGGAGCAAGACTGACTTTTTTTCCTCTTCTCTTTGACCCCATTTACGCTCGTCATTTCCAGTGTGTCATATCTCATACGCCAGCTCAGTGGTGCTGAGTGAGTTGACAGTATCGAGTATAAAAGTACGCTTCCTTCTGTCGGAAGAAAAAAGATCTGACATGACTCACAACGAGGTCTGTGGGTTATCATGAGTAACCAGGTCATGATGTCTGGAAAGAGACTTGGCTGTTGACTTTCAAATGTATTTATTTGGTGCTTTAAGCACCACAAGCCGAGTTCCACATAGTTCCATCATACAGGAGTGAAGGCAGACCTCTCTACGGCCGATATCTGTAACACGAGGCAACTCACACCAGAACAGACTGATGAGCAGGACTACAGCTGAGAGGAAACATGTTTGTTCTTATATTTTGGGGTGAACTGTCCCTTTAAACTGACATTCACCAGGGGGGGGGCTTCTTTCCACAAGAAATACATTTTTGTGATTTTACTTTGTACGGTTTTCTTAAAAACAGTCATATTTGAAGATAATGACCCCCCCCCCCCCCACTAAACAAATCTTGTGTACTTTGTCTGTAAGTGTAGAATGTAAACTCTTCTTCACGCCACTGAGGACGTGTCCTGGTGCACAGCCCTGTTTCTACCGAAGCACCGGGGGAAAACAAGGCATGTGGGCGCGCTCTCACCTGCCCACCAGGAAGATGCAGAGACCCGTCAGCAGGAAAGCGACGAGGATGCCGACCCACATGTCGGTGGAGAACGGCGACAGCAGACTGAAGCTGCTCTCCTCGGAGGCCGAGTCTCTGCGCAGGAGGAAGCTGATCCCCGTCTGCATGAAGGGGGTGCTCATGTCCACGGACTTCTCTCTGATCGCGGTGAGGGTCAGCGGGGCCACCGCCAGGTCGGCCTCCTGACGGGGGGACAGACCGTCACATCGGACCAAGGACACATTCACTTGTACGATGGGTCCATATCACTCATGTCAGAGACCGGATGTTATGTTTGCCCTCAAGGATGAAACGTTAGTTTGAGTCGGGACTAATAATTGTCATGGGACTAAAACTCTAAGAAACAAAGTATGTGGTGAAACTGTATCCAGCTGTTGGGGGAAGTCTGGAACACATTATTGCAACAACAACAAAAAAACACCTTTAAACAATTTAGTTTAAAAATATTAAATAAAGTGTAATACATAATAAACACAATAAATACCAAAATAAGAGAATAAATTATTAAACTTCAACTCATTATTATGAAATGCTATATTATTGCTATTTAAAAAATCTTTTGAATTGAATGAATTGGTTCGTTTATAAATTGCATCCTATATGTTAACGTGGATATATATTTCATGAAGTTTTATTTATTGTTATAATATTGTATTATATAAATATACACTTTTGGTCTCCATTCATAGGTTTTCATATCAGGTTTTACTGAGTGCACCTTTGTCTTATCAAAACTACATAACATTTCTCAGAATGGGATCCCACATTGTCCCATAAGCATAAGATCATTTTAACTAATAGAGCTATATCGATGGCCGAAGAGCAAAACCTCTTATCTGAAAAATGCACTTTTTTGAGAATACAAAAAAAACTTGTTTTCTTGCAGAATGCTATTTGCTAAGGATATCCAATACATAATTCAAAAAAAAATTAAATATACAAAGTGCAGATCGGGTTATTCCCCACTTTTCCTGGATCATTTTGCAGATAGGAGGTTTTGCACTTTGGCCATCGATATAGAAATAAATATCCATATGCTTTGATTTACAAGACAACCTGTCAGCCTTCTAACTGTTTACATGTTTTATGACAGGCTCATCCCTCTCCATACGGGCCCTGCTTAGTGACGGCGTCCACTCTCACCCCTCTGATGATTTCACCGATCATGCCGTTCCAGTTGCCGCTGGCGTCCACGATTCCGTAGCGGTTGTCCTTCACCAGGCTCAGCTTGTACTTGAAGCCCAACACCTTGGAGAGCTCCGAGACCAGATCGATGCAGTAGCCCTCCAGCTCAGAGCCGCGGCTCATGGTGTACGGATCTTGCTGATGAGAACAGAACAAACGGTTCTTGTTTTAATGGAGAGAGGTCGTTGTGGGGCCGCGGTGGTGAAGGTGAAACCACGCTTTGAAGATGAAGACGATTGGTTGCTCTGGCTTTTTTAGGAGGAAATCAATTGTGAGATCAAATTGCTGCTTTTCGGTAAAAGATTGATGGGGATTTAAATGTTTTGTTTTATTCATGCGACGCTTTGATGAAAGAGTGAGGATGTGCAGTGTGCACCCGAGGTGTAGCAGTATTTAAAGGATAATTCATTCAGTTGTTTTTTTTACTTTATTTCAGGTAATTATTCAAATACAAAAGGTATGTGCTTTCTAAATGAAAGCAATCAGTGGTTTGGGTTAAAATATTCTTCCAGAGTAACATAATCCACAAACAAAGCTTAAACATGAACAACTTTGAAATATTTTAAGGGGACGGATCCCAGTGATCCCAGTGATCCCAGTGATCCCAGTAGGATCACGTCAACTCTGTTACTCATGAGTTGTGTAACAGGAGACATAGCTGACAATTTCCCTATTTTAGCCCATCATTTCAACGGTGGCTACCAACGTGTCATTTTCTAGGTTTCAGGACATGTAATTAAAAGATTTGTAAACAATAACAATGTACCCAACATGGTTGATGCTCGATAACTATACTCCTTGACATTGTGCTATTTCAGATATATTTTTTTAAATATCAGAGAGCAGTCCCCAAAATGTATTTAAAATGGCCGTTTGGGAAAAAAAACCGACATCCTGTATTGCTGATCACATGGTCCTGTTTTAATAGTCCCAAATTAGTCTCATTTGCTTGTGCAGTAAAAAAATATTTCTACTTGTTCCCAATGCAAATCATTTAATTTCCGGAATTTTGCAAGTTTCATATTTCTGGTTTCAAGATCCAGACCATTGTCTCTGGGACAATTTCAAAATGGGATTGTCTGACTGCTCGTGTTTCTCGACTCTTTGGATACTCAGACACTTTTGTATGGTCTTAGCAATTCACTTTTATTATCACTCGTAGAAATGATGGCCAAACTACACAAATAAGAACCTTCTTGTGATGAACCAGAACTATTTAAAGTGTGGGTTGAGTTAATGTGTACGGCGGCACAAGGCCACCTTATTATTGTGGTGTCGAGAGGCTTAAAGAGAGAATACCTTTATGGTGGTGATGGTTAACTCCTTGGCATCTAGAACAGGAGGGGAAAAGAAAACAAGCACCACAATAAATTTCTTGATTCCTGTATTGAGGCAAGTCAAATGCAATGGAGCATGAGTGTCAGCACACAGATGAGAGGATTTGGTCTAAGCCAGTTGGGTTTCATGTCTGCGAGCTTACGTGCAGAACGGCCTCTGAAAGCCTAATGAAGCCCATTGTTGCTTTGAGTCCCCTTCATGTGTTTCTCTCTCAGCCGCAGCAGTAAATCCACCAAACAGCCACCGGAGGACAACGAGCGTCTTGTTGTTGGTTGTTTTTTTTAAGACTCAGAGAGAAGTACTGAGGGGACCGTTGCAAGGTACTACGAGGAAGGATGGCTGAGCTTCTGACGGATCAGTCTACGCCCCACCCCCCCCAACCCCTCTGTAATCCAAGCAGGAGTTGAACCCCCCACTCCCTCCCCTGACATTACCCATGACACCCAGAGCTGTTTTCTTTCTGCTGTAACTGTGACCAATGCTATTCACAGCGTGTCCAGCAGGCCCTAACATGCCCGGCCGGGCTTGGTCACAGAAAGGAGGGGAGAGGGAGGGGAGTGGGGGGGAGGGGGGGGGGGTTAGCGGAGGTGCCAGGGGTGCAAGTTCCTCATAATTGCATGCGATAACAAAAGCGAGCCCGGTTGGGTCGTATAAAGCCCATGACACCCCATCAGCCTCCTCTAGAGAAGCCGGCAGGAGCTACGATCTGCGGAGATGCCTGTCAGTTCATCAGTTCATCAGTCCTCCACCCCCCCACCCCCACCCCCCAACCCAGTTAATTGATTTATCACAGTGCTTTCTGGACCTCAGCAAGGCGGTAGCCCCTCCACTGGTGAGAAACGGGGACTCCACAGTGAGTATGCTTTGATAGGACTCCAGCAATCCAGCAGGGCAGGGAGCCAAATGTGAGGAATCATTTGGGAGCGGGACCCGGTCTCAGAGGTCAGCCAGAGCCCGCTGGGCTTTGACTCTGCAGACAGTTCACTGGGGCTCTGGACGAGGAGATTATTTCATTGGCTGAGTAAAAACCAGCCTGCTGCACAGAGCAGCTTTCCAGAATGTAAGCTGACCGACTGGATGAAATGTTTCACCGAAACAGAAATTGGTCGAAGTATACATTTTAATTAAATTATGAAACATAAATGTACAGGCTTTACATGCCAGCAAAACACTAGTGGGATCCAAAAGAAGTCTGAATAAGCATTGTTTAAAAAATAAATAATAGAATTTGGGGAAAAAGCTTTCTTCCTCTCAGAAATGTATTCTGTTCAGCAATACAACAAAATCCCATTCAGATACTGTTGGAATTGAACAATTCTGTAAAAGACCCTATCAGGTCATGGATAATATACATAACTAATGGTTAATGCCAATGTTCAGAAAATTCTTCCCGTCTACAATATCTGCTCACGGTAACCATGTGATGGTGAATGTGGGGAAATAATTGTGGTCATGGTTAATAAACTATTGTTAAGGTTGGGCCACTGGAATATTTGGTCAAAGTTCTTTTTGAACATGCAAAAAGTAAGTCTTCAGGAGGTACTGGCCTGAAGCAACAAAGCTGGCAACACAGCAACATGCCAACATACAAACTCAAAGTTTTCTGAGCAGGTTGGGAAAAAAACTTTTGGACAGAAGTAGAATGGTTGCAGTTTAGAAAAATGTAAACTAATCTATGCTGCAATTTTCTGTCCATATACATATTCATATAGAAATGTGATGCTCCAAATGAACCATGTTCCACCACGCTAGTGTGTATCAGCCTTACCTGCGGTGACGCTCCATGCAGTCAGAGCTGCCACACAGAAGACCAAAGACACGAAGCCCGTCATGTTTCCACGACTCTGAAAACAACAAGCATCCTTCAAACATGATCATCTATTCTACAATAACCTCAGGGATGATATGCTTTGATTTTATGTTATATTATACATATATATATATATATATATATATATATATATACACACACACACATGTATATATATACGTATATATACACGTGTATATATATATATACACACACGTATATATACATAATTATATACGTATATATATACGTATATATACATATATATATATATATATATATATATATATACATAAAGAGTATATATATATATATATATACGTATATATATATATATATATATACGTATATATATATATATACATATATATACTATATATATATATATATATATATATATATATATATATATATAGAATAAAATGCTGGCACAGATTGTCACACTATGCTATCAAAACCAAAGTTCCCTTACCTTAGTTACGTCAGCTGCAATGTGAATTAAAGACCTTTGTGAGAGGGACGACTCCAGGAAAATGTGTATGAAACTCACAACAAGTGTTGCAGGAGAGCAGTGGGGAGGGGTTGTGTGCAGAGGACTGTAGAGGGGGTTTATATGGGGGAGCACGAGGGGGGGAGGAGATAGAACCGCAGTGGAAGAATAAACTTGTGAATGTTGGCCAGAGGTTTATGCAGAACAAAATCTGAAGAGAGAAGATATGGGATTACTGGAGTAGGATGTGTTCTCCACCTACATGTTCAGGCTTGTATGAACCATGTAGATTTTTAAAGCAAGCCACGTTTCTCTTGATTCCTTCATTCTAGACCCAAAGAAGTCAAATAAACGGAGCTGTTTGTTTCAGTCATTATTCTAGATGTTGGGTGGGGCAGGTTTTAGCCTCCTCTTAGAGTGAAGTGTAAAGAACATCGCACTGCACTTTCTGGTCAGATGCTAAACTACATTTCGTTGTCCTAGTACTTGTACTCTGTGTAAAGTTGAATCTGAATCTGATCTGATCTGAATCTAATTATGGTTGATGATGAGCTTCCAGATGGATGGACTGGAGGTCTCAGGGAGTCACAGGAAGACATTAGGTTTTGCAGCACATTCCCTCCCCCTCCTGACTAACCCTGAGGGACTACTAGATCTTTCCTGTAATACAGCAACGGCGAGAACATCTGACAATAAAACAGAGAGCAAAACAGCTTGTTGTTGTCGTCGTCTGTACAGCTTGAGCTCAGGGAGGTCAATCTAAAGAATACTAGAATCAGTGCCTCGCGGTTCTATGTCTCCGCCAACCAGTTATGCTTCAGTTTACATCCATGTCCATCCAAAATGTCATAATTTTATCCTTTCAGATATTTGTGTGAAAGTGTCGTAGTTAGCATATGGATTCTTGAGTTATGGCCAAAACCTTGTTTCGTTAAGTCACAGTGACCTTTGACCTTTTAATTCGAATCAGTTCATCCTTGAGTTCAGGTGGATGTTTGTGCCAAAATTGAATAAAGTCCCTCCAGGTGTTACTGAGCTACAGTTCACTAGAACCGGACGGACAACTTGAAAACAGAATGCCGTGTCTGTCATTGGTAAACTTTAGGACCAGGCGGCAACCTCCAGTTCTGCTGAGTGAAGCCGATGCTGAAGTGTCTTAAAACTTGCATTCTCTCTACTAACCAACAGGGGGCGACTCCTCTGGTTGCAAAAATAAGTCAGATTGTATAGAAGTCTATAGAAAATGACTACTTCTCTCTTGATTTATTCCCTCAGTAAACATTGTAAACATGAGTTTATGTCTCAATCTCTAGTTTCAAGTCTTCTTCAATACAGCATGATGTTCATTTAGTAAATTATGCTCCATTTAGAGTCAAACAGACTATAAAGCAGGGGATGCTTTAGGGCGGGGCTACTGTGATTGACAGGTCGCTGCCGGTACCTGAGACATGTACGGTGTCTCTACGTCACTCCTCCGTATTCCAAATATGATAACTTCTGTTCATTGGTTGCAAAAAGTTTAGATGGCGACAGAGAAATTGTTGCACTCGAGGCTTCAAAGGATCAGTCAACAAATCAATGGGTGACGTCACGACGACTACGTCCACTTCTTATACACAGTCTATGGTTAGGACTCCTCCAACCCCTCAAACTCAAAACATAATCTACATTAATCATGCCCTGTGTCTGTCTTTGTAAAAAAAAAAAAAAAAAAAGAAATCACTGTTTTTAGCAAGAGCTCACTAACTAAATTGATTTATTTGCAAAAACAAGTGACTTCATCTTGGAAGGAGTGGCTGTATTCACTCTGAGACAAAAAACATTCTCTCAGGCCTGAAGTGCCGCAGGTTTTCATTTGAGAGGCCGAGCCGTGCCACATTGTCTAGATAAATGTGGCTTTCAGAGGGACTCTGCGGTGTTCTCGGAATCCTAATGAAGCCGTCTTTTGTGTTTGTGTACTGGCTGGAGCGGAGTCTGCGGTGCTCAAATGAGCGTGTTGCGCTTCACAAAGTCTTAGAGCTGACGAAGAGGCCTGGCAGTGTGTGACAGCTCGCCAGAGGTGGCAATCAGCTTCTTTGTTTAATCGCAGACTAGAAAATGGACAAACCTTTCACTGGAAAATCAGTGTCCTGAGAAAGACCGTCCTGAGGGGGTAACCAGGGCTTTGGTTGTCAGAGGAAGCTGATACCAACACATTTCTATTAGCTCCCTCAAAAAGATTTGAATCCATTACTATTGTTATCATTATATTAGGTTTTGCTGGATAGTTGGTGTCCCACAGCGTGGATTCTTTTTCAAAAGGGTTTAAAACACCGACCTCTTAGAATATTTACGGGGAATCTACAAGTATGACTGGGTTTTATTCCACAAACCACATTCTAGGGTCTGAGAAAGTTTATGTAAATAGGTTGGTTGTCTAAAAAATTGGATCTTGGGTGGCAAGCGACACTGAAAAGATTTTTTCTCTATTAACAACCGGTTGAGCTTGTCGTCTCTTGTGCAGCCTGGAGTCTTTGTTCTGGAACATCCTCCCTTCCTGCAGGGGGCCTGTTTCGGTTCCTCTGTTTTTTTGCCAGAGAGGTTGAGAGAGGTGATGACTGGTAAACACAGACACAAGCAGAGTCCAAATTAGAGCAGCAAGCGGACCCGGCCAAATTCAAGGCCAACGGCTTCTACATGTCAGCTCGCATGAGGCTCAGTTCCACTGGCTCGCCAGCGACTCGCTTTCATCTCTGAACTGAGACAGCTGTTGGTAGACAAAGTGTAAATGAAACAAAATGAGCGAGGAAGCCTTCAGTAATATTCATTTGAGATTTATTCAGGTCATAATTACACATTGTCCCTAACATTTCGCACAAACAACTGGCACGTCAGTGCAAACGATACAGCAGGTCGACAGATAAACGTGCTTCGATACAGATCATTCTCATCTTGTATTGGTACCACGGACCAATGGGAACGCAGGCGTTGGGACGCGGCGCCGCCGCCGCCGCCGCCGCCAATCGGAGAATCCGAAAAAAAGAAGTTTGGGATATTAACAAATCTTCATATAAAAAAAAGGTCTTTGTAAAATGACATAAAAGCACAGCCTTAGGATAAACATTACAGTGCATTAAAAGACATGCAGTCAACTAAAAAGGGCTAAAATTGTTATGGAGTAGTCTACCACTGCTTTGTAGTACATGATCTCAGTGCTGCGACATGCCACGAACTGGGGAGGGTAGCAAAATATTGGCAGTTCGGTCAAATTACTATGTAACCACTACACAAAGAATACTCAAAATTAAGACATCTTATCCTGCATTGTAATAATAATTCCTTTTTTTTCAGCAAAGACATGAGACAAGCCTGAGTTTCTAGCATCAAACCGTCAAACAAATGTCAATATGATACCATGCCAGCATTTTCTAAATATTGCTAGTGGATGGATGGGCTGACAATAAAGTATCTATTTTTCAGCTCAGTTAAAACCATTACAGTTCAAGTAGACCCATTGCTACTGTATGCTCATGTAAAAAATAAAATAAAAAGATGAGTAGTCAACAGTCAACATACACAGCTATATAAAAACTCCTGCATCTTTCACTAAATACATTCTGGCAATCCTCTAACATTTGGTGCAAACGGATGGTGGAGCTGCAGCAGTTGCTTTTAGGAGACGATGTTTTCTGACGGCGCGGGTTCAGAAATGGATCTTGCGTAACCTCATGCTGTAGAAGTGATTGTTCATGATCAATAATTCAGTGGAGCTCAGTTTTCCGCAAGATGTGGAAATAATCTGAGAAATTCTGCAAGATATGCAACTTTTACGAAAAAAAAAAGAGAACAAAAGAAAAGATTTCGAATTGAGAAAAAACTGGAGCGTATTCCAAACAAGTTTCTAGCTGTGTCTCTCACACTCAGTTCCAAGTCAGCCAGTTCTTTAGAGTTTGAGCATGAAAAAGACTTCACTGTTTTCTGGGTCTGGGGGGGGCTGGGACTGTCCAGGGGAGGGGGTTCGAAGGGGGGTGAGCTGACTCAGCAGGTCCAGGCTGGAGCAGGGACTCTGGGCCACGCAACACGCGCCTTCGGGGTTCCCCCGCTCCTCAATGGGGCTAGCACCGCTTCCACTGCCAAAGCTACTAGTGTGGCTGAAGCTTGCACTTCGGCCCTGGACCAGGCCCTGGAGCCTCTGCCTCTCTTGGGCCTTCTTGGCCCTGTTTGCAATGTAGCGCACCCTGCTCTGGCTCCTCGAGGAGGTCCTTCGCACCAGGTTCTCATCGTCAAACTCCTCCTGAGACTCTCCAGGCCGGTTTACCGGGGCGAAGTCGCTGGCGGTCAGTGGCTCCACATCAGTCAGCTTCCGGAGCTGCTCTGTGAGGTCGCTGGGCGGCCGAGACTTCTGCAGGCCGCCCTTGCGGAGCTGGTCCCTGGCTGGCCTAACAATGAAGCTGCGGCTGATGCTGTGGTACTTACTGTCAAAGTTACAGGAAATGTCATCGGAGGTCAGGTCCCCGAGGCTTTTGGACATGGAGGCGGTAGCAGTCGGGGTTGTGGGCGTGGAAGACGGCCTGCTGGCTGACGACTGCTTGAGGCCCTCCATGTAGAGCCGACTCCAGGTGTGCCTCCTTTGAGTCAGTCTGCCGGGTGAGTCCACGGAAGCTTCCTGGGAAGGCTGCAAGGGGCGGGGCTTAAGCTCATCCTTGGGGCAGTCGCCTTGCTGAAGATTGGGGTTTGATTTGCTCTTGCTGACTCGGGCGGCATCGTAGGAGACCAGCGCCGAGCGACGACACGTGACCCAGTGAGGATCGCAGGTGCTGCTGGCTGTGGGCAGGCTGGTGAAGCTCTTCCTGGCCAGGTTTGGCATGGACAGGTCAATGACGGTGTCGCTGGACGAGATGCTGGAGGAGGAAGACATGCTGTCCCGGTGGCTGCCCGGCTCCAGCTTACTCCACAGGCGGTCGTTCATGGTAGCGTCCGTGCAGACCTCTGGCACTGCTGACTGGTCACGCCCAGCCGAGGCTACAGCCACCCGAACGTGGCCCTCACTTTTTGATCTCCTTACTGGTGTGTTTGATGGCTGATTGTTAAACAGGGCTGTCCTGGCCTGGACTCCAGGGGACACTTCTTCAGCAGGAGCCTCCAGTTTGTGGTCAGACTTTACCTCCGCTGTATCAGTTTTCTTTTCTGTCAGAGTTTCTTGGTTGTCCCTCTGGTTTGGCGTGTGCTCCATGAATGCCTCGGTGCCTCGGTTGGCCTGGAGGTCTTGACCGCACTGTGCCGGTGCGGTTTTGTCAGCTGGGTTTGTCGAAAGGGGAGACGCGGTTCTGGAAAGGGCAGGAGGTTTCTTAGGGCCGTCGCTCACCTTGATTGGACTGTGCACTGCCCCATTTGAAGGAACGGCCAATGGGGAGTCTGCATTTATTGCTGTGCATGGAGAGTGCAGTGGTGATGATGAGGAGTGACGTGAAGACAGGCTGCCTTCTGGAGTGGAGACGGAATGGATGACACGAGGGTTTCTGGTGGCGTCAGAGTTCAGTGGAAGAGGAGCTGGCCTCTGCACTGTGGAACCATCTGCAGAAATAAAGACAAAGAACATGTCTCACGGTCAGTGTCCTCCGTGGTCCCTAAAAGCCTTCTGGTTGTAAAAATGGATAACTATGTGCTTGAAAAGTAGGGACGCACTGATCCAAACCATTGACTCGGTTCAGCTTAAATACTGACCGTATTAAGGTAATATCTGCTGAGTGACCAACTCACATGAGGCCTAATACAGTTGGTAGTTGTGGTGAGCTAAATTTGATGTTTAAGGCTACTGCTACTTGTGGAGGTCCTGCTACTATAAAAAGGGGAGGTGTTGACAGTGTTGTGGGTTTGACCCATCGCACTGACGTTTTGTCCAACAAAACCTGATGATCGAGAATGGCACATTTTTAGGGGTTAGAATACTGCGAAGGGCTACATTTAACAGGTTTATTTTGGTTCATGAAAAAAAAAGACAGACACGCACAACTGGAGTGGTTTGGTGATGTGAGCGGAGGATGTCCAACGAGGAGGTACAGCCTCACGCTATCATTTCAATATTATGAATCAGTTACACACAGAATTTGGGATTGTTTTGATGCTTCCACTTCCAGTTCACGAAAACTTGGCAAAATAGCCTTAAAACAAGTCGATCTCCTGTTCTTTAGGTCCATGTATTTCTGGCCCAAACATTTAATGTTAATTCCACTTTATTACAACTTGCATCTCATTCTTACAGCGTCGTGTGACTGCATTGTCTCGTAGTAATGTGTGCAATTTGGTCTCAGGTCTCTCTTCTAAAAGAGATTTAAATCTTAATGAAACTTGCTGAATAGTTAAAAAGCAACTAGAAACTTTGGCCATCAGGAGGCAGGGCTGTTAACTGTGATGGAGGTTTACAGCTGACTGTTCGCCTTTGTTTAAAACCTGTAAAACATGCGTTTATGGACCTTTTAGCCTTCTTTTTAATGATGTCACTGTGTTCCCAGATCTCAGCAATTAACAGGGAGAGTACAATAGTGTTATGATTAAAATAAGACTCAAGTTTACCCTCAGACACGACCCACAACACAGTGAAAAGTTATGGATTCTGTGAAGGGCCCCGTCTAGACCCGCACCCCTCTTTAATGATGTGACCAGACAAACTGCTATGGGGCTCTCACTACTCCCACTCATGGCATTTTGAGTTTTGCAATTTCAAAAATATGTGGACAAAAAGAGAAGAATGTGGATTGCAACACGTGGGCCGTAAGAGAAGCAGGCTGGTGAGAGAGAGACTGACGGGTGAAGTGAAGGATGCACAGGATGTATTCAAAAGGTTGCATGCATTCAGGAGTTTACCTGGCTCTGGTCATCCCCTCAATTCTGCACTAGTAACAGAGAGAGCGTGCAAAAGGGACAGAGAGGAAAAAAAGGAGTTTAGCAAAACTGGAAAGAAGAGGGAGAGGGGGGGCAAGGAAACAGCTTACAGGACAGAGAAAGCATCTTCTCAAGAGATGTTATCACAAATCAGTCTTCCAAATCGACACGAGGAAAAATAGCATTTGTTTTATAATGTAAAGAAACACGAGGTAAAGGTATTTATCACATGACTTACTAACATGTACATCTGCCAGCATTATATGAATAACAGATGTCAGCATCCATCAGTTACTGTAAAGAGGCCAGAAAACTGAAATTCAACTCCCAAAACCCACTTGGGTTTCCCACGATATTGATTCTGATGGTAAAAACACTGATGGCCATCACATGATAAATGGAGAGAGGCTGAAGGTGGGTGGGTTTGGGTAGTGCAGCTGGTGTTCGACAAGAACTGGACTCCCCCGAAACATTTCATGTGAGGGAGGAAGAGGGGATTTCTCCTGGATGCAGCACAGATGTCAGGGCCTTGTGAATACCAGCGCTCAGCCAGATGTTGTACGTCATGTCCATTTCGAGACTTGGGTAGAACGAAAACTACTACGCCAAGGACTTCATGATACTTTAGATTGTTAGAGGCTGCAGTTTGTGATGGGGCATTGGACTGCATTATATTGAAAGGTATTCATTTAGCTTCTCCTTATACAGACACTAAAATATTAGTACCAGCTTTCATAAGTTTGATGTTCATGAAAGTTAATTGTAACATTTTGGTCGCCTATAAATGTGTTGTTGAGCATTTGATTGTACTTATCTTCATCCTATCATATCACTTCTGGTTTGCAAAAAAAAAAAGATGTCGACGGCCAAAAACCAATTTGCCGACTTGGACACTGTAGTCCACGAACCAATGGGTGATGTCACAGTGACTACATCCACTTCTTACTAACAGTCTGTGGTGCAAGCCAATAAGGAGTTTACAAAGAACCTTTATCACTAGCATGATTAGCGTAGCTTCGCTAACATAGCCAAGAACCAGACTGTAGCTATCATTATGTGTCATTATTGTGCTGAATTAAACAGCCTGTACAAAGCTATTTTTAACACTGTTGCAACACTCAAATGAATTAGGTTAAAGAAGGAGCAGTAAACTACTTGTATTCATTTAAGGTTAAAAACTTACCACTTCTCTCATCTGGGAAGCATGCGGGTAGCACCACATTAACAGCATTTTAAGGCAAAGAAAAAAACATTTGGAAAAAGGAATCAGTGATGAGGTTGAGGTCAAAGCTACAAAAGCTAGAATTGAACAATAACAATGGAAAGAACTAACTGGGAGTATAGATCTTTCCTCAAACTATCAAGGACACGTGGGATGACTTCTTCCTAATAGGCAGAACGCTGGATAACTGACAGCATCTTACTACCAAACATTCATGGTCTTGACATGTACGGAGGCTAACTGGAAGTCTACGGGACATAAAAGGCCCTCTACGGCCACTAAGCAGCAGCTACAGTTTACTACTAATGCTGCCTTACATACATCTTACCGGAGAAGAACATTGGGGACTTATGGCGCAACTCTTCCATTTTCTGGGCAAACAGGGCGTTCATCTCGCGCTGCAGGGTGCCCACAGCCCTCTTGCGGCTTTCGAGGACAGAACGTGGCGGCAGCATAGGAGGCAACTCCAAGCTGCTCAGACTGCCAAAGCTGTCACAGCTGCTGCTGTCACTGAGCGAGAGCCCTTCATTCCCATTACCGTTTGGGAAAGGGGCGGACGTTGGGCCACAGACAGTGCCGTAGTTGGGTGGGGTTGCCTGTTGCCATCGAAGGCTGGTCCTGCAGTCTGGGGTGAGGCTCCGCGCCGGTGTTACGGTGTTGAGGGAGCATCTTCGGGGAACGCTGCAGGATCGGGCACTACTCTGTGAGGCAACGGGCCGAAGTCGGATGTGGTGGGCTCCCAGAGTTTGCCTGGCTTTGGCTCTAGGGAAGGGGATAGGTCGGAGGATAGCCTTGGGCGAGTCCTGAAACTGGGCCTCTGTGCATGACTTGGGAAGGGCAGGTGACGGCTGTGACTCTGTCTGGGTAGCAAGCTGATGGGGCTTGGCCACAGGCTCTGGTGTGGCTAGTGGCTTGGGCGAGGAGGGGAGGTTACTTCTCTCCTCTCTTTCCCCATCTGCCATTTTGTACTTGCATCCCTGACTTTCCTTAACCTCGCCCTTTCTTTCGGCCTCTGGACTCTCCTTGGAGCCGATCACACACGTGATACAGTTGGAGGACATCCCCACCCTGCCTGAGCTACTAAGTGCGACGCGAGCGAACACCCCTGGCTTTGCGTCCAGCGGGTCATGAAAGCGGAGTCGACTGGCTCGTTTCAGAGGCTCACTCACGGGTCTTCGCTGAGCAAGAAGAGGGCTCTTACCTTTACCCTCCTCGGGGTGAAAAGCCCCATTGGTGTCAGGACGGTCCCAGGGGCCCTTGGCTTGGTGGGATGCCAGCGATTCCCTGTTGCGGTTTTGTGGTGGTGTGGGCTGGTGTGAGGCGGCAGCAGAGGCCTTGTCCCTGTCCTCCGACTCTCGTTCCTCACTGGCGCCCTCTGAGCTGTAGTCTTTGGTGTCGATCTCTGGGAAGCCCTTCTGGATTTTGGGCTGGCCTTTGGTGGGTGCGCTGGCTGTGCGGCGCAGGAGGTGGGCACCGAACGGGTGCTTACGGCTGCGCTGCGCAGCAGCATGGCTGTCCAGGGAAGCCTGCTTTGGGCTTCTGTGAAACAGCCCTTTTATGCCGGTGGCTGCTCTGGCCTGACAAAACACAACAAAACAGCACTGTCAACCACAAAATGGATCATAACAATCCAAAATCAATAAGTCACAGGGAGGTCATTCAAGAACATGTTACCATAATGCAGGTGGCACTGGTCCGCACTGCATTATTGCAATTATACATGGGCAGGTTTTGTATTGTGAGCATGCTCAAAAACAAATACCATGAATACTCATGTACCCAAGAAATTCCCTGTAAAAAAACGTGTTAATGATCACTCAGTCTTTAACGTGATCATTCAGCTGTAATCCATGCGGCCTCTCTTTGAATTCCACTGGGATTCAAAGTGTGACCCTGTCACTTTGAGCACTTCTATATCTGCATACAGCGACTGTAGTCCCGGTAGTACATCATTGGTTAAACAAACACATGCTTGAAGCTACCTGTCAAGGTTAAACACAAAGAGCAGCCCAAGCTGATTGCAACTAAATACAATAGCTACAATTACTGTGTGTGTAGGCGTCGAGAACATCTTCTCCAATCTCAACCACAATGGTTCTGATACTGCAGTTATTGTTTCAGAGTATGTGGGTTTGGTTTTTAACGTCCAAAAATCTGAATATTGACGATGCTATAATCACATAGACTTTCTGAAAAGTGTGGCTTTAACATGAAGGGAAAAAAAATCCAGATTCCAGCAAACCAAAATAAAGAGGTGCCTGAAAAATTATCAGTATTAAGGCTGGCCTTCAAACGGTTTACATATATCTTGTATTATTCAGATGACACAGACTTAAAGAATGAATAACACTGCATGGATGTTTGCTGAGCCTCTGGGTGCTGCGTGGTAATGGTCAAACATCACAAAGACTGGGGTAAAATTGATGACAGCGATGAGGACAATCAGACAATGACATTCATGTTGACGAGACAATATTGCACAATGTCACTGGACCACCCATTATATTTTTATAGTTTATATTAAAACCCTTGCTATTATTAAAAGTTTCAAACAATGTGAAAGAAGTAGATCCAAATAGTCCAACTGTTGACCACTGTGGTAAAACGCTGACTCAACAATTATCAACGTAAAAGCATCCGCACAGACAAAAAGACAAGCTTATAAAGAAAAGTAGTATCTGTGGAAAAAAGGAACATTTTGACTTAACTGAACATGACAATTATCGAACTACCAGGGGACTCAATATATAATGTGCTGCTGCCTGGGGTGCCTCTGGACTGTAAAATATTTCAACTTAAAACAGAAGTCCAACATGATGGGAAATGGACTTCATCTGGTCCTGACATAAGTCCAGTCATGTTTATATTAGTTCAAAAACTGGAAGCATGGGGGTTCCAACAAGCCCAAAACATGTTCCAAACCCATTTTTAGAGCAATATACCCAAAAGGTTAAGATGTTGGATTTTGGATTCACGTGTTTGACCGACAGATGGGTCTCTTTATGTAGAGCCACGATTCTTGATGTAAAAGGGGGCAGGGGGGCAAATATCCATCATCCAACTGGTACTACATCTCCAGCTACAGTGGATGTTGAAGAATTTGATTCCATGAAATACAGCACACACAACATTACGAAATGATTTCATGTAAACAAATTGCAAAAGAGCCAGACTGAAAGCTTGCAGCTACAATCCAAATCCACAATCTAACCTGGTTGAGTCAAGACAACAAAGTGCCTGGCTGATGCCTGGCTGATGCCTGGCTGATGCCTGGCTGATGCCTGGCTGATGCCTGGCTGTGGGAAGCACGCGAGTCAGTCGTCTGACAATAAACCACTGCTAAGAAGAATGTTTCTACAGTGTTAAAAAAACAAGGATAGCGCAAACAAGAGGTATAAATGTCCTCAGAGGCACTGGAACGTAATACCCCTGCAGTGCAGCACACTGGAAAAAAACTCCTGAGTTAAGAGGAAAATAATGCTCTCTGCAGAAACACCAGGGAGTTACAAAGAGGCCCTGCAGTCGGGCAGATTCCCTGGCTCACACCTCCCTCTCCTCTATTCAACTCTGGAACTGTGGAGGTTGATGACTTTGGATCTACTTGGGGGGTCAGTGAAGATGCAGGCAGGTCAAGCCTTCATAACTCATGCGAGGCATGAGTTGGCCTTATAGTTTTTAATGCTTGCAGTCAGTTGACAAGAGGGGGCTCTGTGTGTGTGTGTGTGTGTGTGTGTGTGTGTGTGTGTGTGTGTGTGTGTGTGTGTGTGTGTGTGTGTGTGTGTAGGGGATTGGGGGGGGGCATGTGGGTCATGCAAGACGCCGACTGGGTCTCACTACACCTGGGTTTTGAGCGGCAGCTTCAGGGTTCCTAAAAATGTCCTGCTTCTAAATGGAGCTTTTGGAAAAAGAGGGGTCCACTGAAATCACAAATAGACACAGGAAGAGAGCGGAAATCAGAGAAGGGGATGAGGGAGAGAAAAAATGGGGAGGGGCGGAGAGGAGGGTGGGGGGGGGGAGAGAGAGAAATCACAACTGAGAGAGAGAGGAAGTTCAAAGTAAGGACAATGCGAACAACAGAGCAGCCATTTACAATGTGGTTGGAGGAGACGGCTGAGATTAAAGAGTCAAAATAAAAGCAGAGCTTGTGTGGTGGTAGACGACTGCATTATAAAAGAGCCAAGAATAACATTTTTGAAACAGAAATAATACATCTGTAGCGGCCCCATTTCCATTTTGCTGAGCAACTGTTTCTGCTGAAATGTCTCCTCAGTAAGCGGTCCAGCTCATCCCAGAGGTGCTCGTCGGAGCCAGTCAAGTTCTGAACTGGTTCTCCCGGGAGCTGCTCTGTGCACGGGGACATCGTCATGGTGACACATGGAAGGGACGAACCCAAACTATTGACACAAAGGTGGATGCAAAATGTTGTCTAAAATATCATTGTATACTGGACTATGAAGATTATTTGGCCATAAGTGAAACTGAACTAAAACTACATTTTAAAACAACCCAATCAAACCACATAACTGGTGTTGGGTGTTACCGTGTGTGGGTTATGTCTCGGATTGTGGTAAAATGTCTGTGCCCACACTGCACAGCAATTTCTCATTGGAATTTAAAAATCGATACATTTCCAGCCAGCGACAGACTCTGACTTTAATATTTTCCTTTTTGTTTCTTTGTTTTTTTTTCAAGAATGTTGTCCAGCTGTGTCGCTCTGAGAGCCAAAGACAAGAAAGCAGGCAAATGGGTATCGAAAAGGTTTCAATCCAGAGTCGCTGAGTCATCTGACCGGCCCTTTGGATCGGCCTTCAGAGACCACCGATCAAACTATTTAGAGGGAATAAAGCTGATAAACATCGGTGGCCGATTGATCGCCCTGAGTATGTTTATTTTGTATAAACATCTTTCAAATCCCCACAAAGCCCTGAGCGGTATTAGGAATTATTTGGGAAAAATAATCCCTATCAGTCCTGCTGGTCCATTAATAGAAAGCCCTGCGGCCTTCAGGGAACAGATCAAAGAGATCACACAGCTGGTCATTGATTGTTCAAACCTGAATCATTCTGAATTAGTTTTAGATACTTTTCATTCAGTCCAAGTTGTTTCCAAGCTTTCCTTTGATTGAGGAGCACAGTGCTCATCATTTTGTGCTTTAATATGTTTAATAGCTACCCACTGTGGTGATTGAGCTGTTGACTGAGGCCGTTCAGTATGACCTGGTAATATCTGACCTGGTTGTTGGCCAAAAATTGCGTAAAATTACTTTAGAGCTTTCTCTGGATATAAAATACACCTTATTGAAGTTGAAAGCTGCAGGAGATATATCAGGGCCTTGTAGAACATTCTGCTGTGCGTGTTCAGGAGCTGGGACAGACCTGAGGACTCACAGGAGATATGTGGGAAGACAGCTGGAAAACAAAGCTGTAACCAAACCAGGGAACCATTTATCCCTCATCCTCTATCATCACCACTTCCATTGTGACTTAACTGAAAAAATAAATCCCGGCAGCCTTACACCTGGTTTTTGGACGTTTTGGAAACCGTTTTAACGTCCTGACATTCTGTGCAAGGGAAAATATATTACTGGAATGGATTTCCACGTGGAAACCCTTTCTCGAATATGTTATTTGAATAATGTAAAATAATCATTTACTGTAAAGTATATGACAACTAAAAAACAACAACTTCCTTCATGTTGTGTGTTTCATCGACTGATATATTATTGGATATTCAAAAGAATATAAAAAAAATCAGCTGGGCCCTAATTAATACTGTTACTGTACTATAATTAATATAATTTCAAAGCAAAGGTAACACATTTTCCACATGATTTCAGCGAGCCTTCTAGTTGTACCTACCTTACCAGTGATGTCATTCACAGCTACGTGAACAAAGATGGAAGCTTCCTCCATACCTTCCAAGTACACGTGGCGATAACCTACACACACACACACACACACACACACACACACACACACACACACACACACACACACACACACACACACACACACACACACACACACACACACAACAGGGCAGATAGAGATGGCTATAGAGAAACACCTGTTGTACCAATCACCATTGAAACTAACTTTTTCTATGTTCAACTTCTAGCCACTCAGATAGCCAACTCAAGCTCCTCACCAGCACCAACTATCAGATCATTTTATCAGAACTATTTTGAAAGTCTATAATGCAGCACGCTTGTGGTATAAATCCTATCTAACAAACAAGTTTAGATAACAGGTAACCTTATAACAGTTACAACATCTACACTTGATACCCCTAAAAAACCTGAACTGATATATTTTTGTGTATGAATTAAGGATGTCCGAATACAGGTTTTTTGGCTCAACCAACCTATACGTCACAGCTGCCAACAGCATGTTCAAGTCAAAGTAACCTGTCCAATAACCTTGAGATGTGGATTGGGACATCTTTAGCATGTATTAAACAATCAAACAAATTTAAATAATGAGCTTTAGACGTGTAGGTGAGACTATTTTTCAATGTTAGACAGAGCCAGGCTAGCTGTCTGCTTCTTGTCTTTATGCTAAGCTAGGCTAACCACATCATTTTTTCAATGTCTATGGAAATTATAACCCAGCAATATGAGAAACAACATTTAAAAAGAAGGCGGGTGAGGTGGGGGGGCACCCATCAGCTCCATCTAAAAGCAGGTGCTTCACTGTGTCCTACCTGGAATCATGCTGTTAAAGGCGATGGTGCGCTGGCCGATGAAGTCCTGGCCGATGGGGTCATGATCCCACACGAGGAAGCGCACCAGGGTGAGCTCCGGCATGTGGACCGTGAACACCAGAGTCTCCTCCCACATCGGGTTGAACCCTACGGGGACCGCCCCGAGAGAGGCAGGGTGGGGAGGAGAGAGGAGAGGAAAACACAAAAAGAAAGATTGAGAGAGACGGCAGGAGAACGAGTGTGACCAATAAGAAGAAGAGAGAAGTTAGGCAGATAAACAGAGAGGGAGTGAAAGAGTGATAGAGACAGAGGAGAGAGAGAGCGGACGGTCCAGGAGAGTCAGAGAGCGAGCTCAGCACTCATCAATTATTCAGGTTGTGTGTGTGTGTGTGCGAGCAGACTGCGGCCTGTGCACATCTCCTCGTGCTGAGCTCATCAATTATAGAACACAACCCAGACACACACACACACACACACACACCTCTCCTCATGAAAACAGCAGGACATCATGTGTGTCTCCGTTGACAGAAGACAGCCCTGACAGCCAGTGAGTGGTCAGGGACCACAAGTATCCACAGCACACGGGCCAGAGATTCCACTGAAAAGACTTGGGGGTGTTTTTGCTCTAAAATTCCACCGTGTTAAAGAGTAACTTGACTCCGGGCTGAGAAGAAGTGTTTCACTGCCTCCTGGGTTCAACGTCTTAAACCCGTTTAACCTCCGACTGCTGTGGTCAGAAGAGTGTCCGGTTATGGCAAACCCTTCCACTGGATCATCTCATTTAATGCTTAGAGGGCTCGACACATTCGGTTGCACCTGTAACCAACTCGGATTCCTAATGGCTGAGAGTCCTCGGCAACTTTCCCCTTGGCCGTCTGAATCATCAGGTGAAACGGGACTTTTTCTTTGTATCGGGGGTTGATGCCATCGACTACTACGGGAGAGAAGCCTTAGGTCATATGTAGGATCTCCCAGCAATAGTCATGATACTATGATTCAGGAATGTTGTTAGTGCCGCCGGATGTCTCAGCTGCTGGACGGTGCATGTAGTGATTTCCACTGGTTACATTGGTGGTACAGGGACGTGAGCAGAGCCTTCTGTACACCCTCTGATGACAAGGTGTACGACAAAAGTACTTTCAAAGTACAACTTTAGCTCAAGTTATCCTCCACTTAGTAGTCTCCTGTGTTTCCACAGGTTATCTCACCCAGTCACTATTCACTGCTACATCTGGTAATCATCATCATTTTACCTTTTCAAGGTGATTTGAATGAGTTCATTTCCATTATTAAGTATAAATTCTGATTATTTTTAGTGGTTGAGTTCTACGTCATAGATGTCACCTGGCTAGCGGGCCCTCGCATCTCCGAACACGTTTTTCCCAGTGAGCATGTTTGGTGAGAAATTACATTATAGCATATCTGGAAAATATATATCTTTATGGCTGCAGAGCTCAATTCATGGCTACAGCAGCTGATGGAAGGAACGAAGTCTAAGAGAAACAAACCTGTTGATATCTCTTTCAAAATCTGTCAATTCACATTCATTCTTGTAGAATACAAAAACACATTCCAACATCTTGGCAAGTTGTCCAGTTCCATAAATAGCTTCATTTTGAACCCTGATTAAGGTCACAAGTCTGTCATGGGAAACCTGGCCTGGTCTTCAGCAGAGAACTCTTTCACTGTTGGACCAGAAGCAGCCTGGTATGATACAAGCAGGCTTAAAGCTCACCAGGCCCCTGACAACTCTACATACATGATATCTGATTATTTGTCATGAACATAAGAATGGAATGAAAGGATGCATTGTCTCTGCATTGATATTCATTTACTGTAACTTGGGGTATTCTTAAGGTAACGGGCCGACATGCTGACAAAGTATCTAGAGTTCATCTGGATGGATGAACCCGAGTAATTCACCTCTCCATCAACTCACCGTTATCATCCACCACTCTGGTCTGCTCCTTGCAGCAGTCCACCGGGAGGCCGATGACCTCCACCTCCACGAAGGGATCAATGATCTGACACAAAGACATCACACAGTGTTGAGTTATTGCTTCATAGAACAGAACAGATCTTTATCGTCAACCAGGGTGAACATTTGCCTTCAGTTCCCTAAACACAAGAAACAACATAAAAAGCAGCCAAGCAGCGAGACATAGACGAGGTCTTATTATTATTGTACATTAAACAGTTCACGTCAGAGTCTGTGGCTTAAACGCACTCAGTCACTTTGTACTACGGCTTTCTACAATGCAGAGTGCATTCAATATGTTTTACACACACATACTACTGGTCAACCAAAATACTTAACAGACATAACATATCACATTATTTACTGGCATGTATGTATTCTTACTGGATGTTTAATTACAGCTGTGAGTCCTACCTCTCCTCTGTCTCCTAGCATAGAGTCTTTGGGTTTGGGCAGCTGCTGTCCACTGATGATCTTCAGCACCAGCTGCTTCTTCATCTGACCCGACAGAGGGTCCTCAAGGCTGGGGTTAAAGGCACCTGCAGTGGGACCAAAGGAAGCACACGGTTTATTTGTGATCCTTTACTCGCAAATAAACATCAACACTGCCGATGGTAATCCCGTTTAGGGTGAGCTCACACCTAACCTGTGTGGTTCAGCTCAAACTAACTGGAGACTGAGACTGTGTACTTTGTCCAATAAACGACGTTCACAGTCGTCATCTGGGAGCAAATCTATTCAGAAATATACAGATCAGAGGCTTTAAAGAGCTGCATAAACTTCTGCAGGTCACTCGAATTGAATCTGCCCACGTTGGAAAAGATGACAGGATTACAATCCCCAAACCTGTCCATTTGACGAGTTAAGTGTCAGTCTGTACGACTTCATGACTCCTCTTGGCTGGTTTGTAAAGCGTCAGTGTGAACAGGAAGTGGACCAGAGCTAAAATGCAACACTATCATTTCCCCCCTTGGTCCGGACCAGATGAATCCAACTGCAGGTGTGAAACATCCTTAAAGTCCATGTTTTCCTGGAATTAGGCTTATTTGTAAAATACGTTTAGACAGATTTTTTAAATATAATAATGGAGGTTACAAATTACATTAGTTGCAAACTGCAACGTAATTATCTACTAGCGATATGGTGGAAATCAATATTACAACATTAATAATGATTAATAAGACAACAGCGTAGAGGTTTTTCCTTTCTCCATGCACCGTAGCACTTCAACTACTTAGGAAGTCCATTCTCTGGTTCCAATAGGAAAACATTGCCATCGATATCTTATTTATAAGAGGCAAATCTACTGGATTTCAAGACAAACTTAAAGTATTGCTGAGGTCTATGTTAAGAACAAACCCATATGTCTGACTGAAATGATGTGAATGGATAGGTATTCCATATGCTGACCTTCACACATGCAAGCAGGCTTGAGGATGTAGCCACAGTTGCCATTGCTGTAGAATTTGGCTCTGTTGAGCTGGAGGACCCGGCCCTCTGACTGGTAGTTGAGTGCGACTGAAATGAAAGCAGTTCACCTCATTATTGTCATTATTGTCAGCAGCTTGACAATTACTTGAAAGCCACAGTGGGTCACTTTCATAAAAACATGTTTGTCATATTTGCTATATCCCGACAGCAGTACAGGAGACAGATAATCTGGTTCCTCTGCTTCCGTTTAGGGCTCCTAACGCCATTTAGAAGGTTCCACTGTGCCCCAAGGAAAAAAGGACCAATCAGAGCGGAGGAGTCTAACGAAGCTGCCAATGTAGTAACTGTTTAGCTGTAAAATGAGAAAGCCCGTGACCCTGACGGCCACCGACCGGAACTTTCTCATTTTAAAGATAACGGACACTAAAATAGGTTTCTGAAAACATCTGATGAGAGAAAAAAGGGCAATGCAGAAACAAAATTTTTTGGAGTTAGACAGTCTGATCAGAGTTAACGAGCAGTGATTGACAGCTGCGTCTTCTCGGCTCTGATTGGTCGTTTTTCCTTCAGGCACAGTTGAATCTTCCAAATATCATTATGAGCAATAAAAGGAGGCAGAGGAACCTGACTTTTATAATTGTTTTTACAGACTACCCTTCTCACTGTCAGGATATAGTGACGATTTGAGCAATATGATAATATGGTATTCCTATAAAAGTAACAAGCAGCTGCTGTGGGAGGAGAAAAACACTGCAGCTGAATATGAGTGTTGAGTCTTTACAAATCAGAATGAATAAGCAGCATTAATAACAGCACTGGCGGCAGGTGGGGTCGGGTGGAGCTCGTACCTAGCTGGCAGCCGGCGCTCCAGAAGGGCTGGGGGTTGAAGTTGGAGGAGTCCACGCGGTAGGAGGACGGGTAGATGCGGGAGAGCTGCCGCTGGTTGAACTGGATGAAGGACGCCGCTTTCTGCTGCATCACCTGGTGGGCTTTGGTCTCGCTGAGCGACGACACCTGCCAGCTGCAGCTGGCTGCCGGGGGCAACACAAACACAGAATCACACACTGCGATTCAGCTCAGATGGTCTCAAGTGGGGTTCAACTTACAGGGAGGTAGGAAGATGGGAAGTGGGGAATTCAAACCTGTCTATTGTGAGTATTCATATTCTATCTGCAATATTAAAGGACAGCGGTTGGATGGTTTTTGATGGAATAATGTACGGTAATTATTTTTTAATATGCTTTTATTATCTTTATAATAACTCCATATACACTTTTAAATGTTCCATAGATATATATTAATAGGACTGAATGGACTTCAGGGCAGTAGGTAGACCAGTAAGGCCAGTCAGATAGTTAACAATCTTCTACAGGTGTACACGGAGTCCACTCAACGATAAATGTTTTTATTTTACTTTGATTTATAAACCTCTGGATTTAAATAGCTCATATGTTTTGTAGCAAGATTTCTGCTCATGTTCAAAACTCTCTGCAGATTTAAAACATAGCCCACGTGTCTGTGTTCTCTGAGACTTTGAGGACAAAGTTGTATTTTAAAGTCAGAGTGGAACAGAATATTTGAGCAGCTTGCCGTTGCAAGAGGGACGGCAATCAAATCCTTTGCATTTGATTGGACCGCTAAAAGGTGGGCGGGCTCAGAGTGTCGCTGGTTGCCACTGAAAGTTGCAGATTGATTAACGGATGGAAGTCATGATGTCATTGGTTGCAATTGGTTGTTAGTAGCTTACGTAAGCAGACGTCATATTTTGTTTGATTGGATTTTCATATTTAATACAAAAAAATATTTTTTTTGTGGGAAAGAAAATTGCATTTAATAATAAATTGGTGCACAATATGACCGGCGATATGATCTGGAGGGTTTAAAAGGCCTTTTTCATTTCATGTCCACTCTCAATCAAAATGATTGCTCAGGACACTTAGTCATCGCTGGACATCAGTAGGGACAAAACCCTCCACAGAAAACATGCACCGTCACCATTAGCAGTTAGCATGAGGTCAGCAGAACGGCTCACCTTGTGCCTCGACATCATAGAGACCCACAGAGCGCGTGTATTTGACCAGATCAGACAGAGCTCTGGATAACTTCATGGTCTTCTTCTTTCTGTAGGGTCAACGAAGGTCAAAGATTACAGGAGTAACAGCATATGGGGCCGATAACATAAGAAAGTAGGACACTGCTTATTTGTACTTCAGACATCACGACAGAATTTAAAGATTTACAGTGATGTCACATTTAGTTTTGTTGCATTCTAATCCTGAAATGTTATCAACATCTGTCCATCATATTCATATGATAATATGACAAAGTGTAATAATTTACGTCTGTAGAAGACGACGACATTCATGTGTCTGTATAACATACTGCACTCGGTGTGTGTGTGTGTGTGTGTGTGTGTGTGTGTGTTGCATACTTGCTGTGGTGCAAAGGGGCTCGGGAGGCGCTACTTGTGCTCTCTTGGTCCGTGTCTGTGTCTTCAAAGCTCAACGTCTTCTTCATCTTGGTCGTCTTTTTCTGCAGAGGACAGAGTTATTAACGCGAGAGACCACAGAATAATGGAGAGATGTGGGAAAAGGCTTCACAAGATGATTGGCGATGGTACAATTCAATCTGAAAATGCCCTGGATGCTCTTGAAATGCTGTACAATCGGACCAAGACTCAAGAGGATAAAAATATTGATCTTTTGTCGCACATAGGGAAGTTGCGAGGCTAAATTCTTAAATAAAGAAAAAGATGACGCCTGCACACTCACTCCATGCCACAAATGTTTAACAATATTCAGATCATTGGCAGGGGAGAAGGTTGAAAGATGGAAAGACACCCATACATCATAAACACCAATAGGCTGGCAGGCTCTTAGATGGCAGGTGTGGCTCATTCTAAACCTCAGGGGGATGAAACAGCCAAGAACTGCTGGCAAACATCAATTACAAGAAAAGAAATAAAGCACATAGAATGAGAAAGAAGAAAAAACAAGCCATACGTCTAAATATCAAACATATATCGTATTTACAAACATTGTATCAGATTTATCATTCATATGTCAGAGTCTACATCACACGTACAGAAATGTAGTCGAAAGATCTTTCGAAATAAATGTAGCGATAAACAGTTGACGGTCAGGAAAAAAGACACGGTGTATTTTTACATGTCTTCTTCCTCATTTTGATAAATCTGTGCGTCAGGGTCTAGAAAATTAACATATCAATAGGGAGAGCCATCGTGATACAACCACCACGTGTGATTTGACTTCTTGTACCACTAACATGCACGTCCCCTGACCACGCCCCCGAGGCCCCCGAGGCCCCCACAACACCGTGTACCTGCTGCATCACGTACGGAGGCACAAGTGAAAGACGACCCCCGATTCACCTCGCTATCATTGCATTGTTCTGGCCCTGTGTTCCCTATTGGATGCGTGCTGACGATCCGACGCCTGGGCGCTACGCTTTTCATCGAGGTCGACGCCCAGAAAGGTCCCGAACACTCGTTTCACCTGAAACTCACTTGAACGATTCATTTTCGGCCTTTCAGAACCATCTGTTTGTAGTTAAAAAAAAAAATACCTGTACAATTACCGGGCAAATACTTTGTTGTCATGGTAATCTGAGCGTTATCTGGATTTCTACTCATCTTGTTAGATGCTGTGGTTGCACCCTTGGACATGTCAGTCTAACAGCATTCTTCCTGTACTTAGTAAGTTCATGGGGATTGTGGGGTTTGATGAGGTTTCACACTATTTTCCTGTACACTATGTTCCTAAGCTCACGTTTCCAGCGGGCACACGAGTACAGTATGAACGCAGAAGACCGATTACACTTATTATTAAATCTTGCTGATTTTATGGTTTGATGCAATGGTGATGCAACGAGCCGCGACGTCACACAACATCATCCACGGAGAAGAAGTGCGATGGCCGCGGCTGTCGTCAGAGCAAAGTGAGGACAAACAACATGTGATCTGCAGAGGGGACATTGGGTAGACGTACAGACTTGGAGAGACTCAGGGCAAAGAGAGGAGAAGTAAAAAGGCCAACCTTGCGTTTAGAGAAGCTCCCCATGAAGGAGCGTCCCGTGCGCTTGTTGCTGCTGGGGTTGCCCTCGTCCGCTGTGTCCGTCCCGTCCTCACTCTTTCCCTGCTGGCAGAGGAGGAACTGCTTTTAGAGATTTGTAACCGATAATGAAATACGGATTAGCTCTTCCTCCATCCATCATCGTATGTTCGTGCTGCATTTCTATCTTGTAGACTCATTTATTTCCTTCGGGATGATTTCAATAATTAAATTCAAACTGGTTGCACTTAGAATAAATCACTTCACCGTGACGGTTTCTACCGAAGACATGCAAGTGAGAAAAAACAACAACCTGGGCATGTTGAGGATAATCATCAATATATCAATATAAAATGGATCCTGCATAAAACACAAGATCAGAAAACAATCACCAGATTTGTTTTCCTCACCGTGTCTCCCAAAAGACAACTCTTCCATCATTTTCCTTTGATCTACAGTTAGATTCAAATAAATGAGGAACATCGTCTTTGCGTCATCACTCAACATATAAAAACAACAAGACAATTGAGAAGACTCATCAAAAACTAAATTTCAAAAGACAGTGAGGCAGAAAAAAATGTATCTAAACTCGTCATGATGAATACAGACGGCTAGTTCAGTTGTGGAAAGATGCGTAAAGAAGCTCAAGGATTCTAAGGGCATGTGAAAGATTCTATTTCAGTGTGAAAGAAGTATTTCCATGCTAACAGAGTATTGTAAGTGTGGGAGAGCTGATTTATTGGGGAAAGTTCCACACTCTAGCAGTTCACACATTCGCACTACGAACAGCCCCATTGTAACGGGATAAAACGGGCTGGATGGAACTCACAACAATATCTACATTTCTATCTGGATTCAGACGTCACAAAATACCAAATAACACAATAATCAATTAATGAATTAATCAAATTCCGTATTTTAAGTGAAACTAAAGAAAAGAAGCACTAAGTAAAGTAAGTCCTAATAAAAGTAGTTGTTTATGGTCAGACCAGCTCAATGGGCCATTTCGTTGTCTGTCACACGCTGGCAGAGCGAGCTCAGCGGTCTGAAGGACCCCGGTCCGCTCACCTTGGAGCCGGCTTTGTCCGCGGGCTTCCCGGCCGGAGGGAGGGCCGCGATGGTGAAGCTGTCCGGGTCCTCTCGGTCTCGGATCTTAGACTCCTTCATCAGGTTGTCCAGCTTTTTCTTGGCCATGTTCTCCACCTGCTTCCTATTGGCTGACGTCTGGAAGAGGAGGGAACGGTTACACAGAAAATTATGGTCATGATATATGATCATACGTGACACATGACTATTCCGGTCTGCTGGGAATTATTGCAATTTTTTACAGGTTCGAAGTGTGACAGACTGATTTAAATTGTTTTCTGTCCCGTGTTCATGACTAAATAACCTTAATAACCTTTTCCAGGATCATCTTACTTAGTTCCTGGAAGAGATATGAAACAGGTGGAAGGAAAAACTGTGAGTAGAGTAGAAAAAAAGAGTTTTGCCAAGATCATTTATCTAAGATATATATTTATTTACTTATTTAATCTGTGACAGGGGAAGAAACCGGTGAAACCGAAAAAGATTTTGGCAGGTGAATATATATATATATTTTGAAATTTGAAAATCATTCATGTGGAACATTATGCGAGCAAAGACCGGGGAGGATCTTCAACTTCTATCTTCTCTTTTTTTATTCTTACTGTATGTTAGGTACTTGACACAACAATTATAATCTATTAATACTTTCTATCTATTAATAAGTCCTTAAGTCATAATGCCAAACATTCGGTTGTCTTATTTTCTCAAATGTGAGAATTTGCTACTTTTCTCTGTTTTGGACAAAAGAAAAGTGATTTTAAGATGTCTTTATGGACTCTGGGAGATTGTGATGAACATATTTTAGTATTTTTTGATAGTTAATAGTCATAACAAATAACTGGGAAAAAAGAAATTATGAAAAGGTGAATGGAATTATTGAAGCTGGACAGAATATTTCAGTGTCTTTACAGTAAAGCATAAAGCAAATGTGCAAAACCCACTGGAAATTACGGATTTGAAAATAAACTATTTGCACTGTGCACATCACCAAAGGCAGGGCAGAAAAGATGTTTGTATAATGTAGGTGTAGAGGATAAGTCTGGATGATGGTCGCTCACTCTGGTCTGACCAGAAGAAGAAGAAGAAAAACAAATCATGCAGGATCCAACCAGAGCTCACGTTTCACGAGGAAGCAAAGATGAAGCAATGCATTGTGTGACGTAAGGGGGAACCTCCCTGGCTGGTTGACTTATGGACCTTTCAGCAATGGAAGCATTTCCACATGTGAGGGCATGGCAGAGAACGATGACGGTGGGACACACACATTATAAAGATGAAGTATGTGCTTATTGAGAGATCACCGCTCAACGCCTTGCTGACAATAATACGCACATGCTCAGTTCAACCACATGGTGGCAGAGTGTCTCCGTGAACCACCTCAGTCGGGGATCAGACCACAGGCAACATGCTGAAGACTTTAAGTACTCGGTGCAGATGTGTCAAAATGGAACAATAGAAATGTTCTTATTAAAGAGCGTGGTCCAGTCGTTGATGTCCGTCTGATAAGATGGACATGATGCAGGAGGATTACATATTGATTATAGAACTGATAAACATTACATTTAATCTGAGCATAGTGTTTTGTTCTGATCAGATTCCACACAATATACTGTGCAGTATAGTTCTTACTTTGAACGTTCAGATAAGAAATCTGGTAGTTTCAGAGCTCTTTCCACCCAGACTGGAATACATTTTGGGAAGACATTGAATAATTTAAACACGTTTGTCATTGGTTTTGAAAACAATCTGGACGACACCTGAAGCCTCAGTACTTAAAGATGATTTTCTCAGTGTATCTGTTCTGTAAAGTGAACAGAAAGCCCACAGATGCTGCCATACAGATGTCTCATCAAAGCATCATTAGTTGCAATAGGAAAGAAAACATTCATGTGTTAACCACTGACCACATTGGTCTGTGTTAAAATGTTCTCTCACATAATCAGCACCGATAACCGGAGACAAACTTAGAGGGATAGTTGTAATGTTTAGCAGTGTGGTTGTATGAGGTTCTTCTCCAGAGTCAGTGTTGTACTACAGTAGATGGAGTATTAGACAGGAGTACTAGCACTAGAGCAAAGTAATGTACTGCTGTGGACGTATTTTGGACAACTAAAAATATCTATATCAGTGTTGCTATATTTAGAATATGTTCACCTCTTTACCTTACCGTCAGACGGCCCTTTCTGAAGGGGAACTGAAGCTGTTATCTATTTTTGTTCTGTTATCTGTTTACCTCATATAAGGAGTTGCTGGTCTACTGCTGCCTCTATCGGTTAGTTTGTTTGTGTTATTGTGTGACTTTTGTGTGAGGTAGACCACAACTCCCATGTTCTGTGAGGTAAAATTACTACTTTTGTCAAAAGGAGTCATGTGGCTTTGAAGAGAGCATAGAAAACGGCTTCAGTTCCCCTTCAGGAAGGTCTGTCTGACAGCAAGGTAAAGTAGTACAAATATTCTAATCACAACTGATATAGATTCTTTTAGGACTCTAAAATACGTCCACAGCAGTTCATCGCTTTGCTCCCGTGCTGCAACATCTACCAGCTGCTCACATGGCTCTTTTTCAATCAATTACATGACATTAGATACTAAAGAAGTTCTTCATCTTCATCATTCATCAGTTAATTCCAGTCTGTATTTTAGTCTATGGGACTATCCCACTTGAAACATTGTCCATCATGTAGATGACCTATGGCAGATTCTGGGACCAACAGCGCTGAATATTGTTATTTTACTGCTCATAACTGACCTACAAGACACCAAACAATGTGCATGTTTGGTTTCAGATAAATAATCTTTATGGAGCATCTTCAAGATGCACTATTGCAAAGTGTCTTTGGGCCAACAGTACCACTTTAAACATCCACACGTAAGATGGGAGAGTATGGCAGATGACTGGGTGAGGTTTCTGAGTTGCTGGAGGATGAGCTTTGTATACAGTACCTTCCACTTTGACAGAAGCGAGCAACAGTTGAAGAGAAGAGGAAGAAGAAGGGACAAACAGGAAGAGAGAAGAGCAGGAAATGAGAACAAATAGCCACACAGAAAGAAAGAGACCGAAGCAAACGGCAGGGATAGCAATATAGGAGATACACTAAAAGACAGTCGAGGAAGAACACTCAGTTTAAACATGAACCATCAAGAACAGGAAATGCATGCACAATTCACATTTCATCTGCTGGACAATAGCACAAAGGCTGCCTGTAACTCTGGTTGATAGGAGACATACATGTGGCGAAGTAGAGGAACAGACCAAACAAGGTACATACATCTCCGTTCATCAGCTTGCAGTCGTCGTCCATCTCATCAGCGCTGTCCTCGTCCGAAACGTCTCCCTCCTCTGCGTTCTCATCAATGTTGGGAGGCAGTTTCTTCCCCTGGTGGAGAAAAGAAGGAGTCAGCGTGTCACGCGTGTGCTGCAATCACTCAGTTTAAGTCCGGTCAGGGTCCCCCTCTCAGTCTCCCTCTACTGCACTACATGGAATCATGGCAAAAAGTGTACGGAGTAGTGTACGGAGTAGTGTAGGGCCTAGTGTAAGGCGTAGTGTAGGGCGTAGTGTAGGGCGTAGTGTACGGTGTAGTGTAGGGAGTAGTGTAGGGAGTAGTGTACGGTGTAGTGTAGGGAGTAGTGTAGGGTGTAGTGTAGGGAGTAGTGTACGGTGTAGTGTAGGGAGTAGTGTAGGGTGTAGTGTAGGGAGTAGTGTAGGGAGTAGTGTGTAGGGCGTAGTGTACGGTGTAGTGTAGGGCGTAGTGTGTAGGGCGTAGTGTACGGTGTAGTGTAGGGAGTAGTGTGTAGGGCGTAGTGTACGGTGTAGTGTAGGGCGTAGTGTGTAGGGCGTAGTGTACGGTGTAGTGTAGGGAGTAGTGTGTAGGGCGTAGTGTACGGTGTAGTGTAGGGCGTAGTGTGTAGGGCGTAGTGTACGGTGTAGTGTAGGGAGTAGTGTGTAGGGCGTAGTGTACGGTGTAGTGTAGGGCGTAGTGTGTAGGGCGTAGTGTACGGTGTAGTGTAGGGAGTAGTGTGTAGGGCGTAGTGTACGGTGTAGTGTAGGGCGTAGTGTGTAGGGCGTAGTGTACGGTGTAGTGTAGGGAGTAGTGTGTAGGGCGTAGTGTACGGTGTAGTGTAGGGCGTAGTGTGTAGGGCGTAGTGTACGGTGTAGTGTAGGGAGTAGTGTGTAGGGCGTAGTGTACGGTGTAGTGTAGGGCGTAGTGTGTAGGGCGTAGTGTACGGTGTAGTGTAGGGAGTAGTGTGTAGGGCGTAGTGTACGGTGTAGTGTAGGGCGTAGTGTGGGCGTAGTGTACGGTGTAGTGTAGGGAGTGTGTGTAGGGCGTAGTGTACGGTGTAGTGTAGGGCGTAGTGTGTAGGGCGTAGTGTACGGTGTAGTGTAGGGCGTGGTGTGTAGGGCGTAGTGTCATTATTGACGGTAGCGTGGCTATTTAAAAACGGCTATTTGTTCAGGATGTCCCGTGTCGCGTTCGACCAACCAGTGGTCTCCAGTGTTTTAACGCCATCTTCTAGTATTAGCTCAGTTAGCTTGGTATATTGACCAAGGTGACCCCAAAACATTACCAGGTACTATCCACGACTTTTACTCATGGAGAACCCCCCCCTCAAAAAAACTGTATGGTTCTGAGCAGATTGAGGTGAGTCAAGCTGTACCATGTAGTGGAAATGTGGCATTAGTTTGTGGTATTTCCTGTCCCATCTGTTTTGCGGTGGAATTCGTGGTGGCTAATGTTAGCTTCCGATACTAAACATAAGCTATACATGTCTGTGTTGCAGAATGAATGACTCTTCTCTACACTGTACCACATTTGAACATTTAGCGTCCTCCTACAGGACTGATGAGCTCCTGTTTTCAGTGCTCCGTCTCATCCTTCTGACTCTGGCTATCAGAACAATAGCATGTGGTGCGTTTCGCTACCAACCCTGCTCTGACTGTTGTGCGGACTGTGGGTTTTCAAAGGAACGCCATATGATTGGTTAGACATTGGTATACATCAGTATATCAAAGTGTCTCATTTATCTACCAAGGAAATCTTTTTTAACACGATCAGTGTTGGGAATTGTAGAAGCCTTTAATCTCCTTCTTTTCATGGCTGTCTTGGCGTCATCCATCCTCCTGAGTGGCGAAGCCTTGGAGAGGATTTAGTGACCCTGGTACCCACACTGCTGCAGGGCAATGGGGAAGCTGCATGGCAGTGCTCCTCACAGCGCGTCCACATAGGTGCCACCGCTGACACACTGCCGAGTGTACAGACAGGTAGTGGCGCCTAACAGCTGGCAGAGCAGTCCTTACCGTGCGAGATACTGGCGAGGTGCCTGCTCTTTAGCGAAGGCATCTGGCATCAATAAAGCCCGATTAACCTCAGTACTGTTTCCTCCCCTGCTAACAGAGGGCCGCTGCCGCAACTCACCCACATGCCTCTGCTGGCTAACGCCGGGTGGGAGACCAACTTTGCGTCACAAACTCAGTGCGGCTACAGTGCCAACCTGGACAGATGCCTTACATCAGCTACGAGCTTTCACAGTGAACACACAATACTTCTGGGGGGATTTTAAGGTACATTTGGTGGCAAATGAAGGAAATGAAACGTGACGCTGTGTACTGAGAACAACTGTTTTCCTTCAAGTAATTGGAAGGATCCAAATAAGTTGGGGGTTCTTTTATATATAGCGATAAAAAGCTTTAAAAGGGAGCAGTGTGCAGGATTTAGGGGCAAAATGCAGAATGCAACTAAACTGAATAACCCGAGCGTGAAGAAGAAACTACGGTGGCTTTGAGGTGCATTCACGCCACCAAATTCAAGCTGCCACGCAAAAGGGCCTCTCTAAAACCAGTGCTTGGTTTGCCCGTTCTGGTCTACTGTAGAAACATGGCGGACTCATGGATGTATAAAGAGAACTGGACACAAGGATGGAGGCGGAGTGCATTCTACAACTTTTAGGACCTAATGATATAAATAAAAGCTATTCAAGTGTTCATCCTGGGAAGCTGAGATATCTATCCATCCATCCATCCATCCATCCATCCATCCATCCATCTATCTATCTATCTATCTATCTATCTATCTATCTATCTATCTATCTAGATATATATAGCCAGTCTGCAGTTACTAAACACTTTTTATTCTGTCCAACACTCTACGTTTTGTTTTTCAATCACATCGCTCCAGTCAGCCTGCTCTCGCCTGCCTTTGAAGTCTGCTCTGTGAGGTTCAAACTCCTGATAATAAAACGGCGAGCTGAAATATTGCCCCGAGGACCGACTCCTGAGAGTAAGTCACCTTTCAAACATCCAGAATGTGCTTCTGAGGCTTTTCGCTGCGACTCTACCTTGACGAGGATCTTGCCCTTGAGTGTCTCCGGCGACGGCAGCCGTCCGGACTCGTCGGCTTTGATGTTGGACAGGTCCAGTTTGTCCCCCAGGATCTCGGTCAGGTACTGGGCCATCTTCTTTTGCTGGGGAACACTGCAGTGGTTCTCAATGGAGAGGATGACTGGGTAGCTGAGAGACAATCACACAACAGATTAGAGTTACGGGGACGAAAGAGCAGGGAGGACAAGAGCACACGGTTTTATTTCAACGGGAATCTGCAGCGGAGTTCAGAATGAATCAAAGTCACCATTAAAGACTGAGATGTTTGCTGACTCAACAATGAGTACAGACAACATAAACATGCAGTACAATTACGACATGACAATTCCAGCTGGAAAAACACACAACATGAATTACTTGAACAAAGGTAAAACCCAGTTGACATTAACAGCCGCTGGTGTGGCTGTAGAAGAGTCTTGTTGGTCTTCGTAGTGACGAGCTCCTTTTAGCCTTTTGATGTTTTATGAATATCCCCACTGACATGTACAATCTTTCAATACGGACAACAGCAAATTCATTCACGCGTTCAGGCCTCGGTCAGACAGAGACGCGTCACTAGAAACATGTCACCATGAAGAACATTGTTTTCCTACTTTCTTGTGTTGAGTTTCTTAGACACCCATAACGGTTCAAACACTCTCTAAATGTTTCGGTGCAAGGCCGTGGCCCAATCAAATCAATCAAGAGGCGGGGCTTTACAACTTCTTTTTTGTCTCAAACCTCAAATCTCCTCCTTACAGCAACGGTAAGAACCCAACAACTGTTTGAATCCATTTTTAATCCCATTTGCTCCACAGGTGCACCACACTTGCCCGATGTGCAGTTCCAAGGTGCAGTTCACGCCTGTAGGAACTCGCTTCTATCGGATCGGGGCCTAATGCTTGCCTGCCTGATCTACATCCGCATTTACATTTACACAGTAAAAGAAAAATTATGTTATTGTAATGAATCCAATCTTCAGGGCTACTAACATTTTATTTTATTTTTCTTTTGAGATAAAAAAAAGAATTCTAGCACAGACATTAAAACTTGATGGCACACAACTCTTTAAAGCTTTTATTTTAGTAGATCCAAAGGGTCCTATAACTCAGTAAACACCTTTGGCTTAGAGGCACTTAAACATCCACTTCTTCCTCTTGTTGAGGACACCTCAGATGTCCTCTGAGAACACTTCAGTGCTCTAACCATCACACTTCTGTGCTGGTATCGCTTGTTAAAAAAAAAAAAGACACCAACAAGATCACGCTTTTATCTGTAGATGAAATCATAACATAGACTCACAGTGACCTTTGACCACCAAATTCTAAATCAGTTCATCCTCGAGTCTAAGTGGACGCCTGTTCAAAAGAAATTCCCTGCAGGCGATGAGGCACGAGATTTCCTGTTTGAGAGAACGGACCGGATGGACAGACGGACAACACAAAGCCTCTGGCCATGGCTGTCACAGACTCCTCATTCACAACATGTTACATGGCACCATGCCAGTCCCAGTCAGACGGGAGCCTCGTCCCAGTTTCGTCCCCCTCAGCCTTCTGTGGAGACGCTTCTTATACGGCGCCCCGGAAAATCTGATCGCGTCTTTGATGCTGAATGCAGCCTTTCACCTCGTTTCCTTTTCGCCAATTATCTGTGGAATATGGTGTCCACACGTATGTTTTCATAAACAAACACACACAGAGGATGAACAGGCACAGAAAGAGAGTGCTCCTTCATTTTACTTGAGGAGATGGAATCTAAAAATAGGGATTTTTCTCTGCATCCTGCATGTGGATAAGATTATCACCTTCTGATGCAGATTTGTGAGTAGGAGGGGGGGGAGGGGTGTGTGTGTGTGTGTGTGTGTGTGTGTGTGTGTGTGTGTGTGTGTGTGTGTGTGTGTGTTTTCACCTCTCACAGGTGTGAGTAGGATTTTACGTTGGCTTACAGGATATATACCCGTCTAAATACAGATGTGTGACAAATTAAAGGAAAAACATGACTAAATAAGTCAAGAAACATCAGCGGTTAGCTCACTGAGTGGTTTGATCAGGATGACAATGACACGAGTCATATGCTACGGACTTAACGGACACCAGCTCTCCACCCAGTTTATCACCTCAGAGAGATTTTGGAGCGGCGTGCTACGAGCAGTTGACACATACAGGCTCAGAAATGCGCTGGGAATGGGACGCGGCGTTCCACTCCGGTGCCACCCGTCGAAAAAACGGCTACTTTATGCAAATGTATTCTGACACGTTGCCAGGGACAACCGGGCGAGAGACACTCAGAAGCACAGGCGCCATCTCGGGCTTCTTTGCTGTAACGGTTTCAACAACACGGGCGTTTAGATCGAGCAGAAAAATAACCACAAAGCTGCAAAAGAAGATTGTCGCTGAACAAGGGCTTCACGATATTGAGAAAATATGTAATACATCGCGTTAACTATATTACTTGTGATAAAAACAGATATTAAAGTGTACTCAGTTCGGCCTTTCTGCTGCTTTCACTTGTGTTTATCGTGCAAGTTGACATCGTGGTAGCATGAATGTCGTGAACGTATTCATCCACATCAGTGTCTGCGAGAAACAATTAAATTGTTATTATAGGGGGCGGGGCTTAAGCACGGGAGGCAGGGTTAACTCACATTTATGAAACAGGAACTCTCTGCTGAGACCAATGATGCCTCCCAAAAGAGTCTAGGACAAACAGTTCATGATCTGGCCATGATAAGTGAATATGTTTAAGTTATAATATTTAAACTTCAAAGTGATGTGCCTTTTTGTTACAGGCCACTCTCTCCGACACATCCACCTTTTTGCTGATTGCCACGGAGACAAACACGCACCTGCTGCTCGCAGCTAAAAAGTATATATTGTGCAGCCGATCCCTGAACCATTGAGCATCTGTTATATATTCATGCATCTGTATTAGACATAAATGCACATATATCAAATATACTACATGTGCAATTTGCAGCAGCAAACTATAGTGACCCTCCCTGACCTGGACATGGTGTATGAAGGCCAGCAACATTTGCAAAGACATCACACACCCGGGTCACTCTGCTTGTTGCCCTGCCATCAGGAGAAGGACATAGGACTATCAAAACCCGGTGTAACAGGCTGAGGAACAGCTTTTTCCTCCATCACCCCCCCTCCCCCACCCACCACCCCACCCAGCTCACACCGGACAATGCTGCAGAGATATAAAAATAAGCAATAAAACGACACTTTAACAAAGCACTCTAGTCACTTTAAAGCCATTGATGCCTGTGTTTTGTCTTATATATTTATTTAATTTATTGTTTTAAATCAGTAATGTCTTTTTACCTTGTTGCTGCTGAACTGACTGATGAGTCGCCAACTTTCGTTATATCTTTCTACGATGACAATAAACATCCTTATCCTTACTGGTCTCTTAATGTGATGATGCATTTTTTTGTCTTCACACGCTACCAGAGCCATATACGGCGTCTCTACATCCCTCCACATTCAAAATATGGTAACTTTAGTTCATTGGTTGCAAAAAAACAACATAGCGACGGCTGTAATCCAAGATGGTGTCACGGTGACTACATCCGCTTCTTATCTACAGTCTGTGGTCACAACCGATCAAGATGCAGTCACAAAACTTCACAGGAGTGCGGTTGAGATCAAAATGAAGGCAGAGTTCAAATATGGCTGTCAGCCACGTCTTCAAAAACAGTGATGGTGAAGAGGGATACGGAGCTAGGGAGCTCCAGGGAACCGTTCACCTCCACCCACTCCTCCCTTACCTGCATTGTAAGACCAGGAGGAGGATAATCGTTAAATGAACTATATTCTTTGTTCTCCCCTCCTGCCTCTTACTGTGACAATGCTCCTTAGATCTTGAAAAAAAGAAGCTTCAGACCTCTCAGAACAATCTAGTGAGGTTTATTCTTAAACTCTTCTCCCTGCTCACTTTATCAAGTGGCTCAGAGTGAGGGAGACGGTGTCATGTATTAACATTCACGTGATTGTCGATGATGTGGTGCCTGAATATTTATGTAATTATTTTTCTCAGGGGAAGTGACGTCCACAGTAGTCAGATTCAAAAGCTGTATGTGAAAGGACATGTTTTTCTATCCAGCAGCAGTTTTGTGGAATGAGGTCCCTGCCAGCTTTAAGGCCTCCCTAAAGAGCTGGCTGAGGAGCAGCTGGTTCTAAATATAACTATTGAGTCGCTGGAGTAGCAGTAGATGCTAAGTACCCATCTTGTTTGTTTTAGCTCTTCATGCATTGTTGGGGAAACTGTGTCTGGGTTAGGAGAACATGTGGTTTTTAAGAGCCCTTGATTTGGACTAATTTAGGTCTAAGTTGAGCTGTTCATTTCATATTACATTGATTCATGTACTAATATAAGGCAACATCCAAGGTTATTTCCATCTTCCTATCTTTCATCGCTATCAAATGAAATAAATATATTCTAAAAGAAAGGTTTCCCTCATCCATATAAAAAAAAAAAAGACTAGAGATCATAACATCTACTAAATAACAAGAGAAAAAGATGTGACTAAAAACATCGGCAGTAGCCCTCACTGAGGAACACCAACCAATCTTTGAAAGCCTTTAAAGCCAGACACAGTGCACCCTAATATGTTTCAGATGTAAAGAAGCTTTGGGAGGTATTAAGCCCATCCGACCCTGCAATTCTATACCAAGCCTCATTTACCCCATTTTACTCCGTGCTTTTACAATCCAACAGCCTGTGTGATGCAACGCTGCGATGTGTACTGACAGCGTACACGTCCATATACTGCTGGGGATGTTTCCCACATGCTTCTTAAAGCCATACACACACACTGAGTGAATAAAATACATAAATAGAAGACTGAGGAAATAATAACAGTGTGTGTGTGTGTGTGTGTGTGTGTGTGTGTGTGTGTGTGTGTGTGTGTGTGTACATACTCGTTCTTGACGAAGGCGTACTTGTTGATGGTCTCGATGACGTCTTTGAAGAGGATCTTGGAGGTGAGGGTGTAGCCGTGGTGGACGATGGGCTCACCGTCCTGACCGTCCCAACAGTCCACTGTGGAGGGACAAGGAAGAGACGGTCGTTAGTAATGCCACCGACCTAAACGGTGAACCGGCAATGAATGTATGTACTGTAAACAGTACTAACAAGTACAGTGTGTGCGTCATAGAAATATAACAGATGGGGATCTGACATTCCCATTCAAATCAACGTAGATGGATGCAGTGGCTTTTTTTGTGTGTCGTTGCCATTGCAACCGTTTTAGCGGGCTAACATTTGTTGAACTAAACCGACTTATGCAAGTTGCAGACTCACTGAGGTGACTAAAACGAGCAGTGGAGTAGAAACGTTGGGAGGCGTCAGAGTAAAGGAGTCTGTTAACAACTTCCTGCTAAAGCTATATCTTTGTTTTAGCTGCTTTAAAATGCAAGTCTTCAGGAGGAGCCAACGGGTTTGTTTGAGCTGACAAAAAGTATTGAGAGACGAACTAAAGCCTTGTTGGTTGGTCATTTGTTGACTATAAGAAAAATAGCGAACGCCATCCTCATCCTACAAGGCTGAATAATACTTTCCATGTAGCCACAAGGTGATAGTTTAGCACCCGTGCGCTACATTTGTGTGCTGTCAAAATATCAGTGTGTGGAAAGTGTGTGCCCACAAGCGTGCCAACTGTGTGACGAGGTCGGTGTGTCGGAGGTTGGGTTTGCTCATCCACTGTAGGGGACGTGAGTGGAAACACATCCCGCATTCTAACACACACATTTGACTGCATCACCCAGATGTACAGATCATAGGGACAATACATGTTTAGGGACTTTGATTGTGTAAATATATCCAAGGTGGAACCAACTGAAACACTATTTTGACACACTATTCATTTTGTATTAAATCGATGTATTTTGTAGTTTCAAGTGCATGATAGATGCTTTTCAGTTTTATAGCCTACTGTCATCTGTTGAGTGTAATGTTGAAATGTTCCTTATTTTTTAGAATGAAATTTAATAAATGTACAATTATTAGTGTTATAAATTGTTTATGTGCCACAAACTGTTGTGTCGTGGTGTTTTCCTGTTAAAGAGCGTTAGTTGTGGGTTATTAATTGTTGTTATAAAGTTATAACCATGACTCCATCTCAATACCCGTAAGACAAGTAGCTCCGACCGCTGCCCTATGTTAAATACCGTCAGCTGGATGGAATAAAATATCACTTTAAAATGAATGCACTGAATTAGGTTCTAGCTTGCAGCTTTAACCAAACGTTCAGTCCACTCATGATTAAGGGGGGAACCCACCTGCTCAAATGTTCATCCAGCATCCAGTCAATAATAGCTTGTGTTATTACTAAATCTGACATTTGTTGAGCTGTATGATTAAGTAGAATTAATATCATGTTCAGGGTGCAGCTTTCTTCTTTTGGCTCAGCAGAACCTCCATGGTTTAGGTACAGTGTGATACTGGTTTAAACGGTGCATGTATTCTATAACGTCTACATCAGTGTGTGTTCCACGTGTCCATGCTGACCTTCTACACAGCGACAGCCGGCCTGCAGCACCCAGGCGTACATGTCCACCCTGGACTGGGACATCAGCTGGTCCCCCATCAGGTAGGTGTTGTGTGAGGAGGCGATGAAGTAGTTGCACAGCGACTGGTTCATGTCCTGGTTCACGTTGTAGTGTTCTGGGTTGAAGATGTCCCCCGCCGGGCTGCGCGTGTAGTTTGTAATACCTGAAAGTAACACTTTTATTTACTATTTTTAATTATAATTTTTTTCTTCAATCCATTCTGAAGTGTAGCCTGACAAGTGGTCAACTGTGTGTCTGAGCGAATTTTAGAAAACATGTCAAGAAGGAATATAACGGTCTTTACACTGATTCTATTTTCACTCTTTCATCAAAGAACCAAATCATATTATACAACACCCACATTTCTTTATTTACTGAGATTAAATTAATTAACTTAACCTTTTATCACTAGAGACATTTTGGGCTTTTTAAAAATTCTGAAAACAGTTAATTAATATTTGGTAGTGATGATCAGGACTGATCAAGTCAAAGTGGAAAATAATGTGAATATATCGTATTTTCTAGCAGTTTTAGTTTTGTCCCTCTAAGGTAACAAGTGGGAGTTTGTTCTTTTATGTTTGTTTTTTTATCTGATACTGCACAATAAATAAAAACGCTTCATTTGCTAATCTTTGACAAATCCCAGACTGTGAGATAATAAAGATCTCCTCCTAGCATTTAGTATCCAGAGAAAAAGGACTGAAGTTGATGACAACATTTAACTCTTTAAAACCTGTTCCACCCTAATCTATTTTTGAGGTCTCCGCACGAAAAAAGCATGCCCATACTAAAGTGAGTACAACTCTGCAACCACAAGGTCTATTTAAATAATGTTGGTGTTATTATAATGGTAATAACTGTGAGATTTTTTAAATAATGTGTAAATATCAGTATATATGTCACTGGTTAAAAGTAAATGAAGATGGAACACAGAAAAATTAAAAGATTTCAGGTTCGCCTATAAAAAAAAGCACTTTCAGGATGATCATCACTTTAGAATAATGCAGTTGCAGGTTTAAACCTTTTTTATATCATAGCACAATATGTGAACACTCTCTGCACAGGTTGACTTTGAATAAAGTGAAGCAGAAAACAAGAGTTTTTAGTACAGACAGGTCAGAAAAATCCTCTGAAAATAGGATTTATTGAATAATTTAGTTCTTTACTTTTTTCACCAAAACTATTTTTTTTACTTATTTTTTCACTAATTATATTTAATACATCAATATACAGCATTAACATACACAATGCCAAACTAAAATAATGTTTTTTGCTCTGAAATCTCTATAAAATGCATATTTTTGTTCTCAAAATCAGAGGTCTGGAAAGTAAAAATGTCTCTTATTTCTTCTGTCAGCGGTTTACAGAACCGAGTGAGATATCCTCTTATTCTGCAGAGATAGGAGTATACAGGAAATCCGGCCATTGTGTGATAGACAGCACTGTTTAGCCAATAAGAGTCAGTCAGGCCAAGCAGATGGTAATGTAATAGGGCAATAAGGTAGGTAGTTACCATCCCCCCATATGTAAATTGTCAGTCAAAGAAGCTTGCTTTCCTTTTTTCTTTTCTTCCTTTGTTTCCTACGGACTTAGTTCAGTCTATGAGCAGCAGAATTCATATGTTTTTACAGCGTTTCATGATGAGGTAAGGGGCTTTTTAACTTATGTTGCTGTTTCATAATTGTCTGAGGCTGGTGTTCTTTGGCTCACAGATCGCTGAAGCTGTGGTCTATAGGGATTTGAGTGCTATGTGCGGAATCCCTGTCTTGTCGGCGTTCTTTTGCGTGGTCGCAAGCCTATGTAGCATAAAGCTAACTCGAGCAAGGGAGACATATGCTCAGCAACTCCAGTGGCTGGCGAGATATGAATATGAATATTTGGTTATGCATTTCGTTGGTCTTGATTAGTTGTGTTTGGAGCATGTACAAATGGCTTACATGAGCTTGTAGCCCAGGTTTTGCTTGTTAATCTGATATAAAACATAAATTTTCTTTTTATTATTACTTTTTTCCCATAAACTTCTTAACCAGTGTACCCCGAAGCCCCCTTTGCAGGGGGCTCTCGGGTAGAAGAGGTTCTTAAAATGCAAAATAATATGAATATGTAATTATTGGCAGACATGTTTGTCCTCTAAGGACATTAGGAGCAACTTATTTAGAGGGATGCATATGCATTAATATGCTGACAACGCAAATGTAAAACTTTCATGACACTACTAGACGAAACTAACAGTGTTGATGGTAAAGAATTGACATTAAAGTGGACTTACCATCAATTCCCAGAACTCCTTCCTTCTGGTTCTCAGAGCACGGCTCAAACTTGTTGATAATCTCCAGGCAATGTTCCTTGGTCACCTTGGTCATCTACGAATTACAGACATGCATGTCAAACAACAATACTACGTATGTGCCGAAAACAGAGTAATCACAAATGTATTCCCCAGGGAGACTCAATAATGTAGTTATGAGATGTGCCTACATGTCATCCTCCTGTCCATCCCGGCAGCAGCATCCAACTGTTTGTCTGGTTGCTGCTTTTTAAAGCCGCCCGATTGATCAATCAGATCCCATCTCTGTTAATCATTTAAGAGGGGTGGGGGGGGGGGGCAGTACCAGGTCTCTCCCCTCAGCCGGGACTCTCTCATAGTGTGTCAGTGGGGTTGTGACCGTTTAAACAGTGTGAGAGAACCAGGCTTTAGCTCACAGGGTCACATCCATGCTACAAAATGTTTTTACCGTCCCTCTTCCAAAGCTCGACACACAACCCCTCTCATCGTAATCTGTATGAGAGAATGCTTGTGTGTGTGTGTGTGTGTGTGTGTGTGTGTGTGTGTGTGTGTGTGTGTGTGTGTGTGTGTGTGTCCACGGGATCGCAACAAAAAGCTTGGTGAGCAGCAGAGAGCTCACAGGCTGCTGCCACCGCTCTCAACACCGACTCACTAACACGCACAGACTCTGAGCTTGTCTCTTTATGAAAGTTATGTTACCATATGTGTCAACATAAAGATGACTCCTTTTTTTAGGGTATCTTTTTTTGCAGCTCAGATTACATAACCATAATTTACTCCTGAAACCGCTAAAACTGAACATGCTAAAGCCCTGAAAGACATGGCTGTTGAGTGGCATGACTGTAGTTGTACTGATGGAATTCATGCTCCACCACAATCCACCATGGGAGCATGTGTTTCACCTCCAACAATGGTTTGTCATGTTATGGGTCTTTAATAGGCTTCTTGGACAATTATTTGCTTATTTATATATCAGCCATTATTTCAGAATTTAGGTATGCATCTATAGGTCTACATAAGTCTAACAGTAGGTCTGAAACTAAATTACATTTTCAGTAGGGTTTCTTCATTGACAATACATTAACAGGATTTCTTGTTCATACTGTATATTAGATTTTCACGAATATGTGAAGAGGATAAAGTATGATGACTTGTATGATTACAAGTTGGGTCCAACTAATTCATTGTGTTCTCTTCTGAAACCAAACGTTCAGCCTTGGGAACATTGTTTAGTTTGGACTGTGTGGGAACAGATACTGACTATTGTTCTTCAATAAACACATTTCAGCCTGTTATCAGTTCCAGAAAAATACAGCAGCACCCTAATGGACACTTGAATACACAACTCGGAGTGTCTTATTTCTTATTGGGGGCACAAAGAAACAGATAGCAACACAGTTTGTAGTTAATTATACCGGCAGAGACTGGCATGGTTGCATCATTTCCAACTAAATTGCTTCCACCGATTTCTAATAACAGAAGGATAGCCATCTCATTCACAGTGCCAGAACTAAACGCTGAGTATAATTGGAGAAAAATACAACCCACCTGAGCGGAGCCGATGGCGTCTGGCTATCCAAACGGAGCCTTCTGCTTCTAAAGTGACTGCTTCTAAACATTAAAAATGCCTGCCAGAGTGCAAATTAGCTGAAGGAGCGCACACACACACTCCGTGTTTCAATAAGAACAAGCTATTATGCTCTTTTGCTTCTTTTTCTGCCGATGCTATCATTAGTGAGGACATGTACTTCATCCAAAATCCCGTAACAATGGAATCTCAAGTGATATCACAGTATTATTGCTAATATCCCTGTAGGTACCTCACTGACTGCGTTTCCCTACAATAAGCACCCCTTCAGGGGCCAAATGGACACTTGTTTAAGCTTTTGACCTCCCACCCCATTTTATTTAGTCAACAAAACTGTGGGAGAGCTGAAATAACACAAACTGATGCCTTCGAGACGTGTCGTCTAGCAAGAAACACGGCGAGCAAGCAATACCACGTTGAGCTACAAAAGCACCACTAGAAACGTGTCTAGCTACATACGCGCCATTAGAAACGCTAATAGCAAGAAACACATCTAGCTAGAAACGCATTTAGTCAATAACGCATTTAGCTAGAAATGCACAACTAGAAGCGTGTCTAGGAAGAAACAGTTCTAGCTAGATACGCGCTACCAGAAATGGTTCTAGCTAGATACGTGCCACTAGAAACGGTTCTGGCTAGATATGCGCCACCAAAAACGGTTCTAGCTAGATACGCGCCACTACAAACGGTTCTAGCTAGATATGCGCCACTACAAACGGTTCTAGCTAGATATGCGCCACTACAAACGGTTCTAGCTAGATATGCGCCACTACAAACGGTTCTAGCTAGATATGCGCCACTACAAACGGTTCTAGCTAGATATGCGCCACTACAAACGGTTCTAGCTAGATATGCGCCACTACAAACGGTTCTGGCTAGATATGCGCCACTACAAACGGTTCTGGCTAGATACGCGCCACTAGAAACAGTTCTAGCTAGATACGCTTCTTGCTACAAAAACATGCCACTAGAAATGCTTCTAGCTAGAAACGCAGTGCTAGAAATGCGGCACGCGGCACCTGCCGAGGGCTCCTTTCTTGCTCCGCATGCACATTTTTTTCGTGTTTTTTAGAAGCATAAAAAAAGTTTAAATATTCTCAACTTTCAGCGCAAGGCACCCCTTAAAGCAAGAGCTTGATTTAATTACAGCTTTACTGCTTTACTACTTCCTTACAGTTGTGATAGCGGTAAATGTGGTGGTATAGTGTTACAATAGCAAATGCAGACATGAGGTTGACATCAGCGGAATTTAATTATGATGAACTACATAATTGAACAGCAAAGCAACGGTAAGAGCTCGACGAGCTTGAATCTATTTTTTCCCCCATTAATCACATTTGATCGCTGGGTTGGAAACGCAGCCCCACTCCACAGGCACACCACACTGTTTTGCCAAGACTGATTATAAAGCCTGTAGTTACTCGGCTCAGCGTGATCATGGCCTAACATTCTGTAGCAGCCCATGAGGGGCTGTTGAATTTAATTGGTTCAGTATTCAGAAAGCACCTTGAGCACCAATCGGCCATTGATCGTATACTACTGCATTAATAAAGTGGGATGATAGTAACAGAAATATCCATGCTTAAAGGGATGCCGTCTGTTTTTTCCTCAACCTTTCAATGGAGCAACTGTTTTGTAGCTTACATTGAAATTACAGGAGAAAATGTGCAACTGACAAACTATCTGAAGACTAAGAATTATTTTTTTTAAAATCACACTCTATACAGTTTTATTTAAACATTCACAAAAAGGGGGAAAAAATCATTAATCTCAGACATATTTAAGTTCCTCCCAGGCTACATTAGCAACTACTAGCGTGAAACACACACTCAAATCTCAGATTAAACCTTCGGCAGTCAAGTTGCATTGTGGGCAAAGTAGGCCCCTGAGTTTTTGTCAAGGGAGAAGAAGGAAAAAGGTAATATCCAGTCCTTCCCGAGTCCAACAATGTTGTAGAAGAGCAATGATAAAACATTTGAGTAACTTTTCAATGTACTCCGTAGAAACTGAGAAGCTAAAATGCAGACCCAGTGTGTACCTTTTGCTCAGTCTCCAGGAAGCGGGCCAGGTCATCCGTGTCGAGGTGGTCTTTGTGGTTGCTGTAGGCGAGCATGAGGAGGTACAGATCCCTGCGAGTCGACATCATCTTGTAGAAGGAGCAGAACTCCTCAAAGCCCAACGCTCCCTGGTTGTCATCTGTGTCTGCCTCCTACACACCAGGAACAAGAAACTCTTTTAATTGTCTTGGTTTTACCCAACATTGCCAACATTTTTAATTCACAGACTTTTCTGACACACTTTCAACAACTACAACTGACAAATACTTGCAATTCAGTATTTGTTTGTTTCACTAGCACTTAGAGCCCTACCATTGAACTTCATAAAAACGGTAATAAAGTAAAAAAGTACTGCATTTCCATTACTTTCCAATAAATCACCAGATTCCCTGAAATCAAAAGTAAATAAACAATTTGACATTTTCTGTACTATTTTCTGTAGGTCTGTGATGTTTAATGAGATTTGTATAATTGGATTTTGTTTGATGCATTGTTCATTTTGTCAGCAATTTTGAATCCATAAGTTTTAGTCATAGAAAACCTACTTGATCTTAGTACATTTTAAGGGGACTAACACTGGATATTTTCATCTCGTCCTTGTCAAAGAATATTAATTTCATAAACTGAATCTTTTCAAACCAGTTTCAGAGTTACACATCAATAATGTCAAGATCCAAACTAAATCTTAATTAACTCAAAGCCCCACTATTTATTTGTCTTTCCTTTTATTTAATCAATGATATATGAACATTTTATAAAACCAATTGATTCATTCAACAGAATATTTCAATTGAAGATATTCTCCAAGATTACTGCTACTAAAAAACAATGTTCACAAATGTTTAACATTTAACAATCATCATTATGTTGATACTGTAATGAGGAAGAGGAAGACCAGTTGCATCGGTTTTTCTATTCCCCATATGTTTCAAGTTTGTGGACCAATATCCAAAATTGCCTAAGGCCACTTAACATTTACTTTTAATTTACATATCTAAAGATTATTTTTGGGGGATATTAAATACACTTTTTCTGTTGAGTATAATATTTATGTTCAAAGATGGCTTTAGATTTCTTCTTGATCCAAATTTCCTTAAAATAAACACACATTGGAAGACAATTGCTACAAGCCATTACAAAGCAGCACAACACAACATGACATTGGAAAAGAAAAAACTACAACTGTTTTATTTGAATTACTGAAGGCATCATATTCATTTCAATTCATTATCTTTTTTATGTTTATTTTTGCCCCTTTGTTTTTTTTTTCCTTCTTTTTTGTGAGGCTTTATTGCCATGTTTTATTTTGGGTCTTATATAAATAAATAAATAAATAAAATTGTAATCAAAGATTTTGTTTCAGAAAGCCTCTTCCATCTCACCCTTTTCATGAGAAATGAAGGTTGTTAAAATATTATTGGTGAAATTTGTCATTATCTAACATAACACTTGTTTGATTACATTTCAACTCATTATCTTTGTGTAATAATTTCCTAACTGTTTTCAGCTCATTTCACAATGATAGATTTGGATTTCTAGTTGTAACGAGCTGGAAAAATACTGAGTCAGCCCACAAACGGCTTGGACAAGCCTAACGAGAGCACTGTGGGGGGGGTCGCACTATGACCCGTGTAATCCTTGCCCCTTCTTTTTACTGGAGCAGACTGTGACCGGCTCCATATGTCAAGCAGCACTGGAGGCAGCCACTCACTGGAGGGCGATGACGTCTGCTAGTCGGGGCTTGGCCTCTGAGCAGCTCTGTATTCTGCACACACTGGGCTCAGAACGCTATATGACAGAGTGATACATCAGATCTAAAATGACTTTCTTCTTCCACAGATAGTGAATATGACTCTACAGCCCTTTTTTATTATTTCACCGTCAGATGTCCAACTGTACAAATGAATGCAATGTGGTGTGGGAAAACTTTAATAAAGACCTTCATATATAAAAGCCATCTTTTCGGAGGAGACATTTCACCGAAATCCATGATAAATGAAGTGCTGAAGTGAGTCCCCTGCTTGAAGATCTTCCCACCTCCCCTACGAGTTTTATTCATTTAAGTATAAATAAATCCAATAAATGGTAAATGGACTGTACTTGAATAGATCTTTTCTAGTCTTCCGACCACTCAAAGCTCTTTCACACTACTTGTCGTCATTCACACACTTATGGGAGGAGCTACCATGCAAGGTACCACCTGCCCATCAGGAGTATCTAACATTCATACACTGATGGGAGGAGCTACCATGCATGGTGCCACCTGCCCATCAGGAGTATCTAACATTCATACACCGTAGGCACAGCTACGGGAGCAGTTTGGGTTTAAGCGTCTTGCCCAAGGACACATCGACATTGACTAGCGGAGCCGGGGATTGAACCGTCAATCCTCTAATTGAAGGACAACCCTGCTCTGCCACTGACCACAGTCGCCCTCAATAGACTTCTAAATAGAAGCCCTGAGAGCAAAAAAATCGTGATCCATTTTCTGAATCTTGACTTAAGCACAAGTGGAAAAGAAATTGCCAGGATAATCTCTCTAAATCCCTTAATTTTTCTATAAACTGGTTTATTAATTTTTTTACCCCCATTGGTAAAAGTTTGAGCAGGGGATTTTTTGTCCATTTAGAAAATCATTTTGTTTAGCATTTGTTGTTGTTATAACAATTTCTGGACAATAGTGGATCGGATGAGTACATCTCCAGGAAGGACTCCACAGGTTTACAGCGTTTTACATTGGCATCCTCTGGTCTGCTTGCTATAGATTTGTCCACAGTGAAAACTTCAGTGTCAGAGTGCCACTCCTATGAGGACGAGAGTGTAGCAGGATGCACACACCAATAGCTGTGGCAGACAGAAGGAGCTGTCATTAGTCACCTCCACTAACAGGGCGAGAGCATCAGAGTCAGCCTTCTGAATCCGAAGTCAAAACTCGCTCAGCTAACACATTCAGCCTCCCAACTGTCCCCACCGTGCTCTCCACCGGACTCAGCCGATACACGGGAAGCCGAATGACTCAGACACAAGACAAAACACCTCACGTCGCCACACTCGCCTGTTGGCTTTGCATACATGTCACTTAGTTGTCACCAAGTTGTGACCGAGTGACAGGCACAGACGCATCAAACACTGAGTGATACAGAGTCATGTTGCTGTTATCTTTTATATCAAGACGAATCAGTGGTGATACGCGAAAGGTCAAAACAAATGACGAAACATCACCATTATTCATTCTCTGAAGTGAAGGAACTCTTTCCCCCTTCTCATTCAGGACACGTCTTAGCACCGGGAGGAGAGCAAAGTAGCGGAAGCACAGCTGCATAACGGAGTCTTTTTATTGGACAGAAAACATCAATCTGGCCTTATTCACGCACATTCATTATGCATGAAGCCAGGCACTTAAGTTGTTAGCAGGCTTGTGCCCTGTGTTTTTTTTGTTTTTTTAGCTCTACAGCTAATATGGATTAAATCATCAGTTAGAATCGCAGCTTCCTCTTCCTATGAAGCTTCCCCTCCAGTCTCCGCTGTGATTAATCATTGAACGAATCCTCTGCTAGAGAAGCAAACTTCTTTGCTGTCATTTACAACTCCAGCTGTCACATCCAGCCTGCTCCGACAAGACACCACTCTGTTGACACCAGACAAGGAAAGGTTGGGGATTAATACTTCTCCGTAATTTCCCACGAGTTATGGGGCCAAGTATTGTTTAAAAAATGACGATGTCAGTGCAAATACCCCGAAAGTGATACTGGTGCCAATTGAATCATTCCATACCCATCATGTGAATGGAAGCCGTTTGTGTGTCCCACTGTGGAGCTGATCCCCGGCGCACCGTACAGCACTCATACAGCTGTGACCACTGATAACCACGCCCCCCCATCTCACGATGGGACCGTGTTGTTGCGGATGTTTAACGGCCACCCTCAGGTCCCCCCCCCACCAGGTAAACACCGTTTGCTTTGCCAGCACTGTTGCCGTTGTTAACGCTGTTAGCTTCGATCCGCCGGCTCAGGCAATCCCGGCTGTATGGGTTGTAGCTGCGGTGGCAGCGGGCCAATCACACGTTGCATTAAATCTAAGCACACTTGCGGTGATTGACTGCTAGCAAAACCAAACAAATATTTTAATTGTTTTTCTAGATCTTGGCACAAAAAGAATCCAAAGCAGGTATCGTTTTGACTGGAGACGTTTCGATACTACTCGTTACTGGGTTATTCCGGTCAATACCTTCGAAGGTATCGAGTACCGATACCCAGCCCTAATGAGCAGTGACAGTTCAAAGTAGGAGTTAAAAAAAAAAAATCAACAGACAAATGAACAAGACTGTTCACATCCTTTAGGGAGAGAACTGAACTTGTACCCATCACCAAGGCTCTGCTGCTGAGCCACTAAAGGCAGGTGGCCCTAAAAAAGAAATGCGGTTCTTATTACAACTTTCTTTTCTCAAAGCTCTGTCCATCAGTTCTATCAGTGATAATATCATTGTATCATTATGATGGTAGTAAAAGTAAAAAGAATATGAAGTAAAACATTTAACTGCAAAATCTCATTTCAGAAACTAAGTCTTTAATTCTCTGGATACGGTTCGATGAAAATCTTTAACAGCATTTTTTTTATTATAATTTTTTGACAAACTACCAACAAGATTTATGGTCCCCAGAGGATTTATCTGCACGATTCCTTTAATACCACCAGTCATTTATCCCATGAAACGTCTCAACAGCTTCATGATGGACTGCCACCACAATCATAGTTCTCAGAGGATGGCTCCTCAGAACGTTCCTCTTGTGCCACCATGTTTGTGGTTTCGTGTGAAACGTCTTCACGTTTTGAGTTTTATCATCAGGGCAAACTTTCAATTAATAAAAAATGATGGTTTATAATTAAATACCTGCAGAAATAACGACATTCCCGTCAGCCTCTGCTGAACTTTGCATTTACTTTGATAATTAGCAACGTTAGCATAATAACAAGTTCAATTATTGTAGTTTATTCTTAATTCAAGGTCCACTTACTAGTGTTTGGAGCTTTTTTACTGCACCTCACAGTCTTCAGCTAATGTAAATGTAACCAGTTGAGAGTTAAAAGACTTTTTCTTACAACTCAGCAGTTTGAATCCATTTCCACCCAGTTTGCTTCACTATTGAACTCAGTCCTAAAACAACAACCACGTAGCCTTCCTTCCTGGCTCCCCTCACAGTAAATCACATCATATGGACGCGTTCAGGCTAGTGTGTGTTAACTTGGCTTTCCATCATCAAAAAAAGGCTGGCGGAGTTCCCCTCTGACCGCCCAGAGGACATTAAGCTCTGAATGAGCTGGTTCTTATGTGGGAAATGTAGTGACAGACTTTATGTAGGCGGAACAGCAAAGTATTATAGGTATATTTCATTTCAATAAGACTGTATGAAATTATCGGGTGGCCAGTCACACACTATTTAAAATGTCACAAACAGCTGAGAGGTTGAGTTTTCCCACTCGGCTTCTGTTTATAAGTTCCCCGTGTTATTGTGAACACATATCTTAAAAGTACACTTGGGAGGGAAGCCTACTGGTGCACATGTAGGAAAATCATAAAATCCTGTAAACGTGCTAGACATCAAGGATAAAAGTATGACAGCTAATTTGGACTAAATTACTCCCAAGACAATAACATTAACTATTTATTATTTCACAATTTTACAAAGCAAAAGGTTTAGCGGTTCTGCTTAATTGTGGAACATTCGTTTTGGAACAAACTGTAAACTATGAAAGCAGAAAAAAAGATAGCTGCCACAATAACAGCATCTAGGCTGGCTATTCCCTCAGGTTTAACTATTTTCATCCCGACAGTAAACAGCTGACAGTAACTCTGAACTTTGGTGAAGAGTAATTGGTCTCATTCTTTGGACTGATAGATTTGAAGTGAATTGGGTTTCATAGACTGAGATATGGATTGGATAGTTGAGTTGTGTTCATTTACCATTTCTTACAGGTCTATGGGTATCTGGGAAGAGCTATATATTATATTCCAGTTCAATCCAAGTACATATGCAGGATCAATCCTTTACCCTACTGTGCAACATATATTATCAACAGTACTTGACTTGCACTAAATGTACTGGACATTACCGGGACCTACCATGTATGATCAGTGCATAGAAGGGTCCAAATGTTATGGTCCTACTTTGAATTCATTTTGTTAGTTGGTGTATTTCATAAAATTTCCATTTTCTTTCTTCCTCATTGGTCTGTGATTTATGTGATTTATGTGATTTATGTGATACGGCCGCTGAGACGCTGCACTTTCCCCCTGGGATCAATAACGTACTCTTTATGTTTCGTTGGGACGCTCATCTTTTAGCCAACTTTTTCTAATTATTTGTCTTATTCTTATGCGGAAGGAGCTCGTTACTGACTGAGTGATTGAATTCTACTATAATTGGTTTGATTCATCTCCTAGGTTTGCCCACGCACCCAAATACTGGAACAGTAAAATCATTTTTCAATCCACATGCTTCACAGACTGAGTTGATCATGAGCTTGAATGCGTAATTTCATGATAAAAAATTAAAAAAATGATGTCTTTGTTGTAAACAAAGGGCGGTTTGATGAAATGTAATTGAAAATTCAGTTTCAGCACATAGTAAAACAAATGCAGCACACATCAGCCTTCTGGAACTAGTCTATCCTTCATCTTCAGCATACTTCTAAATGTGTAAATGTGTGTGGCCGTTACTCATGAATTAAATTAAACTCATAAAGCGTTACAAGCATCTATTATACACAGTAGTTATATGTCATTCATTCATACATATAAACTGTTTCTATCACATATAATCTGTTGCTAGTTCATTTGCTCCCGCTTGCTAAAACTAATGCAGTCTAACAACAGCACTGCAATAAATCCTCCTTCGTGACGGTTGTAATGTTCACGTTTTGCTGTTGATTGTTTATGGTCATATGGGAGTCTGTAGGTGTTTATTGACAAATGCTTTGGGCAAAACATTACAAAATGCTGTCAGTATGAAAGAACTTAGTCATTTAACCCCATTAATATGCAAACGTACTCAACAATGTGCTGTAAAATGAGATCAGAATATGTATGGTACCTGTACTGATTTCACCCCCCCTCCCACCCCCCTCCACTGAAAGCAGGTTAAGGCTAAAGAACTGGTCGAGAGATCGTCAACACACAATATTGTCCCGAATGTCCACAGACGCATAAAGGGCCAGATCGGTCTCTGGTGTGTTTACCCAGCATTACACAGGAGACCATCTGTGTCCCAGCAGCACCATATGGGGGACCGTCAACATGCCGCTGGACTTAGCGGCGGCTAGCTGCTAAAAACAACACGCTGAACGCGGCGGCTCGTTGATCCTCTGCTGAGGAGGAGAGCTGCTGACTGAGCCGTGCGCTTGCCAACATCTGCAGCGGTGGCAATCAGTCAGAGTGTCTTCAGTGCTCACACGCAACCTGCCAGGAAGCGAGGACACGCCGCAGTCTCAAGTGACCTGATCAGCCCACTTACTGTCTGCTGCTCATTAGCTGTACAGCTTTATGAAACTTTTTTTCCACATCATTTCTGATTAATGGTAGACGTTTAAGACAACATTCACAACAAGTCAAATGCAACAACTACATTAACTTGTTCTTGTTCTAGAGATCCAAACGTACTGACACACACTGCAATACTCCACAGGGCCACATTTCCTCTGCAGTAGAGCCGTGCCTCTACCTTTCTCTGGGATAGTTCTACAACAGAATTATGATTTTATCACCTAAGACTCAGACCAGACCCCTACTGTTACTTTAAGACCGACCTGACTGTACTTAGCAGGTAAATTACAGACACAAACTCGACTGGACACACTGAACTAGATTTCTGTTTTATTTCCTCCATTACTGACCATTAGCGTGCTGTGGAAACGCAACTCATCAGCTTGTCTTTCCGTCTTCCCACTCAGCACTATGTTATGTACTTACAACCAATAAGAGCCATGGATGCAGAGGACTGGCAAAGTCAGAGAGAGAGAGACGGTAACTTGAGTGCGTATTTTACATTTTAAAGTCACTGAAGGAGCTGCGTCTTTGTTGGTATCCGTTGGGTTTTGGGGAGCAGAACTCAAGTGTTGGTTCAAAACTCAAAACTGCAGACTGAAGGTCTCCGATTTGATTTCGTTGCTGACAAATGTCGCTGGCTGCCACTCAACCAGCCTGACCTTTGAAGCAGTGTTTCCCTTGACTCTACCTCCAGACTTTGATCAATAAGACTTACCAGCGTTTTGTCCTCTGAGCGTATGTACTGCAATCAGCAGATTAGGAAGTAAAAACCTCTGTGGATTCTGAAAGCTATTTAACTGTTATTTTAGAGAACGTACTGGAAATGTACCTACTCAACAATTTCAAGTTTGGTGAGGAGACAAAAAACTAGATGTCAATATGTCCCCCCAAACCCACACCCCCCACCATAGACACATTTAATGTGGATGTTTACGGCGATGCACAGATATCCTGGTGTAGTTGTGACATTTGGTCAGTATGATAGTGAGACGAGCTTTAGATTTGCTTCAGAGTGGAATTTCTCTCCCCCTGAACTTGGGGATAAAGACGAAGGCGAACGAGACAATGGGCTCTGCCCTCGTCGTGTCCGTACCTTAAACATCTGCTTGACCTTCTGTCGGGGCAGGTTGACGTTGAGCTTGTGCAGGAGCTGCATCACCTCGCCGATGCTCAAGCTGCTGTCGCCGTTCTTATCAGCCTCGGTGAAGGTCTGCTTCAGCCATGTGATGACACGCTGGGTTAAGGAAAGGCAGCGTGAAGACTCAGGACATTTACCCGGAGGTTAGTGCGGTTTCTGCTGAGGAGTCTATATTCAGAGGCAGATAAACTCAGCCCATCACACTTTTAAATGAAACTCTCCACAGATTTCAGCCCCGTATAAAGTTGATTATGAAACTCCACATACGACAGACATTCTTTACAGGAAGTTGTGACCTTAAACCACCAGCCAGCGTATCAAACCAGCTGTAGAACCGAAGGATATTGGTCTCTGGTGCGCTGCCTCTTGGCCAGGCTGTCCTCATCGCTGATGCCCGCCATTAGATACTTGAGGCCCGTGATCCAGGTCCGCGCCTCCTCCCCGGTGCCGGACACCAGGTCCAGGGACTCCATGTGCTCTCCGTAGTACAGGCTGAAGCAGCAGTTGGGGTCGAAACTGCCCTCTGAGTAGCGCTGGAAGATCTCAGACTGCTTCCCCTCACGCACCTCCCGGACGGAGTCGACGGAGACTGTCGGAGAAAAACAGGGCGTCAGCTAGTCAAGTGGTGGACTGTGACAAAGTACTACCACTTCAGGTCTTTTCAATTCGTTCAATGTACTCTCTGCACTACACATCAGAGGGAAATAATGTACTATTTCATGCAATACGTTAAGCTCCCAGTGAGTAGTTACTCCTCAGATACAAACCATTTGGTTAGAAAAAGATGATGCACTGTTCCAATCCAATAAGGCAACTCTTTAACCCTCATGACTACTTTGGCTTTTGATACTTAACGTACATCTTTGCTGCCAATACTTGTGTACTTTGTGAGGGAAATCTTTAAGACAGGCCTTGTAGTTGTAATGAAGTACTTTTAAACTGTGTTGTTGCTTTTACTTCAGCAAATGTCTCAATAGAGGAAGTAGACCTCCAGGTCTCGAGGCCTCGTGTGCCATCAGAAGCTGATAGAAAATAAAACCTATTAAAAAAAGCACACACACACACACGCAAAACTCAGTTTATTAAAGCCAACATATCCTTCTGCAGTCCTTAACATTCTATTGGTTTTGAGAATTCGCCCCTCTGGGCGAGATAGTGAATTAATTGTTGTGGGCATAGGGATAGTTTAATGGGGCTTTATGATACGCAGGATTAAAAATAGTCAACTCAACGAGCAGAGCGAGAGAGCGCTCTGTTTATTAAGATGCAACATTCATGAGATGGTAATGACATTTTACGGGAAGCCACGGCCTCGAGCCATTCATTAGTTCCTCCCCCCATGACGGCAGAGTCATGGGGGGAGTACTTCTGCTTCTTGTTCCGCCCGCGTGCCATTTTGGAATTTCTGCTGGGGTTCAATCCCCGAAAACCACCCACATCCAGAGGAGATAACCACAACGCGCATCTCTCATCAGCCTCCCTCAGTCATACATGGATGACACATTATTTACATACACGCTCATGCATGATGCAGCCACGCATAGCCCCCCTCGGGCCGTACGGTATACAACCTGTGGTTTTGCGGCAGTTGTATGTGGAAATATACAAGGTCGAAGATGTCCTCTACACGATACCGGACATGCAGCTGCTGAGCTGTGCGTTCTCCCGTGTGGCTGTCAGTGTTGTCCTCAAACCCTGCAGCTGGAGAGAAGCATGTACACATGCTTCTCTCAAGGTAAAGCTGCTCGTTGGGGTGAATGTTCCCAAAACAGCATTTTCTTTCAAGGTGACTCTATGAAGGTAAACACATTATCCATAAAAGTTCTGCAGTCAGGAGAAGCATGTACACATGCTTCTCCTGACTGCAGAACTTTTATAAATGACACAGGAGTCTGCACCAGGTATCTGCTAGATAAAGATACCCACTTCTACTCCTGGCTGATCTCTGATGAGCTGCCAGCAGCAGGGCTGTAGGATGAGGACGTCAGGTGGTCTTCAGAGACTGAAGAGATAAGCACAACTACTCAAATTCAACTTAAGAGTGATTCCAAAAGCCTCGGATTCTGGTAGAGAAATACTGGGAGCTGCTGCCGAAAATGCAGATTTTCAGAAATTTGGTATGAAATGTCAACATCAACACCAGCATCGAGCGTCATGTAAATGTCTACTGGCCGAATGTCAGGGGGAGCGAGTGGTGTGCAACAGCTGTCGTACCCGGGTCGGGGCACGGAGGACAAAAAGTGAAAAACTGCAATCAAACAAACAATCACATCCTGATGGGTTATGGCTGGCATTAGTTGACCTCTGCATAGTAAAACAACAACAGGCCAACAGGTGCAATATTTTTATTACTGTCGCTAGGCAACCGCCAAATGACCCAAAAAACGTTCGGTCAACACAAACCAGGAACTGTACGCTCATAATTTAGGTACGAAATGTCAACATCAACACCAGCAGTGATGAGTCTTAACACCGTACGGTCATATCAATTAGTTTACAGCTCAATAAAACACTTGTAGGTTCTAATGAAACGGCTAAAGGGAGCCATCGGATGCTGAATGCAGAATCAGTAACCAACATTAGATTTATCGTTTTCCAGGAGATTACTCCAACAATACTGAGTTGTTTGTCTCCGTTATGATGTTCATTCTGTACACATGACATCTGTTGTACTTCTGTCCATCCTGATAGAGGATCCTCCTCTGTTGCTCTCCTGGAGGTTTCTTACCTTTTTCTCCCCTTAAAGGGTTTTTTGGGGAGTTTTTCCTGATCCGATGAGAGGGTCAAAGGTCAGAGGATGTCGTATGTGTACAGTTTGTAAAGCCCTCTGAGTCCAATTTGTAATTTTGGGCTATACAAAATAAATTGAATTGAATTAGGCTTGGCGTGTATGTGACGACCAGCGCAATACATATGTGACAGGAGACGGTTACATAAAGACACTTGCACTTGTAAAAACTTATTCTGATAAGTACTACTTTCTTATTTAACAGTATTTCCTGTAAGTAAATTCTTTGACATCAAAAACACACCCATGTTTTTTTCAGACCAAAGCCAGTCAGGTGGATTCTGACCTGGTAGCAGTTTGCAGTTTTTTTAAATCAAGATAGTTAAGTTAACGTTTAAAATTGATTGAGACCAAAATTTAAAAGCAAGAGCACAAACAAACACTAGCTGTGTTTGTAGCTGGCTGGTTGCGTTGCTCAAACGGTAAATGTGGGTGTGCTGGTTATTTCTGGGGCCAGAAAGGACAAATGTCCTTGCCAGATACAGAGGGCACCCCGTCAGTGTGAGAGCAGACCTGACGCCTGCAGCGCTTCCTGTCTGTCAGTCTGTCCCAGTGGGCGCTCAGCGAGACGCCCCACAGAGGGCGCCGCACACAGAGAGCCGGGGAGTATTCTCCTTCAGTGACAGAGACCTGTCAAGGTGTCAAATGAGGGGACACACACACACCCCCGTCTGGGTGTGACTAAACGCTGGGAACATGCAGCCGTCTACTCAACAGAAGGCTCGACTCCGTCACTGTGCATCTACAGCTGCGGAGCAAAGAGACGACGGAGCATCACTCCTACTTGGATGTCAGATTATCAGATGTCCCCGCTCCGCTGTGATAAAGCAGCTTACACACACACACACACACACACACACACACACACACACACACACACACACACACACACACACACACACACACACACACACACACACACACACACACACACACACACACACACACACACACGAAAGTCTGGATTGCAGCATTTGTGTTCACCTTTTACTCATCCAACCGTAAAAGGTTTAAGATGTAGGATAAATTCTGAGACTTGGTTTTCAGCTTCTTTGCAGAAAGCCACCACCCCCCTTGTCATTTTCATTTAAGCGGCAAGTGTGTGTAAGACACTGTTTGGGCAGATTGAAGCTGATGAATAATTAAGTCGACTTAAGAAGCTTATTAAATCCAGGGCTAGAGAGGAGGGAGAGCTACAGGAAACTGAGCCCTTAAGTCCCCATGAGACCCCCAGAGCTGCCTCCCTTTATTCTAAAACACTGCGGGAAACTGTTTGGTTCTGCCTATTGCACACACAGCATGCAGGGGGGAAATAAATGTCCAGTTGTAAAGAACAGAAAAGGGGAATTGGAAGAGCCAGCTGAGTAGCAGTTTCATCACACTTATCGTGGGTCACCAACATGGAGGCTCAGGGAAGACGGTTCTACTTCTGTGAATAAATAATGGAACTGTTTAACTGCGACGCGCTCAAACCATAACACAGGTAGACTCATAAAAGCAGCAAGCCGACTCCGTGACATCAGTTCACCAGCATTAGGACGCATCTAGCGTTCGCTAACATAAGCCACCAGAAGCTACTGGTCACTTCAGACGGAGAGGAGGCAGAACTAGTGAGTGCAACAACCTGAGCGAGGGCACGTTCTCCTCCATTAACAGGTCACCACTTCATTTGTATGAAAGGCAGATTTTTGTGCACTAAAAAGGCTCACATTAATAAATGTGTCCCGTGTGTTTACGCAATAACCTCTCACTCAAAGAGTTGCTAACTTGTTATCACGCAATCCCACAGTGGATCGGCATTAAATGATGAGTTCAGGTGGTCACACTGCCCGTTTGTCAAAAGAATACTCGCAATAACAGAATTCAACCCTACAATACAATATAATACTACAATACAACCCTGGACCGCCGTGGTTGGATTCCAAAGTCCAGCTGGTAAACATTACCTCCCTTCTTTATGATTTATTGAATCAATACTTGTTGTCTGGGGTCATTAAATGTAAGACGTCTGTCTGGGTGACAGAGGCTGGTGCAATCACTCAGTATGTAACAAAAAAGAAGGCTGTGGCCATCGTCTTTGAGACAAATTGAATTGTTGAAGGCCCACTGTGTTGAGCGTCTTTAGAAAGATGACACAGGTTCAGAGAGGAAACAGGCTCATGGGATACCCGGCGACACTGAGCGAGCCCTTTGCCCGTCACACGGGACACGACACAAATGGCTTTCCATGAGTTTGAACCATGAAGACATTGATCAACAGGAGCAAAGAGCCATTTCATATGCTGTGCCCTGGTGACTGGAAGAAGGAAGAAGAAAGAAAGAAGAAGACACTCACTCTTGGCCTTTTCGTTCTTGCGTGAGGGCCTCCAGCGGATGCAGGACTTGTGTTCGTCCAGGAAGAAGAACCGCACCAGTCCCTTGGAGCCGCCGCGGAGCTTCACCATCTGGGTCCCCATCTGCATGGAGCTCATACATTTCTCCACTGGAGGCGAGAAAACAAGCCAGACAGAAGAAAGAAACAAAATTTAGAGGGGTTGGAAAGTTGTCAAAAGGGAAAAACCCGCTGGAGTGTGCAGTGCAACTGAAAAAAATAAAATAAAAAAAATAAGAGTATGACAGACAAACATTTGCAAACACGACATGCTCATTTAAGGGATTGAGCGTCTGAGCGTGGATGCAATTTTCCACAAAATTCCATCTGAGCTCTGATGCTGAACACGGTTATTTACTCACACACTCGCATGAACACACGGCAACGCAAAGCAAACGCATCGGATACGCCCGTCACCGCTGACAGGGCTTCTGCCTGTCCCGTGGGAGGAGGAGAAAGGGAGACAAGATGGGTGACAGCGAGAGGCAATCTCTCCACCAAAAGCCCTTTTAATAAGATCTCTACTTCCCACTGTGGACTATGACATAACAAGAACAGCGGAAATCAATGAAGACAGGCGCTCTTTTCAGATGCAAGGATCTCTATGGTGGCTACGTTTGAAGGGAAGAATTCAATACCTTCTAGGAACAAAGCAACACCTAGGAAATAAGATTGGCTTGAACAAGACGTGTCCAACATGGGGAATGGTAGAACAGTCAGTGTCCTTGCCATTACTTTGGGGGCAGAATTTGACAGTCCCTGCACAGGAAGCTAATGGCGAGGACAGACACATGCCTTGGGCTGCGGTCACACCCCATGTGGCCGGAATATCAATTATGTGTGTGTGTGTCACATCCTATCAAGCCATTTCCCCGCAACAAGCAGGAAATCAGGCCAACTTGGCACACACACATAAGGTTAGGGGATCGCTGACACACATGTCAACACTTCTTAGCAACTCAGCCTGGAGATAGGGTTTACAGTAACGTTTCAATTAAAGCTGCTATTTTACAACACTGCAAGGACTCTGTGTGTGTGTGTGTGTGTGTGTGTGTGGAATATCTCAAGAACCTTTCATCCGATCTACCTAACATTTGGTGGGTGTATTGCTGGGGACCAAAAGAACGTGCAGTGTCAAAGTTGGTGCAATTTGGCGTGACACGTTCATTGCAACTTCATCGTCAGACAATTGTTACACTGACGTTGTTCTCCATGCACCTAAGGATTAGGATAAGGAGCTTTAAAAAACAGCCATTATCGTCAGATTTTCATCTTTCCAATGGTCCTTAAACACATCACATGCGATGAAAACCTCCATGAAAAGAAAGCAACCGAAACGAAGCTTAAAGTTTTGATATTTAAATCAAAAACATTTTACTCTACATGTCTCGTTTTAAATCTCATCCCGAATAAACCGTTTGCTTCAACCTGTAAAAACATTAAATTCTGCGCTCTTCAGCGTAACCAGGACGCCATGATTGTGACCAACAGTTCCGTGAATCTTTGACTAACTGGCTGCTGACCACAGAGCATTGAGGACAGAACGGGAGAGGCTGTAAGTAGAGGTTGTAAAAATATGAATAGTTCAATGAATATAGCGCGTAGAGCCTCCAATTTTCCAACATGGGTAACATTTGTGGGCAGGTGGTGAAATGGTGGATGTATAGATTCCAGTGTTTTCCAATTTTTGTAAAATAAATGATCTTCCTAACAATTCATGGCATTGGAACTGTTATTCTGCACAAAAGACATGTTTGAGTTCTCTCCCCTTCTAGCCAGTATTGTGCAGTTCCCATACAGGTGCAGGACTTTTATATTGCGACGGGAGCAAAAAAAAAAAAAAAAAAAAACTGCTCGGGTTCAGAGGGTTTTAATCAGGTTTGATGAGGCTGAATTGCAACAAAGAAAGTTCAACGAAAACACTAAGAAAAAGACCTTCAGAGTTAGAACCTGGATCACATCTTGACCCGTTTGACCTGAATGCAACATGCAAAGCGATCTGCTGTGTGGGGAAGTAAACCAGCAGTGATGCATTGCCTTTATGAGCATTGATTCTGCCCGGCTATGGAGCGCCCACCCCTCAGGGTATTGTTAATGCAGTTCACTTTTGTTCTGCTAACCTCCGCTATCGAACTCCTGCTCAGAAGTATAGAAGCAAAGTGCACAACTCCACAAATCCCCAGCCAGAGCAATGTTAGGGTAACAATACCACAAACACTAGACTGGTTTAATACAGTGTGCTGTGTGGCGTTCTATAGATCCAAGAGTCCTCTTGGGCAGAACAGGCTGTGTCTTCTGCGCTGCTCGTCTGATGGTCGATGGACACGGGGGTCTGACCATTTCTACAACATTTACAAATCCAGCATCCAGCAGTAGTGGTGGGTTGGCTGTCTTCCCTCTCTAGCTCCCTTTCCTTTCATTCTTGATCATTTCCTATTCTCGAGTAATTTTCAAATCAAAACAACGTAAATTACGCCGTTATAAGACGGACGTGTATGGTCATCAGTACGGCAGTCGGACGTCTTCTTCGTAACTGTTGTCACATTTAAGTAAGATCCCAAAACTCTCGGTTCGGTTTAAAATTGCTGCTTTGAGCCACCGATTGGATCAGCAGAAAATAAACAAATCCATCTCTCAGAGATGCCTGGTCAGGTTGCTACTGAGCTGTATCGGAGCATACAGGCCATTGTTGTTTTGTTATAGCAGCTGGAGTACCAGGCGCCAGACTCTTGTTTTGTTTATCACCGTCCCAAAAAAACATTTCAACCGTCCCAAAGTCAGTGCAAACCGTCAAAAAAACTAAAAGCTATCCTTGTACTTTGTTGTTATTGTCATCTATCGTGGTTATCTGCATAAAAACACGCAATTCAAAAGATTAGGAAATAAAAGATTGTATTCTTATGGATAAAATCGTTTCATTAGTACTTTTACTGATCTATTCTAAGCTGCTTAGGAAGGCTTTTGTTAGGAAGTTAAACAGATCATAATTCATCTCTAATATCCATTTCATATTGCTGTGAAAACTCCATTTATTTCAGATTCACAATGAAGCGTTATGAGGGACTAGAAAGCATTAATGCTGATCACCCATTCGCATATTCATCACGGATCATCTACGCTCTATTACACCCCTTCATTTAAGTGGGGAATAATGTTGCCATTCAGTCTGAATGTGGGAATGATATTACTTACAGGGTGATCATAAAATGATGATAGTGCAAGTAGAACCATGGCCATACTGGGCTTCTATACGTAGTTAGTAATTGAACACTATGGGTACATGTTAACTACTGCAGGGAGTCATTTGGTAATGCTAAGTGGCTGATCCAGCGTACAGGACTGTCTGTAGACCAGGACTGAGGGGACATTTGGCTCTCCTGTTAACCTGCCAGCAGACACACAAAGGACAGCCTTTGGGACAGTAATCAATACTGCAGGGGCCCGCGGGGCCACAGAGCGACTCTTGATCACAGGGTGCCTTTTGATCCCACGTCTGGGCTGGATCGCTCACCCTCACACATGCTGAGCTGGTCGACACAGTTTGGTCCTGTAGGCAATTTTCTTTGGTTCGCTACACACTTAAGGCCCTTTTTGACCACAGGAACCTTCCCCAGGGACAAGGAACCATTTGAGGAACTCATTAGACTAGAAACCTTTGACGAACCCATTAGACTAGGAACCCTTTGAGGAACTCGTTGGAATAGAAAACTCATTGGACTAGGAACCTTTTGAGGAACTCGTTGGAACAGGAACCTTTTGAGGAACTCGTTGGACTAGGAACCTTTTGAGGAACTCGTTGGACGAGGAACCTTTTGAGGAACTCGTTGGACTAGGAACCTTTTGAGGATCTCATTGGACTAGGAACCTTTTGAGGAACTCGTTGGACTAGGAACCTTTTTGAGGAACATGTTGGACTAGGAACCTTTTGAGGAACTCATTGCTTCCCGACCAAAGGGATCAGGGTCTGAGGTTTAGGGAACATTACCCCCTCAAAAAAGGCCCTGATCTGGGGTTAGTACTTTCTGAAAGTACAAGAACTTTGTGTGAGGTTTTTAGAGATGATAAACCAAGGAAAAACTTCAGACTATTTTAAGACAAGGAGAGCATTTCTTTGTTTGATAACATCAAAAGTAAAGTTAGGCTGTGCTGTCGGCTTCGAGTCATTTTAAAAAGACAGCGGAGACAGCGCAGCAGTGCTGTGAATGAGAGAAGAAAAAATATTTATAATATATTTTTAAATATAAATCTATATTTTCGGATTGTTTCATGGCGGTTACGTTCTAAAGCACAAATAAATAACTATCAAACACTCAACCATCATTTCATCCAACATGCAGCAGTAAACATGCAGCAGTAAATGTTGTCGCGGTGAGACAAAACCTAAGTATATATTTTTTTGGGAATAAACGGGCAGTCACACTGAACTGCAGGCTGCAGAGTGCGTTTACCTCTGCGACCAATTAGCAGCCCTCGTCAGTCTCCAGGTTTTTAAATCACTATGGAAACGCAGACAACTATTAGGTGAAGGAACCTTTTAATTCTTTGAAAAGTAGTCCCAGGACTATAATGACCTGCCACTTCAGGGTGGAAACGCAGCTTAAGTGTTAAAACCAGTGTTTTACCATTTCTTACTTGGATTTATGGACATATGTGTAGTGGATAGATGCATATTTATTAGATATTATTAGTTTGTCCATCATGTGCCATACAGCAGACGTCAGACAAATAAACAGAAAACTATAACACAACCGCCAATAACAGAACACCTCAAAATTACTATGGACCTGCACACCACATCATCAAAGTGCACTACATATAATATTACATCATAAGACCGGAAGTACACAAGTATTTAAAGGAGCTAACAGCTAACATTAACGGAGGCTCCATTCAGTTACATTATGGTGCATTCAAGCTCTACTCAGTAAAAATTAGTAATGGTTGAAGGTCAATTATAACAATATCATGGTGTGTTCAAATGTCATCTTGGAAAATTAAGTTTTGGTTATATTTTTATTAAATAGATATTGGAGAAGGAATTATGACCGCTCTACACAGCTTAAAATATACAATTAAAACTTCTAAAGCAAAGATATTACCAATAGAAATACAACTATTTCCTAATCATGTGAATTGTGTTTTTATGCAAATAACCCGATAGATGATGATAAAGTTAAAGGATAACATGTGTTTGACGGTTTAACCCAACTTTGTGATGTTAAAAATATTTTTTGGGATGGTGGTGAAAAGAATCGTAGGAATCAGCAGGAAAAGATGGGACCAAGGCAAAGCCAGGTACCACAAATAGTATCATTTGAACTAGTATTGTAACATTTCAAATTTATTGTAACATCCAAAAGTGCAAAGTGAGTACACATTGTAAAAATCATCCAGTGAAATTGTCCATGAGCCATGACACAAAACACCTGAACAAGCCAATTACCGATGCAATTAGTTATGTTTGTAGGTGAATGGAGATATTATTCACGCCCAACTGCCCCTTAATGATTTCACAGCTCGGACTCTGAGGCAACATACATGCAACATGGCTGTGTGGACCAGCTTTCTATTGATTTCAAGGGAAGAGTGCTTCATGCGGCGTGGCGGAGTCGAGGATCGGCGCGCCTTCAGCCGGAGGGCGGCCGGCCATCCGTGAAATGAGCTGCTGTCAAATGTTCGGGGGTTGGAATGAGAGCGTCCAGACTCTGCAGAGCTGTCCTCCCGTCAAAGACCAGCTGCGCACTCCCCAACAACCATCACAGTCTCCCAGCAATCAGAGAGCTCAGCCGTCCCCGTGTTCACGGCCCCGACATTAAGAGGAAGCTGTCGGGACGTCCCACTGTCTCGGCTAAGTGGAGATAAGTTGGGAGCGTAAGAGCTCAACACACTTAGGTTTAGTGGCCCGGCTTCGAACACGACTTGCTCACAGAGGAGGAGGTTCTGCTTAACTCCTCTGCCAGTGCACTAGAAGGAGAATGTGTTTGCTTTTGTGAGTGGGAAACCCCTTGGGAAGTCAACTAACCTAAATATCCTCCTACTGCACTTCACGGAGGAGTGCTCACGCAGAAGGAGCACACTTCGTGCAGGAGGTGAAGCCCATAGGCTCTCAGTGGACAGATGGGACTCTGCTGTGGCCCACTTTTACAGTGCGGGGGAAACAAAATAGGAATATTTCAAATCTTGATTTAAATAAATTACTACTGTTACATTATATAAATGAACTAGAAAACCTGTCATGCGGTATGAAGCCACCTCCACCGCAGAGCAGTCTCTCCACGCTCAAGCCAACAAGACACCAAATAAAAAGTCTGTCTGTGCCGAGTATCAGCAGGCGAGATGTGACCGGCTGTAGTAGGACATCCTGGTGCTTTTGGCATACTGCATTCGTAATATTATTTAGCGGGACATACTTCATACATACATTCATACATCTTTTCCTGTATTACTGAGTATTGGAACACACTCATTGTGGGGTTTTGTTTTCACAGGTTGCCCTCATCAAGGGTTCCTCGTTAGTCGGCTTCAAATCCAAAATGTTGCCATATTGGCACGGTTTGACTAACTCCGTCGTGTATCACCACCCTGACAACCACCTGAACTTTCTAGTAATCAAACGTGCACCGGGTGCCTCTTGCCCCCTCTCACCTCCACTGGAATGTGATCTCCTCCATGTTGTCGGACTCTAATCTGGCCTGTCAGACGTGAGCGGTTCGGTTAGTCCCTTTATGAATAAACATAATATGATGTTTATCATGTTGCTTATTACTAAGGCAATGTAAGTTGGAGTGAGAGCTGATGGAGGCTACTTTTGAATTTGCCAGAATGTGTCATAATGACAAATGCCGGTTTGCATGAATATCAAACTGGTCTAAGCCCAACAACGGACCAGACCAGACACAAAAACAGACATGGACCAAACTCTACAGGCTACACCTGAGGACTGAGACTGGCTGCTGGGTGACCAACACCAAAATCATTGAGCAACCCCATGAATGATGCAACAAGCTCTGCACTGTGGACCGGAGAGGGACCACTTCATTTACCCTTCCTGGTCCTTGCTACTGAACCACTTCAACCATAAAAGCATCTGTAGGAAACAAATGTACAGTATCTCTCCGTCAAGTGTTTTCTTACTATTCGGTTGTGTTGTGATTCACACTGCACATTCCTGTCATTTGGAAGAAGGTCTGAAGGTATTTTGTGGAGACAAACGAGCCAAATGTTCGTGTTTCTTCTGTAATGGACCAACTGTTCAACACTAACACACTAATGAGACTAATAATGAACAAAGGAGACGCCCCGCTAACAGCAGCGCTCCCTGTTGTTTCCTATGAGACGCAGCCGCCAATTTACAAAGTCAGGAAAGAAATGCTCCCGTCACACACAAAAGAGGGATCCCAGTCTCTAATACAGACTGCTTATTCATAAGTACTGGTATCAGATTGCTACTCTGTACCGGCCGATACCCAAAGTCAAATCAGTGCATCGCTAGTCCTAAGCAGAAAATAGAGATGATCAAAAATGATTAAAAAAATTGGTTCCGATTAGCGCTACATTTCTCTGAGCTGATGGCAGGACTACCAACAGAAGAAACATCTACGTTGTGTAAGTCCTAAAGAGTGCTTGTTATGAAGGCAGATCCACTGTGGGAACAACAAATCCATTCAAATATAAATAAATAAAACTAAATAAGAAAAGGACACAAAGCTATGAGGAAGGTAGGCAGTAATAGTGCAGATAACAACAGACGCAGTTTAAGAGAACAAAGACAGCAGCAGCAGCAGCATACAACACCTTAGAGGGAGAGGCAGAGGAAAGTGGAGCACGAGGCACAGGGAGGCAGTACTCTCTAGTACTGTGGGGGTCTGGGCTCGTTGCCGTGGTTACAACATCAGATGTAAAGCGTGTGTGGACGTGGAGAAGATGCTCACTGTGGAGGAACACTGCACGTCAACTGGGTCGATTCAGACTCGACTGACGAGAGCCCACGAGGAGCTTCATCGAGAGAGGAGACGACCAATCAGCAAGTCTTAAGCAGAGACGAGACTCGGAGTGGTGCGCGGGCAATAGGGCGCCAGCTTGAATCACAAACCGTTTGACGGACAATATTTTCACGTGAACAACGCGGAGGAGCGTCTGATCAGCCTGATGTTTTAAAATGACGTGACTGCACCACGAGACTTTCACCCGGGAGACCGGGGTTTGTGTCCCAAGTGAAACCAAAAGGCTGTACAAACACATTTTGTTGCCTAAATCTAACGTTAAATTGTTTCTGATTTGGCAGCATGTACTTTTAACACACTCAATGGCAGCACCACATAATGTAACTTTAATAACTTTGCATCTGATTCAGTTGACCACGACTTATTACGACATGGATTAAAGAAGACAACAACACTATCACCAGATCAGAATGTGATTGGACCATTGTGGAAAAGCCCAGATCACATTCAATAACTCAACTTTGAACAACCTGGCAGTATGGTGAAGGTCAGGGACGGATCATGGTGAAGGTCAGGGACGGATCATGGTGAAGGTCAGGGACGGATCATGGTGAAGGTCAGGGACGGATCATGGTGAAGGTCAGGGACGGATCATGGTGAAGGTCAGGGGCGGATCATGGTGAAGGTCAGGGGCGGATCATGGTGAAGGTTAGGGACGGATCATGGTGAAGGTAGGGACGGATCATAGTGAAGGTCAGGGACGGATCATGGTGAAGGTTAGGGACGGATCATGGTGAAGGTCAGGGACGGATCATGGTGAAGGTTAGGGACGGATCATGGTGAAGGTCAGGGACGGATCATGGTGAAGGTCAGGGACGGATCATGGTGAAGGTCAGGGACGGATCATGGTGAAGGTTAGGGACGGATCATGGTGAAGGTCAGGGGCGGATCATGGTGAAGGTTAGGGATGGATCATGGTGAAGGTAGGTAGCCCCTAATATTAAATTTAAATGCACAGAAACCACAAACTCATGACTGCCGTGAGATATTCTGCTCAAAAGGTAGATAACATTAGGGAGATTTTATTTTGAATAATTAAATTATTTCCCATTGCAGAAATGGTTAGCCGGTTCAGATTATGGCAAATAGATGATCTGAATAATAATATTCCGTGTCTGTCCTGAACTTGGCGAAACAGAATTTTTGTCCTCTACAGCGTAAGGATTTCTGCCACGACTGCACCACCTATTAAAAAGGTGCATGGACGAAGGGAAAGGTCTGACCCTGCTGAAGGTGCCACCAGCTGAAATGCTCCGGCCCTCACTATAAAAGCATCACACTACTTTAAACATCGAGACTTGAAACATTAAGTGTTTTGACCCTCCACATCTCAAACTCAAACACCGTCTCCAGAACATGCTTTGTGAGGAATGTAACCGTTGTCAACCCCACCCGTTATAGTCAACACTGAACCTCAGGCCCGGCCATGTCCTGACCTGAACTTCCTGGCCGGACGCGGGTCCTGCCAGGACGTAGGTTGCCGTGTCAGGGGACAACCTACATCATCGCTGCTGTACTTAACAGCATTAGCGGTGCTGCAGGTTGCCGGGGTCAGAGCGTCTTCGTCTCCTGTACTTTGACGTATGTCACAGTGAAACAGAATCTTCGAGCGGAGTCCGGTTATAAGAGGCATTTAGAGCCTTTTGCCTTCAATTGGACCTCAGAAAAGTGGGCTGGCTTAAGAGTGTAGCACAACACGGAGCTACAGGGGGACTGAGGCTCACAGTTGAAACCGTTTTATCACCAACCCTCAAAAAAAAAGATTTGATGAAAATAATCTGATATTTTCTATTTATATTGTTACATATACTTGGCATAAAACATGAGATATCAGGGGGCTGAGGCCAGGTGAGATGAGTGTGTGTCACCTCGGTGACATGGCAGGGTAACCTGCTGCCACGGCCACCATGTGGGCCAAGCAGGAGCAGGCAGCTACTGTCAGGCCACCAGGTTAAGCCAGAGGGATTGTCTGGAGGCCATATGTCGCAGCAGCAGCCCCCCCCAAACACAAACACACACACACACACACACACACCATTCTGTGGTGCAGATGGCCGTTTAGCCTGAAGTCAAAGCAGCGACCTAATGAAGCCCGACAGGGCGGTGGTGTGAAGGTTAAACACGCGGAGACACTTTGACAATTGGGGGAATGAATGGCGCCCCCCCTGTCCTCATCGGGTACTGCTGAGACGCCCTCGAGCAAGGCACTGCACCTGTGACGGCTCAATTGGACACGTTTTTCATCATTTATTAAAAAAAAAAAAAAAGGTTCAAAAATCTTTGCGTTTCTTTCAGTGTCAAAGTTGTTAATTAATTTGCACGTCAATAGATCTGTTGTTTTTTTTTGTCACGAGTACTTTCACACAGAGCGAGAACATTACGTGGCGAAAAAGTACATTCCCAGAGCGGGGCAAGTTTTTCCGACCAATCACGTTGTGCGCACACACTATTGTACAACAAAGAGGCTCCTTGGCCCGAACCAAGACAGCAAATTTCCTTTCTTTCTTTCTTTCCAGATCCACGCCTTCCGTTCTTACCTTTTACAATAAAAGCCCGAGACATATACACTGCATAACCGTTTATCAGAGGGAACTCAAATTCACTGAGACCATGAACACTGCTTTTAATGGTGAAATATCAAAGCAGAGGAACCAGTTTCTCCGCTCCTCTAATCCACATTTTATTTAGCGATGATCCGACACCTTAACAACAACAACAACAACAACAACAACAGCTGTCAGATGAAGGCAAATGACACTTTTCACTTAATCTAAATCTAAATAAAACCCTAAGATCTCATCCTCAAAACACACATCTAAGAAGGCTGACATCTGATATCCAGCCAGTGGAACTCTACGCAGACTTTCTGACAGAGCTTACCCACGTAGCCAAGCCTCCACTTGGAGAAAGCCACAATGCTGCTGCCTATCCAGAAGAGCTCCTCCACTGCGTGGGACAGAGAGGCCTGCTGCCGGCTCTTACACTCGGCCACCTCCTCCGGTCTGTCCCTGCCCCCCTCCGGGGAGAAAGCCCCCCTGGCCAGAGGTCCGGGCTTGTCTCCGGTGGCGGTGGAGCACATCAGGGCTGAAGACACCGAGCCGATGGGGAAAAAGCTGTTCTTCTTGGATGTGTCCATTTAGAACGACTGAGATCACAAGTTTCTCCTGAAAAAACTTGTTTCATTTGAGAAAAAAAAAGAATGTTGCGAGGGTTAATTACGGATGTGAAATATACACATCCAACGCAAGTACTTTGGAGTGAATGGAAAAAAAGCCAAGGGAAGAATTCCTCTCAGTCTCTGAATGGCATCAACAGTTGGTCAATAATCTTGTGATGCCGTTGCCCCGGCAAACCTGCTTACTGCACCGCCACCTCCTCAATATTCCTCCATCTCACAGACCAACAAGATGCAGGTTTTCAGAGCGACAATTTGTCGTCATGCTGTGCCATCACTTCTTTATTTCTTCGTCAGCGTTGCAGGAGACGGGTTGGCTTCTCATGAAAGACCAGGTGGAAGAGCCGAAAAGACATGGAAGCACAACACACACACACACACACGCTAACTGTGCAACATGTGTTGGGGCGGAAATCCTAAATCCCCACGAAGCAGTAATCCGGGCCGAGGAGATTTGCTACGTGTGCGGAGTGAAACGCAATGACCCAGAGGAAAAAAGAGCCGGACAGGGAGGCTGATAGGACACGATAGAGCCCTAATAAACACGTGGCTTCTTTTATGCTCCAGGACCAATTAAAGAGTCTGTATGAGGTCAGAAGGTGTTTCCTCGCAGGGCTCCGGACCAACGGACCTCTGATATTCCCACGTTTGTCTTCAGCCCAGCTCCACATGAAAGAATCCTGTCCTCATTTACCCTGAACTCCCTCTTTATAGCTGGCTCTGCGTTATCAGTCCAGATTGGAAACTGTAATTCATCATTTCTGAGTGTTTGTAAATCAGTTAACCGCAAAAGCCGTTCCCATTATTTTCCTCTGTGTTCAAAATATACAATATACTATGTCCCTCTTTAAGATTCACAAACCTTCAACTCATACATAAAATCTGCCCCGGCTGCTTAAAAAACTCCCATCACAACACCACCTCCCAAAACAATGCTGAGCTGTGGACTGAAACGGGTCGGGATTCGGGCCGACTCTCGAGTCGGAGCACGTGGAGCGGTGTCAAATGGTGTCAGGCCTCAGGACCTGGATCTCTGCTTGACAAAACAAGGTGCCAGGTTCTGAATATGGAACTGTTTCTCTAACGGAGCAGACGCAGTGTGACAATGAGCCAACACAAAACTGTCCACGGCAGAGAACCAGGGGGAAAGCAGAACTTCTGCTTCATGTAAGAAAACCGCACTCAAGATCACAAAAAAAAGAAAAGTTACAATTAACTTTCATGAAGTGAAAACACACTGTGAAAGGGTTAAAGTTCTAAGAAAAACACGGACACCTCCCAGACAGGACAACGCCTTGGTACCGACCTGTCAATCAAAAGTTAGCCCCGCCCTACAGCATACTCTGCTTTATGGTCTGTTAGACTCTAAATGGACCATAATTTACTAAATGAACATCATGCTGTATTGAAGAAGACTTGAAACTAGAGATTGAGACCATAAACTCATGTTTACAATGTTTACTGAGGGAATAAATCAAGAGAGAAGTAGAGTCATTTTCTATAGACTTCTATACAACCAGAGGAGTCGCCTCCTGCTGGACATTAGAAATACTGCAGGTTTAAAACACTTAAGCATTGGCTTCACTTTTCAGAACTGGAGGTTGCTGCCTGATTGGTATACAGTATGTTACAGACAGTAAGTATTTCTACATGGGTATAAGTGATGTAGTACACACCAACATACCGTTGTATGGTTTAGTCTGTTTTGCTGTATTTTTAAGTCTGTTTTTATTTTTAGAAGCAAATCCCAGTAAGCTGATAAATCTAGACAAATATAATAGTATTGGACAAATAATCAAAATGCTGGAATAGTAAAGAACAGACAATGTAAGCTGTGTCCAAATTTAAAGTCCACCACTGTTTAATCATTGTACCTCAGCAAAGTAAAAAATAAATAAAAAGATTCTGTCTACGAGAAACTAGTAATAGAAAAGTATTGCGATTACTTGAAATGCCTTCTAAGTAACAGTACATGTACTTGACCTCAACATTCTAGTTCTCTTTCTGACTCAAAGTTAAGAGCAGAAGCCAGGGAACGGTTCACGCTCACGAACACAATCAGAGGAATTTCTGCTCTAGAGAAACCGTGTCATCTCTGTGCCGACCGGGACGCGAACCAGCTTCATGCCAGGTGGACTGAAACACACAGGCTGCAGCACCAAAGCTGGAATGCCTTGAGCTTTTTTTTTTCTAAGGCTAGTGAAACACCAACATATAGAAGGGTCTGTATGTTAGGGAAATGTGGAGAGAGACATGACGTGACTCAATGGTTCATGGCCAGTTATATTGTATCTTGTGCCAATTTAAAAAAAAAAAAATGCAAAGAAAACAACAAGACCACTTCACATCCAATTATCATTGTCACTGTGGTAGTGTTGTGTTCAGGAATATACAAAACCTAATTATTTGTAAATGGAGCTCGTGGCAGTAATTGCACTGGAAGCTTATCATTTTCTCATTCACACACAAAAGGGAAAATTTACATGTCGACTTGATTCAAATGTGCCATGTTAATATTTGCGGCCACTGGCATTCCACATGCCCCAGTCGATCCTACATTACATGTACAGCAATGACCACACAGTAATACATCCAACAGGTCAGCGACATTACATCAAATAAAATTATATGTATATATTTTTTCCCTTCCTGCTGCCAAGTTAATAATCCTGAAAATTGCCTTTAATTTGGAACTGCAGCCCATTGCTGAAGCTCAATTTCCGCTTTAGGATGTTGTTGACAGCTAAACCGTTAAATCTTTACCATCCCACTGTGATGTCTAGAATTAAGTGCCTCACCGAAAAATGATGTGGTGGTGGCATCGAAACCAGGGCCGCGTGGGCCGTGACTGTCAGCCAAGCAGACCCCCGGCGCATTCATGACACCAATTCGCTTTGCTTGTCACCCGCTGTTGTTCACCCCTTTACTGGAAGACTTAACGTTAATTGACTCGTTGGGGTGTTCTCTTCAATTCGGAGTACCTGTTTAGCGTTCATCAGATACAAGAGCTCGTTAACAAAGTCTTCTACCATGACACCTTGCGAGGAGAGAGGGAGACCCCGGTGAGGAGTGTGAGCCAAATATCTAACGTTTCAAAGAAACAGCATGCTACTTGATGGATAATATCAGTGCCGATTTAACGGGAAGGTCATTTTAAGACAAAATATGAGTCGCATAACGTCACATTAGCTCAGACGCATAGGCAAACGCGAAGGGAGTCGTTAAATTGGCAGAATTCTTAAAGGAGTTTGGTGCATCAGTGGCAGAGGACAGGAAACGCATGTTTGTACATGAAAGCAAAGAGAAGTTGTACAAAATAAAAGCAGTTGGCTGACTCACCGTGGCCCCGGGATTTCTCTTTTTTCCCACGTTTGCGAGGCAGACATCTTAAACCGCAGGTCTCGAGCAATAAGTTGGGTTTACTGTGTCGTCTCAGGCCCCTGGACCATGTGCCGTAAATGTGGATTTTCGACGACGTGTCATTGAGGTACCAAAGGTAAACGGAGTCGTGGAAGCTCGCGAGCTGCGGCATAACAACTCAACTCCCCGGACGCTCATTAAAACACGGACTACCGACAGCGGCTAAGCGCTTCAGGGGGACATTCATGGAGCAATAAGGAAAGTATTAACTACAGAAACGTTACAGTGGAGTCGTAAACTGGGTTCATAAATAGCCACACGTCGGAAACATGTCAAATCTCAAGGGGACGTGTTGACCCTCATTCACTCAGGTAGGTATTCACTCAGGTAGCTCACGCACGTGCACACATCCGTGTGGCATTCGAGCACACGTTGGAATATGGGAAATGTGACAACTACGAAAATAAAAAAGTGGCCTATTCTGTGTCTATGCTTGAAATAGGTCCTGTAAATACTAAAAACACGGTCCCACCTTTGTTCCACCAGCTTTTATTGTTCACTGTAATTATCAAAGATATTTTCAGCATTTATATATAATATCACGAAGGGAATATTATATTTATTATAAATATATATAATATATTTATAATAAAATCGTTTTTTATCAAAGACCAATTATCAACTACATCTAGAGGAAACGTTGGCAGCGCTTCTGCTACTAAAACTCATGGGATATGTTGTAATACTTGATATATCAAAAATTGCTCATGTAAAGTTAATGTCCCAGGGCTCTTGTTAATATTTTAGATATACTGAGGCAATGAGGTGGTGCACCCCCCCACACATAATTAAAATGTTTATTTATTTGAATTTGTCATATTTTATTCATCCAGTTAGCAGTACAAAAATAAGTTTTCTTTGAATTGTATATCCAAACATAGTCTAAATGCTGGTTCAAAGCCTTCTTTTATTCATTTTCTTTTTGTTTGTTTTTCTGGAATGTAATGTTGCCCAGCAAAAACCCCTTTGTCCTCAATGGAACTGTTCAACTTACTGAGGAACTTTAAACTGTACTTTAAACTGTACCCTGCTGCGGTTCACTGAGAGGTTTTCTCTCGGGACTCTGGTGCTCAGAAACACGACCTCTTTAGTCCACAGAGCCCGCCAAAATGAAAGTTCCTGGTCGCTTTAAGTACAACATATGAGAACTTGCAAAGAATTATATCCCCTTGGTTTTCCAAGTTGTGAAATTGCATTACAAGAAATGTAAAAAGCAATGAACAGATTCTGGATGTGGACGTTCCAGCAGGTGAAAAACTGGAATATGCCCAAGCTATAGTAAGTAGATGTACATTTTTTTAATCTTCCGCTATGTAAAATTACAACATTGCCGTATATTAATATAAAACAAGTTGAACTGCTGGACCTCACCAGTGACCTCAAGAGCACTTTGGACCTCGAGACAATAAATCAAGTCATAATCCCACACGGCGGAGTAGACTGTATAATGCCCATTAGCTAGAAGTAGGCCATTGGAAAGTAGGCCAAAGCCCAGGTGGCTAATTTTACCGGGGGACCTGTCTCCTTACATTGTGTTGCCGGTCTGTGATACTAATAACTGCTTCTGGAGTCACGCTGTCAGTGAGGGGTCATCGGCACTTTGACCATTAAAGTGGACACACTTGTGTGACCTTTTGGTCTTATTACTGTTGACAAGCGGTGGGAACGCTCCCCGAGGGATTCTGGGATCTCAGCAGTTTGTCATCCACTTACTATTTACAGAGAGCAACCTGTTTGCTGTGTCCCAGCCTCCGCTTCAGGCTGAGTGGTGGTGTGCTGGCCGTGGTGCTGAAATGCTAAAGGCCCCTTTAGCCACAGTAGTTATTATTGAAGTTGGCCATAAAGTGATCTATATAAACAGTATATGTATCTATCGTGATTCAGTCAAGAAATAATTGGATGCTTTATGCCAGGGTCTGTATGCCAGTCAGTCACCCATCTGTCAATGTATCTGTAGTTTTGTTTCATACCGTTATATAATCCCTGCTACTATTTTGTGCTATTTTCATGTAACCACAACAACGGCAAAAATGATTTGTTGATTTGGTGTAAAACACCAAATAATCATTGTGTAGAAAAAAAACCTGCATTTAGGACCGTAACGGCGCAGCTCTTTAACCCTTTACTATAACGGACATTGTTTGGTAGAGCACACTTTGAGTTGTGACATCTCAAGTGCTGTCAGTTACAAAATGTGTATTTGTTGTTACTGCCTGAACTGCAACAAATGAATGCGTTCCATTGCTTTTCAATGAGTAAGACCATCAACCACGGCTGAAGCTGTAGAGCAGCATGCCCCACAAAGAAAAAGAAGCAGGATGTTCACTAGCGTTATCTATGAATCTGTGTCATTTGTTTAAATGCCAGAGCAGAGGTTTCAATTGGGAGACTAATGAGTCGTACTATACGAGGACAATATGGTTTGTTCCCCGTGAATGATGGGACTGATACGTTCATGGAGTAGCCTCAGGGACTGCAGCGTGTGAGGTAGACCCACAGGTAGACACACTTAATGAAGCTTCACTTTATTCCTCCACCATGACCTGCTATCCATCATTTGGAAAGTTGCATATCAGAACCAGCAGGTAGGAAAAATAATGAAACGTAATGACGGAGAGCATTTGCAGGGGGTCACAGACCCCAGTCTTTGATTCTGATCTGAGACAGAAATCCACGTCTTGGGCGGTTGCTGCAAGGGGCTAGTGTGAGGGTGGAACCACGCAACAGCCTCACTACATACTGAGATATCAATTCAAGGTGAAAGCCAGCCCAGAGAAAGATGCACCAACAGTCAGATGAGATTTAGCTCTAAACAAAAACAAAGACTCTCAGTCTCAAAAGTTCCCAGGGCAAAATGAGAAAGATGGAAAGAGAAGTAGTTTGTTTTGTAAGCGAGAGTAAGAGAGAGAGAGAGAGAGAGAGAGAAAAAAAACGAGAGAGTAATCAACTCCCTCTTGGTAGCTATAAATAACAGGAGCGGGATATTACATCAACCTCTGCGTGGCCATAAAACATATTAAGGCCAGACCTGCTCTGTCTGTGGAGTTCATAATGCCCTAGTGCACTTAGCATTATTACTGCTTATTGTGTGTATAGGTTTCAGCAGTCAGAATGTGGATCCGTTACAGAGTGCATGCACAGTGTGCACCATTTTATGACGCGGTGACGACTGAATCCAACACTTAACAAATTTGTCATATGAGGTTTGCAGGTTTGGTCTTTTTTCATTTCCAATTAGGAGTAGTTTAAATCATTTAAAAAGAAAAATACCTCCGTCTGAACACACTTCCGTCTACAGCTGCTGCTGCTGTGGTGACTCCGAGGCACAGCGCTGAGCCAATGCGCTAAGCACAGCTAAAGGCTGATGGGAATGTCATTCGTTTTTCAAGTGTTTGGTGATGAACCAAAGTGTTGGACTAATTAAAATGTTGACCTGATGATGATGTCAAAGGAAAAAAAGTCAGGAAATATCCAAAGTTAGTAGGATTCATCCGTTGGGGCTAGCTAGAATGTCTATTTAAAAGTATGGTGGTCCATCTGCTAGTAGAAGAGTCTGGACAGTAGGGTTGAACGGTAGACCTGCGATTGCCATGCTAGCTCGGCTGAAAACATGAACACACGTGTAGAGAAATACAACAGATTCAGAGTCTTCCATAAAAGGGCTCAGCGGCTCTCTGAACGGTTTCGATGACGACGACGATGTGAATCATACGCCGTGACCTTATGAGACCTCTGCTAGATTCTGGAGCCACATGTTAGACCGCGTTCTCCACCGCCATCGTCATCAAAACACCAAATGAGGGGATAGGTTTTGGAAGAATGCTGTTCACTGTCGTCATCGTGACGTCACCCATGGGTTAGTGGATCTCAGAATACGGCCGTCACCATGTTGTTGTTTTTTTGCATCCAATGAACAGAAGTTACCATATTTGGAATGCGGAGGAGTGGCGTAGAGACGCCGTGTACGTCTCTGGTAGCGGCATTTTTAGGCAACCAAAATGTTACAATCAACTTTCATGAAGTGAAAACACACTGTGAAAGTGTTAAAGTTGTAAGACGAAAACACGGACACCTCCCAGACAACACCGTGGTAGCGACCTGTCAATCACAAGGTAGCCCCGCCCTAAAACATACTCTGCCTTATGGTGTATTTGACTCTAAATGGACCATAATTTACTAAATGAACATCATGCTGTATTGAAGAAGACTTGAAACTAGAGATTGAGACCATAAACTCATGTTTACTGAGGGAATAAATCATGAGACTTCTATACAATCTGACTTCTTTTTGCCACCAGAGGAGTCGCCCCCTGCTGGTCAGTGGAGAGAATGCAAGTTTTAAGACACTCCCGCATCAGTTTCACTGTGAAACTGAATGTAAGTGCTGCAGGAATCAGTCCTAAAACCTGGAAATGAGTCTTCTGCTTCTCTCGTCTCAAAGTCAATATGTTTCTGGTTCGACGTCTGAAATAGTTAACAGAAGATGAAGAGATTTTAACGCCTTGTTCTACGGTATAAAATAGGTCAGTAAATACTCCTCTCCTGAATTTAGAAACTTTTACGTGTCTTCCAAAGAGTCTAAATGAGAGGACTAAAGGTCCTCACTAGAACACTAGTCCTCCTTTAGCTTAGTGGCGGTGACGTGAAGTCATGTGATGGTGGTGTAGCTCCTTTATAGCCTAAACGTGTATGTATGACAAACGTTTGTTGAAGAATTTATTTTAAGCAATAATCTGAAATCCGAAGGAAAATCCCCATTGGATTTTTTGTGAAGGGAACCACTGTGATGCATCATCCCTGCAGCACTGTATATATCCAAGCTTGAGCAGTGGCCTTACTCTCAAACTATACCGCTCTAGGAGCCGCTCTAGGAACCCCTCTAGAGTCCGTTTTGGACGTGTCAGGGACGGCCTGTCAATATACGCTCGTCCCATGTTTTATAGAGGCACCGTTCCATTAAATAGACATATTCTTGTGCATCATTTATACACATTTCCTCAACTTCCTAGCTCAGAGTGACATAAAACATGTACATTCACACTCCAGAATGTACCAATCATCACACTCATGCGTTTACAATTCATCCGCCGTTTCATTGGTTCAGCTTTCAGTTCAGGATCACATTGTTTAACACAGTTTCAGAGTAGAAAAGAGCCCTTACATGGCCACTTTCACACATTCACATGTGTGTGTTGTGTGTGCGTGTGCATGTGCGTGTACGCACTCCACCCACATTCCCTCAGTGTGGATTAGGACTTCTTCCAGCCAACGCGCATTATACAGAAACAAGAGGGGACACTTCTTCTGCTGCCCACACTTTACCAAGAAAAGAGAGAGAGAAACTCCGTCCTGCCTCCTCCTTCCTTTCTTATCCTCTCTGCCAAATCAAGTCAAATGAAGAAACAACATATTTACCGTCTATTTATAGAAGGAGAAAGAGTGAGGAAAGAGCTGGCCAAGACAAACACCACAAGGAAAAAGGGCTCTACTCTCTGCTTTTCCCTTTGCTGGCTTTTGCACCATTTTTAAAGGATTAAAATAGCAACAAAACAGAAGCTTGTTCTAAAAATAGGAAGAGCAGAGTCTTATTTTTCTGTACAGAAAATCTCAAATATGGCCATAATGTACTTATTTATTCAATACATAACCACATTTGGATAAAAACACAATATAATAAAATGTTCTAATATGCATGGCTGTAGTTCAAAATGCACATACCATTACTGAGTAATGTATATTTATTTTCTATCATACTTTAATCATACTTATAACACATGAACCCAATAAATTCCTGTCAAATGCATCTTTATAATTGGAACCTTTGTATATAAATCACACTGTTTTGTATTGAAATATCATATATTAGAAATACATGTATGCCTACCTAAATAATATCATACATGTAGAACACAAATCTTTTTTATATGTTCATATTTAACCATATATTAGATATGGCTAGTTCATTATATGATATGCACCTTCATATGTGGCCATGGAAAAGATTTGTAAACACAAGACAATATACGTTTATGTGAACATATATCAGCATACTGTATACAGTCTGCTATTTGATTCATACCTATATATATATATATATATATATATATATATATATATATATCTCAGACTGTCCAATGAGCAATCAGATAAAAATGTCACCATCAAAAGAAAAAAAAATCCTGCATTTCTGAGCAAGAAGAATTAAAAAAAAAGAAGATATTTAAGTGGGAATAGTTCCTGCGTGGCTGCATGCGGACCGTGGGACTCGTGTGTTTTCAATGGAGCCGTTTGAGTCGACTCGTCCCACAGGATGAAAGAGCAGGACCCTGGTGTGGAGTTACCGAACCATCTGAAGCTGCCAGATGGCACCGTGGCACCGTGGAACAGAGGAAGCCGAGGCCTGCTGCTCAGCTCTGCAGGGGCACGACAACCACCGCAGCGGGTGCGTGAGTGTGTGTTCGTGTGGAGTCGATACAGAAGATTAGCCGCAGCAGAATCCCTGGAAACCCTCTAATGTGCACGCAAACACACAATAACCCGTCCTGCACGCGCTCACACGCATGGAGCGCTTTCTCTTTGAAAGCCTGAGCTCAATCCTGCAGATGCTTTTGTGTGTGCAAACACACACACACACACACACACACACACACACACACACACACACACACACACACAGGCTTAATCAACCTTCATCTTCAGATGGAGACTCACCTCATTCATATGGTTTCTATAGGGTTGTTCATACCTTCTACACAGCAAGACCGAGTAGTTTCTTGCGTTTGAGGAAACAGCAAAACATTAGTAAAATATAATAAATAGTTCAGTCAGGAAACTCATGTTGAGATTTTAACCGTAGACCTAACACTCACAGCAGTGGATGGGAACACACATTCACTTGCATTTTCTTTTGCCAATTTTATGGAAATTCGGCTACAATTTGCACCACAATTGATGGAAACTTGGCTGTATGCCAGTAAAGACCTTTGATAAAAAGATATTTGTTTATAAGTATTTACTCGTTTGTAATTTTGTCAGTCTATAGATGCATACAAGGTGTCACATAGTTGACGTTATGAAACAATTAGTTCGATTTAAGGGACAAAAATACTTAATATGAAAAAAGGATTTTAAAAAGATAACAAAAATGTAGCGTACTACGTAACGTACAGTGTGACGTGATAACGCAACATAACAGCATCACAGCATAACAAAGTAACAACGTAACAAAGTCACAATATAACAACGTAATGTAACAACTGTAACACTGCTCTAGCTTAAATAAATAACAACCGACCCTTAGCAGACTTTTTAAAGTAACATTCCATAACAAGTCCAGGATTACCTTTGGTTTCACACAAACGTAGTGGATTCTCTTGCTTGTCGTACTCGTTTTTATGCCACGTAACTTTTGGCCACTCGATATGCTACGTTACTCGCTCTGACCGAAAGCAAAAAAAACTCGTCATTAAACGTATCCGTGGTTTGCAGAAACGAACAAAGCCAACATTTTGTCCTGGCGACACGGTGTGTAACAAACGCTCAGCATCCTTCTCTAGACTAAACCGTGGTTTCTCATTAGTGCTGAATGGTTAGTTGTGTGATCAATCAATCAATGTCAAACCTTCCCTGGTTCCAGCCTGCTACTTTTATCTGTTTTGTGTCATTGTATATTGAATATGGTTTGTGATTCTTGGTCCAACAAAACAAGATATTTAAAAATTCAAGGCCACTTTCTCATATGTATGTATACTAGATACAGATAAACACATTATTCAGTCATGACAATAAACACCAGTAGCAGGGAGTCACTTTCTGGATCCATCAGGCGCTTCAAAAATGCATCGAAATGTAATTTGTGTGGAATAAAAGAGCATTGTGTTTGTAGAGGGGAAAGGTGAAGGGAAAGCGAAGAAGAATGAAACGGAGAGAGCAGCATCCAGCAGGGCATAGACCTCGGAGCAGCAGGGTTATCAAAGAGGAGAGGATTTAAAAGATCTATCGGATTCCTCAGGGAAGGGATTGTGTGAAGCCAGAGATCACTTTCTCAGAAAGAGGGGCTCATAGACGGAGCTGCTGGAAGAGGCAGAACAGGACCGAGAGAGGGAAGAGATGTCGCCATAAACACCTCTGAAATACAACAGATTTCCCTTTCAAGTTTATCTCTTTCAATTGACTTTCTGTTTTAGCTCCCTCTTACTTTTATTTTTAGAGCTTTCCCATACCGTCGCACGCCTCCAAGAGCTGTCATCACTGTATTCAATTTAACTGTACTCTGAGATTAAACTCAAGTCACCGGCACTCCTCTCAGTAGTCAATTATATCTGTAGTCCAAACACACTGAATAAATCATTGCGTTGTTCACAGAAAGAGAGGGAGAGTATTCTCTGTCGGGTGTGTTCAGGCTCCATTCAGCTTTTCATTTCAAACACATGGCCAATGCCCAGAGGTAGTTCAGTTCTACAGTTGACTGTCTCATTACAATGACACATTAAAGAGACATGGACTAAATAACAGTTCCATTCATATTTTGAGCTTCTCAAATTATGTCTTGGCTGCAATTTGCAGCACAGTAGTGTTTTTTTCTTTTTAAGTGCTTTCACGCAAGTAGGCAACAAATTTCACACAAACCCTCGGTGCCTCGATTGAACCCAGGGAGGTGGCCTCATCGTGCACTGCCTGCCTCCATGAGAACATGATGATACTAATTTAATTTGTGTGCCATTTATAGAGTTCAGCTGTCTAAACACAAGTAAGCTGCAAATACTTATATTACATTATGATCATCTAGGTTCAAACACTGATGTATACAGGCTATCTGTAGGCATGGCAACTAAAGACAACTAAACAACTAAACGTGTTGTCTGTTGGTAACGAGCTGTCTTAAGCTGTATCATTGAACCTTAAGTCACCATCATTAGATCTACAGATGTCTCTTGAAAAGATCATTTTGTGGGCATTTTTTAATCAGGCGGCAACCTCCAGTTCTGAAAAGTGAAGCGAATGCGGAAGTGCTTTCTTTATTTCTACGGCCATCAGGAGGCGACTCCTCTGGTTGAGAAACAGTCTGAAGGTCTCCTGTTGTTTCTGATCCAACAATGTCATCTAACAACCCAAATACATCATCAAAAGACTTAAAGACCTTGTAAAGTACATCAAATATTTAAAGATAGATGTCTAAGGTCCAGTGATTTCATCTAAGAACCCAAGACATCATCCAAAGACTTAAAGATTATTTAGGGCAACATTCCTCTAAAGCAGTGGTCCCCAACCACCGGTACCGGTCCGTGGGTCCCTTGGTACCGGGCCGCACAGAAAGAATGAATGAAAAAAATCTTTGATTTATTATCACGGTCTGAAAGATGTTTTATTTAAAAAAAAAAATAATTGTACTTTATATTTGTCTTTATGCCGGTCGTATCATTTTATTACGTCATATTTATTACGTCATTTTATTACGTCATTTTATTATTTACTATATATGTCCTCTTTAGATATCTAAAGATGTCTCCGACCAACCCGTCCTCACTAACAAGGCGTTAAATACAGCAGCTAGGTCAGTGCCAAACAGACACAGGACTTGTGTCCAGGAAACCGCTGTCTGTTTCCGGTGCGAAACTAAAAGTCAAGTTGACATTTTGTCACGTCAGTCGTTAGTAACGCGAGTCGTTAGTCAGTCAAGTTAACGCTAACCACGGTCTTTTTCAAAAGTGTTTTGTTGCCTGAACTTAACTTCCTGTATTGACAAAGAAAAATATTTTGAAAAGAAAGTAAGCATGTAACAAGCTTATATTGGCATGCTGTCCCTGACATGTCCAAAACTAACACTAGAGGGGAATCTAGAGCGGTATAGTTTCAAGCTTAGGAGCACTGACGTTTTTTGACACATTGGTGTGAGATTGTGTTGGATTGGCCCGACCATATTTGGAGAGTTTTCCAGCAGGCCTCCCTCTCACAGTGCTCTGAGATGAGCTAAACCACTGGAACTAATGCTGGGTCCATTAGCACCTGACTCACTAAGAGCTGTGGATTGGTGTCACATAATCGCTGCCAGAGGAGGAGGCCAAATGGCTGGCTGAGTTTGGATGTTATCAGTATTTTCTGTGATGCAAGGTGAATCACATGCATGCATTTAGTCTTATTTATTCCAGTGGAGAGAGCAAAGCAATCTCCTGAGGCAAGAGGCTAACTTTTTCTGCTGACGCAACATTTATCAGTCAGCAACACAGCTACAGTTTTCTAAAGGCCAAAAGACATCATCTAAGGACCAAAATCCATCAGTTAAAAACCCAGAGACCTAAAGACGTCTAAAAACCTAAAGCCGTAATCTGGAGACCTAAAGACATCTTTGACTGCACTCCAGCCCACCCCCCAAAAAAAGAAAGAATAGATTGAGATCATAAACTCATATTTACAATGTTTACTGAGTAATGAATCAACTGAGAGGTAGGGTTATTTTCTCACAGACTTCTATACAACCAGAGGAGTCGCCCCCTGATGGCCATTAGAGAGAATGTAAGTTCAAGGTACTTCCATATTGGCGTCACTTTTTAGAACCGGAGGCTGTCGCCTGCCCATTCCACATCATCGGGGACCGTGTGGAGATGGTTTCCGCCTTCAAATTCCCGGGAACCCATATCTCGGGGGACCTCTCCTGGTCTGCCGTTGTTCAGAAGGCACAGCGGCGGCTGCACTTCGTGAGAGTCCTCAGGAGATAACTCTGTTCCACTCCTCCAGTGTGCTGGCGTATAGCATCTCAGTGTGGTACGCTGGCTGATCGGCAGCAGACAGAAGAGCTCTTCAGAGGCTCCTCAACACCACACAGACAATCTGCCCTCTGCCTTCCTTGGAAGACATCTCCCGTTGCCTCTTCAGAGGAAAAAAACTTCCTGAAGGACTCCTCCCATCCTGGTCACCAACTGTTTGACCTGTTGCCCAACAGCAGCCTCCACACTTGAGAAGTATACTTAGCTCTAACAAGCCTTGAATGACCCTTCTCGTGTAATATGACTGTCTTTTAGAGGGCAGAACTACTGGATCTGCTGCAATGATTGCTCTTATACTAGTGCAAAATTACATTGTATTTAATTTTTTCCCTTCCTATTTCAGAACTGTTTATTTTTTGCTGTAGATGTTTGTTTGCTGAAGTTATTTCCGGTGTTTGTCCGGTCTTTGAACTGGGCTGATAAGGAGTAGTGCACCTCATTTTGTTGTATTCTGTACGAACCACCATACAGACTTTTTATTTGATTCTACAAAGGAAAAAAGGCGACTCTAATAAGTAAAGAAAATTTACCAATGGAACAAATGAAAATTTGCTCGGTAAGATTTCTTGAAATGGGATGTACTTTCGATCTTGAAACCAGCTGAGTTTGAGCTATATGCCACTGGCATTAGGAATAAGCCTGTAATGATATTTTTTCACTTCACAAGATATTTGAGATACATTGTCCAAAAACAAGTCTGTGCATCTCACTGAAATGTTACTTGTTTGGTGATTGTGTCTTGAATAAAGTGTTATTAACTACTATGACTAGTAATTAAACAAATATTCTTTTTGCATTTTTGCAACCCAAGGTCTACAGACGTCAGATATCTAGAGATCCAACGGTACTGCTCAACTGGTAAGAGTGGACTGGTGAAAGAATGCTAGAAGGAACTACAGAAGACTGGTGTTTAAATGCACCAAAGTTAGACTTTTCCTTCTCATTGCGTCTCATTTGGAGACTACAAACTGTAAATATCCAGAGAGCCTTAGCCGTCAAAAAGCTTGTTCCTAAAAAAAGTGCTGCTCAGTGTAAATTCACAGCTCCGACATAACTGTGTAGAAGTGAATAAGAGGCTGTTGCTGCAGAGCTGAGGCTGTGTCCCTGTGCTCCGATAGCTTCCGTGCGCTCACAGGGCTGATGACGGGCCTTGGCGATTTCAATTCACAGATGCATCAGTCAATTTGCAGTTCTTTACCAGCTAGCGTTGCGTAGCTTCGGCCTCTAAGCACTGGAGGCAGTTCCAAGCAAAAATAAATGTTTTGACATTGGCTTTCATGAGGGCCTCGTGATGTTTGGAAGTGGTGGCTTGGAATTGTTTTTTTTTTTGTTTTTTTTCAAAGAAATCAAACAGAGCACACCCACTACTTGACAATTGCTGCACAACTGCATCTATAAAAAGAAACTGAAACATCCCCTTTTTTTCTCATTCCCAGTGATGTCCTGCACACACACACACACACACACACACACACACACACACACACACACACACACACACACACACACACACACACACACACACTCAAGTGAGTGCACGCTCTATGCTCTTGCTCTTCAAATCCTTTCAGACACCCTCAAAACACGAGACTGAGTTTCCCACAGACCATGAAGACGCTGAAGCGCTGAAGCGCCGCTCCAGATTAAGAGAGCGTGGGCGGGCCCTTATGAAGCCTCCTCATCGGATAGATAAGGTGCTCTCACAGCGTCGCACCCACACAGCGTCAGCGCAACACTCATTAAATCTATTAGCATAACATCCAATAGCCAGTGGTTATTACTCGCCTGCGCAAATGCCAAGACTACAGCCTCAGCACATGAGCACGCTCACGGCTGCTACGCAGCTGCTCCTCAGCTGAACATGTGTTCGCTCACAGCGGTGTTGCAATACTGCGTTGGGCCGAAGGAAACATGATATGTTCCAAGATGCATTATCAATATGTTGACTTCTCAAGAGGAACTCTAATCATTCTGTTTGATACCCGCTGGTTGGCCGATCAGCATCTTACGGGCCTCCTGCAGCGATGCGGCTTCACAGTTGATCAAAGCCACTTCGCAAGGGCTGAGTAGAAATTATACAAGACTGTAATATTCAAAACTTTCATTTGAAAATAATTCCTCTGGGATTTTTTGAGGGGATTTCTCGTCCACGAAAGAGATTTAATCTCAACAGAAGCACTTTGTTCAGCTGGTTTACGAGTGGTTGTGCATCAGTGACCCACGTCTAACCATCCAATGAAGGACCCTTCCAAACGAAACAGAATTATATATACATAATTAATAACTGTGTTCCAAAATGACCCAAAAACGGTTACTAGATGATTCATATGAATGCTTCCTGACCTACCACCTCCACCATGGAGGTTTTGTTAAGTTTAGGCACAGAACTACTAGAGAGAGACCATGGAATTGGGTTTCTAAAAAAAGTACCTGGTTCAGGACCGCAAAAGATGTTGGTTTGTTAAAGGTACAGTTCACCCCAAAATCTAAAATAAATATGTTTCCTCTTACCTGTATTGCTATTTATCAGTCTAGATTGTTTCGGGATAAGTTGCTTAGTGTTGGAGGTATCGGCAGTAGAGACGTCTGCCTTCTCTTCAGTATAATGAGACTTTGTGGCACTTGACTTGTGGTGCTCAAAGCGCCAAAAAATACATCTGAAAAACGGTGACGGCAATCAAAGGGAGAAGGTTTATTATGACCACAAAATTGTCAGACAAAAAAAAGAAGAAAAAAAAGACCCAGGTTAATGACAGCAGCTCTGAGAGGTTTCTGCAAACGTATACGTCTCTGCTTGTAAAATGTGAACTCTGTTGCTAAAATAACTGTAAACCATGTTATAAAAGTGGCTGCAGAGGAACAGATGCCCGATGGGCATTGAGACCGAGACGGTGTGACGCTCTATACATTCAACCTTTGCTCCAGACAGATCAGAGTCAGAATTCATAATTTCAAAATCCATATTTTTCAAGGCCCTTGAACAAACCACAGATTTTTCTTTTGGTCTCCAAATGACTCCTTTTCACAAACACTCAAACACATAACTGGTACCTGAAGGAGGGCTGTTTGCCATCTTGTAATCCTTCCGATATTGACACCGTTTCCACACCGTAACAGCAGCTCCTCTCTAAGCCTGAGCTTTCCCTTGCTCCTTCGCAGTAACTCTTTTTGGGTCAACATCTGTGATCGAAGGCAGAAAAAAACAATGGCCTCCGAAAGCTGCCCCGGCCTTCATCCCGACCTGCCACCAATTCCCCCGCTGAAAGGCAGCGTTTTCATAACAGCTCTGTGCTGCTTTGTCATCACCCCCTTCAGCAGGGGGCCACGCCCGAGGCCATAAAAGACGCCTCCTATTCTGCAGGGGCATTCTTCTCACATAGCTGCTAATGAAACCACAGTGTGCAGAGGCCTGAAGAGCTATTCCACCCAGAAAACAAGTTCAGTGGGGTGAGACCTGATCTGCTGCCACCCTGGATTCACTTTCTCATTATTCTCTACCTGCAGTGTAACCTCAAAATGTGATATTTAACACGATCCAGGCCCTGTTGTTGTTATGGATTTTGATGATGATGCTGGAGATAGAGGTAGGCGCACTGTGCACTCATGCACCCATGTGTTTTTTTAAATGCACGCGAATGGCTGTATTAGTGCGAGTGAACTTGAGCTGATGACGGATTAGCAGGACAGAGCAAGTAGGAGGTGACAAGAAGCTGTAGTCGATGTCCCCGGAAGCTCGGGTGACGAGGAACACACATTGTTCAGTGAATGTTTTGGTACATGCCGCTTCAACCTCGCTGTTTCCCTACTGTGACAGTGAGGAAGGAAAGACAGGCCAAAGTAACTGCCAATGACAGCATTACTGTCAAAAGTAATGCAATGGGAAGTGGCTAGTGCCAGTCAATCACAATAGCTATCCATGCTGGCTGGCTGGCTTGACAATAACTTAATGCAGTCAATTCAAGAGACATATTTGAACCATTGCAACACGTCCTCCCAAGTCGTCAAATACGGCTGCTTTGGCCGAAGCCCTACGCTTCAAAAGATACGATCTGGCAGAAATTTTGCCCGTGTCAGTTTCTGGTCATTTCATGGATACACAATTCTTTTTTTAAAAGAAACTTTCGGAAAAGAAACAACTTGGTTAGGTCAAGGCAACAGAACTTCAGAAAAGGTTCTGGGTTGAACAGAGACTTAGGGTTCTTGAGGTACATTTTAAAAAGGCTAGAAAAGCAGATGGTCATTTACCTAGAAGTAGAGCAAACTAATTCAGACAGGGAGTAGGCAAAACCCAAAAACAAGGGAACAAGGCAAAGTCCAAAAACCATTGATAAATTACACTGGTGAATTGCTGGGAAGCGATAAGCACACGGGGTAGAACAAAGAGAATCTGGCAGGTGGAACAGGGGGAAACAAGGAGGTATACTAACAGCAAAGACTAATAATAAATCAGGGGCAGGTGGGTAATTGAGGGCTTGTGTGGTTAATCAAAGAGGTGGATAACACACAAAGGCAGGAAGCAAAGCGAGACATAGCACATGGCGAGGTTACATTTAAACAAAAACAACAACAGGAAACATACTCAACAAAAACCCACGACCATGACAAATGGAAGGTTTAGTAAAAGATTGTGGTTTGGGTTCAAATAATTGTCTTGGTTACGTAGTTAAATCCCCTAATATGCGACGTATGTAGAGTACGTAATATGTTACGTACACAGCGTGAGCTAAGTACGTAACATGTTACGTACACAGCGTGAGCTAAGTACGTAACATGTTACGTACACAGCGTGAGCTAAGTACGTAACATGTTACGTACACAGCATGAGCTAAGTACGTAACGCGACATAACTTGAGTTACGTGCGCAACTTTTGTCGTTGCCATTTAAATAAATAGATTTTGCCGAGAGACTTCACTGTTTTAATTGCTGGTGTGACTTTAGTGATGCAGTGTTACGTATGTTAGTTGATCCATCTGTCTGTCCAACTGTTTGGAACAAAACATCTTGACAACTTCTGGCCATATTCCCAAAACATTTGGCATAGATGCTCATGCTTCCCAGAGGATAAACCCTTAACATTCTGAACACTGCAATCCAAAAAGCCGCATTACCATTACAGCACATTCCTGCTTCACATAACATAAACCTTTTAATTTTTTATTCTTGATGGTTATTACCTGGGTCAAGTTGTAGAACGTTCTCTTTGCAAATAGATATTGTTTAGTTTAGTACATGGAGAACAGAAAGCTGTTAGTGTTTCACAATAATGCAGCCTATTAAAATCTAGAATTAACAGGCAACGTGTTGCTTTAGTAAAGCTCTTCTTCTAACTTAACACCCATAACTGATGGAAGTGATGGTCCAAACCACAAAAATGAGACCCAATTTGCGATAAACCAGAATTACCCATTGACCTTTTCCTTTAGCACCCCCCTAAGGCGAAGTCTAATGTCTTTAATTTTCCAAGAATAGAGGTATAGTTTGGCTGGCCTGTTTGACATATTCTTAATGTTAGGTGTAAAGAATATTGCAGCGGATTATAGATATACACGTTTAGGATTTGGGCCATGGAATAAGATCAAAATTAATTTAGTATTTTCAAAAGAAAATCTGTTTTCAATATCGTCAACCCCTGAATATCAGTACAGGTCCTGAAAACCCCCATGTCAGTAGAGATGTAGTGTGTACGTAGATTGTGTTTCAAATGTAACAGTGAGAGAAACAAGGCATCACACCGAGAGAGCGGTCCGTCAATAAAACGCTGCTCTGCTTCTGCTTCTGCACTTCTGCTTTCTGACCCAAGAACTAATTTGACATTTTTACAATGGCAATATGCCCAAAACACACAAACATGTCACATTACACTTCGACCAATATGGGATTTTGAATGTCATTGTCAGTCCTTTTGAACGGAAGCTGCTTATGGCCGATATTTTGTGCCAACAATTCGTTGTCTTTATCATTTAATGTGGAAGAATTCTTAAAAGCAAATATTAACAACATCAGACCATCATAATTAGAACAAGCGCAAGTTAAAACTTTCTAGTAGAATACCCATGTGATACAAAAGCATTCTCCAATAAATATGTCACATAAAAAAATGTTGTTATTGATCATATCCATGGTGAACCACAATGACTGTACCACTTTCTTTTCCTAATGATGGTTCAATACAAACAAACTGATCCAGTGGTTCACACAAGAAAAGTTAACTGCACCGAGCAACCTCCACCACAGCTTCAGAGATACAGACACGTCAATTGCTTTTTTAAATTCAATTTGATTTTCTCCAGTCATATTGTTAACTCATTGATTACAAAAATCCTCTTTTATACAGCTGTAAGCAAAGCCTTAGTTACATCCTGCCCTAAAAGCGTGTATCCTTACTGCCCAGTTCATATTTCATGAGCATGCATTTGGACGGATGCACAAAGTGTTTCTTTCAATAATTTGGACCTTTCGTCAGGAAGGGCCTCTTAATGTTAGTGACCCAAACTAAAAGCCTACTCTCATCTGCTGAGAGAGGGAGAGAGGAGGGATGAGACAGAGCAACACGCAACGTTCCTTTATTCTCTATATAAAAACAGGAAATGATGGAGATGATTGGGTCCATTTGTACTCTCTCAGGTACATGGGGTACACAAAGATTTTTTTTTTTCCATTGTACCCCGAGAGATACCCCCATTTGAGAAACCCCAGAATATAGAACAGCTAAACTGTCACTTCACTACACTTTGGTGATGACATTTTTTATTTTAAATATTCCTTTAAAAATCCTAATTGTTGTGGTGACCTTCTGACCTAATATGTCGCTTCGCCTTCAGGTCGAAATCTCCACTTGTATAAAAGAATCAATGAGATTTACTGTGCACATGAGATGAACCTGTTTCATTGTGGAGAGTCAGTTGTTCCTTTTCTCCGACTCCACCCTTTGGTAAAAATGTCATCTCAAAATCTAAACATCTTGTTCATATGGCGGTAAACCTTTTTATAAACGTGCAATGATTAATTGCTGTCTCACGGAGCATGTTTTATTAAAAAAAAATCTATCTGAATGTTATTGTAGAAGCTTTTCCACGTTGGCAGCAATATTTATTGCATATCAATCATCAAACAAAAGTTAAATATCAACCGAGGCCAGATATCGCCCTTGATAAACCAACATCCAGCAACCTCGAACTCTGAATATTGAAACATGACTTCCCAGTGATATCAAGTGTACTTGCTTTCTTACCCGCTACCACTATCAAACAGCATCGGATATCCTTGACAGTGGCAGGTGATTTAACTCCTGCCCCCAAGGCCTTTTGGATAAATCCTTCAGATGTATCCGAAGTTATTGTCATTCATGTCAAAAAAGCCTCAAATTGAAACCTGAGCGTTATTATAGAGACTATAGGATTACATTCATTCCAGGGGGAATGCCGTCGGACATTAAAGCATGCTTATCAAACATCACATGTGGTCCGTCAGGCGGATACAACACTTAATGTCATCCTTATGGTCTGTAAAACCGTTTGCATTTCGCGTCATTACTCTGCTGAGAGGCTTTAGCAATAAATGTAATGGGAGTGAAAGGTTTGTTGAGGGCATTGAGGGCATGGGGGGGAGTGAATTCTCACAAATGGCCTCATAGCTGATCAATATTCCTGCAGGGGAGCTGGTCAATGGCCTGTGGAGGGGTTCCTCATGAAGTCAGGCAGGAGGGGTTCGGTTCACTGCCAATCTAACTGCTCCTTACTGTAATGATACTGGTTCATTTACTTCACTAATAACTTATTAACAGCAAAACTGCATTCCCCACTTACTGTTGTTTAAAGTATGTTAGTGTTCTATATTTATCTTGTTGGCCATAAATCCAATGAAATATCCAATCCAACAAGAAATCCTAACGAGTATTGTTTGTGTATCAGAGCCTGATATGTCTTATTCCTCTGTGCCATAGAGCTCTATTGTTGCCCCAAAACGTCAGTGAGCCACACTACTCGTGTTTCCATTCACTTGTCCAGAGACTTTGAAGAGTATTTTTTAAATGTCCCGAAAAAGAAATGCGACTTAGATGCGTTTCGACTGGTTCGGAGCGTAGTTTTGTCAAATGTTGGCTGTGCAAGGCTGTAACATTGAAAGAGGTCTTCTGGAATTTATTTCAGTTGGTTTTAATTGCTTGTATTGGCTTGGTTTTATTGTATTTTGACGTTTCCACACAAAAAACATGATGGAAACGCAACTAATGTTGCACTTGGTGACCTGAGCCACAGACAGCGTAGGGTAGTCAGGTAGTATTGAAATGGGATTCTTGTCAGAAAATATAGAACATCTCCAGCCTCAGCCAACCCTTAATATTTCAGTCAGAAATGCATCAGCAGAACAACTTGAGTATGTGTTTACAGTGCAGCGCAACAAACTGAGGGCTGACAATTTGTGCCATGTTTTAATAAAGGACACCGACAAAGAGTCCAGTACTGCAAAATATAACCCATTTGAATGTTCTCAAGCCATTTAATTAGCTACCACTATCATTCTAATGCTTCAGACTGCACAAACCCTCACATAGTGAAAGCAAAGTAGTCACAGTCTTTAACATGTGGTTGATGTTGGGAAGTGAAATAGAACCAAATCAATAAGGGCCGATAACTGCTGATAACGCCCATCCAATCAGCTGATCACATTCGAAGGTAAAGGATCAGCTGTTGTACGCACCAACTTTCGTTGTTGCTGTTGTTGAGTGACTCCACCATCAACAATGAAACCTATTACAAAGAGAGGCAATGAAAAACTTTAAAGAATTAACCATGAAAACTCCTATTCGGGTTCATTCCCAGAGAAAAAAAAGTATTTCATTTTTAAACAATGCTACAGTTTGTGATCACTTAAGATACATCACATTAGTCATATCGGTGACAGACCAGTTGGGTGAAAAACGACAGCGGTTTAACTCTGAGGAGTATCAAAGGTGTGAAAGTAAGCTCACAGACTGGCTGACAGCGCTACAAGCCTGCGCACATGCAGCGGCTGTGCCGCCTATAGAGCTCTGTAGCGTGGCTTTGTGAAGGTCTGATTTCGGCGCTCTGCTCCCGCGAGCTGAGGCGATCCAACACTAATGACTCGCTCTATGGTTACTGGGGCTTGGGGGATTGCTGGCAAGAATGGGAGGGGTGGATGAGAGGGGGTGGAGGAGTTGGTATGCCCTGATGGGGAGTTGTCAAAGATAGATGACTTCATTTTGCCGGCTTTACCTTCTGTTCTCCTCCTCTCTCTGATGCCATCTCAGTTACTGAGGCTGACAAAGATTTAAAAAAACAAAACGGGACTTTGGCGGGAGCTTGTTAGCGCTCTGCCTTCCAGGTGATCCCTTTTAAAGCGGGTGGTGTCTTTGAAAGTGATCGATAATTAACGGCTTGAGCCCCACAAAGGGCAAACAAAAGGCACATTAAATTTCAAAGAGTCCCATCCGGCACAGAGCTCCAAGCTTCAGTCAACACGAGCCACCTGCAAATCTTCAGCTCGAGCCTCTTTTGAAAGATGCACCCGCTGGCACCATGGAGAGCGGCTGAATATTCATATGTGTAGCTAGTGACAAAGCCAAGAAGGCGGCGGTGCAGGTCTAATAAAAACAAAAGCTAAAAACAGAGTCAAGAGATGAGGAGGACGAATTGGGAGACTGAAGCAAGCAGAAAAGCACTCTGGCATCACGCCACCTCTTTCACCCCTCACGAGCACGAGGAGCTCCTCACCCTGAGCTGGCCTACTTCTCCAAAGCTGCGTGCGACTAAAGTGTGAATTCTGCGCCGCTTGCCGGTCTTACCTTTCTCCGGGCTCAGGCTGCGAATGTTGCCGGAATCTTCCATTGGTGTATTCCCAAAAGAGACAGGGCGCCATGTGCTGCTAAAACGGGGACGGAAGGGCTGGCTTCACCCGAACCACCATCTGGGGGGCTGCTACTGTCACAGGCGCGCCTCGCCCCGTGGTTGTCATCATCCGAGGTGTGACAGAAAGGGCTTTTGGTGGGGAACTTACCTATCCTCTTTCTACTCCACCTCTCTTATACAGTCTTCCTCTCTACTCACTGTCTATCTTCATGAAAGCTCATCCTCTCTGTCTCTATGTGCCAGTGTGACGGGTATCAGCAAAGACAGCGTGGTCTTACACACTTCTTCTTCTTCTTCTTCTTCTTCTTCTTCTTCTTCTTCTTCTCTTCTTCTCCTTCTTCTTCTGCCTCTAGTGTACAGACTGGTGGGAAGGGGGGATGTTGCCACAGAGAGCTTTGGGAGCACGCTCAGTGCAGTCAACCACTCACAGCTCTCGTATGAGGGGGGGGGGGGTGTTCGGTTCAAAGCCGATCACCTGGGAGAACGAGCGCTCTATTAGATGGAGGAGGGAGGGAGGGAGGGAGGGAGGAAGGAAGAACTGGGAGAAGAAGAGAGAGGGAGAAGGGGGAGGGAAAACAGAGAGGGAGGAGGAGGAGTGGGAGGAGAGGGAATGGAACGAAATGCATCTGCCGAGATAAAAGGGGAGGAGGGTGAGGAGGAAGGGAGGGATGTGAGAGGCGCGGAGGAGGCAAGGTGGCTGTGATTTGCGAGTAGCAAAGAGCAGCGGCGTGTGGTGCGCATGTTTTATTCAACACGGAGAGGACCAGCCAGGCGTGGATGGGTTTGTCTCAGCAGTCGGCCGACAAAAGGGAGAGGCAGATGGGGGTGTGGGGGTGATAACGGAAGCAAGGGTGGAAGAAGATGAACTTCTCTCCACTTCTATGATTTGGACTGAGACCAGCAGGAGAGCAAGGAGCCTTCAGCTGATGATTGAGAGTGTGTGTAGACTTGTTACAACTCTCTCTCACCTAAAAACTGAGTTTCCCAAAGGAGATCTTAATAATTTGAACTGAACAATAAAGGAAGGAAACATTTTGGGAAATACATTCAATCTTGTGTCTTTGTGTTAAGTACAGAGATACGGTCAGCCTAGCACAGCAAAAAGGCTGCAAGCAGGGGGAAACAGCCAGCCTGGCTCTGTCTTAAGTTCCAAAAATACACCTACCAACGCCTCTAAAGCTGGCAAGATTTCATCTGAATCCACAAACAAACTAAAAACGTCTACGTGTTCAAACTTCTTCTTCAGACGCACATGCCGGTTTTGGTAAAATGCTGGGTTCAACCGACCCTTGGCTAAGCCCCGCCCCTCACTGCTACTCCATCAGAGCGGCTATGGAGCCCACACTGTCACTAACTGCGCTCCCTGAAGAAATGTTGTCACATTTTTGCAAAAAACTGAAAAGCGATTTTAGAGAGAAGCCGACAGAAGTGTTTGAAAGATATATTCATGATGTCAAACTGATTCAGCAGAAATAACTAAGATAGTTTACTAATTATGAGCCCTCATGAGTACCTGTGAAAACCGTGATATAATATCTTCTGTGGCAGAAGAAGAAGGAGAAGAAAACACCAGAGGAGAAAAGAAAAATGTGAGTCTTAATTCAACTGTAGAGTTGAATTATGGGAAACATAAGAAACCAGGGTTTTGGCCCATATTAGGGACTAAAAGGAAACCGATATCTCGGCCTCGGCTGTTTCTCTTTTGACCGATCTTGTCTCTCACAAGTCCTCTAACCTTATAGAAATGTAATACTTGACTTTAACTTAATAAAAACAAGATCACCACACAGCAATATGGGAAATATCCTTCTGTTCTGTATCTCTTAATACAATTTTTGTTATATTCAGAGTTTTAATAGAGATGTTCCATACTTTAAATTCAATTTCAAATGCTTTCCTGTTTAGGAGAATGCCCTTCACTGAATTGTCAATAACCGCTGTCAACAGCTTTAGTTTAAATCTCTTGGTATTGGTCTTCATTGACTCATAATGCCTGAGCCTTATCATAATGGTGTGGCAACATTCCAAACATACAGTGTCATGGTACATCACCTTCAAATACAGGGCACAATTTACAGTATTTTCAGTAACTTTCTGCTATTGCATGAATATTATACGTTGTGAATAGTCTCAGCTCATGCGTGTTTCATGAGGCAGGAACGACCGACTCTTTTCTTTTCTACCTGGATTTTCAAAAGCTGCTCCTCAGCCTCCATAACCATCATCATCCAGAACCCCAGGAGCTGCATCCCAACCTGCACTCCAACCAAAAGTCAAGCTCCATTTATCCATCAGTGTCTCCTTCGTACATTAGCGTGCAACACCTCCTGCTGCTTGACTGAGCTTTGGGGCATGCTACAGTAGCTGTCCACTGAGTCACAGCATAGCATAGCAACAGGACCTGTTTTGCACAGACCCTTAGGCTATCCCTGACACAGCTAGAAGTTGAATGGGAAGAGCATGGAAGCAGTCCATAAGGACGAGTGTAATGGTCTCATAAGTGTGTTTACATGTGCTTGGGTTGGTAGTGAGGGTTGGGCATATTACGGCCCTGAGGGATGTTATAGGGCTCTATTTGGGGCTGTACCAAGTACCTTTCTCTATCTTAAGTAAGGCAGATAGATTATGTAAAATGTGACCATGGCTGGGGAACAAGAGCTAATGCATGTTCAGAACCAATGCATTCATGAAAAATGATTGCCTAAGATTTGTTCAGAAAAAAAGAAATATTGAATCTACACCATTATATCCCTACACTACACAAGGATGGCAACGTTGGTCACTTTTGCTCCCCATCCAGATATGTAATAATTTATATTTCATTAAGACCCAAACCAACAATATATCAGTTTGTTTTTAATACTCTCCTCCTTCACAACCCTGTCTGTGGCAGACTCCTTAACAATGCTAGCAGCTCAGCATATCGGCGTGGTAGTAATTACATTGGTAAGATGCTGATGTGTAGCAAGTCATTTTTATCATATTCATAATAGTTGCATGCTAACATTTGCTAATTAGTGCTTGACACAAAGTACTGGCGCTGATGCAAAGGGCATTATTGTTATTAAGTTTCAAACTGAAGTTATGACCTGATTATGGCACTATATGAGAATTTTAGTAATATGAAAATTCATCCTTACAGGTTTTTAAGACTCCATCCAACAATTTTCTTTCTCTTTAGATTTCGTTTACAGCAACAGGCCACTGTTGCTATTTGAAGACCGTGTAAACATGGTCATGGTCAATGAGCGAGAAGGGTTAGAACCGATCGATGTGATGCTGTGAGCCTCAGTGCAACACTCTTGTGTCACTTCCAGGTAACTTGTGGCACGTTGTCCATTATCTAGCAGTGCAGCAGGTCATCTCCCGAGCTCTTGTAAAAGCACTGGATCGATTAAGTCGCTTTGGAGCAACGACGGAGTGAACAACGACGACCTCATAGCCTGCTGGCCAGACACTGGTTTCCAGTGGGAGAACAAAAAGCCACAGCTACTGACTCTCTGAAGCCTGCAAAGAAATTTAAAACAGTCTTAGAAACCGCAGACACGCTTTTAGGGTCAGCAGAGAGGCTTGTTTATATTCCTTCTGATCCCACTTTGTTCTTCTACAAGTGAAATCAAGCAGACTATTGAATGATTGACTCACAAGGGAAGGTCACGCTTTAGTGATGGGAACAAAACATACGCAGACAGACTGAAAACGCCATTGATGTCTAAGTTCCCATTAAGGACTAAGATAAAACTGCAGTGGATTCTGTAATGGGATATGAATATCAATAATAATATCAGCTCAGAGGATCATTTCTTGTGTTTCTAAGCAATGGCAAACCTCAGTCTTCATCAATCTTAAGAGAGTGTGAAATGAATGGGCAATGTTAAGGACATGTCTGTGAAATTTGCCGTTTCCATTAATTATTTCTAATTCTGAGCCGACATAATTTGCAATAAAACATTCTTGGATGGTGACCCAGCGCTATAATCTAAAAATGTCTGTCTTTTCAGGCAAGGCTGTGTCTTACATGTTATGAGTGGGGATGGAGGAGAGAGAGTGGAAGTTAATAACCTTGGCTGGATGATTGGAGGGGCCAGCTGCGTCCTCCATGGATTTCCTATCAAATGTGTCCGTATTGTGCGTGTGCAGGTGGCCCGAAGAAAATGGAAAAGCACTTTTTTTCCAGGGGTGTATTGAGAGTCACATGTTTCAAACGCAAAGGCTTTCATTGTGGAAATAATGTCGGGCGATTGAATCTGTGCTGTAAGAGATATACTCACTGACAAGCAGAGAAACACACCCATCAGATGCAGCAGGATGCAGCTGTGGTCCTGTATAGTATCAACCATTAGTTTGTTGTATGTCGGTGGGAATTCTAATGCATTCACCAACGATTCCCTCGAGAAAGAATTACAAAAATTCAGCTTCTAGTTTGGCTTTATGATGCAGTGCCCGTACGTACAGCATGGTTGAAAGGAAAAGATGATTGACTGGTTAAAGTATTTGGATCCTTTACTTAAGTTACTTCCTTACAAGTCCATGTACAAACACAAAAAAGTTGTGTACAATTTGAATGCTGAAATGTTACTGAAGTAGAAACACACGGGCCAATCGTACTTAAAGTATGGAAAGTAAAAAGCGCCCATAATGCAGAATTGCCTGCAAACTGTCCTGACAGTTCAGGTTTGTGAGTAACACGGAGAACCGGATTGTCGAAATGAAGGAAGCTATCATATTCGTTCTACCACACCATTCATTTTATAATCCTATTCTGTCAGAGTATGAACCACATCGTCATGAATCATGATAAAGCATTTTATGGCAAGAGTATGCTTCTTGACTTACAGTTGAATTAGCAACCACGGACATAAGGATTCATGTCCAACATGTCCTCAGACAGCGGTTCGTATGATATCTTACACATTTTTGTTGCTAATTCTCGTTGCGTTTTGCTACGAATGTCCAACAACAAGAGAGTGTTTCGACAAAGAAACTACTTGGGTAGGTTTAGGAAAAGATCTTGGTTTGGATACTAAAGTATGGAATTTACTTGACAAATAAGTCATAGTTTTGCCTAAAGGAACAGTGAGTAACATTTTGGGCGATTAATTGGCAGCAATGGAATATAATATTCATAACTATGTTTGAATCAGTGTATAGTCATTTGAAACTAAGAATTGCTTGGAAAAAGGCATTTTTATCTACGTAGGGAGCGAGTCCGCCATCTTGCACCGCCATGTTTCTACAGCAGCCCAGAACGGACCCTGGCTTTGGCGAGAGCCATTCACATGTGATGTTATCTGAAGGTAGGGATGCATTCCGAAACCCGGTATCGAGTGTGTAAAATGTAGCTGCATAAAAGTAGGCTACGATGGAAAGTCATCACTAATTTTCCATGGACCAGTGTGAACCTCTACATTTCTTTAGTCCTGTTTATGACTTCTTAATTATATGTAGCATTTTCTCTCACGTATTGTTATATTATCATTGGAGATCTTCTCTGAAACACTATTGGATAAGTAACTTTTATTGGTAGTGCCCCTATCCAAATGCACATCCCTCCATGGGTGCATGCGGACGTACGCTCATGTGAGTGCCCTGGAAAATCAGTCACCAGTCTTGATAGAACAAGACCTCAGGGCCTTGGAGAACGAACCGTTCTGCCCCCGTTCAGTGTTTGTGCACTGGAGTGTGTGTTTGTGTATGTGCGGCGACTGAGGCCTGATAACTGACTGATAAGAAAAAACTGTCAAATTCGATTCATGCGTGCAAGCGCTACAAATTTGACAGGTGCCATTTTATTTTTCTAATACTGTTGGACAGCTAGCGAAACATATTGTGTCCCTCACTTGAGTGCCTTTGTGTAAAGCACATGTGATCTGCTTACATCAGCTTGGATGGTTATTTATGACTCTTTGGGCTACTGCTCTCTTTAGGTTAGTGTGTGTGGAAGTGACAGCTACAGTGACTGGCAGCTGGGTGAGCAGATGTGTTGTGATGTCTTGTTTCGTATTACATTACTATCTTTCTTTTGTCCTCGTCAGTTCAGTTTTAGTGCCACGGAAAACCTCCAACCAGGTTTTAACTGCCCCCCTACTCTTCCATGATTGGTCAGTCTCTGAAAAGTGCCGTGGCGGCACATCACCATATAAAACATGGCCCTAGAGATTCTGTTTTCATGCAGTGAACTGGACAATAAAAAGGGGAAGAGTGAAAATGTTGGCTATTATTCAGCCGGACATAAACCAACAGACTAGGTAGACATATCAACCATGGCCAGAAACCAAAACAGGGGAATGGTGCACTCCGATTGGTGCATATCTGCCAATCAGATTTGATTTCCTGTCTAGTGATGGTTGTCTTTGACTTGAAAAGGCTGTTTCTTTTTCACTATGAGGGCCGGACTCGTCGGGGAGAGTCCCAAGCAGCCGATCCATTCCAGGCCGAACTGGCCGGTGGTCTTACAGTTTGCCCGTCAGACTGGGCCAATCTAATACTTTCAATATTGAGGTGGTGTACGTCTGTATTAGTGTTAAAATGACTGGCCAAAAACATTTTGGACTACACATTAAAGGCTTCTCCATCTCAAAGAACAAGCCAGGCGGCAACCTCCACTGTGTTCTGCCGAGTGAAGCCAATGCTGAAGTGTCTTAAAACCTGCATTCTCTCTACTGACCAGCAGGGGGCGACTCCTCCAGTTGCAAAAATGAGTCAGATTGTATGGAAATCTATGAGAAAATGACTCTACTTCTCTCTTGATTTATTCCCTCAGTAAACATGAGTTTATGTCTCAATCTCTAGTTTCAAGTCTTCTTCAACACAGCATGATGTTCATTTAGTAAATTATGGTCCATTTAAATTCAAACAGACCATAAAGTGGAGTATGCTTTAGGGCGGGCTTACTGTGTTTGCTTTCTGCTGCTACTAAAGATGTATACAGCGTCTCAGTGTCTCCTTTATTATAATATTGGTAGCCACAAAATTCCATAGCCTTATTCCTCTACTTCTCTGATTTTATTCCAGGCCATTCTTGTACATCATAGTGGAACCAAGAGGGTGATGTAATTTCTTGAGTCAGTTTGAATATTGAGAAATGTTTTCAACAACTGTGCAACTGCAAACTCATTCTTAATGACCAATGATTAAAGTTTTTTTTATAACATAGCTGGAATAATAATCCCCAGTGTATGCGAGTGTCTGCATTAGTACAGCACCATTCGCTGCAGCATCTGTCCGTCCTATTTCCAGACCTGCTATACAGTCACTGAAGCAGCACACACTGGGAGACACCCAGGACAGGTTGGTAGTCCATCATTGCTACTGGCAAAGAGAAACCAACACATTAGCGCCTTAGTTTTCCCAGAGGTACATGTCTGTGGACATGGAGTTAAACCTTGAGTAATTCCAGAGATGAGCATGGGTCAGGGGGTCATGGGTCCCTGAAAGTTCCAACAGCTCTACTTTTTTTATTGTTTCACTTTCTGAAGAAGGAGAAAAAGAATATCTAAACCGTGTATGGGGGCGTATTGATAGTAGAACAGAGATGTACAGCTGTATGCATCCTGTTAAGAAGACACTTTGACAAATGGCTCCATCTGTAATTAGCCAGTCTTAAAAAGGCTGCTGTAACACATCCAGACCACAACGCTTTGCTAATAAAGCGGCAGTGATTGGTCGTTGTGAGAGATACCATTAACTGGTGTTACGCTCTGTTGAGGGGGCATCTCTTTATTTCTCCCGCAGTGGAAATCAGTCTGCATGGTCAGCAGCGCTGGTGACCGGCGTGACTCACGGCCGCTAAAGAGGCCGGTCATCGCTGGAGTGGCATCACTCATTAGACAGAGGGACAGAGAAATGTGCGGTCAGCCAGCCGGTTGGGTAGATCTGGCCTATTAATCACTGTACATAATCAATATGTGGTGTGCAGACAATATGAACTATGTCAAGCGGAGTGGTTCTATCTTCCTGAACGTGGGCCGTAGCAGTGGTAGCGTTGCATGGCAAATGCAGGATGTTGTTTCAAATCCATGAAAACAGCTCAAATATGGTATCAATATGCAGTATTTAATTTAACGTTTTTAATAACTCAGTTATTGGAACATCATGGAATGTTGGCCCCTAATCAGGCCCTCCACCAAACCAAAGCATTAGTTATATTTACATATTGAATACATCCACATTTAATTAGGAATATGCACTATAAGCATAATATTAACTGTAATAAGTCACCACTGGACCAACAAATGAAGAAATGACACTCTTTAAAATCAATTGGTGGACATTGACAGATAGTAAATATGTTTTTTGACATTCTTCCCAACTCAAGAGCTTATCTCAATATGACACGGCGCCCTCTGGTGAGTACAGATCTCCCTCCAACCAGCTGTCTCATTGTGACCCCCTGTGTTTTTCTCAATCCATTTGGCTCCATTCTGCTAAATGGACCTGTACTTGTACAGATCTTTTCTAGTCTTCCGACCACTCAAAGCACTTTAACACTACATGACATCATTCACCCATTCACACACTGATGGGAGGGGCTAAGGTGCCACCTGCCCATCAGGAGTAGCTAACATTCACACACCGTAGGCACAGCTACAGGAGACATTTGGGGTTAAGTGTCTTGCCCAAGGACACATTGACATGGACTAGTGGAGCTGGGGATCGAACCACTGATCCTCTGATTGAAGGATGACCCTGCTTACCACTGAGCCACAGTCACACAGTTGTCATAATGGGGATAATAGCTATGGAGACCAAACCTTATTTTGTACCTGTAAACATGTTTATTTCTTCTGTAAAGTTGGACATTTTAACATGGGGATTGACTCACTTTTGGATCTACCGCCAAGTGGCTGTTTGAAGAACTGCAGATCCATTTAAACCTTAAATATCAGATTAACTCATTATTAAATTATGCCACGTTAATGGTGAGTTAATTCAGTTATAGTGGAGGTCTTTTACACACATGTAGTATATTTAATGCACTCTGTCTAAGTGACTCCCTCCTTCACTTAGAATCATGGATAGGTTTTTATCTCCCATCATGCTCTGGGTCTAACCTTGGAGAGCAGCCGAACAGCTTTGCTTCTCCTACCCATTTTCTCTGAGGCAACCTGCTTAAACAGCCGTTCTTTAATCTGATAGCTCTCCAAGCGGAAAGACTCATGTGTCTGCACAAGCACACATCAGGCAAAAATGCAGCAGCTGACAGATTCTGTCATAATGCAGCCCGTGTTTTCCTTTATACTGCTCTGTCATCCATCTTCTCTATGGACGCTTTCCCTTCATCAACTAACTGTAGCTCAATTGATGGATGTCAGAAGACTGCTGTGCTGAGATGAAAAACTGCTGAAACTCTAAAGTAACCGCTTACCGGCTTAAAGCTCTCTAACGTTTAGAACAGTACAGAACAACCTTTCTATTGTAGTAGTATATGAAACCTGGTCACGTGACCTTGATTGAGTCACCTCAGCAACGTATCCTCATGCATTGGTTCATGTTTGTTCATTTGTCGCGTGAGGCTGTTCTTGGGCACCGTCGTACTTTTTGCTAAATGCTAAACGCTAATGTAGCTTGCGCTAAATGCTAATGTACATGCTAAATATAATGTTAGCATGCTAACATGCACACAATGACAATGCTAACATGCAGATGCAAAGCAAGTATAAAATGACCATGTTCAACATTGTAGTTTAGCTTATTGGACAAACCTGACGGTGGCGCTAGCTGAAGAGTCATGGCATCATCACGGTTACAAAGTGGATGTGAATGTGTTTTCACTTCTGTTTATCAGGGCAAGGTTTTAAGGTTGAATTTGCATTTAAAATGTCAGCCAACCAAATTTAAAATGTCCAAACCGTCAAGACATTTCACTCATAGCATAAATTTCATGGTGACTGAAAAGTCCGACAATTATGATTCATTAAGATAAATTGTCTGACAACCGTGACTCTCTGTAAACCTTTTAGTGCCAAAACATCAAACAGAGATATGGAGATATTTCACTGGATAAGTGAAACATTTGACCTACTGGTGGCGCAAGAGGAAAAGGTGAGGAGATCACCAAGTCATCGGGCTACATCCTCTGGGGACTATGAATGTCTCTTCAAAACAATGGTCATCCATTCAATAGTTGTCGAGACATTTCACTAAAAGCCCAAAATTGCCACCTCATTGTGGCGCTAAGGGAAAATTCAGAGGGTCAACAATGGGTTTAGGATTAATCCTAAGGGGACCATGAAAGTCTGCACAACATTTTATGGCAGACAATCAAACAGTTGTTGAGATATTTCCACCTGGACCAGACTAGCCAGCAGACCGACCAACACACAGAGCCATGTCAGCATGGATAGAAATGTACATAACATTCAGATGTTTGGGGCACAAATCTGCCATCATCCATAAAGTACAAGTGTAAACTAGTGTTTCGCCTCACTGCCTTCATGTAGAACATTGTAACACATGAGGGAAATGTTTAAAAAATGTATGCATGGTCTCACACACACACACACACACACACAAACACGCACATACTCACAAACGGAGCGTGGCGGTGAACCTTGATCAGGCATGTGATTTGATCTAAGGGTTGTTCTGGAGGAAATAACGAATGTGTTCTCTTCAGAGACTGACTGCATTTGACTCTACCAGAAAGGTCTCATGTCCCACACACTGCTGTCTGCTGTTTGTCTGACAACTGAAGCTATAGGGCTGCAGAGTAAAAATTCAAACAGCTCTTTATTCTCCAAATAGCTAATATCAGGTTTTTTTGGTTTCCCCAAGTCACCACGGTTATATAACCGCTTTGAAAACTGAAGCATAGCTCTGCGTTGTTATGCTAATGTATGTTTTTGTTTGGATGAGAAATGAGAGTAATGTATTTATCCTGCTGCCAGCCGGATCCCGCAGTGGCAAAAATTAGAAAGAAACAAAAACTTTTCTTCTGAGAAAATGCTTTTTTTTTTTCCAGTATGGCATGGCAGATGGCCCTAAATACTACAATACCCATGAGTCTTAGCTGCTGTTGCTATGGAGAAGGCGCCACTTAGAGGCTCACATTACAGCTATTTTTCAAGTGTAGAGAGTGTAATCCTTAGCTTCAGCTCGCTGTTAAGGCCTTTACAACGTGTCTGAAAGAGTAGTCCCACACTTGTAACCTTAATAAGTTAAAATGGAATAACTTTATGATAATATCCCCATCCTGGAGCGTCCGGGGTGAAAATCTTCCCCACCTGTACGCATTTTAGACACTGATTTTTCTCAAATGAATGGAGTCTTTGATAACCAGAAGAAAAAACAGGACGGCTATTAATTCATGGAATTGACTGGAATACCATGATGTCTGAAATACAGTGCGTCTACATGTACTTATTTTTTGATATTCGGTCTAACTCTTGTTTGTGGTACCTCGTCTTTTTTCGGATTTATAAATCATTGTTTCAGTATTGCTTCCGATAACAAAATCTCAAAGGCCAACCGCTGTCGTCGAGCTTTATTGGAAGTGTGTTTGACGTGAGCGCTGAAGAAATAAGATCCAAACACAAACTACTGCTTCCATTTTTTTTTTTTTACTGCTACCACTTGAAATGTGAAGTAAATACAACAACAAAAAAAACAGTTTACACACAGTCATGTCAAACAAACCTTTAGAGCACTCGCTGGGTTTATGATTTAAAAAGCCTACGGGGGCAAGTGATGCAGCTTACACTTTAAAATGTTAAAAAAGAAAAGAAAGAGCAGACTTTCTCCAGTTTGTAAGTCTGATAACTGAGGGCCAGCCAGCTTTGAAATGTCATCATTCTTGTGCTTTGCAGTGGACTGATGGAAGCTTTTGAAGTCATTAACCTCACGCAGCCCACAGACCCACTCCAGTCTCTGCTGCATTCTCATTAGCCCAAAACAGCAGCAGAGCTTTGTAACACCCAGAAATTAGCTCCAGGCTGCACGCTCCGACACGGTAATAGCAATTTCACATCCAACTCCGTATGTGCAAGGAAGAGAAGATATGAAAAACATCCTTTTATTTTCACAAGGGTCTGCTGATGCTCGGAAAAAGAAAAGCCTCTATTTCTTGAAACACCCGTAAGCCTTAAACCGACTTCTTCTTCTAGCTTTTAGTTTTCTACGTTCAGCTGGGTTTTTCTACTGACATGACAAGCACATGAATTCCTCTGCATCTATGTGTGTGTGTGTGTGTGTGTGTGTGTGTGTGTGTGTCTGTGTGTGTGCAGTGAGTTTTTTTTTATAAATCCTCCCCATTAGTGCGACAACGCCCAGCGTTTGAGAGTGTGGAGGAGGGTAGATCAGTGTGTGTGTAGTATGTGTGCCTTGCACCTTAGTTTTCACCCTAGTTCTATCAAGTAGGGTGAGACATGTGTTTATCCGTGTGTGTGTGTGTGTGTGTGTGTGTGTGTGTGTGTGTGTGTGTGTGCGTGTGTGTGAAGGAGATAGTTTTGATGCTTGGTTGACCAAGTGCTCCCTCTATTGCACTGAAATAAATTCTGCAGACGTGGATGATATCCTCGTGCAAATCCCATCAACCCACACAGTGTCACCGGATGTGCCATCTGTGTGTGTATGTGTGTGTGTGTGGGGGGGGGGGTACATTACTATGTGTTTCTCGTTTGCAGATGTAACATTACAATCAGCTGTTTCAGTTCTGGGCCTCCTCGCTGGTCAAATCAAAGAGTGCATAACGGTATACCAGTCAGTCTGCTTTCTGCAGCTCAGTAGATGAAAGAAGAGATCCTCTCATGTGTGAAAAGAATTCTTCCATGTCAGAGCTGCACTGCCCTCCACTCTCCAAAAAAATCCAATTTGCACATTTGATGTTGTATATTTAATCTGTGGCGAAATTGAAATGTAAAAATGATCATCTTACGATGACTACTATCCTGTTTTTACTGTCGAGTTGAGGGTCTAAAAGAGGGATGTTCCATGTAAAGCGACCATTTGCAAAATCCCGCCCCCAAACACAAATTGTCCAATCGCAGCTTAGCAGACAACTAAAAAAATGAATACATTTAAAAAAACTTCTCAAAACAGGTCATTCTAAACTAATGAAAATGCAACGATTCTTATTTTCAGGTGATGATACACTAAAAGAAGATTATATTCCATTTCTGCCAATAGAGCCCTAAATGCTACATACTGTACCTTTAAGGATGGAGAGTTTTTAACCAATTCAAAGAATTCCAGCCTTAGCATTAGCTTGCACTAGCTACCTACAGCTTAGAAAATCGTTGTTATTTCATGTGTTATATGTCATTTGATCATCGGCTAGTAATGATAAAACTATAACACATCTTCATTCGGCGATACACTATGGCTTTGAGACCAACTTCAGCGGTGTTGGGCACCTACGACTAGATCAAGGATCTGGTTTGCAGATTTTTCTGCGGGACTGAAAAGGAGGCCCTCGTCAAACAAGTCGAGGAGCTGAAACCTCACATCCAAAGGGCAAGAGATTGCAGTTTCTCTCACGAGCAGAGGATTGATGAGCTCTCCACCAAGGTGGAGTATCTGACCAATGAGCTCTGAAGAGAGGCAGTGGACACAGCAGCAGACCCAGATGTGCCAGAGAGAGCGGGCCAGGTGTCATGAGCAGCACGCCATGTGGGCGCTTAGAACATCAGAAGAACCAGATAGAGGAAACTCAGCGAGAGCTCCAGAACGTCACCGTTTCCCACAACGAGCTCCATCCGTTCATGCAGCGATATCTACAAGGCCTCCAACCAGCTCCAGCAGAGGTGTGACACAACATCCACGCGGAAAAAACGAAAAACGTCACCCTTCAGCGGCAACTCCAGGTGCAGATGAATTCTCAGACCAATAACAATGTCCGAGTACAAGAAGCTTGCTCAGACTGTGGCGTGAAAATGGAGCAGGAGAGCAAAGGACCGAATGACCCATGTCTACAACTCCTCGTCAACCTACTTGACAATGAACCTGTTTCTGATTAAAAAAAATTAAAATCTCAAGTCCAGTCCTTAACTTTGAGTTTCGAGTCCTAAACAAGTCATTTTGCGCCCCGTCACGAAAAGGACTAACATATAAAAATTGTAAATATATGAGTATATGAATATGAGTTGGTCTAAGGGGCCAGTCACACCAAGACTGGCCCCAAGACTGGCTAGAAACGCGTCGCCCGCAAAACCATTGTTTACCTATGGCTGAGTCGCACCGTTCATCAATGTCACAATTGACCGAGGCAGTCAATTAAATCAAGCAAGGGGCGGGCTTTACTACTTTACCACTGACTTCCTGTTTATATGCTGGTAGATGTGGTTGGAACCGACATTGATATTAGCTATGGTTAATTTGGATGAACTATATTTTTGGAGCGTTCGCGTCTGTTGCACCGCGTCTCGGTGTGATCGGCCCCTAAAGAATGTAGAGATTATGACTGGCTGCTGTCGGATCGATCCAAAGACTATCCATTGTTGGGAAAAAGATATGATTTCAAATATTTGGACTTCAGAAGAATATCAAGTCATTCAAAGACAAAAGGCTTAATAGGAGTTGCAAGTCTTTTTTGATTCTGTCAAGTCAGCTTGCAACTATTGCAAAATGCTCAGAATGTAGAACTGCTTGTCAGCATTTGTAGCTGTCCACATTTAATTTACTGTAACAGAGGTAATAATGGAGCTCATATCGTAATATATCACTAACAGCTGCCTTCAAAATGCTGATACCTTCTATCATCTGTCTCAGGGAATTCACTGTAATAGCGTCTAACATTGATTTTAAAGTCTCTGTTTAAATCATGGACAGCGAATCAATAGCAGACTTTACGCAGATGTACTACATAATACCGCATGATCCTATGATCATTCAAAGGAACTGACAATAATCATTATGGAGCTCCAACCTATGGTGTTTTTCATATTTGTTGGAGCCGCTGTGTCATCATAATTAGCTCGCGCTGCCCCGGCTGCTCCTCTAGACTTACATCGTATTAATGGTAATAGCTCAGCTTGTAGCCGCGCAATCAGTGATGTATGAGGGTAGTTACTACACACTGGCTCAATATGTTCCTACAAAGCTTTCCTCCCGCAGACATGACCAATGTTCAGTTTAATTCAATGAGCCAGGGCTGGAGGACGAGGTACACCAATACTGAAAGTAGACACAATCAAATGCACTTGAGTTTGAGGAACATAACACTACAGTACCAAATTGTGAAATGACCTAGGCTTTTTTTTTTTAAAGGAACTACTTGTTTGTGAGGCATTTTAGGTGTTCAATGGGAACCGATGGGGTTGGGGTTGAATGCTATAGACAGGGAGGCGGACTGAGGACAAGTTTAGGCCAGTGGACGCTGGTGACTTAAAGATTGTGGAGATCAGGCAACGGCTTTGTGTTATTCTGTGTTATTCTACACGAGTTGGCTACTTATCTCGACTTTCTGTTTTATCATCAACAAAAGAGCACAGATTGAGTATACCTGGGATGGTACACAAAATAAATCAACCAGACACAATTATTATAAAACTTGCAGATATTAAGTGTCTTGAAGCATTTTTGTTTGTTGAATCATAAAGTAGTTTCACATGTTTCAACATCCTTCAGGAAAACAACAAAATACATATTTTTTTATAAATAAACTTATATTTAGAATTAAAAGATGTTGCCAACATCATGATCAAGTGTATTATAAAACCATATTTGTCTTCTTTTTTTTTTAAGGAACCAAACACCACATTTTCCCATAAATATGTAAAGTCATTATAGATATGATCAGTGATAAAATCTAAGAAAGGTCTTGATGGAATTTCTTGGTGTCTTTTCCTTTTCCTTTACATCTCAGAATGAGCAGTTTGTGATTGTCTTTTTTTATATGAATATCTTCATGAAGTGATTGTCAGGGCAATATTTTTGAATCGTTTTGAAGGACACTTCCTTGACCTTATTTACCAATAGGTATTTGTGAGGAAGCATCCAGACCTTCGTCCAATATCATTTACAAACTCATGACATCTGGAACAGAGACAACATTTCTTTGAAATAAGGCAGGTATGAAGCATTTTAAACTTTTTTCCAAATAAAAAAGAAGTTTGTTTTATAAATGATACCGAGGTATAAAATACCGTTAACTATTTACTACGCTTGCTAAACTCCCAACATGGGGGGCTTAAATTAAACATAAACCGTAGAAGAAAAACAAGCACGTGGGCTGTCAAAGAATTCCCTTACCCTCCCTTCATGCCATCCACTGGTCATGATAGTTCGCTTCCGCATTCATTATCTCTGTTGCATGTGCGCAGCGGGCTGACTGCCGTTGGTCCGAGGAGATTGATCGCAATCATTTGAACGATGTCACGGTGCTCATTAGCTGCCTAATTTGCTTTCTCAGCTCAGTCAATGGGAACAGATTAGCAGCTGATTCCACTACGGGCTTCAGACGCTTCCTGCTAATTATTAACTAGAGTAGGCAGCATTACTGTGTGTGTGTGTGTGTGTGCGTGTGTGTGTGTGTGTGTGTGTGTGTGTGTGTGTGTGTGTGTGTGTGTGTGTGTGTGTGTGTGTGTGTGAGAGAGACGAGGTGGGCTGAAAGACGGAACGCCAAGCAATGAGTGTTTGTACAGTGCATCCTAAATGTTGCATGGGATTCGATTAGAGGGAAGTCGGGGGGATAAAATGAGCCTTTATGATCAGTAATAATAGCTCAGTGTTTTTAGCCTGTCGCTACAGCAGCGATGCCAATGTAGGGACCAAAATGACATTCCAGTTTCACTCCAGCTGCCTGAGTAACAAGTTCATCCGAACCAACAATTGTTATAAAATATTCAAGCGCGTTAATGGAAATACAAGTGTTGAGGGGAATTTGGGTCACATTGATAAAACCCTGAGTTCTAAGAATGTTCTTAAAAACTTGGAAAAATTGTTTTAATATTTAAGTCTGAGGCTACACTTGAAACTCTTTTAAAAAAAACTCCAGAAATAAACAAAGACTCACATTATTGACTGTGTTAACAATGTTTCAGTCCCCAGACGCTTGTTTATTCAAATTCAGACCTTCAAATGAATTATTCCTGTGCACGGTACATGCTTCCAAATGCTGTGTTTGCAGGCAGCCTGCTGGTTTTCAGCACTGATGCATTTTTCATTCGAATTCAAACGCTGATCTGAATGCACTGAAAACTTTAGGATCAGAGCTCTGAAAAGAAAGTTTATGAGCATGAATAATTCTATTAAAACAGTCTAAATTCTGAGGTTCTGTGCTTTAAGTCAGACTCTCATCATCATCATCATCACCACCCATTATCATGTGAACGTCCCTTTGGCCATGCATTCTCCTCCTCTCTCACAGCAAACGCCTGGAGAATCTGCTGAATGCCAATGACACATCAGAGGCTAAATGTCACACGAAGCGAGAAAAATATCCAGGTTGGATTCTCTGTGAGGACTCCCACTTCAGAATACGAGCTGTCCTCCAGGGCCAGCTGCTGTTCTATTGATACCTGCTGTATAATGGAATCGAGACATGAATTTCTTCATGCCGACCTCCTGACCCCAATATCAGTCCACAGACTGACGGACAAAGCAAAATCCAGCTCCAGAACTTCAAGCTTTTACAAATATTCAATGTCAAAAGAACGAGTTCAGGCAGCACAATCAGACAACAATGAAGAGGTCTGAATGTCCTGCTAAATTGTTTTTTAATGTGGATATTTCTATTCTATTATAATGTAAATTGTATTCATTTGTAAACAGTTTCTCTAAATGACGGACTACAAAGCAAGTGTTCTCTGATCAGTCAAAAATAAATTCTGACGGGGAGGATAGTTCATAGAGTCTAAGTGGACGTAGTCATGGTGACGTCACATGAAGCCTTGAGTTCGACAATTTCGCCGTCACCATGTTATATTTTTGGAACCGGTAAATGGAAGTTACCACATTTGGAATGCGGAGGAGTGGCGTAGTGGCGCCGTATACGGCTTTGGTCGCGGCAGCGACACAGTAAGCCCGCCCTAAAGCATACCCTGCTTTATGGTCTATTTGACTGTAAATGGATCATAATTTACTAAATGAACATCATGCTGTATTGAAGAAGACTTGAAATTAGAGATTGAGACCATAAACTCATGTTTACAATGTTTACTGACGTAATAAATCAAGAGAGAATTTCTTCAATTTTGTTGGCCTTAAATGTTTTATTGTATTATTGTCAGACAGAAAAACAGTGTATGATCCCCATGGAGGCTTTAATATCCTTCAAATTCCACAAAACTGAAATGTTAATGAAAAGTCACTGTTTTTGCCATTCTTGGAGGAACTCTTGGACACGTTAAGAAGGTCATTAAAATAAAAAAGGTTCAGTCCTTTTAGAGAATTAATGTGCTCAGCAAATGTATCTATCTATAGAGAAATGCTGTGTAAAAAAAGTTTGAACAGGAGCCTCAGGGTGGCGCTACAGGAAGGCTTGCAAAGTGTAAGTATAAATGTGAGTAGTAGATTTCATGGCAATCAATGGAATTATTGTGCTCTACATTTTGAAACGGTGGTGACCCCATTGTGACTACCATATTAGTTGGACTCAGAAAATACCACAGCAATTGGTGCTGTAAAGAAAAGATTGTTATTGTGCTCATTAGCATACTGAAATCCGAAACTTGTCTTCCAACTTTACTGTGAATGTTGATTGTTCAAAAGCTCAACAGTGATCTGGGAGGACGAGTGGGGATTTGAGGCTGCCACTGCCGGTGTGGACCGTGTGTTAGAGTACGTTTGATTAAAACCCGACATTGTGCTTGACAGAAGTAAGTAACCGGCTACGCTCAGCTTGTAATCGAAGACTATTGGATCCTCGCCGCTGTCTATGAATCACATAAGTTAATACTCTCCCGTGTTGCTCGAGGCTTCTGACTCACTGAACATTAGCACAGACCCAGAGGTACCGCAGCACGGCACATCTCCAGGAGGAAAGAGCTCTTAAGCTCCGTTTCAAAGATGCATAAGATCCTCTGTTTCTTCTTACTCACTGACAAGATTTTGATGGAACATAACCCAAACTGCCCTGACTGGCCCAAAGGGCTGCCCGCAATTTCCCCCTGATCTGGTCGTATGCAGATCTGGTCTTCTATATACCAGAATAAAGGTTTGAATTTAGTTTAAAAAGTACAATATACTAGAGAATGTGTCTTTCATAGAAGAAAAATATTGATTATTGGTGCTCTGGTTCAAATGTAAATTTTTCAGGAAGGCCATCTTGGATTTGGCTGTTCGGCAAAATAAATATGTTTTTGGGGGAATTTATTTCTAAACAGTTTCTTTGGGAGGGATCTGGGTGCTATTTTTATTCTTTTATTTATTCAAATCAACCATCAAAACATCTTAGCCAGGCAATGATCATGAAATTGAGGTTCTGGACCCGACAGCTGTTCTGATGTTCTTTCATTTTTGGGGCCCAATAGCAGCACTGGCATTGCTACATGTGTTGTTTTCACCTGCAAATTTCTGAAGGGAGGACTACAAGCTCCACATCATTAAGTTCTTCTTCTTCTTCTTCTTCTTCTTCTTCTTCTTCTTCTTCTTCTTCGGTGATATATTTGTAAATGATCCTTACCCACATAGCCTCACAAAGCAACTTGGGCACGCTGATTATGCTAACTATCAAATCTCAGGAACATACTGTACACCTCCTCATGAACAGATGGTATTCAACAAATAGAAACAAGTTGAGAGAGTTAACTGAATCTCGGCAGAACGGAGGTTGCCGCCCCGGTAGAGACAAACCCTTCAGTCTTTAGGTCATAACTGAAAGCAGGATGTTCAATGTTGAATCTCTTTACACGATGCATTCACCCATTTAGACTCATCCTGCCTTAATGTTCTACTAAACACTTTATGTAAACCTTTTACTGTCCCTGGACTGTTAAATATTTGAACAACTTGATTCCTTCGCATTTTGCCTACCGAGGGCAAATGCCACGTTTTATCATTTCGTAAGTCTGAATTGCTGTTATTGTGATAGTTACGTACAAAACAACTCCTGTGAGAGTTACATTATTATTTAATTCGTGGCTGTGTATTAAACTCAAGGCTCGACATAACAGATGTCTGAATGGTTCACAGGATAATGTAGCTCATTTCCCTCCTATTTGTCAGGTCAGAGAGATTCAGAGAACCTTAAGAGACATTCACAGGCAAAATAAATGCAAAAGCCTATTTAGGCCATTTTGAAACAGCTCAGAAATAATGAGTAAACATAACATGAAAGGAATATTTCAGATATTTTTTTAAATCTTTGTCGTTACCGCTTCCTTTTCTTTTGTTCTGCCAGAGAACTAAATATTCCAGTTTGTTGTGGAGTAAACAGATGAGTGCTTTACATAATGTACCAGCAGAGTGCATGTGAGGTAAAAGAGGAGCACAGTGGAAATGATGATGAAGACACATTATTAGTGTAGGAGTCTGTAAAATGCTCTCCTCACATAATGACATGTTAACATCCAAAAACTAACCTCCCACTTCTGAAATTAGCATGCTAACCAGCTAGCCCCAGTCCGTCTTGTCTTGTGACACCACATGTTCCTTGAGAGGCCATAATGTCCTCTCCGCCACCAGGAGCCTACTTTGCTAGGCATGATGTGTACGGCAGGTCAGAGAGACGGACGGACCATCCGTTACCAGTTTAGCTCGAATTCAGTTCCAGGGGTATGATCCCGGGGGACTGCCCCAACTCCAGGATCAGCAAACTTTTTTTGAAATATTTCTAATAGTGGGTTGTTTTTTTTCATCCTCTTCATTGTGCTAATAATAGCATTTTGGATTCCAAAAGAAACCCCATCCAAATTTCTCAGTTGAAAGCCAATATTTTAAATCCCGGGGAAATCTGGTCTAAATTGTTCACGTTTAATCAAGGTCTTCAAATAGTCGGCGAAGACACGTTCAATTTTGAATGTCTTTTCACTATAACCCAAGCTAACGAACAAATTATATAAACCTACACGGACCTTTTGGTTGAACTTTGCATATTACCCTGCTTTTTTTTTTCATACTGATGCCTGTAAATTTAGATTGTATGAACCCAATAGTAGAGGCATAATGTTGACTCCTATTTATTTTGAATAAATTAAGCTGATGTTGGTTATATTCACTATCAGATCTAGGCCAGTCATGTCATTTCTGATATTTGGAACAGCTTGTGGGAATTACGAGAAGGTTCACTTACTAGCTTTCAATTGTACCTCACAGATTTCCTCAGTGACCAGTACTGGCTCAGGTGTCATCACGTCACTACAATGTCCAATTCACAAAACAAATCCCAACTATAATATACAGGGTTTTTGAGGAATAACAATTTTCACTTTTAGCCAAAAACAACTCATTGCATGAATTTCATCTTATTAATTAAGCAGTGAACAGACATAAACTGTATGTCAGGATTTTTATCAAAGGCTGCAGACGAACTGAGGCCTGAATCCGAGGTGTTAAGTGGCTCTGAGCAAGGCTTATATATTTAGAGCGTCACATAGGGGAGCGGGAGAGCAAACTGCCGAGTCGTCTGGCATCCACAAACTTCAGGAGCCATCGGCTGATCTCGTAAGCACTGTTCTGTGTTGACACTTCAAACCTCCTGCGGTAAAAGGACGCGTATCTACCGATGCTGCTTATTTGTCCAGGGCTTTGACGTGATTCAACAAATCTCTGCGGACTCAAAGGTAATTCGGCTCACTCTCCACTCGCAGCAGGAGCTCTGCAGAGGACAGAGATGAATGAACTATGTTTCATTTTCATTTGCATTGCCAACTGTATCCTCACAGGGACTTCAAACCGACTTGAAAGGAACACGTATATCACATTTGTCAACCTCTACTGTGCTGCTACCTTAAATCAATGAGTAAGTAGACCCGATGTCCTTATTACTATGCCGGGGTATGATATATTGTCTTAATGACTCCTCAATGCTGCCAATCCTTTTCATACACCGGTCACATTTACATTCCTCACTGTAATCCCCCAGTTCCAGCAGCCACACAGGGGCTCCATTAATTGGCCCTCTGCTGCTCTATCCGTAAGCTGATAGTACCGCCAAAAGCGGGAGCCACAATACTCAGCAGAAAAAAAGAGGCTGCCAAGAGAGACTTAAAGAGATATCTCACGTTTGTACAGTTTCATCTTTTAGCCCACATTCAGGTGTTTCTGGACAAGTTGCTGACCCATCACCTTCTGCTCAGTTTCACACTTCAAACTAAAAATGCACCTCAAATTAAATGGATGATTACAGCTAATTAAGTGATTTATTCATATAGCCTCATGTGAGATCTTTTATGTCATACATACAAAGCATAGACAAAGCATAGACTGTATATAAGAATTGGACGTAGCCACCGGGATGTCACCCATTGACTTTTTTTTAAATGTGAAGCCTCGATTTCTGTATATTGGCCGTCGCCATCTTGGTTATTTGCAACCAGAAGTGACACGAGAGGGTGGAGCTAAGTACAACTGAATGCCGAAGACAATTTTGTCCAAACTGTTACAATTAACTCTCAAGAACTGAGAGTATACTGTGAAAAGTTTAAAGTTCTAAGACCAAAGCACGACAACTCTCAGACTGGCCAACGTCGTGGTAGCGACCTGTCAATCACAGTAAGCCCGCCCTAAAGCATACTCTGCTTTATGGTCTATTTGACTCTAAATGGCCCATAATTTACAAATATCTATATAGACACTTGTTTTTCCACTACTTGTGTACAGTTTCTTTTCTCCACTATTATTTTGTCAAGCTTTGTTGTCCTTGCTGTAATTTCTATTGCTGTGTGAGTACATTGAGAAGGGCAAATTCATTGTATGTGCACGCATAACTGGCCAATAAATACATATTTCTTGTTGTTCCAGCCTCATGCAGAGAGCAGAGAGTTTTAAGAGTTGTCAGTCCCCTCAGATAAACACTTTGCTACGAACCTTGAAAACACCATCATACCTCTGTGACCGTGACAAATGGTGAATGCGTGTTTTGATTGGGGTCTTGTCTGGATAATTGATATCTTCATGTTAGAGCTGATTCTATTCAGACTGTGTGATGTGTGTTTGACTGTTCTGTCCTTGCCATCAGTAATTGTTCAGAATGTGTTCAAGTTCTCCCTCTGAGACATTAGCTTTAAATACCTTTGATCTTTCTTTGTGTTCCAAAGATTTAGTTGACTTTTCTTTGGGTTTTCCCACTAGACATAGTCACTTGATCCATTGTTAACATGAAAACATTGATTGGTGCAGCTTTAAACGTCATATGTGCCATGGATTGAATACTCTGACCAAGAAAAGCGAGTGTTTCTGCACGTCAGATTAATAAGTCGTCAAATGTCCTTTTAAGGTTCAAGGTTCAAGGTTTACGAGGTTAACCTATTTGTCAATTTTCAACACAGGTTTTCACAGTGAAAAGCAACTTGTAGCCCCTTCATACTACACACACACATAGAACATGTATACAAATGTTTGAATAAGATTTAATAAAAATAAGACAATTTATAGTAGTACTTTCATTGCATTTGTTTTGTTTCCATTTCCGAATATTTTAAGCCAAACCCTAAGAGTTTTACTAAACCTTGGTTTTATTTATTTAATATGTTTATAATATAATCATAACGCTAACCACGCGTTTCAAACTGTTTAGAACCACGATGTAATAAATGTAATAAACGCAGTTTAGTTGTATGTGAACGTAATGTTGTAGGAGACAGGGTGGGGTGGATACGCTCTCAATGATTATTAGGACAATGATTGAAAATTGAAAACGTCAGCTGACTCTTTGTCGAGGAGATTGGAGCGACCATAAAAGGTGTTTATCTTATCTGGCAATGTGGTCTCACACACCCTGCTTCTGGAGCCCGTGACGGTCTGAATCATCTCCTACACGACTTTGGTATTGTTGATGTTTCTCTCCAGTCTCTCCTGATGCCTCCGCTCTCTAGCTGGGGAATGATTTTCATTGTCTTTGTGATCGCCACATCATCAAAACGTTTGCTCATGCATGATGTCACTGTCGATGCCTATTCCTCCAGATTGATGTGGTTCTCCTGTGGTTGGTGGCATCCCTGAAACGATGTGTCTGTGCACTCCAAACAGCCCAGTCTTATTTGGTCCATCTTATTTCCCTGTGACTGGTCATCAACCAGCAGCAGGCTTGATAGTGGAGTAGCCTTAGATCCTAACTGGGTTAACTTAGCTCTTATCCCGAATCCCTTCCCCCTGTCTGGGGCAGTCTGGCTGGGTGGCAGGAAGATGTTGTGGGCAGTGATCATCTCACGGTCTGCTGCACTCTATCCAAACCCTGCACTTCTCCTTATGTCCGCCCATGATTTTGAACCCATCCTGCTAATCGCTAAGTACCTGCCTGTGTTGATATGAAGAGCCAGTGAGACACTTTATGATCGTTAACAACGGCACAGTACCCGTGTCTGCGTCAAGAGCCTGCCCAAAAAGGAATCGATTAACGTCGACACAAAGAGGCCTTGTCTCATTTCGATTTTGGCTGCTGTCGTGGTTTCTCTGCAAACTGTGACATTGACGAATGCATCGCTCTTCCTTTGCACAATATGGATCGAGGCCGTGCATTTCAATCCGCCTGTGAAACGGAAGGGATTACCCCAAAGGTGGTGTCATTAAATAAATCCTGTTCACGGGATTGTGGCGGTGATGGAGTGGAGTGACGGGGGAGTGTTGAATGAACGGTCCGCCCATCAATCCCCAGCGCTATTGACTGATCTCATAAGTTTTCCTTTTCCCCCTGTGATCGTGTTCATCCATCACCAGTAATATCTCACACACCGCTGATGTGACTGATGCTTCAAATCTTCAGTGGTTAGCTGAAGGCAGGGATTCAAACAAGGTGACATATTTTCTACGAATAGGAAGGTAATTTATTTTCTTCTGTAAGCCTTAAATGCTTGAAAACATCTCATGTATTTCACATCACTGATGCTGACTCTTTCTCTGACTATTTTAGATCTGCTTTTATAGTTGCTGAGAGAGAGAGCTGCACTGTCACTTAAAAAGACACTTGCAAATTACAAAAAGACATCTACACCTACTTGCATAATACACCCCAATCTCTGACCAGATGGTTGAGTTGCATTGTGGGTAATGCAGGTTCCAAGTTTAGACCATAGACTGTATATAAGTGGACGTAGTCATCGTGACATCTCCCATTGGTTTGTGGTCTGCCGTTTCGCCGTCACCATCTTGGATTACGACCGTCACAATATTGTTTTTTTTTGCAACCGATAAACAGAAGTTACCATATTTGGAATGCGGAGGAGTGACGTAGAGACGCTGTATACGGCTCTGGTACCAGAAGCAACCTGTCAATCACAGTAAGCCCGCCCTAAATCATATCCTGCTTTATGGTCTATTTGACTCTAAATGGACCATAATTTACTAAATGAACATCGCGCTGTATTGAAGAATACTTGAAACTAGAGATTGAGACATAAACTCATGTTTACAATGTTTACTGAGGGAATAAATCAAGAGAGAAGTAGAGTCATTTTCTCATAGACTTCTATACAACCAGAGGAGTCGCCCCCTGGTGGTCAGTAGAGATAATGCAAGTTTTAAGACACTTCCGCATTGGCTTCATTGGCAGGTTGCCGCCTGAGTAGATTCTATCTAACAAGTAGCCCCCCATAGGTAGCTCTCAGTCTCAAAAAGGTTGGTGACCCTTGTCTTAAATAGTACAACATGCTATTGTAAAGGATGTGTTTTAGGGTTAAAATATGAAATAAATACGGAAACACATGAAATTAGTGCAGCTTAGATTAATGCTTGATACGGATGCAGTCAGAGGGAGAGAGTAGCCTTTAGCTGATGGCTCGTATCTGGCTGTGTTCCAGGACCTCACTTCAAACACAGAACCAGAGCAGCAGATGTCACTGACTCTCCGTATCACAGATGCTCGGGCTGCTTTCAGATTTCCAAGCCAACACATCTAAAACATCGCTATCCGGACATCCGGAACGTGAGGCGCCCGGGCACGACTTCACATGACACCAGAAACAAACTGCAGCAGCAAACTTTGAAAGGAGGAGGGTTAGCACACAGAGAGAGCTGTGGTTTATCCTCTCTGGCTTTCAGCGGGAAAATATTCCCCGTTAATGAAAGCGGAGGCTACGCAGAATCATTCCTGGCTCTGTTGTGGGATCGTTTCCGCTGCTCTGGCCAAAGAAGATGATATTCATACTGAGCATGAGGAGACAAATATTTCAATTCTACAAAATAGACCCCTGCACTGAGTAAAAAAGACTAGACTAGACTCTAGACTAGACTAGAGGACTCTCAATACACAAGCCTCTGCTGTGTCCTGAATGTGTGTTGTGTATCTAATTGCAGCCCTGGATACTGCTGGACACCTTCAGGTGATGGAAATGTAAATCAAGTCACGTCCAGCTTCACATTCTGACTTTGACCTAAATCCATCCGACTGCTGCTCCGTTTTATTACACTGTCCAAAATATTACAGTGCATATTGGCTTCTTGATTTGACAGATTTTTGTATTCCAATTAATGTTGCTGTGTTTCTGATGGATGTGTTGAAAATAGGAAACTATCTAAATGTATTAATGCAGCTCTAAAAATGTAAATACATTTTTTTATAATTTTTTATTTGTTTATTTTTAATAAAAAATGTTCCATAGTTTTTTATTTGACATTTATATATGAAGGACACGTTTAAGCCACACAAGGGAGCCTGAATGTTGATATTGTTCTGATAATTGTTGCCCACATTGAATCTAATATGAAAGGTGAGCGTACGTTCTTTTTGTTTAACTGGTGAGAGGAAATGAAAGTTTTATTTGATTATTTATTTACTCATTGAATTACCAGAAAACATGCTACCGTGATGTATATTGCTATCGAGATATGAAATGACCTATACCATAATAGAAGATTTTGGCCATATTGTCGAGCCAAACTTATTAGCATTAAACGGTTTGAAAACGGTCCAAAAACTTGTTCACAACAGCAGTGACGTGAAGACACACGAGGCTGCATGTTCCCTGAACGCCTCAGGGGAGGACGCTAGCCATAACATACACTTTTGGAAAATGATTTAGCGTTGATTTGTAGTTAATGGTGGAAAACATATCGGTGTGTCCCATTACATGCAGACCACTAACTCCCCAGCTGTGAGGATGGATACAACAGAAGATACATTATTCATAAACAATAACAAAAGGAAAACCATTAAGAGGAAGTACAGAACCTCGAGCCGACGCTGCTCTCAGGTCCTGCGAGGGGCAATGCTCCTAATATCAATGTTATTAATCCGGCTTTCAACCCAAAGGTGTTCGGAGCGTTGACTTGATTCCACCTCGTTTGATGCCGAAGCTTTATGCTCGAGATCGATGTCCGACTGAACGCTGGAGGTTTCATTCATGACGCTGACGCCGGGAGGCAGAGCTCACTGTGAGAACTACTGCTGGTACACAGTGGGAGTGGGAAATACACACTATTGATATCTAGCTTATAAACAACACACCAATGATCTTCTGTATTGTGGAAGAACAAACAGCCATGAGAAGGTTCCCATCGGGCCCCATCGGGCCCCATCGGGCCCCATCGGGCCCCATCGAGGTTCAGTTTCTCAGATCCAACTAAGAACAACGTCGACAAGACGACTCACTACCCTCACCTGTTTTAAAAACTTCAAATAGCAGACCCAAAATTAATCAGGAATACATCCTCAGCTGAGGAATATGAATCCACTGTAAGTAAAGCTATTTCTATCACCATACCAGAGCAAATTATGATGCAATGGAGGAAAACATTTTTTTTATCATCGCCTCATTTTTTATCTTAATTTCAAAGGCAATATGACCCATAGATAATGATGTATCTTCTCCTCTAATACTTCAGTGGTAAATCTGATGAAGACACACTAACCATTTATGATTTAATTCATAAATATACACTCAGCCTCCATGTTTAGGCTATGTTTACTGTTTACATGTTGACTGTTTATGTTTTATTTCACTTCTTCACACACAACACTATGTATTTACATAAAGCCATTTTAGAAATAAAGTGAATATTGAAATTGTAATAAACACAATGAATATTGATCAATATGCGTATGACTGAAGAGCTCCATGCTCTACAAGCAGATACATGAATGCAAGGACCCATAATGCTCTATGAGACATCCACGGGTTCGTCCAAGAGAGCGGAGGGGAACGCAGTAAGGCTTGTTGGTGTAGTTGCTTCAATACAGCCACCAGGGGGCGACCAACAGCCAGAGCTCTCTTTGGCGCAAGTCAGCCTAACTTGACTAAGACGGCTACTGCCTTCCCCCTGAAGCTCACGGGGACTTCCCAACAAACTTTACCATCAAAAACAAAGTAACATAAATCTGACGTTTTTGGCAAAAATAACATGATAACATGTGTATGTCTTCCTGGAGTACACTGCATGATGGGAATCACGCAACATCACTTTCATTAATTGCAATGTACCATTAGGTCAAGCTGAATGGGGAATAATTCAACAACAACCGTACTTATGTCAGCGAACAGAGAGACACCGAGTCCGAACAGCCAGCGTTACGTCTCGTCATGTTCACCCACGACCTCTCTGTCGTCCAACGTTTGGACTTTTGATACAGAAAACTAATTTAAATTGAGATATTTACTGGAAATTACGTACAATGAACAACTTCATTCATTCCAACTTTGAGAATCAACCGTTCCTTCGTCCACTTCGACGCTTTCAAGGCGAGTGGCGGGAATAAACGTAAACAGGGCGTAACAGGTGCAAAGGCTCCGCTCAAAACAGTGTCACTTGCGACCAGTTACATAAAATAATGTGCAAAAATAGATAGTTGATATTTCTTTAACATGTGTTCTATGTGTTCTTTAAGAACAAATATTCGCACATCATTTTTGCGGCTTATGAAATAGTTTTCATGAATACCCTGGAGCGCAACTAACACATTGCGATAGACAGATCCTTTCAGGATGAGTGGTACTCTGCATGATGAGTAAACGGTCCCTTTAATGTAAGCATCAATTGAAAATGTCACGTCCAGGTCACCGTGTCCATAGGCCGAATCCTTTCAGGAATGCAGTCGCATCAAGGATACTCTTGGCATTTGAAAGATCTGGTTTAGTCAGATTATTTAGTGGACAAATAACATTGAATCAAATCAGCACTCACTTTAATATAGGTCCTGATGCTCCACTTTGGGATGTTGGATTCAATTCAGGTCAATTTAGAGAGGGTTTAATAACAGTTTACCCTCGGCTATGGCCCTGTTCATATCACTACAGCAAAAACTGTTGTCAGGAGCTGATTACTGTAATACTGCAGGGTACTAACAAGGCTGTTCATGAGCTTACGGAGGAACAAGAGAGTCGGAAACACACAACTCACCAAGACACGCTCAGCAACTAGATGAAAACCCAAACAAATCTCCAGTTCACTGAAGGCAGATAAAAAGTGTTTCTCAGAATAACACCAAAAGATCTTATTTTCAACCAGTACTTATTTCCCAATGTTCTCTTATTATGATTTCACGTGTTAAAAAATTCCAGCCCCTAATTCAGAGTGGTGCTTAAGGCACGAGTACAGGACAAACAACTCATTTACAACCCCTCTCTACACAGCAACGCTCACTATGAGGGCTCCTGCCCGCATCACACTTTTCAATTATGCTGTATATTATCTTAAACATGATTATTGTGCCATGACATGTATTATATTAACTAGGGTGAGCACACTCAGCCGAAGTCACTGGACTGTTATCTGCAAGAGTCAGCCCATAAACAATACAATTCAGTTCAACTATTTTTAGGTAATTTTTCAATTTGCACAAACAAGTATAAAAGAATAAAGAGAGCAGAGGTGTCAAATGTGTCCATACCAAATTCCTCTGTTCGAAACTAGACAGAGGCATGTTAACGTATTAAAAAACAAGAGGGAAACGATTATGTATTGGAGTTAATGGTGCTCGATTAATTATCTTTTTATTTTATCATCACATCTTATTTAGTTAAATTTCACAAATGATGTGAAAACTGGCAATAATTAACATAACACTTAATATTTATTAGATCAGATGTCTCTGAGATTCTTCCAATGCCTGTTTTTCAGTGAGAAACAAGTGGTGGCCATGTTTGCTAAATAGCCACATGCTAATGATGGGCAGCCCTGGCGAAAACTTGCAAATGACAATAAATAAACCGTGTGCAAAGTGTTCCACAAAAAATGTCCGTGTTTGTTCATTTATGGATAATCTTCCATGAGGGTCTCTGACTCACTGCTGTAGTAAGGGGTTAACACTAGGAAGTCAGGGCTCAAACACAGAGACAACCTTATTTTTCATTGCCAGCTTAATGGACTGCAATCTGTCCCCTGGGTTAGTTCTGAATGAACCCGTGAGCCTCGGAGCCTGAACGAGAGGAACCGAGAGGAAACAGAGAAATGAAGAGTCATTTCAGTGGCAGGATGATTCAATCAATGCAACTGTCAGACACTCAGCTGGTGTTACAACATCATTTCTTGTAAAATCGAGAATGGGATTCAATTTTAAAAAACAGTAACCCATCATCTGACTTATTATGTGTGTTACGTAAATATGTCAGACACCTGTTTCATCTATGAGGGGTGTTGGGTAATTATGCACATACTGCCCATGTCGAAAAACGTGTCCATAATTCATAGTGTTTGTAATGAAGAGCATTGTTGGCTACGATTAGTGCCAGCTTGCCAATTTGAGTGAGCCATAATGTGAAAGAGCATGGAAAGTAATATCCCATGAGGCCTTTCAAATGTGGGGCATGGCTGCATGTTGCCAGCTGAGATAGCACATTACACTATCAGCCAGAACTGCAGAGACAAATGGAGAGCATCCGCACACTGCACATCAGGGCTGTAGTCTGTGGTCTGGCCTCAGGTCCTAATCTTGGACTTGCCTAGGTTTCACCGGGTGTTTTGACTCTGAATCGTCCGTCAGAGTGTTTTGACTCTGAATCGTCCGTCAGTGTGTTTTGACTCTGAATCGTCCGTCAGTGTGTTTTGACTCTGAATCGTCCGTCAGTGTGTTTTGACTCTGAATCGTCCGTCAGAGTGTTTTGACTCTCTGAATCGTCCGTCAGTGTTTTGATTCAGAACTGTTTCGTCTGGAGGATTATGACTAAGACTCGTCCCTGTCTCGTGGACTCTGACTTGTCTCAGGTTTGTGAGTGGTATGGTACAGACTTGTCTCTGTCTCGTGGGAGTTTTGAGATTAACCTGGCAAGAATTCAGGAAATTCATAATACTTGAACCTTTTGTGGAGATTTTTGCCATTACAGTATAAAGATTCAAGGATTGCGAATTTCACCCGTGAGCAGCTCATGCTTCATCTTTCAGCTCGAGAGGGAAAAGAGGTGGAAGCTGTGAAAGCAGAACAGACAGAGTGTATATGATGACCCTGGGGAGAAACTACACACTCTCTCTCTCTCTCTCTCTCTCTCTAATATATTGGCAATATTGGTCAGTCAGTCAATCACTTTGGTCCAGACAGAATTTTCTCAGTACTTGACGGATCAAGATGACATTTTATATTATTGTGGATGCCTGTGCTGTGATGGAGCTAACCTAATTTTCCTCTTTTTCTGCCCTTCACTCACTCACTTACTCACCTGAATATCTATCATTTTTCTCTCCCTAACTTTCTCTGACCTCTTTTTCTGACTTTCCATGTGCATTATGTGAAGGTTTCACCCTCTCTCATCACTTACAGTCTCTTTCTCTGTCTGTCTGTCTGTCTGTCTGTCTGTCTGTCTGTCTGTCTGTCTGTCTGTCTCGGCGAGGCTGTCCTGAGCTAAGGGCCTACTTCATGGTGCGCCTTAACCTAATGAAGAGCTCGGCCGGATCAAGCTGTATTATTCATGGTGACCCCCACCACCATGTGCACGCACGCACGCACGTACGCACGCACACACACACACACACCTGACAGTTCCTCATTACATTTTGATGAGCCAGCCCATTTGGCTCAGAATCCCATTGTAAAACATGTCTGCCTTCTTCTGTCTTCTTCCCACCTCTTTCCCTTTTCTCCCTCCTCACCCCCTAAAGGTGGACCTGACTATATCATCTTCCTCCTCTTCTGTCCACATCCTAGCTTTTGCATCTCTTACACGTCTCTCTCTTACATCCTCTCCCGTCACCTTGGATTCTTTCTCATCCCCACCTTGTAGCAGCCGATAAAGGAGATCAACGCTAAAGAAAAAGCACAGAAATATCCCTCTGAATTAGTGGTGAGAATCTGTAAACACTGCATGAGAAATTGCCAGATATAGTACGAGAGATCTGACTGACTGACTCGCAATGCAACACGCTGTATATTGTTACACCGACTGCCAATTATTTCAATACTTTAGGGCTTGAAATGTTGCTGGAAAAGTCTACCGTCTTTTCTGTTCTGCATTTGAAGGCTAAGCAGGCTGCTGGTTTTCAGTACAAGCAGCATTAAATGTGTCTTCAGTGATAACTCGTGACAATTCTTTTTAAAATACATAGGCATTTAAGACACTCTTTTTACTCTGAATCCTCTTTAGATTGGCAAATGAGTTATTTTTTATCAAGCCGGATATAGTATGCAGATTTTTACACCAGTAACTTTAGTTTAGTGAGAGACACTTATGTCAGGGAATAGTTCATTTAAAGCCATAAATATGTAGTTAGATTTGGCAGAAAGAAAGGCTTTGCTCTTTGAGGGAGCTCTCAAAGAATCCAAGCAGCAAAGAGCATTAACGTCCAACAGCCCGCCCACAGGTCCAACTGAAACTCAATTCATGCGACATATTTAAGATTATTGTGATTCAATTGATGCAAACCATTTTAAGACGCTATTGCTCCAGCAGGTGCAATCAGCCTGTTGATGCAGTGGTGATATGCTGCCTAAAACACAGCTCCCCATATTGACAGGGTAGAATGTCATAATTAATATCAGATAAAAAATAAAACCCACCGGAAACCATTTTGGTAAATTTTCTCCAAGTCTCCACTCCATGGGACTGCAGATGAATGTCATTCCACATCATACAGAGGGCTCAAGACATTCTTCGTCAGTGCAGCCTGACAGCAGTACTCCAGTCGGGGCTGTGAGCACTCCAAGGTGCTGGATTCGCCCCTTGACAGCTCCTCCCAAATACACACTCCTGACAGACTTTCAGAAGACGAGGCTAAATACGTGTCACGTCACTTGCACATGTTAATGTTTTCACCTGTTTTCGCTTGGCCTTATGCTCTGTTTCACACAATTTATTTTGAGATATGTGACCAGCCAGCCTCCGTTCAGGAGTGGTCTTTTGTTCAAGTAGGCTCCCATTATTTATACCTGTGAATTGCCTGATGATTTTTGATTGTGCACTTTTTTATTAAAGGATTCTATTAGGTAATTAAGTGCCATAGGCTATGCCTCATTGACCTTTTTATTGGCATAATAATAACGATGCTTTGTGAACATCTAAATCTTACTTCCTAGTTTTCGATAGCTGCATACCTCTCAAATATTTTGAAATCAAAGCCTTGGGTCGGGCTCATTCATAGCTCAGTCTAATGTGTTGGACAGCGCCGTGCAGGCTGGAGGCGTCGTGGAAGAAGTGACACCAGTGATGCGGGTGAAGTAGTTTCCATTATTTTTCTTTGTGTACGAGAGAGGAATCTTTTCTCTTTTCTTCTCTGTGGGAGGACAATCAGCCAGCAAGCAGCCAAACTAGCAATATTTAAAATCACACACACAAATGTGTGTGGACACAAACACGTGTGTGTTTGGCTTCACTTGGGAGTACTTCCAGTTGACTTAGTTCATTTTCTTAGTCTCCAAATTTAAAACATGAACCCACATTGGTATTCTAACCAACTTACTGAAAATTCAAATTCAAATTTTCTATAAACATGTCATCCATAAATCATGCCAATCAGCATAAATGCACGCTGCAATTCCTGCAGGAGATGTTTCTTTTTGGTGTTGGCCCAGGAAGAACATTTAGCTCCTTGTCCTCAAAGCCGAGTTAACGGCCCTGAGTCGCTGTGTTGAACACTGCTACCTTGTTCTTAGACAAGAAAAGACTCGGTGACAAGCCATGATAAATGAGTCTCGTATGCAGAGCAATTTCTTGTGTGCATTTAATTACACTCTAACGAGGTTATATTTGGAACATATTGGCATCAAAGGATCTGTAGTTACAGATGTTCGGCATCGACACGGTCAGCCACGAGAAAAATGGATTCAGTGTGTAATTGGACTGCAAGGTTTACTTCCCGTACATGGAATGAGTCCAACGCAGACCCGGGGTTGATTTAGCACGAGTAGATTTATGTAACATTACAACATAGTGGTATAGTGTAGAAAAAAAGGGGGCACACTGACTATCTGATCAAGTGATTGCAAATGAGAATGTGGTTTGTTTGCAACATGCAGAGTTCTTGTTATAAAAGCCACAACTATTTGTTTTGCAGAGCAGAGGGACTAATTATTTTTCCCTCCTGGAGGATTAAAGCAAAGAACAACAACACATAAATCACAAATAGCTATAAAGCTGAGAGGATGGAGGTAAGGGTCCGGATGAGCCATCTTTAAAGCTCCAATCTGCCGCTGATGTACCGAGACACATCGACACAGTCTTTACTGGGGCGGGTCTGTTTGCATGTTCTGCAATCCTGTCAAGCATAACATGATGTTTTGGGTGATGAGGCACGATATGATATCATGGATCGGAGATTTAAAGTATGGGCCTCGACTTCCAGCTTAAACAGTTTCGGTACTGACTTACTTTTGGTGACTTTTCCAGAAAAAGTAAGTCAGAAGCTAAACACTATCGCTAATGATTTTAGAGACAAAGTCGAGGAGACGGAGAGCGGCTGAGGATCGGAGTGTCAAAACCAAGGAAACCAAGGCCCAACCAACGGCCCTGGAGGAGTGTTCACATAGTAGCATACGCATCCTTGGAATTCCCAAGTGGCCTCAGGGAGACAATATGCTGCCTAACTCCTACAAACCTTTATTTAAACTGGGCTGTCCCTCCTGCTGTGGACAACCGGTCCCCTTTGAACCAAAACCACCGGCAAACCAAATGGGGGACTTTGTGGAGACTACGTTAGCCTTAAAGATTATATTACTCCCAATAATGTGGTCGGCCCAGAAAAAGAAAAAGAAATTAAGAACATGATTCTTTCGAGAGTATACGGAATTCTAATGGAATCTACGTCTTAAATCAGATAATAGATATAAAACAAACTCTAAATGACTTATATGGAAACTAAAGACAGTTGAACCAATTAATCCAAATTTCTATGAGAATGGGCCTGAATCTAAAAAAGTTAACAGGCTGAGAGATGCATACATAAAGCCAAAGATCTCCACACCAATAAGACAAATCACAAATGGGAAGATATATAAAATCACTTTGAAACAAACTACACAAAGTTATATTCTCAACCCCAGGCAGTTGAGTCGCCGATTGTTTCAAACATCTTTAGATTTAACGGAGCAGAATAAAATAACAGCCCAGGAGACAACAGAAGAAGAAATAAACAAGGCTTCATCAAGATTGAAAGCAAATAAAATGCCAGCTGCCGATGGCTACCCATCGGAATAGTAGAAAACCTTTACAGAGGCAAAATACTCAAGGAACTATTTTTTGGGAGATGGAGAGACTCCGTTGTCCTGGAGACAAGAAGTGATTTTAGTAATTCCTAAAATGGGTAAAGATAAGACAGAAAGTAGCTCCCTGTTGACCTACTGTATATCTGTTTTGAACACGGATCATAGACTTTAGAAGCTCTTGGTCATTTTAGTCTGAGGACTAAAAGGTTCCTTCAGCCCATCGTGGTCTGCGTTTCCGTAGCGGTCCAAAGACCAGCAAAGATTTGGCAAATGATTCTGCTGAGGCGGGACGAGAGCTGCTGGTGGTTTCTGGGTAATCGCAGTCTGCAGCCTGCAGCCTGCAGCTCGGTGTGTCATCTAAAGTGTGAAAGTGGTAAAAACAGAGGTTTTGTCTCAGTGCGACGACATTTACGGCTTCTTCGTAACGAATGATGCACGTTGTAATGATTGAAGTGCAGAGGAGGAAAATTCACAGTAAATCATCCATTGACTGTTTGGTGGTTATGAACTTGTGCTTTTGAAACGGAACCGCCGTGAAACAATTGTTTCTCGTGTTACTGATTGGTTGAGGCAAAATAAACCCAACCACCAGCCCGAATATGAAAAACAACCAGCTGTCAGAATAATAAGTAATGAAGTTTGGTAAGTCAATCAAAATGCCATTGAATTATTGAAATCAAAAGAGTTTATCTCTACATTTGGCAAATATTTTGCCTCAACGGCTTGATGCTACAAATCATATAGACTAATAATATGGAAGCAAATAAGAGACATAAGTAATTGATTTTTAACAGACACTGAATACTTAATATTGAAATTCAAACACCACTGTATTCATAGCACTGAAGTCAATTTGACTTGGAAAAGCATGTATCTGAATGTATTTGTTCAAAATTCACCTCTGCGTAATAGCAACATTAAATTCATGATTTGCAATTCCAGTAGCTTAATTTGGATACATCACAAATTCAGAACCAAAAACAGAAAAGAATGTGTCAAATAGCAACAGCCTCGGGGTGCAGCGGATCACAAAAGTCACGGTTTAGATGGTATCACGGTTTTTAATCGCTGAATGGATCCACAAACCAATCGAACTTTTAGAGATGTCTGGATCACGATCGTCAACGAGCCTAAAGCCAGCTGCTAAGAGGATTCACCACGACAACGGGATTCACCACGACAACAGGATTCACCACGACAACATCCACAACAATTAGTGCTTGAAGTGGAAATAAATGAAGTGCCAGTGCTCCCCTCATCCATATGTCGGCATGTGTATTGGCCGATATAGCCAAGCAAACATTATTACATTCTGAATTCCTACAATGAATAAAATATTCTAAAACAATTCACTTATCATTTCACAAAATGATTGATGTATATACATCAATTACAGCACCATCGTTCTCAAAGAGGGGAAGTGAGACCAAATCAATTTAGATACATGGTTTTTAAGTAAAATATTGCAATGCTATGAATGGAGTGGTTTTGAAAGTGAAGTATTCAGTGACTGTTAAAATCCAAATACTTATGTCTCTTATTTTCTTCCATAGAATACGATTATAAATCAAAGAGCACTAAAGAATGCATGGACTCTTTCAGTAAGCAATATTGCACATTTGGCAAAATAACACAACACCAAGTAAAACAACTATGAATTTCACAGGGACTCTATTTTTGGCTCTTCCTCAACTCCTTTTAATGGTGGATTAAGACAACAGCCACAAGGGGTCCATGTATAGCAGCCAAGTGCTGAATGAAATATTTCAGTATTAAAGGGACCTGGGAGGAAACTGGAAACCAACACCATGGTTACATGGCATTGAGTATAAATAACATACATACAAAGTTTGATTTCCACAACACAGCATTCATAATTGTAAAAATGTAAGAATCCGTTTTCTAATATCAGTTGAATGGCTTGTTTACTGGTTTGGTTACAGGCAGACCACAGTGATAGCAGTGTCAAGACTGTGTTGCTGAAGCCAGACAGCCTTAATATATATGGCTCCAGGAGGATATGCTGTGCATTTCCTCTACTTTCCTGTCAGTTGGATTAGTTACGGGTCCTCGGGGCAGAAGAAAGAGCAATCGAAAGCCAAACAAAGGAAAAAAAACTAAAAACATCAGATTAAAAGAAAAGAAACACTACAATCCTAGCACAGGCAGGAAGCCACTTTTCAAGATGAAAAACAAGATCCCCTCTACCATTATTGTAATTACTGACCCATATAGACTTATGATCAGTCTGGAACAGCGAGCGGTCCAAATGAATAGAAATGTATTTACATGTCTCACCACTTAATTTCCCTCTAAGTGAAGTGAGGAAAGTGACATATTAATTGGAATTTGAGCATGGATTTGTTTGTTCCAAATGTCAATTATGGACAGTCTTGCTTTGCATGATGGGAAAAAACTGAGAGACAACATGAAGCTCAAATATCATCAGGTGTTGACGTTGTTAATGCCCTGGACAGTTATCAACACTTTTCATAGGCCTATCTAAAGCATATTAATATTGTTGATCATAATGCTGACTGGAGAAATAGGACTAAATGAATATTCCATGAAACATTAATATCTCATTGGTAGAACTAATAAGTAGCATCTAATGGTAAAGGCACAACGAGTAGGTGTGCTGGAGCTCAGTGTGGCGTTGCCTGGCACCGAAGCAACTGCCCCTGTTATGCAATAAAGACAGATGTACCCATCATTCTGTTGACTATTCAATTGACCCTTGGCTAAGCCCCACCTCCTGTTGCTACTAAGTCCAGCTGTCAGAGCTACCATGGAGGCCACACTGTCACTAACCGCACGCCTTGAATAAACGTGATCTAATTTTTAGAAAAACAAGAATGCCATTTCATGGAGAAGCAGACAGGAAGTTCTACAAAATGCGTTTGAAGGATGTATCCAGGATGTCAAAGTGATTCAGCTGTGAAAACAGGTTAAAAAGATAAAGATAGAAGCTAAAGCTACAGATCTCAGTGAGAAAGTGAACCACACATCACCTGGAGATCGAGACAGAAGACAATGAAATGAAGGAACAACACTGTCCTGGTAAAGTCGGGTAGGTCTTTATTCACTGTTCACCACAATTAAAAATGTGTATTCCTTCAGTAGCTAGCATAGCATAGAAGTGTTACCACTAGCTAATGATGTGCTAACGTACTCTGCTAATGTTAGCTCCACAGGTTTTTAATTAGAAACGTAATGTTTTAGAAACGTACGTCTCCTTCCCACCTCTCCTGGTAACTAGTACCACTGTTACACAACATTTAACCATGAAGAGCTCTAAATCCACTAAACCAGCCGGAAAATGGAAAGATCTGAAACTAATGCATGAGAGTCTGTGGAGCGGAGCCGGAGAGTTGTCTGACCCTGGTCAGAGCTGGCTGATGCTACCCAATGATTGGCCAGTCTGCCTTCAAGGGCGGGACTTGGCTACAGTCAATTGATTTAACGGTCAATTGAGGCAATCGACAATTGCCCTTTAACAGAATTGTTTTTATTTTGCCAGACTGTCTAGACTGGTTATCACTTGTTGATGTTGTCACAACACAGCAACAAAATAGAGCTGCCGCCTCGAAGTCGTTAAGTCAACTAATTGGTCGTTTTGGTCGATTTTAGGTGCTTTTTCATGCTGAATAACTTATATCCAAGAAACTTACTGGCAACATTTGTGGTAAACACGAGATTTAAAGTGGTTCTTTTGTGCTATTCTTTGTGGTAGAACTAAAATCAACTAAATCAACTAAATCAACTAATCAATTAGTCCTCAAAAGCGTATGAGTGTAAGTCGACTAAAAATGTATTTGGTCAAGGACAATCCTAAACCCAAACCCAAACCGCATTAGCCTGGTGAATTATGGTCAACACCAGGCCTTTTTTGACAGCACAGACATTTTGACTTGTCATAGTAGGAAACGTACAGGTGTTACTAATGACGTGTTCTATTGAAGCCTCCCAGTAAGCCATGGCGGTGTGACGGTGAGCCAGCAGGAGCAGGACCCTGAAACTGAGGCAGTCAAATGGAACTCCAAAGGCAGATTGAGGAAATGAAGCAAAACAAAGCACTTGCTTTGGGTTCAGAACCTACATTTTGAAATAAAACAGTCGGGTCTTAACGACTGCTGTGGCGGTTTGTGCTCGACTTATCCCAGCATGACAAACTTTAATTTTTTTGGCTCCGGAACCTGCTAAGGATTGTGACAAGCAGTAAACAAAAACCCCAGGCTTCCAAACATTGCTTTGTCATAAAAGTAGCTTGATGTTTTTCTCTGGGCGGACATCGAGGAACACCCTGAGGTGATGAATCAGCCTCCCCGAGGACCATTTGCCCAGTCGCTCCTTTCTTTTAAGGGTGGAAAAAAAAATGTCTTCTTTCTTTCGTGTGGAATACATTATTTGTAACTGAATATAACTGAATATGTTTTGAATAATACATATGTAAAGTTTCCTGGTTGAATGGCTTATCATTATTAGGATTCTTCTATTATTGTTACTTTCTTCCCAATCTTCACATAAAGCACATTGTGTTTCCCCTAAACTTAAAATAAACTGTAAATAAAGCATGCCTGACAATGTTCAAAGCCAAAATTCAGCTCCTGATTTATGTATTACTTCCATGCACATCACTATCACTTGTGGTTTTTTCCCCCCCATATCTATAAAGAGCAGGAGTGCTCTCTCTCTCTCTCTCTCTCTCTCTCTGCCTACATCACAGAAACTAACCACTGATTGGATTTCATTCTGCTGTTCTCAAAGGACATGGTGACATTTTCTACCACTACCGCTGCTCCTCCCTTTTCCTGGTTCAGGGGGGTAACAGTGGGTGGAGGTGGCCCTGCTCCCATGTCTGAGCTCAGTTGGTGAAAGCTACTACGAGGAACTTTTATTTTGTGTTGATTTTGGAGGTCCCTGTGGACAAAAGCTTAATGGATTCCGAGCACCATGATGCCCTTTAGAAAACATCTCATGTTACTGCAGCAGTCTGCCCCGCTCAGTCCTGGTTCTGATGCTCCCGTGCCTCCAGCTGCGTGGTGTGTCTGTGTTGGCTCCCATCGGGGACCGGCGGCGGGGTGAGGAGACGGTGCTGTCGACCTCCTCGAGACCCAGCAGAATCTGGGTCTCGAGGCCCCGCTGGACTGTGAGCTGAAGGAGTTTGAGGTGAACCTGCATGGTTTGATCTGATTCTGCGAGGAGTCCGACCCGGTGGCACCGATGACAACCATTAACAAATAAATACATAGAAATCGCCGGTCTTATTGTTTACGTTATAGTAGTCATAAAGAGGCATCAGTATTACATTGAGACTGTAAAAGGTTCCTCACAGTAACTTTGAGGTAAGAATGATGGAAGGCAGGGTGAGGGTGATGGAGCTCTGATGAAGCCACTGCAGCAAACAGCAGACACTTGTTTGCCAACGTGCTAACCATCATAACTCCATGAGGAATTATTCTGCCCCCAGCTGAAGTCATTCAAATAACGCAGATTTAAATTGATTATATAGCCAGCATTCAGTGGCCATTAGAGGAAGAATTGGCTTCAGGAGCACCATTTATATTATGACCAAAAACATCAAATCATCAACATCAAATCTTGAGGTTAATAATATTTATACTGTATCTAATAATCTGTCTAGAGGGGCCCTGTGTCAAAATCTACAGAATATTACCTTTACTATTTATGTTGTGCTCACATGGTGCGTGTCTTAATGTCCAAATTTGTGTTTGATCACTTCTATCCGAATACTTGGCATACAGGGAAACCTAGACTAATATTCCAGAGTAAAATAATTGGTTAGTTTCTGGGACTCTGAACAAAACGGGTCAATAGGGGCCCACAGCTCATTTCTGGCCCAGGGCCCTCCTAACTGCTTACTGTGGCCCTGCCCCCTGTCATTTCATCAAGCACCACCAACACTGTGATCCCTGACCAAGCATCCTGCAAAGGACTGTTTGGGCTAGTTAGTTTCTCTCTGACTGTGATGTAGTTTGATGGTGTACAGCTATGAAGCATTGGTCTGCAGCGACGGTGCACAGCTGCAGAGTAAAATAGTTAGATAATGCACCAATGCCCTTATATAACTGTGTGGGGGGTCACTTTATGTGCAGAAACCTTTGGTTCTTCGGCACTGAGCGTCCTGGACTCGGCTCCAAGAGACAGACTTCCCAATTAAGTCTTCCTCCTCGTCGCCTGGGGAGAGCCAGACTTCTACTGAGTGTGGCACATCTCTGCTTGAATTCATTGTGGATCTTAGGCGCTCGCTCGGGCAGTGGGGGTGGGGGGGCTGAGGGGCTGGGGATGGGGGGGGGATGTCTGCTCCCTAATAAAAACTCCAGCGGGCCACCGCCCTGCCAGGGCCCCCGGCAATTACGGCTGTGACGCGGAGTGTGGACCCGGCCCTGTCTCTGAATCCTGTCTCGTCAATTTGCAGTGATGTCTGGATCATCGCACACGCCGCAGGTCACGTATCGAAAGTTTGCAATTAGGGAGCGGAGACGGAGAAAAAAGGACTGCGAAAAAGCCCATTAACAGGCTTGGCGAAGGGATTTTTGTTTTTCATCAAGACTTAATAAGCTCATTACCGTATATTTTTAACCAAATCATCCAACTGCTCTGGCAGATAGTTTTCTTCAGTTTTTTTTCAGGGCACTTTGTATTACGAAGGGAAAAAAAATGCTTTCAGTCCTTGTTTCACATTTAATTTCTTTAGAAACATCATGGCGACGATAACTAAATAATGTATCAGCCTATTAATCTTTTTCTAAAATACACTGACTAAATGTGAAGTTGCCCAGTACGTAATACAAGGAAAGTTAGGACCTCATGACCTTACAAAACCTCTAGAAACTGCACGCCAGTACATCCCATAAGAGTCAGTGGTCCCGTTATGAGGACACGTTGCAGGTACTGCAGACTGAAGACCAGAGGTATTCAGTTCAAATTCACAGAGGTACAGTGAGAGAAAATGTCCGGAACATCAACATGTCTTTAACTTGCCATATAAGTAGATTGTTTGTTTCCTGTGCCCTTAGTTTAGATTTGAGTGGGAATGATTGCTCAAAAGTGTTGTCCTTTGTTTCGAAGTGGCGCTTCTCACGGCCGCTTGTAACAATAGGAAGAATAAACATGTACTCTATGTTCTATTTCTCTGATTGTTGCCCATTGTGTTGTCTCTCCCCTGTGTGTGTGTGTGTGTGTGTGTGTGTGTGTGTGTGTGTGTGTGTGTGTGTGTGTGTGTGTGTGTGTGTGTGTGTGTATCTCAATCAGGCTCGAGTTGCACTGCACTGAGAAATGTATTTCCTCCTCTCGTGATTCACAGTAAAGAACCACTGATCAGCAGGCTCATTTTTCTTCGCATCAACAGTCACAAGGTGCTTTGCTTCGACCATGTGTGGTCGAATGTGGGCGTGTAGAGGGCGGATCCACATGTGCACGTTTTCAATCTTGGTTTTGGGAAAAAAAAAAAGGGAGATGGCAGGCGTGGGCACTGTTTTCGCCATTTGTACACTTTTATTGTGAAGCCTGCGCACTGTTTTACAATAAGACCGACGAGCTAGGCGTGAACACACCCTAGGTCAGTCTCTCGAGGTGACACCACTGCATTTTTATGAAAATCGGGGGAATTATGCACCTCGCCACTGCGTTGTCACATTTGATGTCGCACGCGGGAGCATTATTGGTCAGAATGAGGTGACACGCGTGACACTGATTGGCCAGTCTCGTGACACGTATACTGCACGCTCAAACCACGGCTCTCCTCGCTGCCTGTCTCTCTGCTCTGTCACTGATTGCTTCACTGCCCCTGGGTATTCACAGTTGTCACCGTGTTTGTCTCTTTCCCTGACACGTCGAGCCCAACAGAGCCTCCCACCACGGTGGACCTTCAGCAATGACAGTAGTCTGGTGGGAGCTGGGAGATGTTGTGTTCTCGGCTCGGCTTTTATTTATCATTATTGGTAACAGCAGGGGGCCGGGCCCAGAGGAGAGCCATTAGCTCTCCAGAAAATATACAATCACATCAATCTTATGGTGGATTCCTACTGATACGGGTCCATGGCTATACTAATAAGGGGAAATGACGACAGGTCTCCTCCTACGTTTAATTAATAAACAATAAGATACAGTCTTACCCAATTCAGGAAGTGTCTTGGTTTATGTGTATTTCTGCTGCTGCATGACCAATACCATATGATGGCTAATGTTAGCAAACCTTGGATATATTGTTTTGAATCATTGAGTCCTAAATATTTATCTTTGTTGAACAGGCGAGAAGATGTCACCTGTTTCTGACTTGAAATAAAGGGAAGGATCCCATCCCTGTTTCCCTGTGTTCTTGTTTCCACTGAGCGGGCTGACTTCCTTATAAAAGCAACTGATTTACAGGGGAGGTTTAAACGAGCGGTGGAGTCGTACCGTTACGGAGCGTAATGAGAAAATTACCCCCTGATGCCCCCCCCCCCATGCTTCAGAACTGAACCTCTGAAGCATCACAGGCAAATCTCTAAAACTCTCTGGAGGCAGCGGAGGGATACTGATGGAGCTCCTCGTCCGTGGAGTTTCCCTTTTCGCCTCCCTTCAGACGCACGCAGGTCGAGCCTCCACAAACACCCCTGCAGCCATCCCTCCAACCATGTGGCAGCTCACTCCCCACCAGGCCTCTTGCTGTTCGAAGAAATGTGCCATTTGTTTCCCATCCATCAATATTGCACAGTCCATTTGTCTTCGTCTGCCTCGAACAGAATTTCTTCCTCATTTAAGGATCTTTTAAAGGCTTGAAAAGCTTGTCTTGGAGGCTGAGCGAGCTGTCTGGGAGTTTGTTGTAGGAAGCGCTGCAGCGTGCCACCTGTCACGGATTTTTGTTGGTGTGTCAACAGTGGAAGCTTATAATGTCTTCTTATCTCCCAGCCAGCATACACAACTTCCATCTCTATTTACCAACTTCTCTCAAGAGTCAGTGTGAAAGCTGGCTGTGGGAACAGACGCTGCTGCCAAGAGAGACGCGTTGCACCGGCCAAATCAAACCACATTCGGTAATACATCGCTCAGCAGAAGGTCGAGGAGGGACGAAGATTAGTGTTTCCCTCCCCCCACCCCTCCATCAAAACACACAGCACAGGGCTGCTTCGCTCCCCTGTGAGCTCGCATGTTACTGCGATAGCAAAATGAGCAGGTTATCACGACCGCATCTAATGACCGGAAACAGTTTCGGCTCACTCCAGACCGCCGATAGGGAGACGTTTAGGTGTTCTCTGTTGCGGCGAGGCTTTGCACCAAACAAAAGGAACAAAGGATAAAAGATGGTGTTCGGTGAAAATACCAATCTAGATTTCTCTTTGACACTCGCCAAAATTACTCAAAAACAGCCATCTGTTTGCAGCTCTGAGATGACATCAGATACAACAAATGTTGTCTATGATATACAACAAATATAATGTTCTAACCACCTGCCTCCTCGACCCTCTACCAACTAAACCTGCTGAATATGTATTTGTGTTTTATGACTGGCATTGTCCCTACTAGCTTTAGGACTGCTGTGGTTAAAACTCTTCTTCAGAAACCACGCCTCTAGATAATTAGCGACCGGTCCCTAACCTTCCATTTTTTTCCAAAGTACAGTTGAGAGTAGTGTCTCAACAACTCCCAGGTTAATCGATTTGGCTCAGTCCCTGGCCTGGCTCTCGCATGGTTAAAATCTAAAGGGAAACAGTGTGTTTCCCATAACAATACTACATCAATATTTTCCTATGTGAATTCTGGAGTACCTCAGGGCTCTGCTCTCGGCCCTTTGCTTTTCTCTCTTTATATTTCACCTCTTGGCCAAATGACACTCGGCTGTACTTGCCTATATGATCATTCCCACACTATTAAATTAGAGGCCTGCTGGTCTGCTATGGAAGACTGGATGTCAAGTAGTTTCTTGCTCTTTAATTCTGATACTACTGAGATACTGGTCATTGGCCCTGATCGACATCGACACCAGTTTGACCAAGTAACAGTAATTCTAGACAACTGTGTGATTTCCCAAAGGCAGACAGTAATCTTGGTGTTACGTTTGAATCAACCCTTTCTTTTGATCAGTTCATAAAGACTGTAAATATGAACCATTCCTATCTGTCTGATTTCCTAAACCTTATGTTCCATCCTGTGCTCTCCGCTCTCAGAATACAGGACTCCTGTCTGTCCCCAGATATAAAATGAAGTCTTCCTATTGTTGTCCCCTTCCTCTGGAATAACCTCTATGTGGTCCTCACACAGTCTGATTCTGTTGAGGCCTTTAAAATCCAAACTTAAAACTCATCTTTTGGCCTTAACTTTCCAGAAGCTGCATATTCTGGATTACCTCCTACGTGTAATTATCTGGCTGACGGCTTGATCTGAGTCTCAATGCATCCTGAAGCCGAGCAGCAATAGTCAATGTGTGTCCCACCGACCAGAACACTGTAAACTTTCTGAGAGCCACTTTCTCTACATAATGGTCCTCCTGATGATCTATATTGTTATTGCACTATTTTGGTTATTATTATTTCGATGATAATTAATGGACCGTTGAAGTCATATTTTTTCTTTCATTTCATGGTTCCAGCTTCTCAACTGTGAGGACTTGTGGATTTTCCTTATAATTATGTTAAACATCATGTTTGTCTGTTTGTCTTGACACACTATTGGTTGAACTAAACAAGCAATGTGGAGGTGACACATTGTGCTCTGGGTAATTGTGATGGGCAAGAAATGCCATAATGATATTTTCTTAAGTTTTTCACACCAAATGAGCTATTGATTGATCAACAAAACAACAAACAGATCAATAATAATTAGTCGTGAGGTGGAAAAAATCAGGACAGCCAGTGTTTTTTATACTTGACGCTGCCACAGTTGGGAGGTCAGCAAGCAAATTATACGTCAGTTTTGTGTATTTTGTGGCAGAGGAGCGACAGAATTGACCTTTAAATTCTAAGTACACATATACAGTCTTGGGTTGAGCTGGAAACGTGGTTTGGGGACAAAATATGTGTTTTGTTGGAAAAATCTGCCTATTAATACGATATATTGTTAAATAAAATCATCACGTGAAGTTACTCTGGATATTGCTCTCAGTGGCGACAGCTTTCTGACTTTTACATCAACATCAGTTCTGACAAAAAGACGTGTGACATTTCACAAGAAAGTGTTTAAAAGGGCACAACAATACAATAAAGGGGCTTTAACGGCTCTCCTGTGTCTTTTGTCCATATATGTTATGATAATCAAAATCCCTTTCACTATGCTTTTGTACAGTTGTTTCTTTCAACAGTTTTATATTGTAAAACAATGGTTGATTATGAAATGATTACTGTATGTCCCAAAATGTCCACGGCTCCTGAATTTTTTATTTTTCCCGGGAGCTGCTACAATGAATTAATGTATTATTTAAGCCTTCAATGGTAGTTGATGAGGAGGTGTGGCTGTAGCTCATCCCTCTGACGGCTGTACACACACATGTCCTTTCTGCCTTCAGATGGTGACGGGGATTTTTGCATCCAAAACACATTGGAGGCCAGAAAACAGACTGTACCAACAATCCTTGTGAGATCTGTGGAATTGAATGATGACCAACTTAAAGGGACAGTTCCCTCCACAATAAAAAGTTATATTTGGTTTTCCTTTTACCCGTAGTTCTATTTATCAATCTAGAATATGTTAGTGCGAGTTGCCTAGTGTTGGAGATGTCTTCCTTCTCTCACATATAATGGGACTAGATGGCACTCTGCTTGTGGCGGTCAAAGCGGCAAAAGAAAACGTATTTTAAAAACTCAACAGCAATGTCTCTTTCCAGAAATCATGACCCGGGTACAGCTGTTACCAACCCTGTATGGATGTGATGTGATTTCTATCCTTATTGTATGGCCTGACCTGACCTTGGTAAAACATACAAATAAATAGGGAGATTGAATGCCATCGAACATTCTTTCATCGTTTGGTTTGAATAAATAAATAAATAAATGAATCCTGTGGCACGTGCCTGATCGGTACTGAGCATGTGCAACTCTCAACAGAGATGAGAAAGGAGCGAGACGGCTCACTCGTTAGCGAGTTCCATCAGCGAAACCGCGAAAAGAAATTAAATACTGTAATTGTCACCTCCAATAAGGCATTTCAGATTATAGCATGGAATCACATGTATCTAAAATGACAACTTTAATGACAATCGTTATATTCTACAAAAACTGTATGTATAATATATGTGTTAAAGATATTACATGTTTCCGTATACCAGGCATGTGTGAGGACGCAGGTGTTTCTAACACACTGCCGCTGTACGGCAGCCCTCCAGGAGCCCGACGCTGCATGGCCTAAATCAAATCAAACCAATATGGTCCTGGATGTGAGACGTGTCCTCTGGAGCCCTGCAGTGTTTCCACTGAAGACAAAAGGAGAGCTACCAGCCTGCCGGTTGAGAACGCCACTGTATACATGTGCATCGGTGATCTCTTGGAGGACGATTTTTGAAACCCTGATGGATAACTTTGGGGCGTACGAAACATTTAGAGAACTATTGACTGCGGCTGCTTGCAACACTCTCTCTGCACATCGTCTGCACAGAAAAGCAAGACGAGTGTGGAAGAGCATGGGGGATCGGCGCCGCGATCGCTGGGCAAAGTGACGCCGAGGGCTGCTGTGTCTGCCTGTGGGGTGTCATTTCACAAATCCTGCGCTAAAGTTAGCTTCGCTGTTCGTGTACACAGAGGTGTGACAGATCACCACCACGACAACACGTGCTGCCATCCCCCGACCCCGCCTCTGACAGCACAGCGCCTGTGATACGGCCTCCACACCCCACCATTCAGTTGGATTCTCATCCGTCCGCAGCTTCGTTCTCCTCTATCATTTCTCCATTAATGCAGTCATTTTACTCACATATCATTCAAATCCGTCCATTATTAGAATTCCTCTGCTTGTTCAATCTTCACAGATTAATCGTTCCCATTTCTCCCCGCTCTGTTCCTCCCATCATCTCTTCAGCGAGCTTTAATCTGATCTAATGTCAAAGCTCTCTCGTATCATATCAAATGCAGCTCCGTGGTCGGGGGCCAAACAGTGCCGCTCGCCCTCCACACAGCTGTGTTCGTCTACGCCTCTGCCCCCATTCTTTCCCACAGAAGTATTCGAGCCACTTGAAGGGAAAAGGTTGCAGCTTTCTAAAAATGTGTCCAGTAATAATTCAACACTCTGCGTGACGTTCCCCAGTTCACGTTCCTTTTGATTCAGCGCTCTTTAAACCACGGAGGACTTGTTTTAGGAGCTTAGGTATCATCATGACATTAAATATTAATTTGAACAGAGATGCGTTTCCTTTCACTCCATACAGTCACTCTGAATAACTGATTGAATTTAGTCAGTTCATCCTTGAGTCCAGGTGGACGTTTGTGCCAAATTAAAACGAATTATTAATCAATATTCATTCATTCAATAGTATTATTATTATTATAAAAATATTTTTATATATATGTATATCAAAAATATATATAAAATCTGCAATCATGTCTGTACTTGACCTAATATACAGAATGTTTTGTTTCTGTTAAGCAACTTTCCTCTGAGCTTGAAAATAAAGACGTAATAAAAGAAAAGAAAGAAAATGGAGGTTTAACACTCCTCAACAGAGCCAGATAGGGGTGAGAGAATATTGATTTTTTGATACACTTGAGTATCGCAATATTATGTTTTGTATCAATTTTCAAAAACACTGTATCGATTTTTAATAAATTGTTTACAGGCAAATATTTGTGTCTCAGATTACACAAAAAGTAGTGCTCCGGTGTTGGATGTCACAGGGACGGTGATAACAGCTAATGCATCGTCCATGTTCTTTATACTAAGACAGCTTTCCTAAAATGTGATTTAAAAAATCACAATATATTGCCTTGCTGTTCTGAATTGTTTTTAAATCTTCTTTTCTTTTGCATTATGTTTTGATGCTTAATGGTTTTATGTGAAGCACTTTGAATTGCCTTGTTGTTGAAATGTGCTACACAAATAAACTTGCCCTGCCTTGCTTACAGTATCGTAATATATCACCATATATTGATCCGTACCCTCCATATTCACAATACGTATCATATTGCCAGATTCACAGTCCTATAAACAATAGAGGCGACAGGTGAAAGGAGGCAACGCTGCCCCCAGGTGGCCAAACAATTATAATCATAATTGTGAATAATGTGGACAAAAAGACACTTTGTATATTGAGCAAAACCTCACATGAACCAGTGATTGAGATACTGAAGAGAGGAAGGAAAAAGTTCTTAAAGATCCACAAACTGCTCAAGTTGGGTTTATTTTTTAGGAGTAGTATTCTCAAATGCAGTACAATAAGAACAACGTGATACTTTTGAAAAAAGACACAGTCAGTGCTCACCACACCCACCACCAAATATCAACCAAGTACTCCACCGAGGACTTTATCGCCTTCCTCTGGTGTTGTGACTACTACTCTACTGAGAGCACCGATGGGGATTATAATATTACATTTTCTACACAATAATGTGACCTTTAAATGAGGAGAGTGAAAAGATGAAGAAAACAGTTCTGTCGGAAAAAATGGCTTGACTTCAAACATTGGGAATGAAATAGCTCTAGAGAGGAGAACATGCAACACCATGACAGTCATCTGTCTCTTAAAAGGTCTCCGGGACAACTGTCTCCTCTGTCCTTCACTGTGAAGAAGCCATGAAGGATTAACTCTACGGGAACACACCTTCAGTTATAATTCTGACACTCAGTGTACAGCAGTTCTGAGTCTGAGCTGGGGACATGTGTCTCTTCGTGGAGCGTTGTCTCGCTCGAGGACACTTTCCACATGCGGACAGGAGGACCCGGGGATCGAACCACCAACCTCGTGGTTAAAGCCTCGTGCTGTTTGTTTGTATCTGGTTTCACTTGTTCAAGAACTGCTACAAATTAAAGTAGCTAATTTAGGGTATTTGTACGTTGTGACTACAGGGCTAGCAATGGGTGGGGGGGAACCATCTTGGAATATTGTGTGAACACCCAGCCATCGCTCAGGGTTCACCCGGGGTTGGCTTTTTTTTAAAGCTAATTTCTGTGCCATTTTTTGCCTTTATTGGAAAAGAGAGAGATGGACTGGATATAGAGGAGAGAGAGGGGAGCTCTCTGGGCACCCCGACACCACTCACTTTCAGCTCTCTCTGACTCACACCAAAACACACAGAATGAAAGGAGAGACGACCCAAGCCGGTCTATAAAGGAGCAAGTAGCCCGAATGGACTCAGTTCTTAAGACCAGAAGCACATTTCTGCACTCAGCAAGCGACTCTCTCTGTCTGCTGCTGTGTGTGTGTGTGTGTGTGTGTGTGTGTGTGTGTGTGTGTGTGCGTGTGTGCGTGTGCGTGTGCGTGTGTGCGTGCGTGCTCGTCTCTCTCGCTCTCTGTTTAGACACATATAACTGACAAATATGTGGAATAAATACGTATTTCAAAAAGCACGATCACAAACAGCAGTGAGATTGGGCTATTTATAGAGGATGGGCAGAATTTGAAATTTCATCTCAAATGTGTATGTGTGTGTGTGTGTGTGTAGGGAGGTGGGGGGTACAAATCTGGGGAATTGAAACTCCAGGAGAAAAGCAGTGAGAGAAGAGGGAAGGAAATCAGAAGCGCTGCCAATGACATGCATATTATATCATCTATCATCATATTATATCATATGTAATATAGCATTTAGATAGATTATAATAGATTGCATGCTTTGGGTATTAGCATGCTCACTGGCTCATAATGTTGACCCGCTGATGTTCAGCAGTTTACCATGATCACCATCACTTGCTATAGAGCAAAGTGCAGCTTGGCTGTGAACCAAAGAATAAATAAAATGAAGATAATTCAGTTAATATAAGCCAGAATCATATTTCATGACAGTCCATCCAATGGATGCTGACATGCATGCATTCAGACTAAAGGTACACCTTGCTGTGGTGCAAGAGGAGAAGCCAGATCATCACACAAGTCACTTATTGCGATACATTTTTCGGGAAGATATTCAGAGGAACATGAATATCTGTACAGATATTGTTTGCCGCTGAAAACGCCGTCCCTAAAGCCCCACCACTGGAGTAAAGGTGGTGCACAATGCAGCAAAAAGGGAGGCAGGTCAGACGCAGCCAAGGGGTGTGTGTGTGTGTGTGTGCATGTGTGTGTGTGTGTGTGTGTGTGTGTGTGTGTGTGTGTGTGTAAAACCACACGCAGCTTAAAACAGAAGCTCAGGTGAAGTTCTTGCAGATGATCCTAATTCTTTCTAAAACTCCAGGACTCTGAGGGCGAACAACAGCCGAGACATTAAAAGCCCACGTCAAGAGGAGCGTTACGTAGAGCCCTCACACCCCGTACATGAGGGGTGGTTTCATGCGTTGCTACAGATGGAGTGTATTCAGATATTTGAGGGTGTGTGTGAAGCGTGCTTCCCCTGTTTTCTCATATTTGATTATTTCTATTGTTTCATTTCTACGGGAATCGTGGGAAGCCACAAATATGACGACGTGCATTAGCACATCAGATGTGCATTATTTGGTGCCGTGGATTCCTCCAGACAGACGTCTGAAAGGCGGCCTGCAGGTGCTCACAATAACACCTTTTCCTGCCCCGCTCTTGATTTAGTAAAAGTCGTGCTTGTTATGCTTTTCTTTTTTTCGAGTTGTAAAAAAAAAATTTGGACCGACTCGTGTCTCCATGTCTGGTGCAGAAACGCAGCCTTCATTGCAACCGGTGAAAAGCCTTCACACACCCAAAGGGAGAAGCAGGTTGAGAGCCGTCCTCCTCAACCTCATGCTGTAATAAACAACGCGGGAGATGATGACAGATTGAAGCGCTGCCTGATCACAGATGAGACCGAACGAGTGATTCAACAGGTAATCTATGAAGGTTTCATTCTTCTTTTTTTTTAGATGATACCAATGAAGCGGTTTTGTTTTTTTATTTGAAGCCTAAACCAGAAATTTTGATACCTTCAATTTTTGCCCATTTTCTGGACAAAAAGTGTGTTTTTTTTTCAGATTCATATGATTATTAAGATGGAGGCAAGGATTTAGACCTTGAGGGACTGAAACTCCTCAGTGATGATATTAACATGAACATGAATTCATGTGAAAATGAATGAATGAATAGGAACATGCACACACTCAAAATGCGTCGTCAGAATCAGCTCAGCTTGAAAACTTTGATGTTCCTAAAATCATTATGCATCGAATAAAAGCTGGAGCACACTGACAATCCAACTTTTAATGACACCTACAGCATCTCAGCAAACCAGCAAAACCATAACCACGAATACAAACCCTTCTAATTCAGCCACTTCAGAAAGAACTAACGGCAACAGCAAACAAAAGGTAGTAGTAGTAAAAGATGGTTACGTACTGAATCTCGGAGGCTCCATCTCTATGCTGCTTGCTGCTGAGTCGCCAAAGCAACTGACACCAAAGAGACAGAGAGCAAGGAGTAATGCGCTGCCTCTCTCTCTCTCTGCCGCCCCTTCCCCACCCGCTCTCGCCCTCTCTCTCTCTTCTGTCTCCTCTGTCTGTGTGGATGCCTCTGCTGAGATGGAGCTAACCTAATTTTCCTCTTTTTCTGCCCTGCTCTCTTTTTCCTCTCTCTCGCTCTCTTTCCTCTGTCTTTTTCCTCTCTCTCTCTCTCTCGCTCTCTCTCTCTCTCTCTCTCTCTCTCTCTCCCCAGCAGCCGCGGTTGCCATGCACACCAGCCGTGTATAATGTGTGTAGTAGTAGCGGTTAATAGATTATGGGAGGATCATCCTCACATATTACCTGAGCCTCTATATCACACTTCTCGGAAGTTTTTGAAGTTTCGCATCACAGAGAGTGTCCAGATGTCTGGTTGAAAAACCACTGGGGCGTTACCAGATTTTCAGTTTCGTCAACACACTGAGGTTATTTTGAAAGTGCGTTCAGTAAAAGAAAACCATGGCCAACCTGCCTTCCAACTCAAACAGACCGAACAGAGGGAACGTCAACACTGACACTAATAACTCAGCCCAAACACCACAAAAAGTCTTTTGCATTCTACATTTCTGCAAGACACAGATATGTTTAATTTCAGGGAAACTGACATAGTACAATGAGCAACACCTAGAGCAAGTGACAATGTATATTGAGTGACCTTTATTGAAAGTTGCAATGTATGTAGCTTACATGGTATATTTATGAGTATGACAAGCAGTAAAGACAGAGGCTAAAATGTGCAGGAATGTGAGAGCAGACAGGTGTCAGTGCTTGAATTTATCAACAATGTTGCAACCTTGTGTGGGAACGGCAGGTGCATACACACACACACACACCACAGACCACAGACCACACACACACACACACACACACACACAAACACATCATCATCATCATGTTAATTTTGTGTTTACCAAGCTGTCCCCATTAAATTAGAAAAAGTCATGAAATATGAAGCAAAACAAAATGATGTCAATCATTTATTGAGAGACGTTAAACATTGAATGGGGTCAAATTGACCCAAAAGGTAACAGGAGGGTTACCACCAAAATTACTCAAATAGACATGTGCTTGCAGAGATAACGTTACTCTTTTTAGTATTGGCATGCAATCTTCGAGCGGAGGCCTCAAAAATAGGTTAGTTTTTGAGAGGTTAACTCCACTGCAAAACATTAACAAGCCTCTGCTAATAACCAACTAATGATGTCTTGCCTTGAGAAGCTAGCTAAGTCAATGCTATAAATGCAATAAATAACTCCTGTGCAACCGAACCAAACACCATTTTGAAAAGCTAACGTAATGTTATCGTATTGTCAGCTAGCTTAAAACACAGCACATGCTAACACACGTGTTAACGTTATGAACTGGACCCCACAGAAAATCGTCAGCATGTTAACACTCAGCTAACTTTAGTGTTTAGCTTAACGTTACTTGTTGAAATAAATATTCCCAAAATGATATCTAACGTTACAGTTAATAAGGGGAGAGTTACACACTCACCTTTCCTTTAGTATTTAAAAAAATAAAAGTATAAGTAATGACCACTCAAAACTTTTATTTGAACTAAATTTGGGTTTACAGTGTATGTTACTTTGTAATGTTACGTTGTTATGTTATGTTGTTATGTTACGTTGTTACGTTACATTACGTTTTTTTTTCAACACAAACCATGTTTTTTTTTCTAATCTTAACCAAATAATTTTGTTGCCTAAACCTAACCAATCATTTTACATCGTAGGGTGCATCCACAGTACTGCACAGTGGGAGATTTCTACAGCATACTTAGATTATGACAAAATGTACAAGCCTGATACAAGGTTCATATAAAACGTATTTATGAAACATATATTTTTTCTACATTCATCGTTACCCTAGTTTGCAGAAACATAAAATGCCAATATTTGTTTGGGCTACTGGGTTGAACAATTAGTGATGCTCCACGAATTAACAAGCAGCCGTGGTTGAATAGAGCAAAAAGAGAATACCTGCTATTTTTTTCTCAACTTGGAAAAAAAATCATATATTAATTTAAAAAACACATTACAGCAATACTTGAGGGGTTGATGGCAATATTGGTCAGTCAGTCAATCACTTTGGTCCAGATTTTATATTGTTGTGGATGCCTCTGCTGTGATGGAGCTAACCTACTTACTCTCTCTCTCTCTCTCTCTCTCTCTCTCTCTCTCTCTCTCTCTCTCCAGCAGCCTTGGTTGCCATGCACACCAGCCGTGTGTATAAACTTCATGTGTAGTGGTAGTAGCGGTTAACATTGTGGGTTCACAGGATTATCCTCACATATTACCTAAGCCCTCCATATCAGACTTTTCTGTTTCGCATCACAAAAAGTGACCGGATGTCCCGTTGAAAAACCATTGAAGCTTCACCGGATTTTCAGTTTCGACATCACACTGAACCTGCTTTCCAACTCAAACAGACCGATCAGAGAGAACTTCAACAACGACACCAGTAATTCAGCCCAGCCACCAGAAAAAAAGTTGGTATTGTAGGTTTCTGCAAACCACAGATAAGTTGATTGTCGGGAAAAGTGACATAGTACAGAGAGCAACGCGTAGAGCAAGTGACAAAGTATATTGAGTGACCTTCATTGAAATTTACGTTGTATGAAGTTTACGTGGTATAATAACGAGTATAACAAGCAGGGTATGTGGGAGGGGTGATGGATGGGACAAACAAACACAGGACTTTCACCCCGATGACCACTGTTTGTGTCCTGTGTGAAACCAGAAGTAAACATTGACTTTAAGCTTGTTATGTAACATTGTTACGCTTGTTACATAAGAAAGTCTGCTAAGGGTGGTTGTTATGTATTCACGCGTATGTTACATAGTTTTTTTTACCTCGTTACGTTGTCGCAGGTTTAGGTGTCTTGCCCAAGGACACAACGACATGGACTAGCGGAGCGAACCACCGATCCTTCGATTGAAGAACGACCCTGCTCTACGACTGAGCCACAGTCGCCACAGTCGGGTGACATCACGATGACTATATTCAGCACAGCTGGAGCTTTCTACGGCACATTTTTACTATGCCGAAACACAAACATGTTATCTGCTGGTCAAAGCTACCAGAGAAGATAAGTGTTTTATTCAGAATATATGTGGTTTTACTGCCTTTTTCAGTTTTTTTACTTGTTTACTCGTTCAGATTATTATACATACTATACATATCATACATGTACATAATATACAGGTACATTATTTGTTTATAACTATATATATATATATATATATATATATATATACACACAGATGTTTAACCCATGGCTATCATGGATGATAGAAGAAATTAACATACCTATTTATGTCTATAATGATCATGGGATTCCTGGATAGGAGGGGGATGGGGTTGGGAGGAATTTTGTAAATTTTACACATGTATATATTTATTTATTTGTCTATATATATATATATATATATATATGTACTCTGCATTGGTTCATCATGTTAGGGGTTAGGAGGTGGGGGTGGAGTGGAGTGGAATGGTTGAAGGGAAACAAGTGAAATTAGGGGGGGGGTTTGGGGGGGGGGTTCGGGGGGGAATGGAGCTTCCTCTCCCCTATATGAAATTTCAATAATTAATTAATCACAAAAGAAACATTAAATCTAAATATACATTTGATTATTTATTCAATATTTCCTTCGTTTTCTGCTTTTGCATCACTTTTACAAACCCGAACATGAATTAGAAACCGTCTTGCTTGTATGAAAATGTGAGCAAAGCTATTTAAGAATGTGCTCGTATACATTTGCTAATCAATTCCACTTTTTCATAGGAAACATTTTAAATTTCCCAATTTGGTGTTGCACCATAGGGTGTGAAATATAGTGAAAAACAGGGGAAAAGTCTGCACAGAAGCAAGATGACATCAATTATGCCACCAGTTGTGTTAAGAAGAGAGAATACAGAGGCATGTGCACGCACGCACGCACGCACGCATGCACACATTCCTCCACAAACACTTAGGGTGCCGGGGTATGAAATGAGACCGTTTCCATGGCAGGATGTCACACAGGCCTGACAACATGGCTCACTCTCCCCAGATGCTTTAATTATACGCTTTCCTTGCGCAATTTGTTTTCCCAGCTGTTTATTTCTGCAACAAACACCTGCAGTTACCCAGAGGGGGCCTGCTTAATCCGCCAACTAAATCTGACACAGGTCCCATCTGTGTTCCTCAGTCAGGCTGCGTCCAGTTACAAGACTACGTTCTCCTCTAGCCAGCAGAGGATAACTGAATGAGCTGCAAATTTGACTAAATCCACCAAACAAGACCTTCAATTGGCTTAGGGTTCATTACTGTCACCTGGAGTGGAAATTTAAATGTTTTTTCCGGTCCGTGCAGCTCTTACTGTACTTGCTGGTGGATTAAGTCCATTGTCAGCCTCTCTGCCCCAGTAAGACCCCTTGCTCTGAGTCTGACTATGTGCCAGCTGTGCTAGTCGGTAGCAGTGTGTTGGATGGCGGATGGACACAGAAAAGTGTGAAGTGATAAATGGACTGCAAAACATGCAGACCTTTAACATCTGACTTGTGTGGTAACACGGCTAAGAGTCTAGTGTCATGCTAGCACTGCAAAGCCATGAGACAGTGCTTTGAGCTAAACGCTAGCATCAGCATGCTAACATACTTTTGAAAAAGTTAAGATTAAGTTAAGTTGTTTTGTAAACTCAGTTACAGTTACAGTTAAAGGGTAACTTTGGTATTTTTCAACCCTATTTCCCCATGTTCTTGTGTCTAAGTGACTAATGGGGACAATAGTTTTTGAAATTGGTCCAGTACTGTAGGAGAGAAATCAAGCAACTCCTCACTGTCAATGTTCGTCCAATAAAGAGCTTGTTTGTGCCGCTGACAGGCTCAGATTTCAGAAGTGTCTGTCAACCTTATGGAAAGAACCCTACTGATAATAAAAACTTGTTATTTACCTTTACCAATTTCAAAGATTGTTTTCCCCATTAGTGACCCTTTAAGGTCTCCTTTAAATAAAATTGGTTATAAGTCTTATCCTTAAGGTTTCCTTGAAATGTTCACGTAAGTATTTAAGGTGTTCTCTTTATCTTGGCCTCATGTTGAAGGAAGTCAGTAAAACAGTTGCAAAAAAGACTATAGCAATCAAATTAAGGGGAAAAAAACAACATGGCGTTTTGGTTTATGGCGACCTCTTCGTAATTAATGATTGATCTACAGTTTTATGCTAGGGCATCTTTACAGTCAGTAGTAGATGAGGTATTTATTGTCCACAGGTCAACGGCGTGCCGCGTCATTCACCGAGTTTAAAACGCCCTTACTCGTCCGCTGAACACTATGGGGAAGTTCCCGTCAAAGCAAGAGGAGGATGAGATAGCAACAAATCTTGTTTGATGTCTTGGGTTTCCCAAAAGCACACAGTGTGATAGACGGGAAACCACATCAGGGTTCAAGCGCCGTACAATATGAAGATCAATTTGTTAACCGAAGAAATCAACATTCAATCAATGGCTAGTTAGTTCCCAATCATGAAAATAAAATAACCAACCAATGTTACCGTAATGTATAACCTCTTTCCTTAACTAAGGAAGCTTTTTAAGGGATTCTGTGTAACATCTCCAGTCCGCTGTTTAGCATGTTCCCCATCTTATTAGGTCATGTTAGCATAAGTGTTAGCGGTGAAAAGGTTTGGACAAACACTCAATCCCATCATGTTTGTGAAGGGGGTTCATGATCTCTACACTTGAGTAGTAAGAGCCCCAGGTAGAGGCTAATGAAGCCCGTCAACACACCTCAAAGGCTGCTGGGAAGTTGATGAGCTGACGCTGCTTTCAGCCAATAACACTTAACCTCCACTGGCATCAGATCAGACCAACCGATGAATGGTCACTGAGTTAATGTTGCAAACAACAGATGGTGAGGAGGTGTATCAATGAAAATCTCCAAAGGGCCAGTGTATAGCATTTAGAGGAATCTAGCATCAATGCAATAGAATATTAATGAGTATGCTTTCTTGAGTGTAGAATCGCTGTGTTTTGTTAGCTTAGAATGAGCCATTCATAACTATATAGGGAGCGGGTCATCTTCTCCATGTTGCAGCGCCAGAACGGACAAATCAAGGTCCCACACGCATTTTTGCGTTGGTCATCGTGGTTCTCCTTCACACGGGAGAAGTTTCGAATGGTTGCAATCTGCAACCTCGGCGCTAGATGATGCAAAATCCTACACACTGGCCCTTTAAGTCTCTTCTCAATTACCGTATTTCGGCAAATACAAACAGGGCCTTTATTTACCTGAACTGTAGAAGATAACAGGCTTCAATTTGAAGCAGCAGGCTTACATAAAAGGCAGGCCTATATTTCTAATTCCCTCTGTTTGACAAGCATAAGTGATATATTTTGTGGCATATTTTGCCATGCTGCTCACGTTCGCTCTCCATTGAGTTTTGGAAATTCACTTGCACTTCGAATGTAGCTACTCCCATCTATTGGTACTTGTACGTTACTAAAACCTTCAGTTGGCTGAGACACATACAGCCGCAGTGACTGAAATGGCGGTAGGACAATAATACTTTCGATGAGTCCCCTTAATCCAAAGAAACAAAGAGTTGAAACTATCCTGATTGTATTGTTGAATTTAGTCGATTAAAGAGGTAATAATGTTCAATATGAACACTGTATGACATGAACCAGGAGCCTTAATTAGTTGACAACCATTTTTATTTGAGGAAATACGTTAAGTCTCTCCTTATTGAAATACTTTGTTGACCAACTGTGAATCTTCTTGGAAGTTCCTGCAAAATGATGACAAATACCTTTAGCAACAGGCACGAGGCCAGAGTCAGTTTTGATCACCGACATATTTCAGTATGTAGGGCAGCCTCTTCTATGAGAGCATTTTGTTGCACTGTGGTCTCATTCATCTATTTCCACAGGGAAACATCGACTCTTTCTTGAAATCAACAAGCTAAAGAGATTTTCATAGGATCACTGTGGCTGCTTTCCTTTTCTTTGGTGTTTTTTGATGAGATCAAGTATTTTATGTTTTGTCAGCTTTGTTCGAGTTACACTTCATGTCGGCCTTTACCTCTAAATTGGATAGATGCAGTTCAGTGGTCCAGCGATGACATAGATTAGTTCTTAGTTAGCTCCAGCTCAGATAAAGCAGCCAGATATAACCTGAGTGAGGAGGGTGAAGAACAGCATTAAGGCACTGATTTATTCATTCGAGTGGTGAGGAGGCTTCTCTGGCACGAGCCCATGACACACACTCCTTTTGAGACTGCAAACTAATTTTTGGCTCCACTCATCAGTTGCTATCAGGTTTCACTCCAATTCCCTTCATTATCATTCATTTTTATTCATCTTCACGTGTGTTTTCGCTCTCTCCATTCTTCACAGATTCTCCCTGGTCCGCTTCACTTTTGTTTGCTCCCGTAGACGAGATCAGGGTGTAGGAATAATTTCAGTTCTTTCTCGTGTCTTTCTCTTTGGCTACCTGTCTTCATTGCCATTTCCATTTGGAAAGAAATACTGTGCCTAACTAGTGTTCCAAGGCATTAGCTTGCAATGAGTTTAACTCAAGTGACCCCACAGAATAAAATTAAATGACCTGACTTTGCATTTCAACGGAATCCAGTTTTTTGTTGATGACTAAACTACAACTAACAACGTGCTTATCAGCAAAGCGTTGGGCTTACCAGTGACAGATTGCATTACATTACATTTCATTTAGCAGATGCTTTTATCCAAAGTGACTTACAATAAGTGCATTCAACATGAGAGTTCAAACCCAGAACAACAAGAATCAAGAAAGTACAACTCCTCAAGAAAGCCAAACTACCAAGTGCTATAAGTAAGTGCCATCTAAGTGCTATTTAAGTACTACGATATGTATATATATATATATATATATATATATAATTTTTTTAAATGTTTTATTTATTTTTATTCCAGGTATAGTCAGAAGAGATGTGTTTTTAGTTTGCGGCGGAAGATGTAGAGACTTTCTGCTGTCCTGATGTCATTGGGGAGCTCATTCCACCAATTAGGAGCCAGGACAGCGAACAGTCGTGATGTTGTTGAGCGGTTAGCTCAGTGACGGAGCTACAAGCCGATTGGCAGATGCAGAGTGGAGTGAGCGGGGTGGGGTGTAAGGTTAGACCATGTCCTGGATGTAGACTGGACCCCATCTGTTTGCAGCAAGTACCAATGTTTTGAAACGGATGCGAGCAGCCACCGGTACCCAGTGAAGGGAGCGGAGGAGCGGAGGAGTGAGGGTGAGTTTAGGTTAAAGACCAGTCAAGCTGCTGCATTCTGGATGAGCTGCAGAGGTCGGATGGCAGGTAGACCTGCCAGGAGGGAGTTACAGTAGTCTAGATGGATAACAATGGAAGCTTTGATTGAATTCTTTTGAGTTTATTTGATTGAATTCTTTTGAGTGTATTTGATTGAATTATTTTGAGTGTATTTGTTTTGGGGAAGTGAAACAACATGCGCCATACTTGGGAGTGATATCTCTATATTCACGCATCCAGGTAACAGGACTGTAATTTGTGTTTATTATGTCTATGTAATGGAAGCAATGAGAGGAGGTTAATGCTCGAGTTTGATTAATCGCTGCCGATAGGACATTTTACAATCTATCGTTATCGGTGGAACTGGGCTCCAATAGTGGCCGATGGCTGCGCAGCCACCAGTAGTCACAAGGGGATGTACATCACAGTTTTACATAAAGGTTGCCATAAATGCCCGATAGATTTTAAATTGTGCTTTAGATCATTAGAAAAAGTAGTTTCAAACTTATTTTATAGATCGCTTACAAGAGATATTCATGTCGTATCTGATCTTTTTTCAGTTTATTTCGCCCACAAAAGTTATCTCTCGAATACATAAAACAACACTATCAGCTTATGACAGGTACCAGAAGATTAATCGGCTTATTATTATATCAGCTTTTAAAAACTCCACTATCGTTCAACTAGATTTGTCTCACAAACTATTTCATCTAAGGTGTCTCATCAGGGAGAACATTACAGTGGGTGTGATGTGGAGCTGGTTGCTCTTTATTTTTTACTGTATTTTCTTTTTAGACACCACCATGTGGTTTTGACCATTGTGAACACAACACCCACTGGAGCATGGCTTTTCTGTTTTGTAAATGGACACACCACAGTTTTGGTGTTTGTGTCAGCTATTCTAAAAACTGCACTTTTGTTTCAAACAACCCAATTAAAACAAAGTGTAACTGAATGACTGAAAATTGTCATTGACAATCACTGTAAACACAATATCCGATAAACTTACCGGTTGCAGTCAAATTGCAGTTTACAACCATGTCTATACAAAATGTCATCACTTCATTATTTTATCTTGTGAGACATTTGTGTGAAATTGTCATAATTAGCTGATGAAATCTGAAATCATGGCCAAAACTGACTGCCAAAATCGAATCCGCCACCTTGAGTACAGGTGGATGTTTGTGCCCAATTGGAAGAAATCCCCTCCTGGTGTTACTGAGATACCGTGTCCACCGAAATGGACGGGCAGAAGGACAACCCAAAAAAAGAATGCCTCCGGCAACGGCTGTTGCACGATGATGCAAGACAACTGCATTTTAGGGCATGCAAGAATCTCTTAGTGCAAGTGAAGTTGATGAACTGACCATTTGCAACACCAAAGTAACTGATAGAGGCAGCGGTAGACCAGCAACTACTGTGTTCTCTCGGGTGAAATGGCTGTCAATGGAGCCCTATGGCTTTGAAGCAAGCAGAGATAACAGCTTCAGTTCCTCATACAAAGGGCTGTCTGACAAAGTTAGGATGTGAACATTTTCTAAATATGGCGTACACTTAAACTTCTCCTTTACTGATACTCCTGTCTGTTTCTCCAAATTGAGCATCTACTGGAGGTAATACATTGACTATGGATTAGTATTTCATACAACCCCACTTCAAAACATCGTCTCTGGAGGGATGAGATTCATATATGTAGAAAGCTTCACCATGGAAATATGTAGCATATTCACACATTAAAGCGGATTTCTTGCGTGACCACATTACAACAGCGCTTACATAAAGCATGAGCTTATTTGGATGAGCAGATGTAGCCTGATGTGTTTCACATAAAGTGGTGTGTTGTCTGTACATCAGGTTTGTGCACAATAATCCATATTTTGGGACTGAACGACCAATACTCAATCAGCAGGTTTATCAGCGTTTTCACTGGAAACTGCTGTTATCATTTTAAATCAGTTCCATTTCAGATTATTGGTCAAGGTCAGATGATTTCAGCAGTTGGAATTAGTTCTTGATTGCAACAATAAAGTATCTTGAATTGCGTCTCTAAGTGCACTCATGTAACATTTAGTTTAAATAGTTGATGGCCAATAAAATAAACCCATAGGGTTGTTACATTGAGGATATTGCAACAACAACAACAAAAAACAATGGGGAGTCACACTGGCTCCTTCTGCTTAGCAACTGTATTTTGCATCAACAGATCATAATAAACAGAGGTGAGATTTTTATCCATTCTGAACTGCACCGTAAGAACTGAGCTCCGCTGACAAATCTCCCGATGGTGCATGATTAAAAACACGGTGTAAAAGCCAGAGGAGGCTGCCAGTCCTCGCAGCAGTGGCCCAATCTGTTGGTGTGTAATATGTTGAAATCTCAAAATGAATGTGATAACGTCGCGGTGATGTAACATGCAGAGTCTCTCGTGTTCTACTCTTGCGTCGCCATTCCTAAAGCACACGTGCTTCCAGATAATATCCCGCTGCAAGCCAGTGTAATGTACTCTATTGCCTTGTGCGTAGAGTGTACACATTTATACACACAGCGAGAGGGTGAGGAAACTAGCCAAGGCTTGCAGTCCCATTCAGTATCTGTGGACTCATAAAGGCGATAGTGCAGCTGAGGACAAGTCTCTTTTCTCTGCTCCAGTTAGAGATGCGGCACATCCCCTGCAGCCCTACAGAGAACACTGCCGACGTATTCCCCTTGCTCTCCACCTCTCTGGCTGTCTTACTTCTGTTATTCTCTCGTTCCTTTTCTTATATTTCATGTCTGACCTGGCTTTCGTCCCTCTCCCATCTGTCTCTCATGGTTGTGTGTCCCCTTCCTTTTTTTGGGGGGGGGTTGTTATTACTTCCGTCAAGGAGGTTATGTTTTCGGGTCGGTTTGTTTGTTTATTTGTCAGCAGGGTTATGGAAACACTACCGGCCCGATTTGTATGATGCTGGGTGGAAGGCTGTAGCACGGGCCAAGGAAGAACCCAATAAATCTGGGAGCAAATCTGAATCAAGTTATGATTGGTACGTTTGTAACATAAAATAACTACGATTGTTATCTAACAGGCGCTAATAAGAACAGAAGTTACGAAACAAACAACGATAAGAAAAGTCAACGTTGCCTTGGTTTCATACAGGACAGGAACAGCAGACTCCTGGGTAAAAGTCCTGTGCTTGTTTGACCCATCCAACCTCCCGCATGCGCTGAGCGGACTTTCTCTCTTCACTACGTCAGTTGCTCTGACCGGCTTCACAATGGCGTGTATGGGTTAGCGTTGAAGTCGAAAGACTGAACAAGTGCATCAGAGTCGGTGTGGTGAAATCAGGCTGAGCTCTCGATGCCACATTCAGTCTGGCCCTCCATCACCACCGAGGCTGTCTGACAAAGCTAAAGCTGCCAACATTGATTGCTCTGTCATTAAAATGTATGTCGACCTGTTTCATGTATTTATGTAGGGCAGGTTGCAGGTTGCTAGGGGACAAGTGATGCACCCACAAAACCTTCTTCATAGGATTTATGTCTTTGGCATTTTGCAATGAGGCTACGCTGTGTGTGTGTGTGTGTGTTCAGGCAATCCACTTGACTCCATGTTCCATTTGTCAATACCGGTAACATTAATGCGAGGTGACCTATTGTATTATACGCATCACTCAAGGCTAAACCCCAGGCAATGTCTTAAAGAAAACATCGAAAATGCACATTTAGCTATTTATTTTACTCTACTTTGTCTATTTGTAGATTTTCTCCTAAATTCATCAAAAGGTATCGTTAGATATTGCCTAATTTTCATATTTAAACGTAAACACCAGAAAACATGTGATGAAATAATGTATTGTCTTAATGTCAGTAATCAACTGGGGACGTTTCATGGTGATATCTATAAGTTTATGTTTTTTACCCTATTCACCTGTAGCGTCTTCAAAATGTCTGGATTTTAAAAAACATCTCTTTAAATGCCGGTTTCTTTAAATTCGTTTGTTCTCAGACTCTGAGCCAGAAATCTCCACTTCAGTAGCTCTTACATACACCAAACTTTACACTTTCATTCCTCTCTATATTCTGAAGGTTTGTTCTTTTATTATTCATAGCCTGATTTGAATGACTGTTGACAGCATTTTCTGTTTTAAGTGATGAAAAGAGATATCTAAAATTCCCTTTGACTCTAACATGTCAACAAAGTGAAACAAGAATGTTGATCCTGGCTTTATCCAATGTTCAGATTTCTGTTCTGGAAATACATGCAAATCAGCATATATTTAATAAAATAATGCATCATTTGCATATTTAAATTGTTTTTATGCAAGTATTCAACTGGGGAAGTTTCGTGTTGATAGACTTTAGTTAAAATGTTTACCCTACTCACCTGGGGTGTCATCCTCCTTAATTAAAGATGGTTATGAGTTTTATGAGTGAGTCAAGGTTTTTGCATGAAAACGATATCAGATTTTTAATAACACATAACACACAATCATGGCCTGGGAATACCGATGAAGAGAGTGTGGAGGGCTGGACTGACACCTGGGCGGTGTCACAGTAGAATGCTGATCATACCGGTCCTCTGCACTCTCTACTCAGAGAGATCAACCGTACAACACTGGTGGCAAAAAACTATCTTTTATAGAAAAAGGGAGGAATTTTCAGATACCAAAACACAGCTAACCAATCCCTTATCCAGTTCTCTGGCTCTCTTTTTTCATTTGGTTCATTTGCATTATTTTTGCTAACAAGAGCAGACATCCATCTTTACTGCTGAAGTTAGAGCTACAAGGGTAATTACTAGGGCTGCACCAAATAGTTTAAAGCTTCATTCATACCTCTGACATTAATAACTTACAGAAACATTGCAAGCAATAGTCTACCGGCTTCCACCTTCTCTTGCCCTCTCTCTCTCTCAAACACACACACACACACACACACACACACACACACACACACACACACACACACACACACACACACACACACACACACACACACACACAGAGTAAGCGACGCAGCGCTTTTTCCTCGTCTCTGTAAATATCTCAGTCCTTAGTCCAAAAGTCAAAATGTATTGATATTGTATAGATGTAATCATATGAAAAATGCACATGTTTTTATCTCATGAAATATTCTGCTTCAATGTCTCCTTTGAAAAAAAACACATTTTCACCGTGGTCAAAATCGCTTTTCCCTCCCGCACCACGCACCTGCAGCAATCCATCAGCACCATGAATTACATTTATACAACCACAATAACACAAAATCAGTTTTTTTTTTTTTTAAAACGGCGCAACAATGCGTTGAAGCACAGAGGAAGTGAGAGAGAAAGAGAACGAGAGAGACTGAATATCACGTTACATTCTTAACGGCCGTTGCAAGATAGCAAATGGTTCCGTTACCGTGGACACCACAGGACCACTATCGTGTCAGATCAATGTGGTTGGACACAAAGCTGCCGATGACGACCGGTGGAGCTCCCCATTGAATGTAATTAACTAAAGCCTTTGCTTTAATGCCGCTCACATCTTGTAATTGCTGCTCTACACATTACAGCATTAAATACTCACATTCACGCGTAATACAAAGAAAAAACACACAGTTGCATGCTCCTTTGGTAGAATTTCCCCGGAGCCTTTGATGTTCCATGTAGGTTCGATCACCATCACCCTCTGCCTCATTCGACATGCTCTTTAATATTGCATGATATCATCTTCATTATCCCTCCCCGTCGCCCCAGTAGCTGCTCGCACCTCACCACCACCCGCTCCATATTATGCACATAAGGGTATTTTACGTCATTACAGTGTGTTGTATAATTCATTCGCCTAGTGTGTGGCAGTTGGTAAATGGCAAGGAGCAAGCCAGAGGTGCTATTAGTGCTAATTGCCTTAGATAGATAATGAATTCAATGTAAGGAGAGCCATCCTTTGGGGGTGGGGGTATACGTTGGCGCCGTGCGAGCTGACTGGCTCCATTTCAAATATGCGTCAGAGCATACACTAACGCAAACATCTGCACTGTGAAAGGGCAAAAAACACAACTCATTTAAAAAAATTAAACACCAGGATATCATTTCTTAGAAAGCATGAAGTCTATTTATCTTCGAGTGCATATTAGGCAACTGTTTTTTTATTTTATTTATTTAATTCATCCGGCATATTCTCCAAACCAGCGCCTCCAAACCTTTTAGGCCCGTTACCCTTTAAAGTGAAGCAGTGCCTCCATCAATCCCCCGTTCCTCCAACTCACTATGGATGCGTTTATCTTTTCTATGCTCGAATAACAGAAATGGAAAAGGAAAAGGATCAGAAGGAACATCATACTATTTCAGTCGTTACTGCAAAACCTCACCTCAGTGAGTCCTTGCCGTGTGTCAGTTTGCTTTACGCAGGAGTTAGCTGGCTACAATGCTCGCAATAATAATAATAATAATAATAATAACATAATTTGTATCGCACCTTTAAAAACAGAGTGTACAAAGTGCTTTGTCAGACAAAGGCTCTTCTCCCTTTAATCGTCTCGTGACCCCTCACCCTGGGCCTCTTGACCCTGGGGTTCAAGGGTCTGCTCGGTCGCAGGAACCAGGAGCCCACTGTATTTCCCATAATGCACTCAGCGAGAGGTGCAGTACTACTTGGACATGGTGGCAGTCAGGTTGTTTAGTTTCGAGTTCACCTAAGTCTCTCCACCTGCACCATTATCAATCATTGTCTGGTGAAAAAATAAAATCCACCAATCCAAAGCCCAGGCATACACAACACCTCTGTCCTTTGTCCTCTGCTTCCCATCATGACCAGTCCAGATCTACATTTTAACACGTCCATATTCCAGTATCACCAAATCAAGCATTACTAGGAGTGGAAGGCTTTCCAGAAACCCTCTCCCCCTCAGAGCCCAGGTCGAGCGGTGAGGAAATGGGCTCATTAACCCCGGACCTCTTCACTTAAGATTAAACAGAGGAACCACAGACAGATGAATGGAAGGCATCCCTCAAGATATCAGCTTTCCATTAACAGGAGTCTGATGCCAAGACAATGAGTTAATTAAGACTGTCTGTCTCTCACAGAACAACCATGTTGAGTGGTTCTGAAGGGAGCAGAGGCACTGGGTGAACTGGGTGGTGTAGAGAGGAGGGCGCTGCACTGCCCCCCGCTGGTTGTGTGTAAAGAGAGTGCAGAGACACGACATAACATACTTCACCGATACTGACTTATTGAAATAGATGCTGAGTCTTAGTAAACATAATACCCTCTCCCCCTGTTATGGGGTAGTTTAGGAGAAAATGAGGAGGGCAATATAAGAAATATCAAAATGTGGAATACCAACAATATGACATGAAATGGTGTCTGTTTGCTATAATAAGTGCTTCCTCTGTTCTTTGTGACCTCCCTGAGTCAGCATGTTGTCATCACAGACAGTAGGCTTGTGTCTACCTCTGCAGATACAATCTAATCTAACCAATCACAGACCTGATACTTCACTGTTTTATATTTCCATCTTTATTACAAAGAGCATTGTGCTTTGTACTGCCTCGTCTTTGATTGTGCTCAGTTCTAGCAGCTTTCCAAGAGGACGTTTACGGAGACTGAACATAAAAACTGTATGATTTGTTTAGTCAGCAGAAGACAGCATTGTTTTGCCCTCCAAGGGGGCGTTCCCTTGAGGACGTGACGTCACATGAAAACTACCAATTCTGAACCACAATTCTCTATGCCACGAATCTATGAGCAAAGAGGGTCAAAGCTCAAAGCAACACGATGAGGAAGTAGTATGTCTCAATTGAAAGCATACTGCATAAAACAGTACGTACTTTGAAGGGGAGTTTAGTCGTCACCAAACACTCACTGCTGTTTGTTTAGCTTAATGGTTATGAGAGCGCTGCAATAACTGATGGTGATGAGTCTTTTTTTATTTGGCTCCTGGGCAATAACATTAAGTAAATCAAAATTGAACAATAAAAGCCATCCCCAGAAGAAATTACACTTTGAACATCAGTAGTGCTGAGGTAAGAAAAGGGGGTAATCCCTAGAGCTGGACTGACCCATATCTCAGAGAGATTAGCTTATCACACATACAGTGCATCTGTATTGGTATTAAATTACAAACTACGGTTCATTTTTCTAACACATGACTCTGTGGTGATCAGATTGTGGGTGTTGTGATATTGTTACACTCAAACGAAACATTTACAGTATGTTGGTATTATCTTTACAGCTTTTCAGGCGATGATACCCGAATCACTGCGGGGGTCATGCTGCATCAAAACCAAACATCACAATAAAACACGTGAAATAAGACACAAGCAAACATTAGCCTGAGCTAAAAATGTATCTCAAAGCTATTTAATCCAAAATACAACAAGAAGAAGGTGTAAAAGCTGCAGTTATCAGAGTGCCTCCCTTTCCTTCTGACTATCCTGCTGGGGCTGTAATGACAATCGTCAAACTGACTCCAAAAGTACAAGGGAGTTAGCCTACAGGGCTTTCTGCCAGAAAGGCTTTGCTTTATGATATTTCTCTAAACCATAACCAGGAAGGCTAGTTGCCTAAAACCCAGAAGACTTTGAGTAGAAAGCCCTGAAAGTAAACGACTCCCATGTTGAACTCCTCCTGAGTCAGATTAGTTTACATGTCAACCAGCAACAGCTGACTCAGGTCTCCTTCACACAGCTCCTCTGACACGGGCTTTAAACCAGCATGCTACTAAGGCTGTTGTTAACACATCCGCACTGGTGGAATTTGGTGCTTGACTAGAAATATGAGGATGCATTCAGAACTAAATGAGACTGCTGGATCAGAGTTGCCAGGTCATTAGAAATATTTAGTACAATCCCAACCAATCAGGACAGAGAATTCACCCTAACCCACTGTAAAGGTAAAACAAACAATCAAGGACTGACTCCAAATGAATAAATCACCTCGCTGCCCACTGCTGGTATTGCAACATTCCAATATAAATGAAAGCATTGATCTTCTAGGACCGGTCCTCTGCAACAGTCTAGTAGGTGAAACAGTATCTGATCTGAGAGAAAACTGAACTTTTCCCAAAACAGCTCCGGGACGAGATTCTGCTGCCCCGCAAAATCGTCTCCAAAGTCTCCTCCGGAGGTCTGATGTGACCCGACCCAGCAAGCACCACAACTTCAGAGTGGGCTTTTCATGTTCAGCGCAACTTTCTCTCTCCACGAGTTAGCTTTGCAGTCTGCAGATGATCTTTTTTTTTTTGGTTGACAAATTCAGAACTGTAACTGAAACCACAGTCCTCCAACTGTTGACTTGAGCAGAAGCATGTTGAGTTCTGCCCGATCATGTCTGCTTCATTAAAGTGTGAGAGTAGAATTATTCCATAGTTTTCTCATTTTCAGCTAAATGCATCAAATGTCCCAAACCCACAACGTGTTAGTCCATCTCAATACTTTCTGACTTCCTGTCTGTGGCTCTCAGCTCCAAGCTTTCATTTCAATCAATAATTTCCTCAAACGTTACTCAAATAGGTAGTGCATTTGTATTGCATTAGAGTTGGGAGATTGCTTCTATTTTCATATGCCCAGTCGTGTCTTATTGGAAAAAGAGAGAAAAATATCTAAACATTTCTAAAATTCCAAAAAAATTATAATAATAAAAGAATTGATAATGCTTCGATTCATATATGTTGACGTTAAGCCTCCCAAAAATACATTTTTCACTGTAAAACAGTCAAAAAACAATTTCAGCAGCGAAGCACGCATTAATGTGGCGGTCTGACAGCAATCTAACAGCACCATAAATCACATTTATACAACCACAATAACACAAAATCATATTTTCCCCCTTTTTTGGTTTTAAAAACCTCAATATAAGGTTCGAAGTAAAAGAAAAAAATAAATACATATATATATATATTCCATAAAGCCCTATTTATAACTGATTGATGGGGCTAAGCAGGCGATCATGCCACTAGAAGCATCGCTAAGCGCGCAGCGGGGTGCAGATATTTTTAATAACATCTCAGTTCTGATAGTAAATTGGTTTCAAATCGCCTCGATATCGGTGTGGGAGAAACAATCGTCGATCATCCCTTCAGTCGTCGATTAACGATCAGATCGAGGACGACTCCACAGTGTTCGTGTTCATGGTGCAAGAGCACAGGGGAAGAAGGTATATCAGGCTTTGATACATACATTGATAGGAATCCCTGCTCCTCCAGATTAAATCTTCTTTACTATGTTAATAAGAAGTGCGGTAAACATGAAAAGAGGCAACCACACAAATGAAGCCTTCATGCTCTACATCTAGTAATGGGATTAGAAATGTTGTGTTTTCTGAGCTCCGGTTTATGATCATCATAAGACCACCGATATGAACTCAGTCGCTGTTTTTGCATCAGTTTGATGAGCATCGCAGTGAGCTTCATACCACGAACTCGTGTCACAAAGATTTATTTGAACATAACTCCAGTTGAAAGCTGTTGACAATATACACAGCATCATCATTATCATAATTACTCATATTTACTTACTGCAATACTTTTTAACCGTCTCAACACACACACACACACACACACACACACACTCTCACACTCACAAACAGCTCTGACTGACAGCTCTCCATCCACCCTGGGACTCAGCAGATGGTTTCTAAGTGTGTCTGAAGGCAGCATCAGTGTGCAGCTGAGACTAAATTGGAGGGTTTTGGTTTTAGGTAAACACAGCAGCTGTTTTCCAGCCCGCTTCAAACACCTGCGGCCTCCCCTCCACCCCTCATCCACGCAGTCATTCCCACACATGCTTTGCCTCCGTCTGCCTGGAAGTGCTTGCTGGTTGTTACATGTTGCTGAGCACATTTTCTCCGCTGTAGGACGTCCATGGAAGTCTGGTGAGCAGCGGAGCATTGTATGAGCTGCTGGAGGGTTGACAGCGTGAGTTGTTTGTTGCAAAAGAAAAGCAATACACAGTATTTATGTGTGTGGGAAAGAGATCAGATTTACTCCCTGAATACCTAGAAAATTAATCATTGACTTAAACACAGAATAAATAACAATAATGAAATAACCACCTGTCATAATATCATGATCGGAGCTGGTAAAATGCTACTGTTAAAGGTATAGTTCTTTTTCAGTGTGAGTCACCGTTTCACTGTGAGTTGCCTTGTCTGCATCCTGCTTGCACATGAAGTTCAGTCAATGAGTCAATGAGTGTACAGTTACAGTAAGAAACACTGCAGTTATACGTGTTAAAACGGAAGAAAATGGACTTGAAGTGTACCACATCACAGTATACCGCGATATTAAAATTGACGGTTATCGTGCCGTTTACATTTGTCTACCTGCGGTGTTAAAAAAAACGGACATAAGCGAGTGAGAGTGCGTGAAGGTACAGACAGCAGCAGTCTGGCTCCCACAGTGTAGGATGTTATTTCCACAGCTCACAGCTGATGCTCTCTTTTTTTCATTTAGTCGTTAATTTAACATGCTATAGTCCTGCTAAAATGCTTCAGTTATAAAACATGTTTATAATTATGTTATCGTTCCTGTTATCGGGTCATTGTAACTCATAATAATAATAATAAGCTTCCGGTTAACCCTGTGTGCTAGATTCCATTATCAACTGGCTGATGTGGTTCTTGACTAAGAGGAGGATGAGCCGGTGGACGAGGACAGAGAGGAAGAGCAACTTCACTTTTCATTGTGCAACATTTATGCGCACACATTTTCATCCGCCCGATGCTGAGGTTCTTCTTGAGGATAAAAGCTGAGCGCTGATGACCGGAGAGAGCCTCTGCTGAGCTGCTCTTCTTCGCACAGCAGCTGACTCGTAAACAAGCAGCTGGCTTACTGTAGACTGTCCAAGGCCCGACAAAACTTCACTGTTGAGTTTGCACCGGCCATGTGCCTGTAGCTCCCGTGAGCTCTGCTATGTTTTTGTCTCAATTTGTTGTCCTTTTGTGTTTATTAATGCGACTGTGTCTCAGTGGTAGAGCAGGGTCGTCCTTCAATCAAAGGATCGGCGGTTCGATCCTTTGGTAGCTAGGACCTTGAGACGACGGTTGCACACAGGATCTTGCAACCAGCCAGCGAGACCTGCTGGACCAATCGCCACCGAAAGTGGAGATAACCGCACCAGTAGGAGAGTGAGGAGGACTGGGAGGGGAGCTAAGCTAACCCAGCTAGGACCTGAGGCTGTTACACCACCCAATGTGCTCCTGGCCAATGTCCAGTCGAAGGTCAGTGACTGGGTCCACATCCTCACAGAGACCTGGCTCCGTCGTGGCGTCTGAGATCAAGCTGCACTTGACGGGTGGACAGCAGGACAGAGATCAGGACAGAGACCAGGACAGAGATCAGGACAGAGATCAGGACAGACATCAGGACAGAGATCAGGACAGAGATCAGGACAGAGACCAGGACAGAGATCAGGACAGAGACCAGGACAGACAGCAGGACAGAGATCAGGACAGAGATCAGGACAGAGACCAGGACAGACAGCAGGACAGAGATCAGGACAGAGAGCAGGACTCTGGGGGACGAGAGGAGCTGGACTCTGTGTTCACATCCATGAGACTGGGTGCTCAAACACAGTCAGAGTTCATGGTCAATGTTTCCTTATGTTTAGATGTCTGCCATATTATTATGTTTAAAATCCCGCTTGATGCTAATTTTAAAAAGTGCGCTGAAGGAATGCACTCCTGTTTTTGTTTAGTTTTTTTGTCCTGTTTTTCTCGTGGAGGCTGCAACTGCCTTTGGCGGTGCAACCAAATGACAATAAATGATCCTTGAATTATAGGCTACACAAAGGCAGAGGGCATCCATTGAATTTATTCACGATCAGATATTATTAATTTGTGTGAACACATGAGGTAACTTGGAAAAACTTTTGAGCGCATGATTTGAGTAAGAGCTAACAAATCCTAATGAGAGAGAATGCTGCAGAACTCTAGACCTGTAGATTCCTTCAGGGTTCCAGCGCTCTTTGCTGTACTGGCGTGCATCAGTCAACATCAATACCCATTTGAGCTAATTGTGTTTCGACAACACAAGAACACAATTACGGAGACCAATCGACGCAGTTTGACCCCGGTGCTCTCCCATTCAATGACTCAGGCTCAGACACAGCCGCCCTGTCAGAGCCTCGGCGCTGACCCCAACAGCACACCTCACCACAGCAGGTACCTTGAGCCAATCAAATGTGTCCCTGCAGCAAGGCCCTCGTTGTGCTCCCGGCGCTGGGTTTAATCACCGTATTCCTCCGACCGCCGCATCAAAGGAGCCCGTGCCCGGAGGGGCGATGCAGAGTGCAGCGGACCGCGTGACCAGTCGATGGAACAGAAAAACAGGGCTATTCAACAACCACACTGCATCCAGTTCACTCTAAAAATATTCTCATCCATACAGCTTTGTGGCATCATTTACATTTGTTTCGCACAAGGCACAGACATCTCTTCTTATCCACTGATCCGATCATCCATCAGTGGGTGCTATACATCCGCCTTTACTGTAATGTGTAATGTGATTTGGCTTTTATTGTTGCTCTCTTCCCCCTTAGTGTTGCAACTGCCGCACAGCAATTTCGAGATTTATCTCGTCTTCTCTCTTATCTTTCTCCATCACACCCCCAGTGACTGACGAGTCATTAGTTTGTCTCCCTGAGCCGTGAGAAATGAGACTGACAGTGAAATGTCTTCCCCTGCTATTGACCCACAGCCTCATTACACCCCACAGCATCAAAGTGTTGGAAGGCAGCATGCCAAATAAACAGAAGCCAAATTAATTTATAATTTAAAATCAAAATAAAAGAATGGGAAATGAATTAATAAAATCTGTATTTATTTCGGTGTTTCCGTCGTATCATTCCCATCCACCGTGCTCCGCTCACGGAGGAGGGGGACATTTTGAACCTGTCACCATCAAAGCCCCCGAGACTTTCATGGACAGAAGCTGATGGCCTCCGAGGAAAGTTCTACAACTTCACATGTGTTACACACTGAAATTTCTACAACAAGTAAACTGTACAATATAACATACCATAATGACTACAATCTGGGTTCAGGCAAAGTTTTAACAGGAAGCTGGAGTTTAGTTTGTTGCCTACAGCTGTTCGTGGATGTCTGAGCCAAAGAGTTGTAAACATTTCCACACTTGGCACGAAAACGGTAACTTCATTGATTACTGTTCATAAGAAATGATCCCGACATGGAGACAGGATCGATCAGGATCAAACAGTATGAATCACAATCTTTTCTGGCAGCTGGTCTGATCCCATCACTAGATGGTTTCTAGTTTTTCTTTATTTCTGTTAATTTTATATTTTGTGTAATTTTATTCTCTGTTGGTGTGAAATAACTCCCAATAAATAAATAAAAATATCTGGGTATGTCTATTGTTAAGCACATTGCTGAAACAATGAATTCAAAATCATTGAAATCATTTCCATAAAATGTCCGTATCTTAATCATTCATTTCAAAAAATCTGTCCACTCTTTAACATTTGTACGTGTGTTCTGAAATCACAGATTTACAATAATTTACAAATTGGGATTGAAAAAACATACAATGACTTATGTATATCTTAACACAGTGAAGTTGTATTTTGTCAGAGTACGTGTGGAATGTTACTGATATCGTCCCAGGTGTCTTCATCCCAACATTACAAGAGGAGATTGTAACGGTTTAGCTTGTAAAGGGTTAGCTTGTAACGGTTTAGCTTGTGAAGGGTTAGCTTGTAAAGGGTTAGCTTGTAACGGTTTAGCTTGTAAAGGGTTAGCTTGTAACAATTTAGCTTGTGAACGGTTAGCTTGTAAAGGGTTAGCTTGTAAAGGGTTAGCTTGTAACAGTTTAGCTTGTGAAGGGCTAGCTTGTAACGGTTTAGCTTGTAACAGTTTAGCTTGTAAAGGGTTAGCTTGTGAAGGCGCGGTGCTCATGCAGCAGGACGTTGCACCAAACTCTCTGCTGATGAATGACACTCGTGTCCTTTTCAGCCATGCAGACAAACAAAGCCAAGCCACTCAGCTGTCTCCCGGTCTGCAGAGCAAGAGGACCAGCCTGTTCAGAAACAGAGACGCTGCTGCTTGACCTTTGCAATTGTTTCATTATTTACGCTGGTTTCAAGTCTGTGGCACGAAAATATATACTTTCGCTTGATTAAGCTGCAATGCAGAATTTTTATATGAATACTATTCACAGAAAATACTTTTCCCACCCACTATTATTTAAAATACAGACGTGTGTTAACATTTATTCTCTAAATGTTACCAAAGTCAAAATAAGAACACAAGTGAATCTCATGTGTAACCATAAGCAAGTCCCTGCTTTAAAAAGTACTGAATAAAACTCCACATCAGAAAGAGGCACAGGTAAGTCCATCTGAAAAACAGAAGAGCTGGTAGATTGATAACACAATGACAAACCACAGGCCTAGTGGGTGGACTACTGTAGATGGTGATGTATTTCACTCCCACAGTCCATCCACAGCCGACTATGAAATCTGCTCTGAAGAACAGCATAATCAGCACTATCATGCATTGAAGCTTTCATTTTGTGTCGATTTTGGCATCCTCTGTGTACATAAGTGGAGAGTTCTTGAGAAAACCTCTCATTTTACTGCAGAAGGGTCTGACGAGGCTGTGACCCCACCTCAGGATATAAACATGACAAAAAGTGCACCTGAATCCATCTGCAGTGCAATACAAGTGCAATCTACAAAAAAATAAGTTTTTCACATAGCCGCTCTCTTCTTCTCTATTTGGTTCAAGTCACTGCACGGGGACTGTCTCTCTGCCACAACAGCAACCGAGTAAAGACTCGTACTGAATAAAAAACCTGATTAAAAAAAACTCCTGATAAATGTTCGGTCATTTCGTCGATGCCCACATCCGCATTGCGATGCATCTTAGGATCAAGACATTTCCACACCTCTATTTATAGCCAGTTAAAAGTTCCTCACAGTAACTTGAAGTAAATAATGAGGTGGTACAAATGGGTTACAACTGCATTTCGTTGTGCATCCTTGTGTTGCATAATGACAATAAATGACCCTTGAATCCTTGAGAGAGAAATGTGCAGAAGACACACTTCAGCTCTTTACCGACTAGAGGCCACAGTCAGCTGGTTTCACAAAGGGAGGAACAGGACCTGATGGCTTTAGTCTGATTGCCTCGATGCCCTTTTCAATTTTTCTACAGATTTCAAACAAGATTTTAATCTCGACCTCCTCCCGTCTATTTTTAGTCACTAGCGCTTCTCATCTTTCCTCACAGACCAACTTCACATTCATCTGGGCCTTCTCCCATTAGATACACAACCTTTTTATTTCCACTCGATTAACTTTGGTACAGGGTCAAAATATTTGAATGTTTTGTTGGCAGTTATTCAGATATTTGTATGAAGAATAAATGTCAGTGGAAAACAATTTAATGCAGAAAATGAAGCCGATTATCAGATAGTCCTCCAATCCAGCCAAGACGGGTGACGTGACTGTGATCCAATCAATAACCACTCCACCTTGGTTACACACCATCAGTTCCTCCAGCCCATGACATCTATATCATCTCTCAAGCAATATATAACACAGTATTTTTCATGTTAATTAATCAGATAACCAAGACTTTTATACCATTCGTGACAAATTTAAATAGAAACAGGCAAAACTGTGTATTGTTTTCAACAAACCAACAACATGCATAAACAGCACTAATACGCCATATGACCAGAGGCAACTCACCACAACATGACACCAAACACATTCACACTCAGGGGCAGATTCCCAGCATGCCGTCATTCATCACTGACATTAAGAAGACACTTACCGACGTTGATGACGTTGGCGGACAGGAAGTGGCTGCAGGGAAGGCTGGCGGTGCTCACGAAAGAGTCGCCGTCCGTCGTCACGGTGGTCCTCGACCTCAGCGACAGGTTGGGGGAGTCGGTCACCATGGCCATTCTAGCTGCCACAGCCTCCATGACCGCTGATGGATGATAATGTTCAAAGTGTAGCTGCGGACCTCGCTCCCCGAAGAGTCTGTCTGTCTGTCTGTCTGTCTGTCTGTCTGTCTGTCAGCGCCTTTAGAAACTGTGATGCAGGCAAACGAAGCTCAAGAAAGATTGTATCTCATTGGCATAAAAATATTGGATAAAATCACTGGACGAAGGAGCAAATTTAGCTTGAGAGGTTCCTCAAATTGAATTTCAGTTGTCGTAGGAAGCTGAAAAGGAAGTGGCCTGGGGCTGACTGCCTGCTATCTAGAGCTGTCAAGCTGTCAGAACAATCCTTAGTCCAATATTCCCAAAGCAAAAACCACAATCCAATCCAATATTCCAAAGCTATGGAGGTAACAGAAGGATGTCTTTGATGCGAATTCCCAGACCCGTTCCAGAAGAGATGCTCGGCAAGATCCTCACATGACACGTTTTATTAGTTGATCATGATGAATGGAATCACTCAAAAAAAGGCTTCTGGTCCTCCTGGTCCAAATCATAATCCCAGTCAGGCCGAGCTGCTGCAGTCACCTACAGCAGAGGACACACAGACCCCAGTTTCTTTTTTTATTTTAGTATGTGATGAAAGAAGGATTGTAATTAACATTAAACAGCGCAAAACATATATTTGTAGGTTCCCTCATTCCACTGTAATGTTGTTATTGGAAGAAAAATGGCGAACTAAGATTGCTTTTAATGTAGGAACCAATGTGGACCATATCCAACATTTATTTGCAATACAAATATTCTTTAAAAAGAAATACCACAAAATGCAAAAGATTAGGACACTGCAGCTTAAAACAACTCAACATTGACTTCTCCCAGCAGCAGGGGTTGCTATATTTAACCTAATGTTGAAATCATTATCAACTAATCGAACTAAATGTTCTATCAAGATATCTGTCATTTCAGATATGGATATATATCACAATATAGCATGTTTTCTGGTAATTCAGTAAATAAAAATGTCTATATGAAATAACTTCATAGTTTAAATCACCAAAATCAATAACCGACATAATAAGTAATAACAGTAATTGTAGTGCCCCTCTCAATGTGCCTCAATCCATAAGATGGCCAGGGGTCACTGAGGGTCACTCCAAGCCCCCTTTGGGCTCTCTCAAACTTCACTTGACCTCAGCTTCCGTTAGCGATACTGCTGCTGCGGATGTCACAGCACAAGTCATACACATTCAGTGATTCAGATCGCTGTGAGAAAATGAAACCCGGAGGCAGCAGAGAACTGACAGAGAAAAAGTATGAGGAGACAACCACGAAACAGAAATGTAACTTAGGGATAGGGATTAAAAATGTAATGAAAAAAAACATGTAAGGCTTTTTAAAAAGGCATTCAAGGCATTAATTTGCTCTATTTTAAGAAGAATGCTTCAGTCTACGTAGGATGCAGCATGACTGCTGCCGGCATGTTACACCACACCTCCGACTCACTTCACCTCTCCTACCTGAGCCACCTTTGTTTGCCTACCTTGCCGCCTTCCGCCATCACTCACAGAAACCCACCCACATAAAGATTGGATACACCTGAAAACATGTACCTCTCCGCTTGAAAGGCTCCTTTAAATCAGCTTTCAAAGTTAAGACCTTTAACGCTGTGTATGTGATCCGCCGCCCTGCAAAGGACTGAACAATGCGTGGTGTGTGTTGGGGGAGTGAGTCAGGGTTAGCTAGAGAAGGTGGGCCGGCTGGAGGACGTGTTGAGAACTGTTTCTGAAACGTTGGCGGTCAGATCGGCTGAGCTGCAGGTCTGGGCACGTCCCTGTCAGCGTCGAACCCACACACACACACACACACACACACACACACACACACACACACACACACACACACACACACACACACACACACACACACACACACACACTCCACCTGGACACAGGGAAAGGTGTGTGTGTGTGTGACTAGAGCTGGTATGTGTAGTGCTTGGTAAAACGCCAGCGTGCCTTCATTCAAACTACCGTGTTCCAAACAGCCATCAACAGACCTGGAAAGGCCTCTTGTAACATGAAACATTTAACAATTCCTTCGTACTCAATGTTGCAAGACTGACTCAGATATGAGGCAGAACTGCATCCATCTAGTGCTTTAACACCATGTTCAGTCTACTCGTGATTCTGTTGAGAAAAAAAAGTTTGGTACTATTTAAGAGCTTAACCCAACCTTGTGCCACTGTTGACAAGCGGCTGATGGGAAATCCATTGCAAACACAATAGCAGTGGCTGTTTCTCACCAAATGTGGCTCTCCAGTCAAGGGGATTAAAGTTCCCATTTAGTAACATAGATTAAAATTATGTCCAGTATTCATCATTTAAATCAGCTCAAGGTAGACCTTTGGCGGGTTTTTTTGCAATTGGCTACCAGTGTGTATTTGTAGTGGAAATGAATCAAGTTTTGAGTTGGACTAAAAGCCTGTACACACCGGGGTCATGACTTATAAAGGACACAAAAATGCTAAATACTCTTTAAATACTCTGAGTAAATTTGAGTTCCCTCTGGTAAACTGTTACGCAGTGTATATGTCTAGGGCTTTTATTGTGAAAGGTAAGAACAGAAGCCGTGGATCTGGTCTGTGCTGTATTTGTAGTAAAGTTTGCCGTCTTGGTTCAGACTACAGAGCCTTTGTGTTATTGCACCATATGATCAGGACTTGTCCTTTAACTCTCACGTAAAACAAATCTCAAGGACTGCCTTTTTTCACCTACGTAACATTTAAAAAATTAGACACATCCTGTCTCAAAGCGATGCAGAAAAATTAGTTCACGCATTTGTTACTTCTAGACTGGACTACTGTAACTCCTTATTATCAGGCTGCTCTAATAAGTCTCTTAAATCTCTCCAGTTGATCCAGAATGCTGCAGCTCATGTACTAACAAAAACTAAGAGAAGAGATCACATTACTCCTGTATTAGCTTCTCTTCACTGGCTCCCTGTAAAATCCAGAGTCGAATTTAAAATCCTTCTCCTCACCTACAAAGCCTTAATTGGTGAGGCACCATCATATCTTAAGGATCTCATAGTACCATATTTCCCCACTAGAGAGCTGCGCTCACTGAATGCGGGGCTGCTTGTGGTTCCTAGAGTCTTAAAAAGTAGGATGGGAGCCAGAGCCTTCAGTTATCAAGCTCCTCTTCTATGGAACCAGCTTCCACTTTCAGTCCGGGGGCAGACACAGTGACCACATTGAAGAGTAGACTTAAGACTTTCCTCTTTGATAGCGCTTATAGTTAGGGCTGGCTCAGGTTTGCCCTGGTCCATTCTTTCCAGCCCCTTGATATGCTGCTATAGGCCTAGACTGCTGGGGGACAACTTAGGATACACTGAGCTCCTCTATCCTTTTCTCTCTCTCCTTCTGTATGAATTCATGTTCTATAAATGCACATTACTAACTCTACTTCTTCCCTCGGAGTCTTTGTGCTTTCTCGCCTCGCAGGTTTCCACGAATCGTGGTTGCATCTGGACCCTGGTCCTGCCTCCTGGTTCCTTCCGTGGAACTGCTGACGCACATTCTTTTCTATTTTACCTTCTGTATGAATTCATGCACCATAAATGCACATTACTAACTCTGCTCCATCCCCGAGGTCTTTGTGCCTTCTCGCCTCGCAGGTTTCTATGGATCGTGGTTAAATCTGGACCCTGGTCCTACGTCCTGCTGTGGTCCTCCCCGTCACCTACTGCTACTATTACATGAATCATTTCTGTCATGTGAATTGAACGTGTTGTAACTCTGTTATGCTGTTCATTCTGTACACATGACATCTATTTTTGTACTCTGTCCATCCTGGGAGAGGGATCCTCCTCTGCTGCTCTCCTGAAGGTTTCTTCCATTTTTCTCCCTGTTGATAGGGTTTTTTGGGGGAGTTTTTCCTGAGTTGATGAGAGGTTCTGGGACAGAGGATGTCAGTGTGTACAGATTGTAAAGCCCTCTGAGGCAAATTTGTAATTTGTGATTTTGGGCTATACAAAAATAAATTGAATTGAATGTTGTACGTATTAAATATGTCCATTCCGCACAACGTGGATGGTTGGCACAACAGCCACCAAAACACAAACAAAGTGGAATGGAAATGTGAGATAACCATCTGGTCTGTCCACTTATCTTGGACTTGTCCTGACATGGAGTCTACCATGTGGTGACTTTTCCTGCACAAGTCCCAATGTTTGTTTGTCCCGATTTGTTATGTTATGGATATCAGCCGTCCTCAATGGTTCTTGTTCATGACCACAACATCCAAGATGTACAGCAGCCTACGAGATCGTACCTGTTGGAGCTATTTATTTAATGTTAGTATTTGGTTGTTTTTGTTCACAACTAGTATTATTTGGTTAGTTGCTTAGGTTGATTTTTTATGTATTAGGATAGCTTTTTCTTTTGATAGTTTTTTGTTGTTTACTAATTGGGTGATGTTGTGGGCACCTGGGTTTTATAATTAGGAGCAGGCAGGTGTAGGGCCAGAATGCACCTGGGTGGGCTCATGGTTTTTTACCAGTGCAGGAGAATCAGCATTAGGAGTTCTTTTTGTTCTTTTGTTTTGTTTGTTTTTGAAATAAATAATAAGAAAAATCGGAATCATGTGGAAAATGCGTTTCTTTTGCCTGCGTGAAAACACAAACTCATGGTGCATCAGTGGCCCTTTGATTTAGGTTTTTTTTCTTTTTTTATACGACAAATGGCCACTACAGTACCAAAAGAGATCAGCATCCACCAGAAGACTTCTCCATTGATTCTATTTCTGAGTTATTTGCTGTTATCAGCACTGTTGCTATTGAAATGGCAACAGTATCTGTTTACAGTATCTCTCAATGTTCTTATAAGCATTCATAATCAGTTACAGATACAGTCTACATTAAATCATTCTCTTTGCTGAGACTCTCAGCCCCCTTATCTCTGCAATAACAAAAGCCTCCATCCAAACCACGCTGCCTCGTCAACAGCCATGTCAAATAATATGAAAAATTAAGGATTCTGGATCAAAATACGATGGGGCAATGTGTTTTGCATGAGCTACTTTCACTTGTCTATTTCAATACAATCTATTACGTGTGCTTGAGTTTGTGAGGAGATCACACTGCTTTGATAGCAAACATAAAGATGAACATTGTTGAATATCCATTTCCATTACAAAATGAGGTATTCTCTTCATGACAATAAATAAGGATGTCTCCTACACTCAAATCTGCCAACAGTAATCACATTACTGGCTCTATTCTATCGGTGAACAACTTAATTTTTTTAAATATTCTGCACAGACCCTTTTACAGCTGACGTCACAATTACATCACAGTGTGAGCTACAGAAATAAAAAGGAAAGATTGTAGCACAAATCATACTGAACAGAATTGATTTAAGATGATAAACTGTGATTCTAGGCTCTCGAGAGCTACAAAATTGGGTAAGTGTTTCAGAAATGGAGAGAAATGTTGCTAATAGTTTAGCTTAGCCTTCTGCTAACCTCCTCAGCTGTCACGGCTGCTGCACTGCAGTGGCTAAAGTTTTAGAGGGATGGAGAGAAATGTTAAATCAAAATATTTTCTGTAACTATTGTAGCATGAAAGCATGGTGGAATTAGCAAGCCAGCTAAGTAGCCAGATGTCTGCTACTTGGCTGGCTTGCTAATTCCACCATGCTTTCATGCAACACTAGTTACAGAAAATGATCCCAACCAAGTCACTTATCTAGCGAGAGCAATCTGCTTTCCTACGCTGTCCTTGAGTGTGTGGATGAAGTATTAAGTTGTGCAATCTTATTAAGTTAGCGGCTGGCAACAGCGGCAGCGCTGTGTCTACCGTCCCTCTGCCTCACTCCTCGCCTCTACTACTTCGCCGGGAGGAGAGCAGCCGGGAGCTCCGTAAAATAACTAACTAACTATCCAGCTCTTCAAAAGCTAGCTAGCGTAACTAGCCAGCCGTCCTCCCAGTTTGTTACTCTCCTGGTGAAGTAGTAAAAAAGCCTACAAGACTCGCTAGCCAGTGTTAACAGTTAACCTAAGCTCACCCCCACAAAATTATGTTTTCATAACAGAAAAGGAGTCTATACAAGACAAATTACACCTCAGTTTGCATCTCCCAGAGTGATTACAGGAATCAAAGTAATTGACTTGACAATGGGGAAATACCTCCAAATTTGGTTTCGATCAAACACCAAGTGATAGGTAATGGTCTTCATGGGGTCCAAAATCCAAAACCTACTTGAACCCAATATACATAAATAAAAGTACAAAAAGGAGATCCAATCTGAAAGGCATGCAAAGACAGTTAGACCAAGCAGCATGATGCAGCTGTAGTCACAATGAGCAGCAAAACGCAAAATTCCCTGAACCTCACAGTTCAATTCATTTCAATTCAATTAATTTATGCGTCAAATCACGACAGAAGTTATCTCAAGGCATTTTTCATATAGAGCAGGTCTAGACTGTACTCTATAATTTACAGAGACTTAACATTCCCCATGAGCAGGCACTGGGGCAACAGTGGCAAGAAAAAAAATCCACCTCACAGTTTCACTATCATTTGCATTTCATGCATCAAAAAACATAATTTGTTTTCTTGTGATGAAAAAGCACTGATTGATCACTGCTGATAGCAATTCCTCTTGGATCTGCTTGGGTATATATTGGGACATATTGACACACAGACATGAGACCTGCAGCCGTTCAATAGGACCCTTTCATGTTCTGAGTGGACTATCATGGGCCATGATTAATTATGTAAATGCATATTAATAGGCTGCTTGTGTGTTGTTCCTCCTGAGCTTTCTTCCATGTTTCCATTTGAAAGGATTTTTGGGGGGGAGTTTTTCCTTATCTGAGTCGAATGGTTTAAGGATAGAGGGGGTTGTATGCTGTACAGGTTGTAAAGCCCCATGGGGCAAATTCAGGATTTGGGATATTGGGCTATAAATTGACTTGACTTACCTCTACTACTAATAATAATAATAATACATTTATTTTGTATAGCGCTTTAAAAAGGTACGCAAAGGCACTTTTTATGTGGTAAAAACAGAAACAATGAAAGCAATAACAATATTTCTCCACCAAATGTATATATCTGGCCACTAAATATTGGGCCACTTGCTGATGTATTCTACCAACTTACCAATAGCACACAGATCTGGGAAGTCTATTTGTTTAGGTAGCATTCACCATCTTTTCTGGTTAATGCCCTTGCTTAGCTTAATAAGCTTTTGAAATCTCTCGTACTTCCCGATGACAAACTGCGTGTGTGTCACTTCATCATAGTTCACAAACTGTAAAAGGGTCTATTAATTAAATCATTACTTTTAAATATTTATTTCTATTTATGCGCAATGGGCCAGTACCATGCTGGCCTATTGCGCATTTAAATTTGAATAATGAATGTTTCATCCACACACTCACAGCGTAGGAAGCCACATTGCTATTGCCAGAAGAGTGAAAACTTTGTCCTGCTAATTTTCTGAAACTCTGCATGAAAGCATGGTCAAATTAGCCAGCTAACTAGCTAACTAGCCAGTCCAGCTGCAACTTCGAGTTAATGTGACGCCCCCTTCACGTTACAGCCCTCTCTTGCAGTCCGCAGACAGACCCCACTCCTCAGACATGGACCATAAACCAACAGCCTGCATAGTATACTGTTCTTCAGGTAATGTCCATGGTTTTATAATATGCTGATAAAAAGCAGCTACCTTCTAATCTTTAATTAAACAGAATGCAACACACGCATGTGACTAGAAAAGAAAATTTCACAAGGCAATAGTTTATCCTAGCAGAAATATTTTACATTTCAATTTCTCAAAATCATATATAAAAATGTCTATGATGTTGAGTTTGTGTTACGCATAACACGTTTCTCAGGCTGTTTCTCCTCCCATTCACATGCATGATATGAGCACGAGCTAACATGTTTCAAGCTAGCTCTGAAACTCACTCAACAGAGAATAGTCATCAAAAAAACATCTAAATTTGGTCTTCCAGTAAAAAACGGTATCCCAGAACACAGTAACTCTTTCCTGGATAATTGTTAACACCAAACGTCAGCGGGTGAACTTCACTCGTCACAGTTTAAGCTAGCTGCCATACGCGCTGCCTGCAGATGCCTCCCGTATAGGCGCTTGGCCCCATCTTTTGGAATTTAACCCAAACTGCTGCAGATTTTGGGTTATTTTACATCCATAACTTGTCTTATTTCATACTAATGGAAAGAAAACATTAAAAATACACATTGAGGTGTTTATTTTAGCACTTTGACTTTTTACTTCTGAAGATTTCTCCTAAATTCACTAAACGCTACCATCAGATAATGCCTCATTTGCCTATTTTTTCACAATTCAAGAAACTTGTAACACAGAAAATAATTGTCCTTTTTGTAAGTAATCAACTGGGGAAGTTTCATGGCAATATTTTAAGTTACCATTTTTACCCTTTTCAGCTGTAGTGTGTTGCAGAATGAATGTTATTTTACAAAACATATCTTGCTGCTTTTTTGTACCTAAATTGTTTTTTTTCACTCTGAGCCAAAAATCTCCACCTCATTAGCACTTACATACACCAAACATTCCAGTATCATTCCTATCTATATTCTGAGGGATGTTACAGAGGAGTTTGTTCATATATCATTCATAGCCTGATTTGTACATATATTGCTAAAACCATGGGAAATTCTTATTTTTTATGGCTGTTGACAGTTTTTTCAGTTTTAAGAAGTGATAAAAAGAGATATCCAACATTCCCTCTGTAAAACCTTTGACTCTAATAAATCAACAAAATGAAACAATAATTTTGAACTTGGCTTCATCCAATGTTTACATTTCTGTTTTGGAATTGTATGTGAATTAGCACATATTTGCTAAGATTGTCTTATTTGCATATTTAAACATACATTTTCAGAAAACATAATACAAAAAGTAATTGACTTTATGGAATAACTCAACTGGGCAAGTTTGGTGATGTTTTACCTTATTGACCTAGGGTGTCTCTCCTTAAATGTATACATCATCATTTAGTGGAAAATGTCATACTTGAAAATTCTCTGCCTGGCCTCAGCACCAGTTCTAGCTTCTGTAGTCTAACAAATTTGTACTACAATATATGTGGGGTTGTTACAGATAGCTAGTAGCTACACCAGCCTTATGAAGAGTAATGCCTGTAAAATGGAACAGAAGAGTTCCTGAGGGCAGTAACATTAAGCTGTGGGTCAACACCCTTTTTGTTGCTAAGTACAGCGAGTTAGAGACAAGCTCAAGCACGGTCGTGCACTTCACTCTCTGTTTCACAACACCAAGCCCAACTGACTAAATGTGTGTGCCATGCAGTCAGCTTACAAGGGACGTCCAATCCCCAGTGGCTGTACTTAAAGTGTCAGAGTAACAAGACACCTCTTATGACTAAGATCTACACAGCCACAATAACAGCTAGAATCATGCTTTAAAAGTGCCATCAGAGGGTGAGTCAGCCTGCCTCAGCTCTCAGCAGAGTGTGTTACAGCTGCTGGTTTGGACCAGTGTTATGACTGTCTTGATGCACATTATGTCCTCTGTAGAAGGACTAAGCTACTAAGCTGAGGGAGAGAGAGAAAAATACTCACAATGGATTTTGAGTGCTGTGCATGTGAGGTTTACCCATCTTTTGAGGACATAAATCTGATCACAGTCACATTGTGGGGACTTTCCTTTTTTGGAGGGGCAAAATAGGGACAATTGCACGTTCCCATGACATAAACAATCACATTTTAGGGTGAAGACTTCATTTAAGGTCAGGTTAAGGGCTAGGATTAGGCTGGTAGCATTTATGGTTAGAGTTAGTCTCCAATAGATTAATGTATGTCAATGTAATGTCCCCAAAAGTAATGAAAACACGACTGTGGTGTGTGTGTGTGTGTGTGTGTGTGTGTGTGTGTGTGTGTGTGTGTGTGTGTGTGTGCGTGTGTGTGTGTGTGTGTGTGTGTGTCTGTGTGTGTGTGTACACAAGCAAAAGGGGCTACAATAAATAATAAATTGATCAAGAGTGCATTGCAGGAATGAGTCCTAAAACCCAGAATTGAGTCAGCATTTTTGCCCTTTTTTGTCTCAAAGTCAATGTTTTTTGGGTTCGATGGGTCTGTGGTTAACACAAGCTGAAGAGATGTTAATGTCTTTGTTTAAGAGTTTACTTTCTGTAATATTCCAAAAACCAATGGAAGAATCCCATTGGCTTTTTTTGGAGGGAACCAGTGTGATGCTAACTTCCTGCTTGGCCTATAGAAATACGTCATCCCTGCAGCACACACTATGATTTTACAGGATTAAGCATGAGCACATACAGTATCAGTCAGTAGTTACAAGCCAACAGTCAAAAGCCAACAAACACAATGGCCCTTTCTTCCACATTCCCCACCTGACTGCTGCCTCCACACAACACATGCACACACAATGGGATCCATTCAGTGCACATAATTTGCAGTGGTTTCTCAAAAGTGTGCAATCAGTGGCACTTAAGATAATGTTTATGAGAATGATGCACTGCTGGAAGGCAAAAATTATGTTTAGTTTCATAATAATCTCATCAAATGCCAACACATGGTTCATCATTGGTTAAAAAAATAACAGCAAGTTCTTCTTCTTCCCCCAAACATTTCAACTGTGACTAAACAATATAATTTACTGGGCATTGTGCTGGTCATATGACAAAGTTAGGTCCATACTTATTGTGACACTGATATTTATTTTTGTTGTTTACCTAAACAAATTTAAGTTACAGTTATGTAATGAATATGAGCTTTAGTTACACCAAGCTTCAATCTGAGGGTATTCATATTCAAAGTGGACTTTTGGTTTACAGCTCTTTAGATGTAGCACCGTCTTTTTCAACGGATCAAAAGTAATTTAACTCAAAAGCTGTTTCACAGAACAGGTGGTCAAAGGAGATCTCAATGCATGCAAGTGAAAAGAAGCCACCTTTAAGGCCTTTACACAAACAAACGGCACAAAAACACAAAATACTCGCCTGCGAAAATTATATATCCAGGGCTTTAATTGTGAAAGGTAAGAAATGAGGAAGTGGATCTGGACTGCGCTGCCTTTGTCAAGGTTGGAAGGAGAAATAAAGTTCAGTATATGGAGCCGCCAAATTGATTTGAATAAAAACCCAGGCCAAAAACCCAATTAGACTTGTTGATGCCTTCATTCGTGGTGCGAAAGCTAAAAAAAAACCAACCATGTTCCAGTTTTATTCCTGTTCTGTGTGACAAAAACAACAGTGTGAAAAAATATAGCGACGATGTCTTCCGATGTGTAAAGGCCTTAAGGCTGCAAAAGCAAAAATAAGTCAGAAATAAAGCGGGAACATCAGAAGCGAACAAATCAACACTTTGGCACATTCTGTCAAAAAAAGAACACGGCTGGCTCGGCAACGCAATGAGGACTGGATGTCCATGGTGGTAAATGATCGCAGGATCCTTTCCATGGTAAAGAAGGCATGCTTCACAACATCCAGCCAAGTGAAGAACACCCTCCAGGAGGTAGGCATATCATAATCCATTGGACAGATGAAACTTTAGACCATTTCACACCTTGCATTAAAATGCATCTCGTATCCAGAATGTATCTACACATGATTTGAGATTATATTTACACCGGGTATTAATGTGTGCCTCCGGTGTCCACATTGAGATCAAATTGGGATTCAATCGCTCCGCCCAGCTCAAACAACAGAACGTCACATCCTCCTCTCCTCTCAAAAGTTGCCCCCCTGATCACACCCTTATACCTTATGTGTCCTATAGCAGAACCAGAAGGCCACAGATGCCCATTCTATGGGAGACATATCAAAATCTAATGGGCAGATTACCATGAAATTCACTGATCACATTTATGCTCCCCAGAGGATGAACCCTTTTCCCTTTGGACAAAACATTACTGTCCTAGCTGCACCGTCCTCGAAAACAAATGTCCCCTCTTATATGCAATATATTAACAGGTTGTTGTATGAACATGAAATGTGCTGAGGATATTCATGGTACACAGAAGTTACCTCCTAATGTTTTCGGTGACCTCTAGCCATCGTCAGGCCTAATTACCATTTGCGCACAAGAACTATCACAATTTAATGGGCAATGTTAATTTTTGCTTCCCAGAGGCTGAACCCTTTCCATTTGGTACACACTATGGGCTTCCCGCTACAGCTCAGGGCAAAATACACACTCAAAATATTGATATTCTAATTAGAAGAATTTACCGAGCACATTTATGCTCTTAAGGGGATGCACCTTTTTGATTTTAATGAGAAATTGCTTTTTTCTCATACTGCATAATAACAACATAATCAGTATGTTGTTTGTTTCATCCAAGGATGAATCCTTTCCATTTGTTTTCTATGATCCATATTTGTTGCTGAAACACAATATTTTCAAATTTATATCTTACACCCAGAGGAACCTTTTACTTTAGTCAACATTTTAATTCTGTTGAATAAATAGAAGGAAACATAGCAACAGCAGCAACACACTTTCCCGGGAGATTGGATTGTCGAATCTCTCTGGTCTTTATCCCAGGTAAGGTGCTAGGTTTCAATTCTGTTACATCCCTGTGACCGAGCCGAAAGAGGCTGAAAACCAACACCCTGCTGGAAAAACAAGCCTCCACAAAGGGACAGAGAACCAGCTTTTCCCATCAAACCACACACACGATCATACCTGCCAAGGCTGGGTGATATAGTTGGCCAGCAGCATGTCACAGATTGTATTTTACACACACACACACACACACACACACACACACACACACACACACACACACACACACACACACACACATACACACACACACAGACATTGTATTCCTTGCTATGCTAGGATGAAACCAGATGAAGAAAAATATGAAAATCCTCAGAATGGGTGCCAACCATGCTATTTACTGTCACAAGGCCAGACAGGGGGTGATTTGGTTTTATACTTAAACAAAAGTGTGACAGACAAAGAAAAGCATGGTGGCTTCAATCTGTGCATACACACCAACATCACTGCATGGCCTGGCAGAACTGATGCTGCTTTGCACTGAAGCAAAAGTCTCTAGATCAGCGATGTCTGTAGGCTTCTGTCCTGGAGTTGAAGAAAGTGCCTCTGATCAAACATCTGCTGCTTACCACATCTCTTTCTTATTGGACCACTGGCATAGTCTTTGGTGATCCTCTGACTTTTCATCTAGCGCCATCATCGGGTCAAAGTTTGAATTTGTCCAATACTTTAGTTTTAACACTTTCCAACTCATCACATACCGATGCTTTGTCAGAACCATTGTCGTCCAACAGACACCGATCTGTCAGCCAGAAGGCCGCTGTTCATTCCCCATATGGAATGACCCAAACAACGATATTTTCCTAAACCTAACCAAGTAGTTGCCTGTTGCCTGAGTTGTTTGCTGGAAAGACAAAAGTTCATTGTGATAAGACCGTATGCATGTAACGAGCAGAAATTAACACGTGGGGCTAGCTTTCGTAGGAAAAACGCACAAAAGACTAAGGAGTAACTTTCTTCATCACTCTCCTAGAGCATGTTCTCTGAGCATCTAACATTGGCACAGATATGTTTACATTGTAGTTACTTGAAAGCCCGGTGCGTCGAGGGGCATGACAAAGTGACATTATCTGATGCCCTGGGTACTAGAACAGGCTGCTGGTTTATGATCAAGCCCATAGTATCACCGAGACTAAAATGTAATGTTGTTACGAAGTCAACTATGGACTTGTTTAATTGTAACAGCAACGTTAAGATAATTATAAAATCAGCTTGTTCGAACAAGTTTGTATATCAAGGCCGGGTTGTAACAGTCTGTCTACAGGTCTCTCCAAAAAAGCAATCAGACAGCTGCAACTGATATAGAACACTGCCGCTTCTAAATTTCAAAAGAGAGAGGAGCACACTCCAATCTTCAGATCACTGAATATGTGTTTCAAACTTTGATTGTGACTCCTACTTGTTCTTCAATTAGGGCTAAAATCATTCTGTAATATGTTTCTGTGTTACAAACCCAAACATTGAAAGTTACAGATGTTTCCCCCGAATGTGTCAATGAAAAGATTGAACATGAGAGGACAAGTCAGACTTTGCATTGTCCAACTTTTCCGCCCCAAAAAACTTAGTCATGTCAGTCAGGGCTTCATGATTAAGATCTATGTGGCCTCATTAACATCCAGATTTAAGTGAGAAAGTAGAGCACATGCACAGTTTGTCAATGAAAACTACAGCAAAAGAAATCTGATGATGACCTTTTTTCCATGGTGAAGGTGAGGCGAAGAGTACACCTACACATAGCTCTTCTCCAGACATGGATTTTGTTGCATCCCCTGTTGTATTTCAGTAGATCTGTGTCTTGTAATGTTAGCTAATGTTGATGTTTTTGGAATTCATTTTTTTTTGTATGGGCTAAATCAGGCGGCAACCTCCGGTTCTGCCGAGTGAAGCCAATACAAAATGTCTTAAAACTTGCATTCTCTCTCAGCCATCAGGGGGTGACTCCTCTGATTGCAAAAAGAAGTCAGATTGTATAGAAGTCTATGATAAATGACCCTACTTCTCACTTGATTCATTACCTCAGTAAACATTGTGAACATGAGTTGATGCTCTAAATCTCTAGTTTCAAGTCTTCTTCAATACAGCATAATGTTCATTTTGTAAATTATGGTCCTATTTAGAGTAAAATAGACCATAAAGCAGGCTATGCTTTAGGGCGAGCTCTAAATCACTCCTCCGCATTCCAAATATATTAACTTCCGTTTCCCGGTTGCAAAAAAACAACATGGCGACGGTCGTAATCCAAGATGGCGATTGCAAAATCACCGAAATCGAGGTATCAAAACGACAGTCCATAAACCAATGGGAGACGTCTCGATTTAGTCTACTTCTTATATGGGCTAAATGCATTTACAGTCCAAATGAAAATTAGACAAAAAGCAACAACAGCATACCTGGGACAAACATGCAGGCCAGTGCAACATTTATTATTAACATCTGTAACTATTGACATCAATGGTGACAGCTTTTGCCTCAGAATGCTAAGAAAACAAAAGATATCCTTTTCATGTTTTTGCTCAAATGTGACCAACTGATAAACATATCCCTCAAAAGAAAGTATAGCTCTGCAAAATCCCAATTCTATAGGTCAAAAAAAAATTAAAACTCCCTCTCCAGAGACCCGAGGCTTTACTCCACCAATAGACATTTGACAGAATGTGGCAAGTTATCTCACGGCTCATTTCCAAGTCAGATGTGGTTTTCCTTTCTATATGGTCAACCAGACGATCCAGAACAGTCGGCAATGTGGGCACCGTATCGGAAAAGGTCAGAGTGACTCGCAACCAGATGCACAAAATGAAAATAGGGAATTATTTCGTAGAGAAAAAAAAGAAAAAGCAACTCTGAAAAGGTCAGGAATTATGTTCCAAACTAACAAAGACACTATTGGAGTTTGAGTTTGTTTTTTGGGGCATAGGTCAATGATATTCCCTCCTATTCAAAGAAATAATGTGTGGTCTCTCTGTACGTCTCTGAATGTAAATATGATTTTGTCGTGTTTCAACCTGCTGTCACTTTCATCTAGATGTGCTGCAGTGGTAATTACACACTTCAGACATATTAATTGCTATTCCCACTGTTTAGTGCTTAATATGTGATTCATTCTGTAACATAATGACTGCTGGGTGGTGCTACTACCCGCATGCTGTCACTTGTTAATTTCCAAATGAGCTGGTAGAATTTAAGTAGTCATCTGTGCTAATGATTCAGAGTATTTCTGTTTGATGGCAGTGTACATAGTAAAAAGTATTTCTCAAAATACATTCTGAACTCAGCTTCTCCAGTCTCACACACACTAAGAACAGTGCAGTTTCAACAGACGATTGGTTAAAGAAAAGGTTCGACATTTTCGGAAATGCTTTGTCATTTTCTTTCTGAGAGTGAGATGTAATGGTGCATTCGATTTGAACTGAAAAGTCGGAATTTCCAAGTTCCCAGTTGGAAATTTAAACCGGAACGTAGTCGGATTTCTGACTCCTTAAGTCAGAAGACCCTTACCAACCCTCAACCCTCAAAATCCAAGATGGCTGCTCCGCGCATCAACAGAAGTGAAAGCTTTAGCAGCATAGGCCGACTGTTATAAGCACGTCTGTCTTAGTTGTGTCTCATTAAATCAGTCGTACACAGTACTGTCCAAATTCTATCTGTTGGCATGTTGCTAAGGTGTTTGTATGCGCAAAAATACAGTATACCGTGTTGCTATCAACTGGTATTGCTAACTTCTTCGACTTGTTATATTAGAACGCAGTCAACTCGGTTGCGATTGTCATTGTCATTCCCAGCTCCGATTTACGACTTCCAAGGAAAATGGAACGCAGCATAAGAACAGAAATTGAGTCAGGACTTGGTTAGCTTAGCTTAGCATAAAGACTGGAGGTAGAAGGAAACAGCTAGCCTGGTTCTATTCTGTCAAAAACACACCTACCAACACAACACATGCTCACTCCCAAAATCACTTGGTCAGTCTCCTAAGATTCAAACTATGATGCTTTATGTAACCTACTAGTGTCCGTTTTGGGTGTGACAGAGATGGCGTGTTTCCACTCGTTACATGCAAAGTGTCTTTTCAAAATAGACTTCCGTGTTCACAAGAAGTTAGGTTTAGGCAACAAAAACACTTAGGAAAAGATCTTGGTTTATTAATAATTTTGTCATCCTGATTTTCCATACTGTAGTTTTATTATGTTGGTGTATTCTGTTTTCCCTGTTAAAAGTTTTTTTATGACATTGGGCTGTATAAATAAAATGGACTTGACTTGAAATGTGAATCACCAACTATTTGCTATTCATTGGAATGAAATAGAGCACTAGACTGTGATTTAATCCGCTGAGAAAGATGCAAATGACACGTCACACATGATGAAGTCTGCACTTTGAACAGGTGAACAACTGAGAGGCATAACACATACACAGTCAGAGAAGGCAGAATTACTGAAACTGTCTCTAGTAAATCCTCTGAAATGTATTCGTGACAGTGTGTAAAGGCTTTTCTACCCAGCGGTAGAAAACATTTCCCTTTTACATTTTTCTTATTGTCAACAAACACTGTGAAAGACCAACAAAACTCAAATCAATACATGTACCAAAGCCTGATAGATCTTCTTCCTTTGTGCAATTGAGCGCCATTAAAAACACATCAGTGAGCCACTCTATTGCACTGGTTGACATGTTCCATCATCATCATGATCACACACACTTTATTGTGACTAGGTTCCACACACCGTCCTGCTGCCACAAATACTCACTAGAGCAACAACTGTGGATAAATCCACTGCTGAAAATAGTCCCCAAAAATGCACCATATTCTCAGATTTGAGTAACATTTGTTAAAAACTTTAACTTTATTTTTAGACTGTATACTTGTGAGCATTTTATAAAGATTTACCACGTGGCTCTGGGGTGACGGAGGACGGGACGTATTGAAAGGCGGGGACAACAAGAAAAAAGTAGTTTTCTTTAAACGTTCGAACCACTCCGATGCAAGTAGCTACGGCTCATTATGATAATGAGTCCCTCCAGTGAGTTAGTCATACACTTACATAAAGTTGAGGAACATGCTACTTGTTTATAATGTTTTTACAGGCTGCGTCTCACTCTCCATGATGAGTAAATTGAATTTAGAAAAGAATCCGTAAAATGCTGCTTCAAAAAAATATATATTGAATTTATAATGCATGAATGGGTATATTGATTATCTAAGAAGGGTTCAAAAGATTTTCTCCTTTTAGCCTGTGGTGTTTTTTCTGACAAAGTTTTTGCGGATGTATCAATGCAGTCACTGTGAGTGTGCACCGCCATACAAACCCGTTTGTTTCACCTTTAGCCTCATAAAACGTCATATGGTGCAATACATCTTCTCTGACTTCCATTAGAGAATGTGGCGGGGCTCCTTTCACGCTCTGCTGTCACTCAGATAGACTGCTTGCCATAAGCCGGAGGTTAAAAAAAATAAGATTTACTGTCAGTACATGTATGTCTTTCCCAGCCCCCTCTCCGGCACTGCAAGGTGAGGAAATCATGAGTGCACAGTAGATAGAACATAATTATGTCAAGTTGTAAAAAAGTAACAGCATCCTGAAGACTGGATAATTACCTTTGTGTGCCTGTATCCGCACTCCACTCCTGCTGTCATAAAGAAGGAGGGATGAATCACAAATGTTGATAGCTGTGCACACTTTGAGACCGCCTCTCCGGGTTATACAGACAGAAAGTGACGGAGGTAGTTGTGCGAAGACTCAATGTAAGAGAAACCAAAAACCTGGCAAAGTCGTGAGTGGGTGTGATTGTCTGTTCTCCGCCTTCAGAATGGGGCTTTCAAATGCTGTTCGGCAATCTGGCTAGCACATTGTTTGGAGAATACTGGGCAACTTGAGCATTAAAGTATAATGTAGCACTGTACATGGAGAACCTACTACTGAGACCACCACTGAATGAAAAGGTCTGAATTTGAAATTCCCAACTAGTCCTTCAAACATAATGAAAAAAATACCTAATTTGTAATTGAAATTTTCAGATGATCAGATTTTCTGATCTGACACCCCAATCAGTAGGATGACATCATTCATCGGTGCCCTCCAAAACCATCAGGGAAAAAAATCATATTAGTGTTTTCAGATTTGCCAACATTATGATTAAACTTTGCTTCGATTAAGCGGCGTTGGGGGTGTGCTGCTTCAAGTACCAGTAAGACATGAAATACAATCCAGGAAGCCCAGTTTGAGTAACAGATCCATATGTTTGAAGGCTTCTGTACAAAGGTAAAATGACTATGATTTTCAATGGAGTCTGGTAGGTTTGAGGAGAGCATAACAGCTGAATAAAAGGTTTGTTTTGAGTAAACCACAGCTGGTGATTGTTGGAACAGTGGAAAGAGCTCACTGAGTTTTGATATAGTTTCTGTAAAGATTTAATGGAGTGTGTATTACAGTCTGCGAGGTAAAATTACTGTGTTTTTCAAGGGAGTCTTGTGGCTTTGAGGAGAGTAAACAATTTTATGTTTTGTACGTTAGTATATTAAAATAATTGTCTAAAATACGAGCTGATTTTATTTAATAGGCCTACATGTTTTAAATCTGTTTATATTGTTTTCCGTTCAGAGGATTACAATAACATGAGACAGGATTTCCCAACTTGGGAAAGTTATCACAGCTGAAACTTTTAATCTTTTGTTGTGACGGTCAAAAGGTAAACAATAGAAAAACTGTTCACGTTAAAAAGTAATCTACGAGGAATGTGCGGTTGTATATATTTCTTGGGTCGACAGTACACCTTGCTGGATGTCGGCACATTGCAGCAGAAGTTGAACCTGGGTAGGCAACATTGGAGAAATCAGCAAGAGAACGCTAGATTAAAAATCCAACCATAGACTGCATAGAAGAAGTGGACGTAGTCATGGTGACATCACCCATTGGTTTGTGGACTGCAGTTCAGAAGCCTCGAATTTGGCGATTTCGTCGTCACCATCTTGGATTACAGCTGTCCCCATGTGTTTTTTTTTTGCAGCCAATGAACAGAAGTTATCATATTTATGTATACGGCTCTGGTAGTGGCAGCAACCTGTCAATCACAGTAAGCCCGCCCTAAAGCATACCCTGCTTTATGGTCTGTTTGACTCTAAATGGACCATAATTTACTAAATGAACATCATGCTGTATTGAAGAAGACTTGAAACTAGAGATTGAGACATAAACTCATGTTTACAATGTTTACTGAGGGAATAAATCAAGAGAGAAGTAGAGTCATTTTCTCATGGACGTCTATACAACCAGAGGAGTCGCCCCCTGCTGGTCAGTAGAGAGAATGCAGGTTTTAAGACTCTTCCTGCATCAGCTTCACTCGGAAGAACCGGAGGTTGGAACTCATGGAACCTCCTGTGGAGTCCCTGCAGGTCCACAAACCCTAAATGCATCTAAGACAACCAGCGCTTTGTGTTTGCAAAAGGAAATGTCTGTGTGTGTGTGTGTGTGTGTGTGTGTGTGTGTGTGTGTGTGTGTATGTGTGTGTGTGTGTGTGTGTGTGTGTGTGTGCGTGTGCATGTAGTTCAGTGTGCATCCCAGACTTGACACGTGTTTGATACCACAGCTGAAACAGATGTTGCCTGAGGTAATTATGGAAATAACTTGCTTTGTGTCTCCTCAGCAGGTGTTGCCTCAGTTCATCTACTGCCTTGCAGTGTGTGTGTGTGTGTGTGTGTGTGTGTGTGTGTGTGTGTGTGTGTGTGTGTGTGTGTGTGTGTGTTGTCTGTGAGTGTGTGTGTGGGTGGGTTTTCTGTGAGTGTGTGTGTGTGTGCGTGTGTGTGGGTGGGTTGTCTGTGAGTGTGTGTGTGTGTGTGTGTGTGTGTGTGGGTGGGTTGTCTGTGAGTGTGTGTCTCCAGGGTCCTTTAAGGATGTGTCTTTACAAACTTCCTGACACCCACGCAAGCTCTACAACAGCTCCTGTACGCTCTATTGTTATTGTGTACTTATGTACACTAACACAGGCTCAATTATGATTACCATAATACAAGCAGCAACAAATGATACTGATATTTGGCCAGTGTATGTGCTTGCATGTGGGTAATTCAGAAATAAGCACATGCTATTTAGTTTAGTACGTGGAGACTGGCAACAGAAAGACACAAAGATCCTTCTGAGCAACAGCTGAATAAGAATAAAAGAAATCAGCACTCATTAGTAAAATAAACTGGAAGCTTAGCATCAAAATGTGTGCAGATTTATTCAGGAACAGCTTCCTGTTTCAGTGTCAAGTGTTTCACAATAATGATGCTTAGAACGAGCATGAATGAACAGCTTCAAACTTATTATATCAGCTGAACAAACTATGGACTGACAAATCACGGTTTGAGTCTCCTCCATGGAGCCAGAGTGTCGCCTGCAGAGGGCCGGAAGGGAAACGGCTGTCCTTAATATCTGGAGCCCAAATGCACCATCATGGTTCCATAATAAACCAGGGTCACTAACACTTTTCTGGACTGGAAAACAAACTCAAAGGGAAACTGTGCAACAGTTTGAATCATTTCATTCTTCTTTTGGGGCCCAAAATACTTTGAATTGTATACAATACATGTTGGTGTCTGAATGATTCTGACTCTGTTAATATATTGAAGGACAGAAGAACGACCTCAATGCAACAGCTGATTCCAAACTTTTGAACGGTTGTGTATGAAACGTAACATTCACCTGCCCTCTCGCATAACCCCCTCGATTTAGTTATATGGGCCCCATATGTCTTTACTATATGTATATGTGTATTTGTGATTTTGGGCTATATTAAGTCCTATATTTTCTTTCTGTCGTCGTCGTGGCTGTTGATGGTTGTTGATGGTTATTGATGGCTGTTGATGTGTTGATGGTTATTGATGGCTGTTGATGGCTGTTGATGGCTATTGATGGTTGTTGATGGTTGTTGATGGTTGTTGATGGTTTGATGGTTGATGTTATTGATGGCTGTTGATGGTTATTGATGGCTGTTGATGGCTGTTGATGGCTATTGATGGTTGTTGATGGTTGTTGATGGTTGTTGATGGTTGCGTGGTTTCACTAATATTTAAATGCTGTTCTGTGTTTATGTTGTTTGGTCTTTTTGTGCATTTACATGGATTTTTTATTGTTTTTATGTGCCTGGACCTTTTACTTTGGTTAGTATTATTCTGGCTTTATTTCAGTCCTCGGCTTTTCCTTCTTGCATTTTGTATTGATTTATTCATAGTCATCTTGAACATTATTATTATTTATTTTTCCCATTCTTGCTCACCAACTCCTGTTCCCTATGTGCTTGGACTATCTACAATTGTGTTTTGCATAATCCAAATAAACAACTGATCACAATATGAATACAATAACATGTTCACTATAACCTCATCGCCAGGGGAAAGTTTGAAACGTTTCTCAACATGAAAGAACTTACTCACACATCTTAGAGAAACACTATATTAATATAATTTCTTTTAATTCCTTGCACGAAAACAGACAAGTTGAAAGTATACAATATCAGCGTTTGACGCATATATTCGGTGAAAGCTCTCCTAATGAGACTGGAAAGATACGGCACCTCAGCAGTTGTTTATTGGAAGTGGCAGACTTGTGATAACTCCACACCAGCGTGCTGAAGTTGATCTGTTATCATCACTCCGACTGACTTCTGTTGGCCCTCTGAGACTCTAATCTGCTCTGCTCCGATACGGTGAGCATAATGCACCTGATTCATCCAATGTGGAACACACAGAGAGAGAACCTTCACCTGACCTGACCGGTGCATGGTCCAAACACAATCAACCTCATTCAGGGGGATGTCCTGAAGACCGTTTAGCACCATGACAGGTCCAACTTATAAATGTTGACCACAAAGTACAAGCAGCAACGTTGTCCTCAGCCTTCCAAATCCAGTCCTGTCTGGATGCCGATGCCTTGAAACCAGCTCACACGACAAACACAGGTCGGTGTTGAGTTATACGGCGCAAGCAGCCGGGCAAATTTGTGTCTTACCTGTCGAAATGCCAGACTCTCCCCGTGTGCTCTGTAGTGGTTTAGTCCAAGCGGTAGAGTGCTCCCCACCCGGTCCACCTCCCATCTGCAACAAGTTACAAGTAGCTCCCAACTGAAGAGGAAAAAGGAAAAGCCCAGCTCCTCCTCCTCACTGGGAGCAAAGTTCAACTTCCTGGTGAGACGGACTGTTGATACGGTTGTCACTGTAAAAGGATAGGAGTGGGCTTATAATGGGATGTTCTCCGTAGCGGTTATAGTACACCTGGCTGCTCTGGGAGCTTGCACTGCGGAGACAAAGAAAACTGGTTCCGCAACTTTCCGGGCAGATCACAGCAGAGCAGCCTGAGCTGTGAAGTGAATGAATGAATGAGTGGGCCTAACCTAATTACACAGGTACAAGAGTGCCTTGTAGCAACTTGCACAGTGGCTCATATAAATAGTGTGTTCGTAGCAGCAATGTAACATAATTAAAATGATTTGATGATATTGGCACAGCCTGTATGGATATTGGTGATGAGTTGGGATATTCATAGGGGTTGTGTTGTTGTATCGCCTGCACATTTACAATCCATCCAAGGTGGAACATTAAACCATCATCAGTAACCTTTGTGCTGGGACATAAAATGTGCACATAGTATGATTGAATGGGTAAGTTAATGAATAAAATATGAAGAATAATTTTGAGACCATTTTGGTTTCTGATTAAAAACAGTTGTGTTAGTGTTGGGGAGCTTGTGATCTTTAAAATCCTGCCTGTGAGTCCGACGGTGTTTTCTTGTTACTTGTGGCTAAATTACATCGTTCTTAATATAGTATGTTTTACGTCTTGTGTTTTACGTCATGTGACCTCAGAATAAACCCACAGTGGTAAATGAAAACTAAATCTATAAAATAGGGTTGTACTCGAGCAAAGAAATTCTTAGTCGACTAACACTCCTACGACTTGCAAATGACATATCAACCAAAGAAATCATAGTCGACCAAAGTGAGGGGCAGCCCTGCTAGAATCACAATAAAAACAAGCAACATTGCGCTGAAGACCACAGAAATAAGTATCTATTATAATATGTATTAATAAGTAAAACACTAAGATTGTTAATGAGACCAAAGTCCCATTCCTTTTCAAATATCCAAAAGTTCAAAGTTCATCTCACCAAGTGTAGAGTGAGTGTGTAATGCCTCCTCCGGCCAGTAGGTGGCACGGTGATTTATGAGCTTCTTTATCAGTCCGTTTAGTGTGTTTTCAGGGCATCAACTTCCTATTTGTTTCCTGGATTAACATGGAACATTTTGGATTCAGCTGCATGAAACTGTAACAATCATAACCAGGGAATATTTGTGCATCTTCCGACCATGCACGGTATCAGGACTGAGCGTCGCACCACGGACACGAGACAGCTAGCGTTAGCTTGCTGCGGTCGGCGTGCCGCTGCTCTCGCTGTGGGCTTCTCGCAGCCCTGCGGCATCTTGGACGTTTGACAGCCTTCAGCGTTCAGCTTACTGTCGAGTATAAAACTAACGTTAGCTTCCCGCTAGCTTACAATGCCGCTCGCTCCCGCAAACCAGTCCCAGTTGATTCGGTCCAGTCAGAAGGACGAATATTATCAAACCTTCCTGAGAAACAACGCCAACGAAGCCTTTCAGACACTCGCTGGTGAGTTCGCTCAAACTGGGAAACTTTAGCATTCGTCTTCTGCAGCGAGCTTACTTCACTTTACCATGTAGCTTTAGCTTCAGAGCTAACTAAGTGCGCTCTCTTTTATCTATTTAGCTATTGGACGTACAGGTAATACACCGGTGATGACGGTATCGGCTCCGTTAACGTGGCTCCTGCTGTCAACGTGGTGTTTGAGTGGACTTTATTCTGGAGGAATAATGGCCCCACATGTTTGATTAAAACTTTATTAATCCCCTGTGGGGAAAGTCATTTGCCACCAAAAAAACTCAAACAGACAATATTAGACACAGTCCATAGTGCACAACAGACACAAACACATCGCAAATAATTAATAAATAACACCAGAAAATGCATTATGAAACATGATTAAACCACATCAATCTAAAAACCACATCTAACGGTGTTCATTAAAAAAATCTAACTGCTGCTGGAACGAAAGACCTTCTGAGTGGTTCAGTAGAACACTGAGGCGTCATGAGTCCATTAAACACACAATGGAGTTAGTGGATGGCCTTCAAAAGAATAAATCTTTTTTAACTTGGCCCTTGTTCTTTTATCTACAGTGACCTCTAGTGAATCCGGGGTAAGGCCGATCACTGAGCCAGCCTTTATGATCATCTTATTGATCCTGTTTTCATCATCCACAGTGATGCCCCTCCCAGCAGAGCACAGCATAGAAGAGGACACTAGCTAAGATCCCCTGGTAGAAGACATGAAGAAGCTTTCTGCTGACATCAAAGGAGCTCAGCTTCCTCAGGAAGAAAAGTCTTGACTGAGCCTTTTTAAATACAGCATCAGTGTTCTTTTTCCACTTTAGTCTACTGTCCAGATAGACACCAAGATATTTATATGACTGGACAATTTATATCTGCTGACCTACAATTATCACTGGGGAGACCTCCTCCTTCTTCCTTCTGAAATCAATAACCAACTCTTTGGTCTTTACAACATTTAGTTTAAAAAAAAAAATATTGTCACACCAGCTAACAAAAGATTCAACCTCCCGTTTATAGGCCGGGTCATTGCCTCGGGTAAGTAGACCAACCAGGGCAGTGTCATCTGAGAACGTTTTGATTTTACAGGACATATGGCTCTGCCTCTAGTCTGCTGTATAACGTGGTATCACTGTGTAAATGCAGAGTTGAGGAGTAAAAGCTCCTAATTACTGAACACGGCCATGCATTGGTTCTGACTGGTAACGCTACGTAAATTGAAACGCACATATTTGACGTAGTTGATTACAACCTATAAACCTATAGACCCAAACCCCAATGCTGCTCAGTCTCGCACTACTTTCTCACACAGGTTCATTCAGCTCACTGACTGGCGGCTCTGTTTTCAAGCGAAAGATGATCACTGTTCGTTTGTTTCTGTAGGATCCAAAAGATGGCTGGACTGGAGGAGAGAGATCGAGCTGCTGTCGGACCTCGCGTACTACGGTTTAACCACACTCTCAGGTAGAGCAGAGCAGCATGAAATCTAACTCTACGCCAATGTGCGTTTTAATCGGCTGTCTTATGAAGGAGTCATTATTACGTGTAGGTTACCAGACCCTGGGCGAGGAGTACGTCAACATCGTCCAGGTGGACCCCAGTAAGCGCCGGGTCCCCTCCCGGGCCAGGCGGGGCCTCTTCGTCCTCTGCCGCGCCTACTTCCCTTACCTGGTGGACAAGGTCCTGGTGTGCCTGGAGAACGAGCTGGAATGCGGGCAGGAGGGGCGCGGCGGTGCCGGGTGGCGGCGGCGGCGGGCGGCGCCGGGTCCGTGGTGGAGCCTGGACTCGTGGCTGAGGAGGTGGATGCAGAGGGCGGTGGGGCTGCTGTCGGAGCCCCAGAGGAGAGCGTGCGTGCCGGCCGTGTTCGTCCTCCAGCAGGGCCTGACCCTCCTCCACCGACTCCACGCCGCGCTGTTCTACATCAGCGGCTCTTTCTACCACCTGTCCAAGAGGGCGGCTGGTATCGGCTATGTAAGGGATTGTTTTTATTTTTTTGGACATGTGTGATGTAAAAACACTATTTACATGTTTTTATTTTAGTTTGACTTTTTAGCTACGCACTTATGACACACGAGGGCCCGTTTAATCTGATCTTTAATCACTATCACAATGTTCAACCTTCACTTGAGTAGGTGCACTCACACAGGGACATTCATACAGAACTCACACAACGTGCATACGTATAATCATGTCAAAGGATAAAGAAGACCAGGACAAACTCAGTCTTATTAGTTTCCCACAGTAAACCTGCAGATTTTCCCAATCTGTGTTATAAAAGCTGTCATTGTGTCTCAACTAAATACATCCTGCTAGTTGTTTTCCAGCTTTTCAGCATTTTGTCACATATTTCCCAACCATGTCAGAAGGTAGTTAGTTAATGAGTTTATCATTGGTTGAGCCGGCAGGGTGCCGGTATGGGACACGCAGTAATGAGTAACTCTGTCCCGAAGACAGTTTGCTGCACACTCTCCGATTTTTGTGTCATGTCAAAATACTCTGAGTCGCCAGTTATTAGTCACACCCAGCTAAAACTAACAGTCTAATATTCTTCCAAAATGTGTGTTAATAAATCCTCCCCTGTCCTCTGTGTGTGTGTGTGTGTGTGTGTGTGTGTGTGTGTGTATGTGTGCGTGCGTGTGTGTGTGTGTGTGTAGCTGCGTGTGATGGGGGGCAGCGGCGACGACGGGACCGTCAGCAGCAGCTACCGCCTGCTGGGGGCGCTGTCCCTCCTCCAGCTGCTCGTCACCGTGTGTCTGCAGCTCAACAGCTTCAGACAGAAGCAGAGGGCCCGGCAGGAGTGGAGGCTCTACAGGAACCTCAGGTACCGGAGCCTCTGCTCTTTGTGTCTTTACAGTTCACAGCTGGATACTTCGGGGTTGGAGTGAACAGGGTTTTCTTAGTATTTCTTTTTCATTATTTTTTTTTACTTTTTATTTTATTTTTACAGTCATTTAACAGTCCCTGACATACGACCTCAAAAAAAGCACAGGATAAGAATAATAGTAGTAATAATAGTTTAGCTAGTAGTGAGTACATATTTAAACATATATACACCTACACATACATGCGCATATATGTATGTATGTATGTGTGTGTATATATATATATATATATATATACGCTTACAGCATACCTATACATATACCTTCCTACATGAAGACACTTATACGCAAAAAAAAGTATTAATAGGAGGGAAAGAATATATATACACAATAATAAAAATAAAGTAAAATAGAATTACATAAATATCTACAAAATACAATAAATAAAAATAAAACTGACTTTTAGAAAGGGTGTCATTTGCATCAGAGCAGGATTAGTTACAGATGCAGATGCAGCATAGAAATGTTAGTTTTTGTTCATATTTCTGTGCGAGCGTTCGTGCGTGTGTCTAAACAAAGTCTTGGAACCTGAAATATCCATAGAAAATGTCTTTATATCTCTATATCCCAATAGTCGACTTGCAGCACAGACTTGACAGTAATTTAAATAATTATGGTTCGTGATGGGAATCCATAATATTTTACTGGCACCAATGTATCGATTCCGCTTATCGGTCCGATTCTTCATCGATTCCCTTATTGATTCTCTTTCCTGTGTGGAAGAAAGAAAAAAAGTAGGTTTTCAACGTCAATGCATCTGTTTCATTGTCTCTGAGACACCGGGTGGAGTCAGACGCAGAGTGGAACCGCTTCTGGATTCCCCATCCCTAAATTATGGTCAGATTTTCTTCAGGTCCACAAGCACCTCATTAGGTGATTCCGTAAACAGATGGCAGATGCCGGTTGTACATCCACCGTCTCTTAAAAACCAAGCCACCGCGAGAACTGCTGGACTTTAGTCCTGAAAGCGTTGTGTGTCAGTGGAAAGGATGAAACGCATGACTTGAGCTTCCGTGCTGAACCCCGTGACCCGTCTGCCTCCAGCCCTCAGCGCGCACACCGAGCCGGCCCCCGCGCCGCCAGCTGCATCCTCTGCCTGGAGGAGAGGAGACACTCCACCTCCACTCCCTGTGGACACCTCTTCTGCTGGGAGTGCATCACAGAGTGGTGCAACACCAAGGTCAGGCTCACGGCGCGACCTCTCGTCCTGTTGCTACTCCATTTGAAAGGGATCGTGTTTAGAGGCAGAATTTCCCAGGAGGCTTCTGTTTCTTATCGTGGGTATCGGGCGATTGACATCAATCAGATGTTGACGCTCTGTACTCTCGGCATAATGAAACGAGGATGAAACTAGGCATGGGCCGATATGAATATTTCATGTCACCATTATCCTAGCCATAATTATTCCTCTAGATATCATCCTGATAAACAAAAATAAATATGAAAATGGCATTGAAACATCCCTTCAGCGTACATTTAGTGAAGAAAGAAATATTTTTATCGCATCACAGAAAGGACACATCCTTTTTTAGTGCAAAACAATGGTGACTCTGAATGTTCCCCGACAGAAATGAAGGATCTATGAATGAAAGCAGCAGCGTTATGAGAGTCTGTTCAGTCGTGATACTGCCTTTATATTTTATATTCGGCTCTATTTTTCATTTCTCCACATGATAACGAGCTAGACAGCTTTTTCAGGTCACTGGGGAAGATATTCATCATTATCCTGATAATAGAAATTCACCAAAATCAACTTTTTAATAGGCCTATATTATCCCGTCTCTAAATGAAACAGCAACAGCCTTTTGAAAGTCGAGGCTGAATTTTTCTGTGCCGGTGGAATACTGAAAGTGTTCGATTGGCCCCAAACAAACGCATTACTTCGAGAAGGATCACGTTTCATCAGCAGCAGTAGATTATCTCAGATGTTGCTAATTAACATTAATTCCATAACTTGTAAATTGACACGTGGCTGTGTGCGGTGATGTGGCGGATTAAGAGTAAAACATGCGCTCGTCACATGATGCATGTCAAGGGTTTGAGTTTATCAAACCAGCAGTGCTACACCACGGCCTCCGGTATTTTGACAAATAAGCTTGTAAAAAATAAGGCGTGTCATCCACATTTCATATCTCCGGTTTCGATCGGCTCACTCGTCCGTTCTGGGAGCTGTAATCCAGATGTAATCCAGATGTCATCCAGCTATAATCCAGCTGTAATCCAGCGTGCTGATATGAATGTGTCTCCCTGCACCTGTGACCTTTGTGTAGGCTGGAATAATATTAACACTTTCATGTGAAATTATAGAGAAGAAATAAATATTTCTAGCTGCATACATACTTTTACAGATTAATCGGACTATAAGACAATACATTACAATAATGTTAAACGTGATGTCAAATCAAAACCGCAATCTTCAAAATAATATTCCCCCAAAATATTTCACATCGGATTTTCAGAGAAGTTTGAGTCAGTATGGGCTTGAATTATCAATTTAGACGTCATAATTGTGTATGACGATATCTCGATGTATGATTTCATCACGATATGATTCTATTGAATATTCCATTGATGATAAATGTGTGAGTTTTGTGTTGGACGTCCCTCAGGCAGAGTGCCCCCTGTGTCGGGAGAAGTTCCAGCCTCACAGACTGGTGTACCTGAGGAACTACAGCTAGGGCCACCGGCCCTCAGGAACCTGTGGAGGCCAAGGGTCAGCCAACGGGTCTGAGAGGAGAAGCTGCAGTGCCTTTAACCTTCATTCTCTCCGATGGTCATCAGGCCATGGTCAATAAAATGTTTGATTGTATCAGTCGAATCTTGTAAATATCACTTTTAATTAAATTAAAACTTATACGGAGGATAATAAAATGTGGGAGATGTCCAAATATATGTCTGTTTTTTACTTTACGTTTCATTTAGCTGATGCTGTTATCCAAAGCGACTTACAATGAGTGCATTCATCACACACTGATGACAGGGGCCACCTGCCCATCAGGATCCTAACTAACACCGTAGGCCCAGTAACAGTTTGGGGTTAAGTGTTTTGCCCAAGGACACATCGACATGGACTAGCGGAGCCGGGGATCGAACCACCGATGCTCTGATTGAAGGACGACCCTGCTCACCACTGATCCACAGTCGCAAATCAATGTTTTATTTATGAGGTTGTTTGAATACTTTAATATAGAAATCATTATTAGGTGTAGTCGCTCTACATAATTTATCATCTAAAGTATATAAAATGTACATTAGTGTTGTTTTTGTTCATGTGCTGCCTGGTAGAAGAACTGCCACTGTTCCATGATGGAAGAAGAAGTGATCTAGTCAGGTCGGGCAGTATTTCTGATAAATGTATTTCAAATACAAAGCAATTTGTATTTGATGGACTTGTTTGTTTTAATGATCTGTTCACCTGTGCAAACGGACACATTGGCAGTTGGCCTGCGGCCGGTAATTCATCCAGGTTGTTCAAGTGGGGATTAAAGTGGTTGAAACTTTACCTGATGTTTCTATAAACAATATAACATATAACACATAACAGTTTGTAGCACTTGAACCTTTCACCTCTCGGAACCCTCGTTACAGAACAGGTCTCTTCATCCTGCCGTGTCTTGTAATGTCAAGTGTTCTGACCTGCACTGTCTCTGTTAAGGTAGTGGATCATCTCAGATGTTCATCAGCACACTTTTCTCTTGTATGTCAGAGAAGAAGACCTGGACACTAAGTTCATCAGCTTTTGAGGAAACAAGGCTGCCAAAGTAGGGGAAGGGGTCAACGTTTTCAAGAGTGGTGATGTCCACTTTTACGGTGGGCTGGGTAGATGGTTGGTTGGCTGGAGGTTGACGTAGGACATCCTTACCTTCCACTTGACCATATAAAGGGCACACTACTTCCTGCATTGGCACTGAACATTGGTATTGGGCGTAAGTCGGTAGGTACAAAATCTCTCAAAATGGCAGTCTTAACTGTCCTAACTAGTAAAACAACAATATAGGTCATTGGACTGGAAGCTTAAAGTGAACATGGTTTACATTTACCTGGCGAGCCATAAGTCTTCTTCAATGCATGATGTTCATTTCGTACTAATGGTCCAATTTAGAGTCAAATAGACCATAAAGCAGGGTATGCTTTAGGGCAGGGCTAACTTGTGATTGACAGGTCTACCACAACGTTGTCTGGTCTGGGAGTTGTCCATGATTTTGTGTAAGAAAATGAACCCTTTAACTGTGTTTTCAGTTCATGAAAGTTGATTGTAACATCACCACACTCACATTTTGTACCAGATATTTGTTGATGCTGCTATGTGGTGATGAATGGCAGGGTCTATGATCATTGGTTTTTAAACCTCCCATAACACAACAGCTACACAATAGGCTCCTGTCTCTGATGCCATGTTTCTCTGTCTGCCAAGGCTAGCGTTGAATAAACCTCAAACTTGGCATGGCTCTGAAGCTACATTTTTATATGGAATGAATTGGAGGTGAGAAGACGTGTTCCAACCTGGTTATTGTGGATGTTACGTGATCGACTGTGAGGTTGTATCTGGATGATAAGTCTTTAATCCTAGCAGTGAGATAATTAGTTCAATTGTCACATACATAAAGGTACATACATAAAATTGGACCTCTGCTTTTAACCACCCTAAGCCCTTTAGGAGCAGTGGGCTCAATGCTGGCCTTTGGCATCGGCGGTAGGCCAATGCTCGGGGCACCATCCATCCATAAGAAAAAAATAAAAAGTTTGAGCGTTTACTTTTTGTTTTTACTAGCACTATTTTAATACTGTATTTCAGAATATAACAAAACACATAACTATGTTAGAAAGATCTTTCAGGGGCTTGGGGACTAACCTACCACATAATTATGAAGAATACCATTTTTCTTTTAATGTGATCTGCATTGCTTAATCTTAAAGACATAAAGCTGTACAGTTTCCTTTAGAGTATGAACACGATGATCGGTGGTGGTATTGGCTGCGATCCAAGGGCACTTGCTAAAATCTAGCTCAGGGTACCAAATTGGTCAGGGCCGGCTCTGAGTGGGCTGCTTTGAAGCAGGGGCTCTGTGTCTCGCTCAAGGAGACTTTGAGATGCGGACGGGGGATCAAACCGCCAACTTTGTGGTTCAGGGACGACCCGCTCTACCAAACTAATGAGATAGCTGTGCTATGACATGTAGCTCTTGGTTGAGGTCTATAAATCTGTTGTTAACTCCATCACTTAGGCCAAACTTTAAGCAAATACGTCAACCAAAATGCAATCAAGGACAAAGTACAAAGCTTTTGACCTGAACAACGGTGACTGTGATTTGTGTTCCGCATGCTGATTCTTTTGTAACATGACCAATTCATTACAAAAGTGCATTAAGTGCACTTAATGCACTTTTAAGCTGTTGGCTTCCTTCTCTGTGTTTGGACATAACCTCAGAAAAGGGTGTGGAGATCCAGAAGAAGCAGAATAGAGTAGAACCTTTGCTTCTTTGAAAGGAGCCAGTTGAGGTAGATTGGGCATCTGATAAGGATGCCTCCTTAACCCCTCCCTTTAGAGGTTTCCTGGACACGTGCATCAAGACATCAGAATCTGAATCAGCTTTATTGGCCATGTATGCGTACGCATACAAGGAATTGTGTACAATTGACAAAGTACAGATGTTCCTCTGTTTGGTTGCGGACGGAAGGATTCAGCGAGTGTTGTTGATGATGTCAGGGCGGTAACATCACTACGGCGATCAGTTTAACAAGTTACCTCTGCTTGTTGGTACATTAAATTGAAGCTTTGGAGCCTTGAGTTAATACTAGTCTTTGAACCTACTTAGTGCTCAACTTGTCTACTGTGTTTTGCTGCAATATGAAAGGAAGAACACGGGCCACAGAGCTTTATTGCAGCCCGTGTCAATTATATGCTTGGACTATAGCTTCAATGGGCATTTTCAGCATCAGCAACATATGCATGCTCCATAGCGCTTGATTGCCCGAGGAGACAAGCAGACGTACGAACACCGGGGGCTCCAAAACCAATGTCAAAAACATTGGCCACTACGTTCAATTTCTTTAAGGATTTAAGCATTATTTATTGTCATTATGTAAAACAGGGACGCACAATGTAAATCAGTCCATTTATCCCACAACAAACACATGGCAAACAAAACATAACCAGTAGTACATTCCTGTAGAGCATTTCTTTGAATTTGCATCATAAGGAATGTGAACAGCAGCAACACAAACATTTCTCTGGGCAGACAATATGGCTGACATCTTCACATTAAAAATTCAACATGAGAACATTCTCTCTGTCCTGCTGTCCACCCGTCAAGTGCAGCTTGATCCAGCATGAACGATGGATCCAGGTCTCTGTGAGGATGTGGACCCAGTCCCCGACCTCCCGCTGCTGGGGTCGCCTGAAGTCTCATTTCATTCATCTTGTTTCTTGCTGCCAGACATCAGACTTTTCCAATGTTAATGAACGTCTTATGTCATATGCCATTAGTGCTCCAGCAATAAACACAAACAAAAAATACAACTAAAGACAAAAAAATAGCAACACTGCGGCGTCATTAAGTAAAACATTATATAGCGTCAACAACTGCAGAGAAACGGCTTAATGCCCGACAGAAGAGAGATCGTGTGTAAAGAATAGACTTCGCTACCGACAAACGAGCACGTGCAGTCAGCACACCCTGCTGAAACCAAGCAGGTGCTCCTGAAAGGAGCGTTAGCAGCTAAACTCAACACATTAAATGACTTTCTGGAGCCTTCTCACGGCCCATACCAGCTGCCAGCACTCAAAAGTGTTTACATCCAAACAGTCAATCCCAACACACTCAGGTGTCAATTTTTCTGTCTTGTTGACAAGCAGCCAGTTCACTTACACTGCTGTCATTTTGGATAATCAGGTTTCCCCCCTCCACAGAGAGCATGGCTGGCAGTGGAAGCAGATGCTGCCAGGCTACCGCTGATCCCCGAGCTCAATCATGTCTATTAAAAAACACTGCGATGATGGATGTCTCTTCCTCCTCTCTCTCTCTCTAACAGCTAGGCAGTTGGCTAATTGTAGCCTACAAGAGAATTAATTTGAAAATATTAAAACTCTCCTCTCTGTTATGAACAGACGAGAGCTGTGGATGTTGTTGGCTGCAGAATGATCTCCACGAAGTGGACAGGAAGAGAAGGCAGGCTGTGAAACACTACTAAAAACTATCAATGAGTTTCGTGGTTTGTAAGATTCAAGATTTAAAAAAAAGCATTATTGTTTATCACATAATGATAGAAAATTGCCTTAGGTTTGGGGCTCACAAACAACATAAAAATCAAACACCCGTGAAAGACTCATAAAATGACATTAACACGCAAACAGCCCCATAAATAAATTGGAGTGTGTACAAAGTTACATTAAACAGTAGTGACAGGGTTTGGCCTTGTTTAAAATGGATATTTCAGTGGGAATTCAAGATTTTTTGTTGGTTGCTTCTCTTTTTGGTCAGACGTGCTGTGAAACAGCGATCAGACGGGAGCAGCTGGACGCATTGGTGAAGGGTCCTCAGTGAGGAAGGCTGCTCTTTGTTTCACTGCTGGAGAGGACTGACAGTTGGGTCTGAGGAGTGCCGGTGAGTTTGGATGCATGCATCGATGACACTTGTGAGTTATTGGAAAAATTGTTCCAGGATGCAACGTCATGCCATCACACTCGTCTTCGAGTGATCAGTGAGGACAAGGACGATGGCGGTTGATCTAAGTGCCAAAATTATAGAAAGTGCAAGCAGTGCAGCTGCACCCAGCATCCAGTTGAATATGTTTATCAGTGAAAATAAAAGATTTTACATGACGTCATGTGACTGATATACATCAACTAAAATGCAGACCCCTCTCAATGAAGTGAAATGAGTAGTCAAATCATTTATATTAAAAGTGATGAAAGCAATGACCTCGTTCAACACAGGTGAACCACAGACCATATCCACATGGGGTGTAACGTCTCGTGAAAACCACAAGTTCAATCTAGTATAGAGAACATCATACACAAATAATTATAAAACATAATTAAAGCTGCGAGCAGCGATGAACGGGTCCGAGCCCCTCTGCGCTGGCGGGACGCCGGCTCGCTCAGCCGAGAACGTTCGCCCACCTGTCGGACGTTTTTTTGCGTGACGCAGGAAATTACGCTTTGCAAATACTTTACCAGTTCCTATCCACTGTGCGCTGCTAGACGACACGTTCAACACCATGCATCATGTTTCTCTATGTGATTAATGAGGATTCAGGTAAAATGGCCACCACGCCACAGTCACGCCGTTGTGTGAAATGTAAAGCTTTTGATAACTTTTATTCACAAAGGTCTTTAGATCATACTGACCAAATTTGAAGTGGATCTGACAAACTCCCTAGGAGGAGTTTGTAAAAGTAAAGCGCTTAGAAAAGGGGCAAAAAATAATGAAAAAACCACACAGAAATACAAATGGTACAGTTTAGAGCATGGTGCCAAGAGACTTTTTTTAAGTATCCATGTGATACATGTGCATACCAAATCATATATGTAGGAGTAACGTAACGCTGGGGCTGCTCTTTTGAAAATGTATAGAAAACGTGTAGGGGGCGCTATTCAGGCAATTCTTTATGGCCAAGCCAAACACCCACATAAATGATTTATTTCCATCACCTATGACACATGTGTAAAGTTGCATGAGTTTTTGAGCATCCCAAGTCACTAAACAAACAGCTTCATTTTACGTGGCAATGATGCGTCGCCATGGCAACAGAGTTTCATAAAAACTCACAATATTCATGATCATGCATCAGCAATGTGTTAAGGCTTTCCATACCAAATCTGAGGTCAATCTGGTCAACTGGCTCAGAGGAGTACATCAAAGTATAAAACATGTCATTTCCTTTTGCCAGTAGGTGGCGCTATGACAATGTGAACATTTCTTCATGGAAATGTATTCAGGCCTGGACCAGCATCATGCATGAGACATTTTGGGCGGATTGGATGATGTACCTTGGAGTTACAAAAACTTTCTCTCTCATAGCGAACCTCACAAAATGGGTGTGAAATGGGCGTCACATCACGTCAAGGCAGTTTAGAAAAAACTGACAATTTTAATAATTTTTCATCACAAAGGTCTAAAGAGCATCCTGAGCAAATTTGAAGTCGATCGCATAAATTCTGTGGGAGAAGTTCGCAAAAGTACAAAGGCTGAAAACGGCGAAAAATGACAAAATAGGACAAATTGGCTGAATTACTGTAACGCCCCCTAATGTTTAAATGGCATAAAAATGTCAGGGTATGTTACAGGATGCAATGTGCACATATGCTGCAAATTTTGCAGCCACGCCGCTAAGATGTTCATTGGTCCCTATTTTATGAATGCAATAGTATATCAACAAGCTTTTGATACATTTTGATGATATAGCTCCACTAATGATCCACAGCAAATTTGATATGAATCGGACCCAGCCTGTAGGAGGAGTTTGCAAGAATGTGTTTTTAACAAAATTCAAAATGGCAGAAAATTTAACTAGGCGGAGTTTAGAGGTTTGAGAGGCTTTTTTGTAGAACAGGTGGAGATGGACATGTGTGTGAAATTTCAAGTAAATCGGACAAACTGGCTGAGGGGCGATGTCTGTCCAACTTCTAGGGGGCGCTAGAGAGCCATTTTTTAAAACACAAATATGACACCTATATCACACGTCTATTTTCACCAAGCCTGACAAGCGTGCCAAATTTGGTGAATTTTCGAGCATGACAAGTACCCCAAATTGCGTCCTTAGAATTTCAATAGGGTCCTCCCGGACCGACCACGTCAGTGCTCGGACCCTAATTAAGGCCTTTTGAGTGTATCAATTCAGAATATTTGTCTTCGGGAAAGGTCTTTTGGGATGTATCACCTTCTCCGTTGAGATGAAACAAGGAGAGGATGTTCTTTGGCCTCCTTGTAATGTAATGCCTGACCGTTATGTGGTCCAGATTTCCTGTTCTCATGGCTGCTTTGTGCTCAGAAACACTTGACTTTAAGAGCTCTTGTAGGTCTTCCTATGTAGGGAAAGTCAACATTTGCAGAGGTGCAACTCTACTTTTGATGTACTTTTGTTTCTGTAGCTGAGTATCCATTTGAAACACGTTCTTGCTGCCTTTTGTTTTAGAAGAAGAGAAGAACAAAAGAAGAAGAAAACGCATGCCTTCCTGAATGGAGTAAATCCTTGATGAACACGTGTTTCTGCAACACTTCCTCCACTCGAAGTCTTTTAAATTGTATGATTTTGGCAAAAGAAATGCACATGTTTGGGTAGTAGTGAGCACACGACTGGATTAACGAGACTTGGATTATTCTGCACGAGTTGTGTGGTAGTTTGTGGACAGATCTTTGATACAGTTTTGCTGTCGTAGCAGCCATTTACTTTAATTCAGCAAGGATCCACTTTGAAAACGACGTTTTCTTCAAGAATTCTGAGTAATTGATGATATGATAATGGTAAATGGTAAATGTACTGTACTTGTATCGCGCTTTTCTAGTCATACGACTACTCAATAATGGTCATTTTAATGGTGGAGTATTCCTTTAAGAAAATGTGTATATTTATATGAAAATATATCTTCTTTGGCTTGTTCTCCCCGTTATCACAGACATTTTATTTAGTTGTAGTTTTATTTAGTTGTAGTTTTATATCACCAAAAAAGAGGATCGTGGATGATCTCCCCATTTTGTAATTAGTTGGTGGCCATTAGTGGTCATGCAGTGCCCTCTGTTGAACTTTAGAATGAACTACAAGGAGATGTTGCTAAGTAATACTGTAGTTTCTATTCTAATGTAACTCTTTTATTTCTTTTGATTATAGACCACTTTGATGAAGGACTGATTCCATACTGACATATATGTTTACTTTAGTTAATTTTGTTTGATTAGTTGTACTTTGATACATTTTGTAAATAAAATTGATGGATTGGATTGCAATACAATGACTTAGGCTGCTTCATTACAGTACAAAGTTAACTGAAAAATGTTGAATGAGGAATTCTGTAAACACACAATGTTCTAACTTTCTTTAATATCAAGTATATGTATATATGTCTTCTAATAAATGATTATCAGAATGGTCCTCGAATTTCAGGAGTCAATAAATTCTTAGTTAAAAGTATGATTTATTAAAGGTTACTAAAGGTTACTTTTTGCATCTTCATTCAAAACATTTTTTTTTTTTTTACCAATTGCACACAGAGTGTATTTTTGCCGTCCCTCGATCACGCAATCAGCCAATAGCAGGCCTGCAGAGGTGACGCATCATCACGTCAATCAAAATAGCTTCATGAAGAAGTTGGCTATGTCTAACATCACTACCTAGTTACTGGACAGTATTTTACGTAGTGGTTTAGTACGTAATAATCCCACAATGTGTGTTGTTAAATGAATGTCACGTTCAATAGAAGTTAAAAAAACAAAAAACAGCATGCAACTCAACACGTTAGTGATGTCTTGTTGGAAGAAGAGGCCAATACAAGTACCAGCACGTGACTCGTGGATGCCAACTCAACCTGCTTCTCACTCTCAGTGTCTGACTGCCACATGAGGGTTTGGGGCTTGAGAATCATGGTCACACAGCCTAGTTTTGCCTTTTGAATTGATGACTCATCAGTCATTTGGTAACCAAATTTAGGCTGCTGATGGTCCAAACTTATCTGAGTTTCTCAGGTTATGAATTAAATCTGCTTAAATTGACGGGGGGGTTCTCTTCTTTTTGGCTGTTTGTGAGCAGAAGAACAAGTTGTAAACACAACAAACAGATCATCATCTTAAAAAGTTCTCCTGCTATAGTCTCTCTATCTGTCTGCTGTCTGGGCATAAGGCATAGACTAAGAAGATTGTAGACTTTGGTTTTGAGGCCTCTAGTTTGGCCGTCGCCATCTAAATATAGTGTGACCATATTTTCGTGACCCTTAAATGTACCACGCCGCCATGCATGCACACATGTATGCCCTTATGCACCCGTAGGCGTTTCCATCAGGATGGGGGATGAGTATTCCTGCGTTTAGCTCACCTAGCGAGCCCACCTTTCAGCACCATGAACAGCGCCTCAGACGAAAAATGATGTTTGGTCTGCCAAAATCTACCAAAAACCAAAATCTTGAAAACTGTATAACAATAGTGAACACAAAACATGAGGCTTGCATCGGTTTAATAGAATTATTGATGGTCAGATCCCTTTTAAAACTAAACACAAGGTATTTGTCAGGGTGCACAAGCACAGCAAAGAGTGACCAGCCGTTGTATATTGTACATCTGTCCATCTTAATATGATCTGTTTTATCAGCATGTCAATGGAAAATGTGCTATGTGTCCAGAACGCAGCATTTTTGTTGCTCAGTACTTTACGAGCTCTTTATAAAAGACCGACTGTCTTTTTTTCGGCATGATGGCTAACAGTTAGCATACAGATTCTGTCAGGAACCACTGCAAGCGTCATAGCAACAACAACATTGATTGATCAACACATACAGACAAACTCAGTGTTGAATTCAGACATGTTTTTTTTAGAAGGGGTTAGGTAATAATGAGTGTCACAGAACATAATAAACATCTATGTTAGCTAACAAGTATAACACTATTATTAATATTTTAAATGTGGTTAAAACAAGGACAATTTGGTAGTGGCCGATGAAAACCAGGACATTTGAATGTTTTACAGATAAGTGTTGGGTCTCGGGACAACAAGCTTACAACCGAACGCTGAACAAGAAATGTTACAATTAGCTCATGAACTGAAAACAAACTGTGAAAGGGTTAAAGTTGTAAGACGAAAACAAATACAACTCCCAGACTGGACAACACCGTGGTAGATACCCGTCAATCACAAGGTAGCCCCGCCCTAAAGCATACCCTGCTTTATGATCTACTAAATGAACATTTACATTTTTTGCAAACAGAGGAGTCGCCCCCTGCTGACCATTAGAAAGAATGCAAGTTTAAGACACTTTCTTTATTGGCTTTACTTTTTGCCACCTGGGACAAAGGTTTGGGTTTCACTGACACAATTACGAATGACAAAGGGTAATGAGATGTAACAAATAATTTGTGGAAATGTTTCATGTCTTCCTGTTGTGTGCACTCTACCTTATAAATGAACAGATGACAGGCAGCAAAGGTGACTTGAATGCTGGTACAGTGGACGACCCCATGCTGCCCCCTGCTGGTTTGTGAACAGACCCTGTAGGGACGCTCCATGTCTCTGTCAGTCATTCACAGCATGTATGAACAGGACAGCACACCGAGAACACACCCACTCCGGAAACTGATGACATCACTTTACATACCTTCAGACACTGACACAAACTTCTTTTGTATATAAAATAATAGTTTTAACCCAATCACAAAGTACTTTCTTTAATTCATGTAGTGATGTGGGCCTAAAAGAGCATCTTATTATTATTATTATTATTATTATTATTATTATTTTTGTTATTGTTATTATTATTATTATTATTTCCTCCTCTTTTCTGACATTTAAAGAGAGATAAGAAAGAAGAGCAGTGCATATGCTTTCTCTCATTTCCAACATTATTGCACAATGACCTCTGTCCCTGCGCGCTCGTGAGAACAATACCGTAATCTACTCGTTTTATGCTGCATGTGCACATTCCGCACCCCTCTTCGACAGCACAGTGGCGTTTCCTTGAGTAGGAGCGCTCCATGCTGAAAGCGCGCCACTTCCTCCCCCAGAGCCGCTCCTCACCGGCGGTCATGTGATCGACGGCCAGTCGGGAGCGAGCAGAGCAGAGCAGAGCAGAGCAGAGCGAGCAGGACGGTCCGTCTCCTCAGTCTGTCTGCACCTGGACCCGAAGGTAAGACCGGGCAGCCCGCGGTGCTCTGCCGGGGCTCTCGTCTTCTTTCGTCTCACCGCTGCTGACGCGCAGCACTTCTCACTTTGTAGGAGAAACACTCAGGGCGGCTGCAACGCGCCTGCTGACGTTTCTCTCTCTTTCAGAATAGACGAACAACAAGTTCTTGGTCGGATAATAGTTTCAACATATAACGTTACAGCTAGCTTGTTGTTGGCTCCATACTTTTGATGGCGAAAGATGCCAAGCTAGAACAAATAAAATGACAAGTGTTCGGTTTGTGCCTTCAGAGCGTTTGACGTTAAAGGGGACCAGATTTAGCTCATTTTTAGGTTCGTGCTTTTTAAATTTCGTGGCTTTACTAGACAGTGTTTACACGCTTTAATGTTTCCTTTGCTGCAGTACAGCGCCTGTCTCTTTAAGTGATTAGTCAGACGGGACACTTGAACGCCTCACAACTCTTGTATGGTTGTAGTTTCTTTATATTGCCACTTTACTGTAGTCCCTCACTCACTCAGACCACAGGGCGAAATCAGCACTGCGCGCAAGCAGATGGCGCGCGCACAAAGATGAGCCAATTAAGATTCATATAGAGTGCTGCATGTATTTTTGTAGGCCAACCAGGCGGCAACCTCTGATTCTGAAGCTGATGCGGGAAGTGTCTTAAAACCTGCATTCTCTCCTGACCACCAGGGGGCGACTCCTCTGGTTGTATAGAAGTCTATGAGAAAATTACTCTACTTCTCTCTTGATTTATTACCACAGTAAACATTGTAAACATGGGTTTATAGTCCCAATCTCTAGTTTCAAGTCTTCTTCAATACAGCATGATGTTCATTTAGTAAATTATGGTCCATTTAGAGTCAAATAGACCATAAAGCAGGGTATGCTTTAGGGCGTGCTTACTGTGATTGACAGGTCGCTGCCATTACCAGAGCTGTATACAGCGTCTCTACGTCACTCCTCTGCATTCCAAATATGGTAAATTCCGTTTATCGCAACCGCATTTTTTACTGATGTATTTCATGTCGTATAACAAAAACATTAACATCTCTTAAGCTTGTGTTAACCACATCCCTTATTTCAGACACTTAATCAAGTTATTTGTGGTAAATAATATCCCAAATTAAGCAGAGAACTTGATTCAAAGTCTCAATCCATGTTTGGTAAGATAAGTATTGTTGTAATGAAGTCAAAAGTAAACTAGGGAAGGTCATACATTATACCTGTTTTAATACAAACTGATGTTCATGTTTGAAGGAACCATGTCTGAGGGGAAGCTGGAGGGGTGGCGAGAGCGGATTCGCAAAGAACTGGACAACGCAGTGGACTTCTGGCTCAAATACTCTCATGACACGACACATGGGTACTGTTCCCAAAAGTTACAATTTAGTGTGTGTGTGTGTGTGTGTGTGTGTGTGTGTGTGTGCGTGTGCGTATGTGCGTGCGTGCTTGTGATGAACTCTGACCTCTGCTGTGTTTCAGAGGCTTCTTCACTTGTATCGGGAGGGATGGGAAGGTTTATGATGAGCTGAAGTACGTCTGGCTGCAGGGTAGACAGGTAAGTCTCTGTCATGATGCTGGCTGTGCGGAACAACTGTCTGAAATATATATTTATAATATATGAAATATAATTATTTTTTTTCACAGGTGTGGATGTATTGCCGCCTGTACCGAACCATTGAGCGCTTCCGCAGGCCTGAAATCCTGGAAGCAGCAAAAGCTGGTAAAGCTTGTTTCAGCTAGCTAAACCTCTTAGCGTTAGCATTACTAAAGTGTCAAGAGAGAGTTTTCCGTTCTCTCTTTGGTTGCATCACTGGTATTAATTCATTCATTATAATTCATAGGTTCACAGCATATAATGCAGGATATTTGAACTGGCTGTCTGTGGAAATTGAAAATTGGGGAAAAAAATATATAGAGAGCAAAAAATGCCAACATTGCCATCCCTACAGCAATGCCAGTTGTTTGCATGTATTATTCACTCATGTTTGCCAGAGGAGGAACCATCCATTCGTTACCTTTTCCCGCTTATTCGGGGCCCGGGTCGCGGGGGCAGCAGGCATAGAAGGACATTCTTCACCCATTTTCCAGCTCTTCCTTGGGAACCCCAAGGCGTTCCCTTTGCTTTCCATGAACTGACAGATCTCTTCACGCAACTCGAAACATCTTTTCAGCACTTTTACTTGGCTTAGCCATCGCACCGCTGTGTGATAAGGCAAGTCACCATATTCTGAACCCAACTCCTCCAGAAAAGACGGCGGTGATTTAAACCTTTGGCTCTTATGAAGTTAACTGCTCGTGTTATGGTGCTCATTACGTGTTCCATTTTCAAGGCTTTGCCACACAACGACTCCTGGTGTATGATGCAGTGATAAGTTGTCAGCTCATCTGTGCCGTTTTCCTCCTGCATCTTCTCCCGGATCCTGCCCACCAATCCACTCTTTTGACCACACATCGCGGGCGCTCCATCTGTTGTCAGTCCCACAAGTTTATCCCAAGGCAGCCCCATTTCATTTACACACCTGGATACCTCTTGAAAGAGATATTTTCCCGTAGTTGTGCCATGCATGGATCTTAATCCCAAAAGTTCCTCTGTTATGCACAGACTTGAGTCCACTCCACGGATGAAAATCGACAGCTGGGCAGTATCAGAAGTGTCGCTGCTCTCATCCACAGCAAGGGAGTATGCAATGAAATCTTTCCCCTTTCCCACCAGCTGTTGTTGTAGATTGGTGGATAGCTCAAATATACGATCAGCAACGGTGTTCCTGCTCAGACTAACATTTGAAAATGCTTGCCTTTTATCTGGGCACACGACCTCGCAAACTTTCATCATGCAGTTTTTGACAAATTCTCCCTCGGTAAAGGGTAAAGCTGATTTAGCGACCTCTGCTGCAACAATAAAACTGACCTTTACAGCAGCTTCACTTTGTGATTTGGCTTTTGTGAACATAGCCTGCTCTGACACAAGACTTCTTTTCAACTCTTCTACCTTCTAGAGCCTCTGTTTCATGTCCAGATGCTTGTACCTGTCGTGGTGTTTCGTTTCATAGTGTCGTCTTACGTTATATTCTTTCATTACGGCCACACCGTCTCCACACACAAGACAAACAGCTTTGCCCTTTATATCTGCGAACATATACTCTGCCTCCCACCTGTCTTGAAAACCCCTGTTTTCAAAGTCCACCTTCTGTTTAGCCATTTTTTGGGGTTAGGGGTAGCTGAAAGTTGACCACAGGTAGCCTGAAGCTTTTGCTCAGCTCCTTCGTCACCACACAGGTCCGGTACACCGTTTTCCGTCACCGCTGACGACGCACCGAACAGCCCATTCCATCTCCGTTTTACACTCACCTGTGAACTCAGTGACTCACTCCCCAGAGGATGGACCCTTTGGTTTTAATGAACCCAGATTATGTTTAGCCTCAGTACTGGCGAGCCTCTGGAAGAAGAGCAGTCAAAATGTAATTTATTTTTATTCATTTAATTCAATTAAAACTATAAATGATGAAGGCCCTTGCAAATGATAAGCTAGTAGAAAATGTAAACCATACTTAGGTGTGTTGTGTAAATCTAAGGTGATACTTTCTAATATATTATTATTTCATATCTCTTACAGATTACTGGATCATAATCCATCCTTTGAAAACATGTGTAAATAACAATGTGCATTTAAAATGAAGCAAAACATAGAGTTCAAATTAGACACAAATGAGTTCTTCGCATTATATTATCACCCTAAAAGTCTGGACGCTGACATGTCGTCGACATTTCCACATTAACTTAACGTGACCTCAGAGTTTCACACATCCACGGGTCGATCTGTGCAACAGATGGTGCAGCGCGGGGTTCTTTTGTAGACTGAGGTGATTGATGACGGTCATGATGGTGTTTGCTCTGCGCCCTGTGCTCATCATCGTGATGGCATGGTAAACATGTCGGCACTGCTGGAAGGAAACCATGGAGCTGCAAAAATGTCATCTTTAAGGGAACTAAGAGAAACAGACAAACCTGTCTCGGCCCAGTTTGTGATCATTGATGTGTTTTTTTTTTTTTCAAATCAATCACTGGGGCAGCTTGTGAAAGAACAGCAGGCATTGATCTTCCTTCATATCATCAAAATTCCAACTGACCACTGTTCTCCAGCACAGCGTGGCAGCAGTGCAGCTCTTATAGTGGACGTGGCATGAAAAGCTCACTTTGTCCGTGTTTGTGCACATACGTTTGTGTGCTTCAACTTTCTGAGGGAAACGTAAAACCTTTATACCCTCCTGTCACATGGGGGTGGGACACATGGGTGTTATTTTTATGTCCAGTCATGGATGAACTTAGGTCCGAACCTAAAGGTCAGCTATCCACATCACAGGTAGAGATGCTAAGCACAGTCATGTCGAACATAAGTCCACGTATGGGTATGAGTTGGCCCTACTGAGCCACCTAGACCAACAGAAAATAAACAGAAAATTAAAGCTGCGAGCAGCGATGAACGGGTCCTCGCAGCTCTGCGTGTTGGGGGCGCTGGCGGGACGGCGGCTCGCCCGGCCGAGAACGTTCGACCGCCAGTCGGACGGTTTTTTTTCCCGCGTGGAGTGCGTGACGCAGGACGTTACGCTTTGCAAATACTTCACCAGTTCCTGTATCCGCTGTGCGCCGCTAGACGACACGCTCAACAACATGCATCATGTTTCTCTATGTGAAGTGTAGACCGTGTCATGTAAATGTAATTCAAATCAGGAGAGACCAGTCGAATAAAGAAAAGATAATTGTTCATTGTTAACAGATGATATGTGATGATAAAGTCTCAGAGACTTTGGCGCTTGGACTCTACAGGGAGATTTGTAATTGAGGGCCGTTTGCCCCGTTCAGCAAAAAGATGGTGGTGGTGGTGGCTGATGAGGCTGATAGAATGATGAGTTGATGAAGCTGATTGATCTGCAAAGACTGGGCGGATATGTGGAGGTGGAGGGGTGCGTAACGGCAACATAAATGAACTGAAGGTAGAGAGATAGTCATATGTAAAAGAGACAGTGACCAGATGAGAAGGCTAACCATGTAATTGTTTCATTGTTCTTATTGGATAGAGGAGACCAGCTGATCTAAACAACTGGTGTCATGTTTGACAGCCCCGAACAATGACAGCAAGTAAATAATGAGTGAGCATACCTGAGAAGTGATTGGCAGATGTATGAGAAATAAATAATGGGCTTGGAAGAGTATGGTTTTCTGACTGAACTCATGCTTTAGCGTCATGTAAATCTGATGCCGTTTGTCATGTATTTCCTTTTGCCATTAGGTGGCACTATGAAATTGTAACATTTCTTCATTGAAATGTGCTGAGGCCTGGACCGGCATCATGCATGAGACATTTTGAGTAGATCGGATGATGTACCTTGGAGTTCCAACAACTTTCTCTATCATAGTGAACCGCAGAAAATGGGTGTGAAATGTGAGCCACGCCACGTCATGGCCGTTGAGAAAAACCTGACGATTTTAATCATTTTTCATCACAAAGATCTAAAGAGCATCCTGCCCAAATTTGAAGTTGATCGCATTAATTCTGTAGGAGGAGTTTGTAAGAGTACAAAGGCTGAAAATGGCGAAAAATGACAAACGCCCAAATTGGCCGAATTACTGTAGTGCCCCCTAGAGTCTCAATGGCATACGAATTTCAGGTGTATGTTACAGGATGCAATGTGCACATATGCTGCAAATCCTGTGACACTAGGCCCAATGGTTTTGAAGTTATAAGTATTGATGTACGAGCCATGCCCCTAAGAAGTTAATTTGTCCTTATCATTATGAAAGCAATAAGCTATCAACAATCTTTTAATAATTCTTGATGATCTAGGTCCAATAATGATCTACAGCATATTTGGTATGAATCGGACCCAGCGTGTAGGAGGAGTTTGCAAGAATAGGTTTTTCACATAATTCAAAATGGCGGACAATCTCGAGTAGCCGGAGCTTAGGGGTCTGAGGCTTTTTTGTAGAACAGGTGGAGATGGACATGTGTGTCAAATTTCAAGTCAATTGGACAAACTGGCTGAGGGGCGTCGCCAGTGCAAATTCTAGGGAGCGCTAGAGAGCCATTTTTAAATACACAAATACGACACCTATATCACACGTTTATTTTCACCAAGCCTGACAAGCGTTCCAAGTTTGGTGAGTTTTGGAGTATGGAAAGTACCCCCAATATGCGCCCAATTGCGTGCTTTGAATTTTAATAGGGTCCTCCTGGACTGACTACGTCAGTGCTCAGACCCTAATAAGCATGCAGGACGTAGGTCCACCAGATATGCTTGTTCAATTAGAGTGCGTCCACATCGCAGAGTTCTAGGGTCAATCAGATACACTTATTCAATCAGAGTGTGCCCACATAAGAGTCCATCTGTGAATACCAGTGTGTGTGTGTATTTTCACAACAAAGCTGGGTATATATATATATATATATATATTGTGTTGAGACTGCTCATAAGCTGCTATAATATTACATACAATGTTAACAATCCCAACATGCATATGCAGGAGATATGAAATACCTCCGCAAGAGCCTCCGCCCTTACATCCAACCTCTCTGTAACTCCACTTCATGTCTCTGACCACTTCTTTATCTCTTACTCTCTCCCACTCTGTGGAACTGACAACTCTACCACACCAACAGACTCTGTACCTGTCCGTCGCAACATTCGCTCTCTCTCTCCCTCCTCTCTGGCCTCCTCTGTTTTATCAGCCCTCCCTTCTACTGACTCCTTCTCACTCTTGCATCCTAACTCTGCCACAGACACTCTGCTTTCTACTCTGTCTTCCTCGCTTGACTCTCTTTGTCCTCTTACAACAAGACAGGCACGCAAGTCCCCACCGGCTCCGTGGTTGTCGGACTCGGTGCGTGCCGGGAGAGCCACTATGCGAGCGTCGGAAAGGAAATGGCGAAAATCTAAATGCCCTGAGGACCTGCTCGCTTATCAATCTCTTCTCTCTTCTTTCTCTGCCTCTATTTCTGCTGCCAAACGAGCTTTCTACCAAACCAGAATTGAATCCTCATTTTCTAACCCCAAAAAACTCTTCTCTATCTTCTCCAACCTCCTTGACCCCCCCAGTTCCCCTCCTCCTTCCAACCTTCTACCAAGCCACTTTGTCAACTACTTTACAAAAAAGATAGATGACATATGCTCCTCGTTTACTAATCCATCCTCTATAACTACTTTGCCATCGACTTCATCTTCTGCCCCTTCCCTTTCCTCTTTCACTCTCCTGTCTCCCAATCAAGTTCTAACCTTGGTTACCTCATCCCGCCCAACCACCTGCCCCCTTGACCCAATCCCATCTCACGTTCTCCAGGCCATTGCTCCTGACCTTCTCCCCTTTCTCACCCATTTTATTAACACCTCCCTCTCTGCTGGCTTTTTCCCCAACTCTATGAAGGAGGCAAGAGTTAACCCTCTCCTGAAGAAACCCACCCTCGACCCGTCTGAAGTAAACAACTACAGACCCGTCTCTCTTCTTCCCTTTCTCTCCAAAACTCTCGAGCGAGCCATCTTTAACCAGCTCTCCTCCTACCTCCACCATAACAACCTTCTTGACCCCCACCAGTCTGGTTTCAAGGCATACCACTCTACAGAGACTGCCCTCCTTGCTGTCTCTGAGCAACTTCACACTGCCAGAGCAGCCTCTCTCTCCTCTGTCCTTATCCTTCTTGACCTTTCTGCTGCATTCGACACAGTGAACCACCAGATCCTTATTTCCACCCTACAGGACCCGCTCTCTCCCTTTTCTCATCCTACCTCAACGACCGCACTTACCGGGTAACTTGGAGAGGGTCTGTGGCTGAACCTTGTCCCCTCACTACTGGGGTCCCCCAGGGTTCCGTCCTGGGTCCCCTCCTCTTCTCTCTGTACACCAACTCTCTCGGCTCTGTCATTCGCTCACATGGCTTTTCCTACCACTGCTATGCTGATGACACCCAACTAATCCTCTCGTTTCCCCAATCTGAAACTCAGGTAGCAGCACGAATCTCTGCCTGTCTGACCGACATCTCTCAGTGGATGTCCGCACACCACCTGAAGATTAATCCTGACAAGACTGAACTACTTTTCCTTCCAGGGAAAGGCTCTCCCACCCACGACCTGACTATCACCTTCAACAACTCCGTGTTAGCCCCGACCCTGACTGCTAGGAACCTCGGTGTGACACTCGACAGTCAACTCTCCCTCACTGCCAACATCGCTGCAACAACTCGGTCCTGTCAGTACATGCTGCACAACATCAGGAGAATCCGTTCTCTTCTCACCCAGAAGGCGGCGCAGGTTCTGGTACAGACTCTGGTTATCTCCCGCCTAGAGTACTGTAACTCCCTCCTGGCTGGTCTACCTGCTAGTGCCATCCGACCTCTGCAGCTCATCCAGAATGCGGCAGGTCGACTGGTTTTCAACCTGCCTAAATTCACCCACACTACTCCGCTCCTCTGCTCTCATCACTGGTTACCGGTGGCTGCTCGCATCCGTTTCAAAACATTGGTACTTGCGTACCATGCTGCGAACAGATCTGGTCCAGTCTACATCCAGGACATGGTCAAACCTTACACCCCAGCCCGTTCATTCCGCTCTGCATTGGCCAATCGCCTCATAGCTCCGTCACGGCGAGCTAACCGCTCAACAAAATCGCGATTGTTCGCTGTCCTGGCTCCCAATTGGTGGAATGAGCTCCCCAATGACATCAGGACAGCAGAAAGTCTCTACATATTCCGCCGCAAACTAAAAACGCATCTCTTCCGACTATACCTGGAATAAAAAAAAAAGTACTCTAGTAGCACTTAAATGGCACGTATTCATAGCACTTGGTAGTTTGGCTTTCTTGAGGAGTTGTACTTTCTTGATTTTTGTTGTTCCTGGGTTTGAACTCCCTTGATTGAATGCACTTATTGTAAGTCGCTTTGGATAAAAGCGTCTGCTAACTGTAATGTAATGTACTAATCTTGGACTGAAAGTGGCCACGGTGTTAAAGGGCATCAGTAAAACGTCTGCCTACAGAGTGCTGTACTGAAGTAAAACAACATTAGTTCTATTCTATTGTGATATATGTTATGCCTTTATCAAAATTGCCTGTGTTGAACAATATGCATTTGATTACAACTATTCACTTACTTAATTATGTCTTTTATTAAATGTTCCCCCACTTCCCAGTGGAGCTGGGATCTATTGTATAGAAGAGACAGGAACTAAAACGGCACGTTTCAGACAGAGGCTGAATGCGGGTATATTCAGAATGCCAAAAACAATGTGTTTTAAAGCATGTAAATATGTTCTAGTAAAAATGATGTATTCATGTGTGGAAACAGGGCTTTACACGTATTACTCATGAATCATAAGCTAATGTGACTGTTCTGTTTGCTTCGTAGGAGGAGCATTCCTCAGAAGGTTTGCTCGTGTCTCCGGCGGCAGCAGTGGCCCGTGGAAGTGCGCCTTCTGCTTAACGCGGGATGGCAAAGCAGTCAAGATTCAGAGGACTGTATTCAGCGAGTGTTTCTACATCATGGCCATGGATGAACTGAGCAGGGTCACTGGTGACGAGGACATGCAGGTACAAAGCACTCATCCAAACTAGATTGTACATCAGACAGGTGAGAAACTCCTGGTCCATGACATGCTTCTCAATGATGAATGTCGCCAGCCGTGTCTCAGGAGGAAGAGCGGGTCGTTCACAAATCACAGCCGTTCAAGCCCTAGCTCCATGTTGTGACTATCATATGTATTGTCTTTGCTCCAAGCCCACTTTTATGCTGATTGTGCAGAAACAGACATTGAAACTCCTCAAGCTACAGTAAAACTAGTTCCCCCCTTTTCTTTTCTTTTTTTGCAAATCTGCATCTTAGTTCCCTAAAAATGGTCCCAAATGTATTTTGGCCCTGTTGTGACAGACTACAGAAGGCTCCCCATGGTAATGTAACTGCTGACATCACAGAGCCAGAAAACTTAAATTCCAGTACTTGTTGTTTCTGGATGTTAAGGGAAGTAAAATATACCGTTATGTATGCAAATGTCATGTACTTTGTGGTCATTCTATAGTTTGAGTTTTCAAACAGTTATATTTTTTGTTGAGCCTTCAATATAATAATCTTTGCTCTAATAATACAAATATGCATGACAGAGTCGGCAGCAGTTAGTTTGAAAGAGGCCCTGTCGGGGCAGGTGCTGGTTTGTTGCGTGTTATGTGGACAGACAGTTCACCAGTGACTCAACTCACATGAGTAAAGGTGAATGTGCCCTCACACGCCTGATCCTGCCACCACCGCCCTCACACACCGTTCCACCACCACCCTCACATTCACACACCGTTCCACCACCGCCCTCACACACCCTTCCACCACCCCTCTGATACGCTGGCCTCTGCTCTGTCGTGTCGCTAGCTGGAGGCTGAGCAGATGATGGAGCAGCTGATCTACTGGGTTCGGGTGGACTCGTCGGGCCTGGGCCGGCCACAGCTTCCCGGAGACGTTCCCACCAACAGCATGGCGGTTCCCATGATGCTGCTGTGTCTGGTGCAACAGCTGACCGAAGGCCGGGGTCAGGAGGCTGCTCAGAAGTACAGGGAGCTGGCCAGCTGGTGTGTCCAGCAGATTCTACAACACATCCAGGTATGGACACAGAATATGATGCTTGGTGACTAAAATGACTCCATAAAGTGGTGGGATTTAGGGCAGTTCAGGGCTCAACGCTAACTTTTACAAGTAGGCATCAGCTTTTGGTTGCCAAAACTGAAAATAAGGTTGCCACCGTATATTTTCAAACATTATTTTATTGGGGAAGAGTTGACAACACTGGGCTGGCTTTATGGTCCAATCCCTTTTAATATCTAGCATGCTCTCGCTGGTTTCTCAAGATTACCAACCCTGCCTTTTAATATGCTGAATATAACATTTATTTTTTTCCTCCTCTTGTAACCTGGTACAGAGAGACGGCACAGCTATTCTAGAGAACGTGTCTCTGGAGGGAGCGGAGCTGCCGGGTTGCCAGGGCAGACTGCAGAACCCAGGTAAACACTGTGCCGCCTGCTGAGCAGTCAGCCAGACGACAGCGAGCACAGTGAGTGCACAGGGGAGCTCGGGTTGAGCGCCTGGCCTGTCCTTTTGTTGCCGACCTCGACATTTTCCAATGCGTCTCTGGTCTTCCCCCTCATGTCCACCCGTGCTGACTCAGGCCACGCCCTGGAAGCGGGCTGGTTCCTGCTTCAGGTCGGCGCCGAGCAGCAGGACGAGGAGCTCCAGAGGACCGCCATCAACAAGTTTGTGGAGCTGCCTTATCAGTACGGCTGGGACAAAGAGCACGGCGGCCTCTTCTACTTCCTGGATGTGGATGGTCACTGCCCCACACAGGTGAACCAATCATCTGGACACATGATGGGGTTTTGCTTTCGACAGTTGACCCTGTTGCATCTCGTGACAGAAGATATCGTTTGCGTTTGTCTGATCACTGTGTTTTATAAAAAAAAAGAAATGCATGAAATCTGAAGTCTGCTGCTGCTGCTTGTATATTTGACCAGCTGGAGTGGAACATGAAGCTGTGGTGGCCACACTGTGAGGCTCTCATCGCCTTCCTGATGGCCTACAGTCAAACCAAGAAGCCAGAGCTGCTGGAGAGATTCTCACAAGTTTACGACTACACCTTGAACCGTGTGAGTTGTCGAGTTTCATTACTTATGTTAAAATAAAGTTCAACATGTTGTAGAAATAAGCATTTTTCTTTAACTTTTCAGGCTCATGCACGTGTGTTGTTTTAAGTGCAGACCTGGAGTCAGGACACAGTTAGCCTAGCTTAGCATAAAGACTGGAAACTGTTATTTCCCAACATCGGCCAAGAAGAGGAAAGCAGACTCTGACGATGACTACGCCTTAAGTCACGGTTCATTGTGTTCCTGCGATGCTGAAGACCAACGGTAGTTTTTCAGGTGTTGGACCACCGTTCCTGAACCGAGACCTGAACCCCCCTTGAGCTGGAGACACTGCCCTAGAGAGCTGGGTGGCTGAAATACTTCCAGCAAATAACCAGCCCCCAAAAACTACAAATTTCTGTTTCCCTCTGCTTCCAGTCTTCATGCTAAGCTAGGCTAACCACATCCTTACTACTGTTCTGTACTTAACACACAGACATGAAATTTGAGATCCATCTAAACATCTTAATCAGAAAGATTGTTTTAAATATTCCTTTCACCATCCACAGTTGTACAAACCAGCTCATTAACTGTTGTGTCTTTTGGAGTACAGTTACCATTTGAACCATGAATTATTATAAATGTAGCTCATGAAGCAACATATTTGAAGTTGTATAATGTTTGGGTTGTATCCACATGGTTTAATGCACTTATTGTAAGCCGCTTATGAGGAAAGCATCAGTGAAATAAATGTGACGCAAATTACGTAAGATTATAAATCACATGTGCTTTATGTGAACGACTCGACAGAGTCTGAAGCTCGCCGAATGTTTTGTGAACATATAGAATACGTGAATTTGTATATTTCAGTGCACCATAAGCCTAATATGCTGTACGCGTGTCTGATTCTGTGCAGTTTCCTGACGCTAAGAGCGGAGAGTGGTTTGGCTATTTGACTCAAGAAGGGAAAGTGGCCCTGGATTTCAAGGGAGGCCCCTTTAAAGGTAAGAACATGATTGACATTAATGAGATTTCACACAGCTCCCTCTCGAGACGTTAAAGGCTTCATACTGTACACCTGGAAACACACACTGATGGGGGGGGGGGGGCACTTTAATTCCCCTTTAAGGCCTTTATCATTGCTGTTCATTCTGTGCTTTCGTGATGCGTACAGTATTACCAAACAGAGAAAGTAGTTGCCACTCAGGGAACGTGAGGGCCCCGGGGCAGCTTCCTGCTCTGCCTGTTCAGTAAGATAACGGTGTCTCTCCTCTTCCTCAGGCTTCTTCCATGTGCCTCGCTGCCTGTACATGTGCGAGCGTATGCTGGATGATCTTCTGGATAAGAAGGACTGAGCGTTCTGACGTCAAAGTTGGAATGTCGGGATTGAATCTGATTTGTCTGTTCGCTAAAAATCAAACCACGATAATCAGTTGTATAAAGAAAATTGCACTCATTTTCAAATAATTTCAGATCCGTTTCTTGGATCGGACTACACTCTTGTTTTTAAGCGACTGAGAAGATATCCCACCGTTGAGTTTGTTGTTTTAACTTTTTACTTCCCGTAATGAATTTTGTGAGCTGCTCGGTGTCTAAATTACGCGAGGTGACGATCCAGGATACCTCATACCTCTTCTGCAGATGGTGATGAGAAACCCACGCAGACACAGGGAGAACTTAAACATAAACACCAAAACAGGTGTTTTCTAGGAAAATGTGCCTTCTACATGCACACTGAAGTTCTGAGCCAGCTTTCAAGACCTTTTTTAAGAGGCGTGTGTCTTTACATTCTATTCATTCCAGTTCCATACAGCTAATGTAGCTACTGTGCTACAAGCATGCCCATGTCTATTCTAGCATAATGAACCATAATGTAGCTTAGTGCTAATCACATGCTTCTAATCTGCTCACAGGCTAATACATGCATTGTATACTGAAACATCATAATGTGACATAATAAATGTGGTTGATGCAAATCATTATTATTGAATTCATTTGTAATTAGACAGTTAATGATGTTGGAGTTTCAGATATGACGGTTGATTGATGGACATTTTGTGAAAGTAGCATTCCAGAATTTGACTGTAAAGAAGCTATCTCCCACAGAATATAGTACACCGTACACGGTCAGTTAGTGGGTCATTTTTATTTATTTTTTTCCTCACTTTGTAAAGTAGATTTGCTACTTGCTAGCAATCTGTTGCCTCTTTACACATCTAGCATGAAGCAACATTTTGGTCTGTTTAGCTACTAAACGCTCCACTGTGTCCAACAGCTAGTCTCCACTGTGTCTGTCTTCTGTTTGCCTTAGAGTTGGAAGAGTACAGTGGCTTCATCAGAGCTTTTTCCACTGGAAACAGCTGCTGTTGGAAAAGAGGCTGAGAGTAATGCATCTGAACCAAAATACTTAACAAAATACCTCTCCTTAGCGGCACGTCCAGCGTTCTTTTGTTTAGTAATAAATCCAAATTAAATTCAAATATGTTTGTATAGAGTTGTGTTTTATTTATATATATATATAAAAATGTGTGTATGTGTATATATATATATATATATATATATATATATATATATATATATGTATGTGTATGTATGTATGTATATATGTAATGTATATATGCATATATATATATATATATATATATATGTATATGTATATATATATATATATACATATATATATATATATATATATATATATATATATATATATATATATATATAATGTGTGTATATATTTATATATAATGTGTGTGTATATGTATATATATATGTATGTATATATATATATATATATGCGTATATTAATAATAATTTGGATTTTAATATTGAGACTGATATACATGCACATATGCCAATCATAGATCAAAGCATTGCTAAATGTGGCAGACTCATAAACCAGAAGTGGTACCCTACTTAAAGCCGGAAGAGACGACTCCTCTAGTGACCTGGCACACTGAAAAGAGCCGGAACGGCATCACGAGAGCGGAACCTGAACACGAAGGGGTGTTAAAGAAGGGAGAGTTCAAAAGCTACTAGGGTTTGGTTTGTGATGCTGCTGTACGCGTTGGTGTATGACGTCAATTAATGGAATCGGACATCAGTAAAATCCAAAGAGAACTATATTCAGCGTAAACCAGTTGTTGTGGTGATGAAAAAAATAACACTTTTTTGCGAATTAACATGACAGCAAAACAGAAAACAGTAGCTGCGTTGAATACAACCCATGTAACAAACCGGAAGCCCGATGTAACGGATGCGGAAAGAACGGAAAGCGACAAGTGAGTTGTTGGAACGATAAATGCGAATAAAACGTTGGTTTATTTTCGTGTCGCGTTAACAGACGTGTGTTTCAGGGAGGAATATAACCACGTTAATACGTAGCCAGCGGGCTTTTTGACGTTAGTTGACGTACACGTAACGTTAACTCTCCGGGGCTCTTGTTAAACACATCTGACCAACGTTAACGGTCGCGTATTCTGCCTCGAGATTCATAAATCAGCCCAAACGCTGGTTTAGTTCCGCTGACTGACGGGACGGGAAACTACAAGCGAAGCGTCACGAGACATGTATCCCGCAATGACGGAAAAGGATCCGGTTCACAGGTAACGTTTGATTTATACCAGAGTTGACTACGTTTGATGTCATCCCGTTTACAATGGAGGGCATGTAACGTTCATTAAAGCACATTGAACAAACCGTAGCTTGGTAGAACTTTCCACAGCCCCCTTTAGTGTGAGTGTTAGTAGTGTTCTCCCTGCGGGGTGTAACGGTACCACCAAGTGAGGTTAATGGTAGATGTTGAGTTTAAAGCTCGAGTTTTCAACGCCACTTTTAACCCAGACTTTTCACTCTCTGATTTGAACGCCTTCCAAGCTGTTACCTCACAAGATGAGTTTATTTCAAATAATCTATTTACTTGTTTTTTGTCAAACCCGCTTCAATAACAAAATTAAGTGTTTGATGAATAAATCTGTGTAATAATCTGCTTTCATATGTTTTTATGTTCCATCTTTAATCCTTAATGTTTGGTGTAAATGTAAAATGCCAGACTAACCACCCATGTGCCGTTCTCTTTGTTTACCTTTTTTTTTAATGTCTTAGCCTTCCCCACTTCCACTGGTAACCTGCGTGTTTAATGTTGCTATGACTTGTGGGTAATTCCCTGAGGCAAATGTCTGCAGAAATGTGGATTTACGGAAAGGTTCCATAAAGCTCAAAATGCCTGTGAGAGAGCCCTCAAACACTCAATGATTTGACAGTGGGACAGAACCAAACCCTCCCCTAGTTTATGAGAGTGAGGAGGTTGGGATTGGGCCTCAGATTAGATTTGCAGATTAGCTTTTTTCCCCTGCTACCAGTCTTTATGCTAAGCTAGTCTAACCATGTCCTGACCTCAGTTTTGTACAAACACACCGGCCAGAAACACGGGGTCGTTCACATGTTGTATTTCAGCCTTTTATTCCCAGGGGCTTGGGAGGGCTTGCCGTTAATATTAAGTTGCGGTAATTTAGCATTAGAAGCCTCATTGACTACATTTTTTTCAATTTTAATGTCAGAGCACAGCTGTCCTGCCCTGATAAATATGTGCTTTGGAGAGCTTGTGTGTATATTTCCGTGTGTATATTGACAACAGTGGAATTGAAGGCGCAAAAAAAAGCCCCACAGCATGTAAACCGGCCCCGAGGTCTAATTCACAGTAAACATTGTTGGTTTGTTTATAGGAGGAAAATCACAGGTTTTACTAATACCGTTAACAATGGCTCTGTTCTACTTAAGTGTGCCATGACAGTGGGCTGGTACGTACAATACCGATCCCAGTGTCCACACAGTGCGTGAGGGTTTAGGGCTGTCTCACTGTCAAATCGTTAAGTGCCTGAGGGCTCTCTCTCAGACATTTTGAGCCCTTTATGTCTAAACTTTCCTGATGTTTGCATTTTTGCAGACTTTACCTGAGTTAATCATAGGATGATATGAGGAAATCATAGCGTTGTGACGTTAAACATGGGGTCACCAGGGGGAAACCCAAAGGCATTAAAACATGTAAACAAAGAGGATGGCAGGTGTTCCGCTAGACATGTTAAATTTACACAGACGCATGAACATTAAGGGAGTAAAAAGAGCAAATAAAAACACACGATTGTACATAACATGTTTTGGTGCCATCATGGCAATGTGATATGTTGCCGCAAAGTGCTGTGCCATTTGTATTCATACCATTTCAATCCACATTTACATTTACCAGGTGACCTGAGTTAAGTCAGGGCATTTGGGGGGATAGAGCCTGAAACTGAAGCAGCTACATGGAATGTATCTTCCTTTTCATGTGACAAGTCAAAATGTCTGCTGTGTAAAAGGCCTTTGATATCAACCTTCACATCTCAACTTTATCATTTTAAAGATCTGGACCTGTATTGTTTGGAAAAGCTAACTTTTGACAACAGATACATAAAATCTGTCGCTTTGGACAAAACCATCTGCAAAATGAATTCTTGTAAAATGTTTACCTTTTTTAATCTTTACAGTTCTTAACTGACCTGTTACTATGTTGTTTTGTCTCTTAGTGGGACCGGTGTCTTCTACCAGGCAATACCTGCTGTTGGCGCTGATGGAAGAAACATCATGAAACTGATTCCTGTACAAATGGTCAACGGACACTTTTTCCAATCTCAAAAAAGCCAGCTCAACACCATCATTACGCCACCGAAAGCTTTAGCCGTCAATATGACCCCCGCACCAGTTGGCATGGGGAAAAAAGCAGCTTTGAATCCTTCTGCAACGGAACAAATTGTCAGGAAGCAGGTTTCCCTCATGAATGCCTCCCCTTATCAAGGAGGTTCGAATCTTGGTTATTCACTAAACAAGCATCCACTCCAGCAACTACAACAGAGTGTGAATTTATTGGCAATTGTACCTCCGGTGGCATTACCTGTAGCAAATGGTGGAAAGTCAGTAAGACCTTCATGTCAGCTCCCAGTCCCAGTGAATTCTCCAGCACTCCCCAGAGGACAGTGCCTTCAGATTCCCCCGAAGGCACAAGTCCGAACAGTCCCAGCATCTCATCTACCTCCGGGTATCAAGAAACAGACTTTTAGTCCATCTGCCAAGTTGCTTTGCAAGACATCAAATGCAACATCATGGGGACTACCATCAAGAGGATCAGAACCACATTTAAATTTAGTTCCAAATGTTCAACAAAGGCCCAACAGCCCCATAAAGTGGTCGGTTGAAGAAGAAGACGACGACGACAACTCAACGGTTCCAACTCTTGATCCTATTGAGTCTTCTGTTACTTCAGAGATTCTTCGAGTTCTTGCACGGAGAGAAAATACTAGGAAGCCCTGTGAGGCCATTAGAAAACCAGGTGCAACTCTTGATCCTATAAATTCCTCTGTTACTTCAGAGATTCTTCGAGTTGCGACAGAGAGAGAAAATGCTGGGAAGCACTGTGAGTTCATTATTAAATCTGTTACTGGGTCCAGTCGGGGCAAAAGTGGAGAAGAACAGGGAAACACCATGGTCATGTGCAACGGGATGCAACCACAACAGCAACAGAGTGTACATTTAATGGCCATAGTACCTCTGATGGCAACACCTGCAGCAAACAGTGGAAAGTCCGGAAGACCTCCAAGTGATCTCAGAGTCCCAGTGAATTCTCCAGCACCCCCCAGAGGACAGTGCCTTCAGATTCCCCCTCAGGCACAAGGCCGAACAGTCCCATCGTCTCATCTACCTCCGGGTATCAAGAAACAGACTTTTCCTCCATCAGCCAACTCCTCACCAAATTCCGGCTTACCCAGTGTGGTCTACATGTCACCTATGACAAGTGTTAATCGAGGTGTTGCTCCACAAAGTGATTATGCACTTGACATGCGCAAGTTGCTTTGCAAGACCTCAAATACAACATTATGTAGATCTCCATTATATGGATCAGAACCACAGCTAAAATTAATTCCAAATGTTCCACAAAGGCCCAACAGCCCTATAAAGTGGTCAGTTGAAGAAGGCAACTCAACGGCTCCAACTCTCGTTTCTTCAGAGATTCTTCGAGTCGCTGCAGAGAGAGAAAATGCTGGGAAGCACCGCGAGGCCAATACAAACCCAGTTTCTGGGTCGAGTCAGGGCCAAAGTGGACAAGAAGAGGAAAACCCCTTGGTCATGTGGAACGGGAAGCTTTTTGTTTTGGCCAAGAATTGCAGCCTACCACATCAAACTGGAAAAAGTGACAAATTCGACAAACCCATTGTGGCTTCAACCCAACAACCACTTGCGTCAGTCGCACCTCAGAAACAGCCGGGCCTCGCGATCCTCAATCCAAACCAGTCGCACAAAGTGATCGATCTCTGTGACGACGACGCTCCAAACGACTCGTTTCAACAAGCATCAGTTCATATGTCGGCAGTCACTCTCGCGGATGAAGACAATGTAATATTTGTGTCATATACTCCACCCAAATCTGAGTCTCAAGACGTGAGACTCAAAACCCAAATGACACATGTGAAGGAAACTGAGCAGGCGGCCGCAAGCTGCTCGAGCATTGTGACGGAAGAAAAGAGCGCGGATGGGACACCTGGCGCTCTCGGAGGGAGAACACTTGGCCAGAGCACGTCGGTCAACACGGTCGAAAATCATACACACGTTAATGTTTCATCAGTGATGAACGTGCATGATGATGATGATGATGATTGCTCAAACGTTAACAGCCAGCAGAGCACCTCCGCCCAACAGTTGGAGAGCATGGACGTTGATCGCAGCAGCAATGGAATATGCTTGGGAGTACAGGAGGACACACACAATGTGGAGGTGAGGGCACTTTTGAAAAAAAATAAAAATAATTTGGGATAGAAATATTTTCAAGCAGGGAATGGTGTAACAACGTGAGCTTGAGATATTTTTAACGCATTTAACTGCATTGATAAATGTACATTCAGTCATCCCTTCATTTAGAAACGCTGATGCACACATGTTGACGCCTTCAGTAGCCATGTTTCCATTCAATTGTCAAGTGAATTTTAAGCAAACTTTTAAAATGATGCAAAAAAGAATTGTAAATTAGGTGCGTTTCCATGAACCGTTTTTTTTTTTTTTTTTTTGAACGCCGCAGTTTGGGCAGAAGTTAGGCGCTCCAGGCTACACATGGTTGTAATCTTCCAGTAGATGGGGATTGATGCAATGCACAAGCCTGTCTTTTTTGGACAGAGCCAGGCTAGCCATTTCCCCCTGCTTCTAGTCTTTATGCTAAGCTAGGCTAACCACCTCCCGACTCCAGCGCTGTACTTAACAGTTAACACCATAAATTGTATCGCTAATTAATTGTACCGGTTACATTTTGTGATCCATCAGAGGAAATGCATTATTGGTTGTTATTGTTGTTATGGTGTTTTGTCTACTATTTTATGTAATGCAGCATTCTCAATATTCTATTGCATACTATAACAACTTTGTCTATGTGTGAGGAAGCTACCTAACATCTGGTTATGTATTGCATTGCAGAGGATGGCAAAACGTTTAAATATTTTAACTTTGAACGGCAATGGCGTCTACCATTACTGGTATTCTCTCCCGGCCTAATTGACTGATGTGATGATAAAATGATATCCTGTTAGCTGTCTAACCGTCTGCCTGATTGATGTAGAATTCCCCAAAGACGGTGATCTTGTTGAACATAACTTGCTAAACATCAGCATTTCAACGTTGGTATTTTCAGCATGTTAGCATTTAGCTTAAAGCACCACTGTGTCACTAGCATGACTGTAAATTCGTAGTGTTTACGTATTGTTTGTATTTTATTTTAATTTGTCCTCGCAGAGCTCTAAGACCAGTCGGACGTCTTCGCCGGCACCAGAATCCTGTCAAAGGTCCGACCATCTGCTGAGACGGATATTTGGGATAACGGCCGATGTGAAAGTTTCCCTGCAGAGGATTGACGGAGCCTCAGCTGGGTCTCTTCCTGCAGAACCTCCAGAGACTGAGTGCATTGATTCACTGGAGGATCATCAGGAAACATCGAGGAGGTTTAAAGAAAGAGAACATTTTTTGCGGCGCTTTTACAGTCAACAGGAAACTGAAGGCTGCAACGCTCTCATAAATGTCAGAAGGGCGAAAGTACCAACTCAACAGGAACTGTCCGAAGACTCCGCCACTCCAAGTCATCACTCCGACTTTGGACCTCTCGAGTGTTCACATTTCAGACCGCCGGGGGGGACATGCAGCGTTGAAACAGACCCCATGATTGGCTACGTGGAGCCCATCGATGAGGATTTCCTCAGCGCAGAGGAAGACGACTTCCCCGACTCGCGGGACGCAGCCGGCCGCTCTCAGACTTGTACGGCTCTGAACGCAAACACGGGGAGGCTGGGAAGAAAAAGGAAGCGCCCGACATGTCCATGTTGCGTCCCGGGTGCTCAAGATCCCGCAGCGAGGTCCGAAGAGCCGGAGAAGTGGGCGTGGCCGACGGAGCGGACGAGCAAGAAAGGGGGAAGAGGAAAGGCCTCGAGCAAAGACGTGAAAACATCGGGGAGCGCCGGCTGTCTGACGGCCAAGAACAAGCACAGCTGTAAGACGTCCGAGGATCCGGCCAGTGACGGTTTACCCACAATGCCTGTGGACTCAGATGAAGTGAAACTCCACGAGCAGATCTCCAAACTCAAAGAGCTTCTCCAAGAGAAAGAGGCGGCTTTAGAGCTGATGAGAACCGGCAGAGCTGAGGTGACCCAGCCAACATTTCAAACGCTGAACGTTCTAACAAAGTAATTGGATACATTTATAATTTAATATGTTATTTATTTGAACAAGGACTACCACAAGTATCCCTGTGGCTTCGGTACGCGTGTGAAAAACATCTGGTTTCAGCGGTTCTGGTCTGGTTTATGGGCGACCAAAGTTTGGCATGAGAGAGCTGCCGCAGACATTTCTAGTTGACCCAACTTTTTTTTATATATTACTGTCCATATCTGATATTTCTATATATTCTATTTTACATCTAAATCCACATTTATATGAGTTTTAATATACTTCACATAACAATACTTTCTGTTGCAGCTACACAAAAGTGATATTATATTTTATATTTTTCTCTCTTATCATCTGTCAGACTCGGCCCTTATTATAATAATATACGGATAAACTGATACTGTCGGTCTGTGAGTGTCTCCATTTAACGGGGAGAGGAGCCGGACTGTATGAACCATTGTCACGTGGCTCAGAACGGTTAACCTGTCGGGGGAGCTAAAGTGCTACGGAAGCGTCCCTCCAATCCACACTGACTCTGACCTCCATTGCAGGCTGTAGAGGGGCCGGAGGACACGGCATCATGACGGCATCATGACGGCATCATGACGCCGTCATGACGGCTGAGACGTGGAGATGTGCGATGAACTGCCTCAGAAAACACTGTGGATTTCTAGTCATTAAAGAGCTTTTTCTATTTTATCTTTTGTGAAAATTTGACATTTTGTTTTAACAGAAAGGACTTGTTGAATGTCATATTTATGAATACTAATGAAATATTTATATTTTATTAAGTCACAGAGGCAAATAAATTTACGAGTTCAAGTGATTCATGTGAATCTTTTGTGGACTGCAGACAGCCAACGTGACTCCAGAGTGTTTTTGGCTATAGTCGTGTTGTTACTCGTTGTGTTGTGAGTCAGGCCGTGGCATGTTGTCAGGTCCTCAGTCTTTTGCTCCAACACTTTCCTCAAAAGGACTGTATCCCAACAACTACTCTCCAGGGTTCCATGGGTTTTGCTGGGTGTGGATATACATTTAGAATCCCGCCTTGACCATTACTTTAAGACCACAAGTTCTACTTGTGGTCTTAAACCACAAGTTTAAGAGGGGAGGGGGGGGGTATATAGAGTATAGAATATAAATTAAAAAATACACTGTAAAAATGTAATAAAACAAACCATACAAGAGTCAAAAGTCAAAATTACAAGACGAGCAGTATACAGTGCTCACTACCATTCCAGTTAATGCTAGACTTTGTTTGAATCATAATTCAGGGGATAGCTCTTCAACTGAAAATGAAGAGAAAATATAATAAAGCTTTGCGGATTATTAAAATATTATGACGAGATGACTTAATATTAATATATTTATTTATAATTTTTTATATAAAATATATAAATATATAATCCTGTTGAGCAGGTATCTAGGCGACGGGGGCGGAAACCGCTGGTGACAAACACCTGGTCAGAGCGTCTCATTTCGGGGAGCGCTCTGTTCAGAGGCCGCTGGATTGGGACGCAGCTACAGCCGGAAGAGTGGTCCCTCAGGCGTCTGGCCTTCAGAATAAAAGAATAGTTAAAGTAAGTTGAAAGGCAGGGATGTCATTTGTTATTAGATAGTCATATCTACTAAGTGATTCCGATCACTGATCCCCAGTACAACCACACTGCCCAGCCCGTGCATTAACAACTAAAGAAGAAATGCACAATGCCTTTTGGTGCTCGTGTGTCATTATTGTACACATGGGCCATTGTGATGTCCTGATTAGTTTTTTTTCCAAATGTCACTCACTACATGTCTGTGTGGGGAAAGAAGGATTCCGGGATATACTGTTTCTGCATGTGTGCTCAGCCGTTTATATTTGTTTAGGTGTGTCACCTAAACATTTTTTTATTCTGGAGAGTGCGGCTCCGGAAGTCCTGTTTTACGACAAAGTGAAAATGCAACGAAACGCGAGTCGGGGTATTTAAAGCTGATACGGTGACGGTTCATCAAGGTAGGCCTCCCAACACCGTGACTTCTTTATTTTATTTAAATACCGCTGGTATTTTCATTTGTCATCAGTTGGTTTATAAGTCGACGATAATATCAGTTACCGTGGAAACGGCCACCTTAATTATCATATCGTTGGTAACGTCAGCTAACTCATCTTTACGGTAACACGGTTAGTTACGTTAACGAGCGTACGTTTCTAATGCTCTGCTTTTGGTAGAGCATCGCATAATGGCGTAAAGCAGGAGAAGGGCCGTGTTCGCCTTCCCCTCGGCTCCTGGTTCTTTCACGTAGAGGAACACGAACAGTGTTTGAAAGCCATTTAAACCCGGAGGCGAACTTCGGTGTCGGTGCGACGTCATTCTGCTCGGTGCCGGTAACGTTAGGCCGCTATCGGGCAACTTTTAGGACACCGAACGAGCGGGCCGATGTAGGAAGTGTCCACCTGCACGGCGAGTAAACTCATTAATGTCCTCACTGACAATACAACTAAAATATAATATTACTCCAGTGTATCATTCTCTCCCACATATGTTTCATATTCAGAGTCTGCTACCGGGCCATTGTTCTAGAAATACCGGGTCCTCCAGCTCTGCTAGTGGACGCTGGTCCGTGGGTCCTCGCGGGCTTCTGCCTGGTTCTGATTGAAACAGGATTCACCGAAAGCTGACATTTTATTTTAGTAATCAAATATGGCATATTTGACCATTTTCTGATCACAAAAAAGCGTATGCAAGCATAGCTGGTGGTATTATTATTATTATTATTATTATTATAATAATAAAAATAATAAATATAATAATAACATTTCAAAGTAAAATATCAATATCCTGGCAGATAATTTCCACATCCAGTTACCATTTAAATAGACTGTCCTAATAGTAACAGCATAGAGACATCCTTCTGAGGGATGGCAGTCTCTGGAAATGGCTGAAATGTTATAAAAGCAAAAAATCAAAATACTTTGAAAATAATCGAAAGTAGTATTTATCTTTTTTTTTATTGAGTATTCAATTAAGATCCCAAATTAATTACAAATGTCCATCACAATTTACTGAGAATCAGAATCTTCATTTTGTCAGAAGAATTAAAAAAAGGTATTCCATTCGTGCTGATGCGTAGCGGAGAAATCTTCACATTGAAACTGTGAAAATAGTGTAAATCTGTCAACTGAAATGTATCAAACCTGTCAAGTAAAGAATCCTCCCAACTTGTGAACTAATAAATACAAAAACTGTTAAATTTAGCCACCAAATGTAGTGCGAGAAATGAAGTCCCATCCCCACATTTAGTTTCAGTATTGAGCTGTGAGGAAGTCGTGGGAACCGTTGGTGTTATTGGCTTCTACAACTCTAAATGTAACTCTCCATGTGTCCACAGACATGGATCTCCTTGGCAAACTTGAAATCTACATCCCAGCGGAAGCTGAGGTGAAAAGCATCCCTCTGTGGAGTTTACCGAAGTCGGTGCTCAGACGAATGGGTCTCCCCGTGTCCGGCTCTAAGGGCCCCGGGAAGCTGGCAGACTCTCCAGAAGGCATATGGATTTGTCCGGCGGTCATACGGAGGAAAGGCCAGAAGCTGGCCTCCCACGCCGGAAACAACATGATGGAAAACCTGTCCTCGGTGATGGGCCGAGAGTTTCGGGCTAATCCGGGTCCCGTCCAAATGAGCTTCGTCTCGGCCAACCACGCAGTGTACAAGGCGCTGGAGGACACCATGCCTGGCAAGAAGGGCCCCGCGCACACATCTCACGCCTCCCCGCTCCCCCGGGGCTCTGCACCACGGACGTACAAAGATGCCGTTATCCTCTACAATGGGCGCATTTACCTGTCCATCAGGAATCCCAATCGGAGCCGGAGTCAACCAGAGACGCGTGAACCACAGCCGGCTTCCCAGTCTTCCATTCCTTCAACATCAGCCGCGTCATCTAAAAGCCTAAAGAAGGTGACGGGACATTTCAGTTACTGATCACATTCAAGTCACTGTAACGAACTAGTAAACAAAACAAGTGTAGCTTTTAGCCTTGAGTCGAGACCCCACGAGCAGCTCCGTGAGGCTGCACCTATAGTGGGGCTCTGTCAGCGTCTTTAAATGCTCACTATGTTAGCAGGTACACTGTTCTCCATTTCCACAACCGTAGTTAGCACGCCGACATTCTTTAATTGGCACGTAGCACAAAGTACAGCTAGATGTAAACTCTGAAGGTCCCCAAGCTTATTATGACTCATCCTGAGGGGGACATGAATGTGTGTACCAAACTCCATGTCAGTCCCCGAGACATGTCGCTCAAAGCCCAAAATGTTTAGGACCCCCGGATGAGGCCTTGTAGTTGTATCAAAATGCAAACTTCGTAGACTCGGAGACTTTTAATCTAGCGTCAGACCCCCATCAGACCAAACTGTCCACGTGTACACAGGAAACCTAAAACAAATGTACTGAGCACATTCATGCACCACAGAGGATGAACCCTTTTGATTTGAATGACTCCATGACCCTGACACTAGTGGGACTTAAAAGCTTCTCCCTGCCTTCCCTTTGCCTCTCTTTGACCTTTCTTATTGGAGGTGGCACCATATATACAGCCCACGTGTGACTGTTCCTCTCATACAATGATATTGTGCACATTCATCTGAGGCTTGTCTGTCCCCCTGCAGCGCCGGGCCCCCCAGGCTCCTCTGGAGCCTGCAGAGCTACACAGGAAGAAATCGCACGTCACTCTGCCCCAAACCTCAAAACAGCTGAAGGATCGTCTCACCAAACCAGATAACCACTCCACCACGGACCAGGTGAGTGTCATAATAATAATAATGATAAAATAAAGTGTCCACGTGTTCGAGAACTTTTGGTAACAAACAGTTACAAAATGCTTTAACAAAGAATATGAGACTGCAAAAAGTGAGGCTTAACACATTTATTTGAAAAAAATCAATACAAAATTGAAAACAACATGTCAATTAAAAGCCATTTAAAAAAGGTGTGCCGTAGCTGATGTTCAGTCGAGGATGGAAGCATCGGTACGGATGATGAACGGTGGTTCATTCCACAGGTTAGGTGTCGTGGCAGGAAATCTATCAGCCCAGTCTACAGGGACCAGTAGAGACGGGGGGGGGGGGGGGACATGTCCAGATAGGTCTCCTAATCAGAGAAAATCACTCATTCCGCTGGGTGGAGGATGTATGAGCACGGGCGACTGTGGCTCTAAGTTGCTCCCGTAGCCGTGCCTATGGTGTGTGAATGTTAGCTACTCCTGATGGACAGGTGGCACCTTAGCTCCTCCCATCAGTGTGTGAATGGGTGAATGATGTCATGTAGTGTTAAAGCTGTGTGTGTGTGTCCGTCCGTCCTTCCTTCCTTCCTTCCTTCCTTCCTTCCTTCCTTCCTTCACGGTCACAAATATAGCTTGGATCCTGTCTAGTTAATGCCTTTATAACTGATTAATAGGTTGTTGTCTTTTTTTTGGGGGGGTGGGGGAAGTTAGATTTATTTTGAAATAGAGACACAGAAAACTTTTCACCAGGTTATTGGTAGACAGAAATTATTCTTTCTTTTTTTTTAAGATACAGATTTGCAGAGCTACTCAGTTATTAGTAGGGCTCAGTACTAGATACCTATTTCAGGTAATAGTAGGGAAACGGTATGCAGCCAGCGGCTGTCGGGTCGCCCCGCTGCCATGACGTAACCAGAGACTGTGTATGAAGCCATGGCCGTGGTCACTGTGTCATCCATCGGTTTGTGGCCTGCAGTTTTCCTGGAGTTTGTCCCGCTCCGGCTCACATTAGGACTAAAGGCCCGTCTCCATGTGAACCCTCATGTGACACTACTCCGTTTGTCCTGCAGGAGCTGCTGAACGACAACAGGCCCAAGGAGAAACGCACCACGGCCAGAGCGACGCACGGGGAGAACAAGAAGGTCACTCTGCACAAGGGAAGTGACGTATCCTCGACCACGACCGCACACCCCGTCCCTCAGGCCGCCGGCAGCGTGCACAAAGTGGACGGCCGTCGCCATAGGGACGCTGACGGAGAGCAGGCTGCAGAGGAAGCAGCAGGCGCAGAGGTGCCGTGGTTTCAGCCTCTGGGTGAGGAGGAGGAGGAAGAGGAGGGGGGAGAGGAGGAGGCCCACAACAACAACAACAACAACGACGGTGGTGAATGTGGTGAAGCCGACGACGCGGTTGGTCTCGTAGAGCAGAGTGGCAACCAGAGCTGGACGCCTCAGGGAGCAGCTCCGGCCTCCACCTCGGTACAGGAGTATGACTATAAGCAGCTGGAAGGGGAGGAGATGATCGCCCGAAAGAAGGCCAAGCTGGAGCTCCTCATGATGGGAGACCAGTCCTGAATCACCAGTGGAGCAACGGATCATAAAACTCAGGGTTCGGATCAGTCAAGGATCGGGTCAGCACAACGCGTTTTTCTGCCCCCGATATTAATTGCCGATCATTGATGATCCTTATTGTCAGATACAGGTCCCTTTGTTGTTGGATTATAGCAGCTGGTCTACAAGGATCCAGACTTTTTTTTTTTTTTTTCATTTTAACCACTGTGAAGTCAGTAAACCATCAAAAATTCTAAATGTTATCCTTTTACTTTGTCATGGTACTTTTTGATGGGTTTTGTCCTTTTATAAAAACACACAAGTCAAATGATTAGGAAATTAAAGAATGTATTTTTATGGATTAAAACAAATCTTATCCTTAGTAGTTTTAATGATGTATTATTAGAGTCAGTGTAAACAGCTCATAATTCATCTCTAATATCTATTTATGTTGTTGTGAAAATATCTCCTTCAAACTACTGGATTTATTCAAGTTTCTCTCCAAAACTAAATTTTACCAGATTACACGTGAACACATCATGATAACATTATAATTTACCTTCGGCCAGTACTCAGTTTCACTGAACGGAGCCTGAACGCATCACAATGTAACTGAACAGAACCTCCGTTCTCCTCGTGTCACTTTAAACACTGATTGGTTGTTCACAATGTCACATGATCAGAGACTATAAAAGCATAAATGATGTCCTGTTCTCATGTTTTACTGAACATTGGAGGATATACTTTTTGTTTCACTGTGATGATTAAACTGTAATTAATCCGTGGATCAGGGATCGACCCCTTACACCACGAGTAATCATGCTTTAGTTTCCCAACAATAAAACTCCCGGTGAGAGATTTACCCACGAACACGTGCCGGTATAACCAGATTATGATTCAGACTTATGGAACGTCTTAAAACCAGGATACTAGTGTGCATGCTAACCTACTTAGTGACAAGATTATTTTATAAACTAGTAGTCACACTTCCTTGACATTTGCTGCGGAGGACGCATGCTATTGTTTTCTGACCCCTGACCTTTGCTATTGGGTTTCATCAGGCCCAACAGCCTCTTCCTCTCCATCCCATTTGTTCCCGTTACTGGTTCTGAACGTTGGTCTTGTGCTTTGCTGACTTTGTAACAAAGAGCCGGGAAACGGCTGCTCCCGAGTCGTATCGGAGACTCGACCAGGAGACGTCCGTCCAAACCTCTTCTGACTGATTTCTGAGGTGTGGGCCCCCGGCGATCCGACCTGGAGTTGAGTTTGCTGTTTATTAGTACGTTGTGAAGACATTGAAAACTGCCTTCTTTGAAGGTCTGATTCTGTTTTGGACAGGAATCTTAAATTAAACTGTACAACATCCAGTTTGTCACTGCGCTCATTTTCTGTGTGTTTTTATGAAGTTGCTGCGAAAGAGAAAACATCCACCGTTGCATTGTGGTAGATTCTCTGGGCAACACGGTTGTCCTGATGAATTCTCCTTCCCGTCTCTCCTTGACCTCCTGACGCTTTCCATCGAGGTCGAACAGAAGTGGTTCTGAATAGACAGGACATAATTTATTTTTTGATTATTTGATCCCAAAGTTAGGTGGCCACATAATTACCCGACAACGGAAGTTTGTAGTGCGGCAGTAAGGACTCCTAAAACCCAGGAAGGACTCCTAAAACCCAGGAAGTACTCTTAAAACCCAGGAAGGACTCCTAAAACCCAGGAACAAGTCCTAAAACCAGTCCTAAAACGTAAAACAAAGTCGGCATTGTTGCTCTTCGGCTTCCATCGTCTCAAATATTTTTTTGATCAGATGTCTGAAACACATGCTGAAGAGATTTTAAGGTTTTGTTCTACGGCATGGAATAAATAAATGGAATAAATCCCCCTCTGGTGAATTTAGAAGCTTTTACGTGTCTTCAAAAGAGTCTAAATGAGAGGACTAAAGGTCCTCACTAGAACACTCGTCCTCCTTTAGCTTAGTGGTGGTGACGTGAAGTCATGTGATGGTGGTGGAGTTCCTTTACAGCCTAACGTTAGCTTTTCTCTTCTAATGATTCTGTTCACGCTTCAAATATAATAAAAGTGATGTTCACTTGTAAAGATTATCTTGCTGAACAAAGGCGGTAAGGATCATAAACATTTGTTTGCTGCAGAGTTTATTTTCTGCAATAATTTATATATTGTCCACACAATAATTGGCTTTTTGTGGAGGGAACCAGTGTGATGCTATGACTTCCTGGTTCGCAAACCAAAATACGTCATCACTGCAGGGGGGCGACTGTGAGCAGGGTCGTCCTTCAATCTGAGGATCGGAGGTTCGGTCCCCGTGTCAATGTGTCCTTGGGCGAGACACTTAACCCCTGTGCTGTGTGTGAATGTTAGCTACTCCTGATGGGCAGGTGATACCTTAGCCCCTCCCATCAGTGTGTGAATGGGTGAATGATGTCATGTAGTGTTAAAGTGTGGTCAGAAGACTAGAAAAGATCTATACAAGTACAGGTTCATTTACCGCAGCAGATCCACGTCAATAGAGTGCTGCAAGGAGTTTTGGGACGTCAGAATCTTCTTTCCTTTTGTAAAGGATGGTCGTGTGTCCTATGCCAAAGGAGATAAGAGAGGATGCACTGAAGTACCTCTCCTTAGCATTTAGAAAATGATCTTGGTTGCCACGTCATACTTCCGGGTCACACAAATAATATAAGTTAGTTCTAGTTTTGACACTCTTGATGCAGAGGTTATTGCAGATGTTTGCTGTTGTCTTCGGGATGAAGAGGACCAAACAATTCTGCCCATAGATATAAATGGGGGTGGACAAAATAATAGAAATACCTCACAGTGTATAACTCAACGAAACATCTCCAACACAAACTGGACTTTTCATGAGGGGAGGATTTACTGTAGGACCTTTGTATTCTTTACAAGTTGTGTTCCAGACTCTTTTTTAAAAAAGGATATCGTGTCTGTGACGAAGATGAATATCCTGTTACATACACAGTAGGAACAGAGCAGAACAGAGACAGCATGTTAAATCATCTGATAGGAGTTCCAGATGAGATTTGAGCGCAGGGAGGAGACCGCCCTGCCCCTCCGGCTGCCTCGCTATAAGACTGCAGGTCCAACGGGAGTCGGTCCACACAGACAGGATGCACTCCTCATGCCGCCCTTCTTCCATGCTGAAGGTAAGACCGATGGTTCTCCTCTTGAAGCGCTGCTACTCCTTCTGATTGCAGAGTCCAGACCTGCGTCTTCTCTGACAACCGCGTCTTTTATTGGTCTTTTAACTCATAGGACAGTTTGTCATTGGGTTCTGATGAGAGGAAAAATGGAAGTCAGATAAATAAACAATGGAACGTTTTTGGATATTAAAGTTTCCGACAATGAATAGACGATAGATGAAATGTCCATGGATTCGAATGGAACCGGTTCTTTCAAGGTTCTCCCCCTAAGAATCTACGAATACTCATAAAATCAGAACGTTCTGAGAATTTCGTCTTTTGTTTTTACCAATAATTCAAAAATGGTTCTTTCTGGGAAACAATTTAGGAAATCATTTGGAAATGATGAAAAAAAGCATGACTTGGATTTTGAGCTGTTAATCAGAGAGAACAAGATTTTATCTTTTGGAACCTGCTCATGGACTGAATGAATGGAGGCTGACTCACCATGCTTACGGGACATTTCTACGACTGATATTTTGTAAATGTACTTATCTTGTACAACTTTTCAAATTTCTATGTTGACCAAAAACAAGAAATGTCTAGGTCTGGCTTTTTCCAGAGCTTTCAACCACACTTCACTGTCCTCCTCAGTGGATGGAGTCGTGATGGCTCGCTCACTTGTGATATTTCATATCAACACAATGTACCCCAGTTCTTAAAACTACTCTACAACAGTATATAGTTTATAATCCTAACCTCGTAATCTAATTAACAGCTTGAGAGCAATGCGATTGCTGGATGGGGTCGTGCACCTATAGAATAGGGTCTGAAAATATACCTGGAATAACAAAAAAAAATGACAAAAAAGAAAATACATATATAAATCGTAGTACTTTAGTAGCACTTAAATGGCACTTACTTATAGCACTTGGTAGTTTGGCTTTCTTGAGGAATTGTGCTTTCTTGATTCTTGTAGTTCTGGTTTGAACTCTCATGTTGAATCACTTATTGTAAGTCGCTTTGGATAAAAGCGTCTGCTAAATGAAATGTAATGTAATGAAAATACTGCTGCATTCACTGACTAAAAAGAGACAATATGAAACAATATTAGAGAATACATTCATAGTACACCAATTTATTCAGTTACCACAACTTCCTGAGGTTACTCCAAAGTTACTGTTGATCATCACTCCAGTTCTAAAGAGCACCACCAACATTATGTACCTCCACAAGTGTCAAAACACGGTTTCGAAGCCCAAAATTCAAAGAATATCCCTTAAAACAGTCCAGTTTTAAAAGTTTGACTCTGAAAGATGTATCGATTGAGCATGTCTCAATAAGGTTTGTGTTACATTGTTTTTTATATTGTATCAATTGTATCTGTTATCAGAACGAATTGTTCATTTCATTTACATTTAATCCTAGTTATCGTGTTAAAATGACAGAGAATGACGTCTCACAATTGGTAGAAAAAAACATATCACGTGTTATTTATGTGTTCCCCCCAGCCCCCCAAAACAACACAAAGGAGTGTTGTCAATGTAGCAAGGTCCATTTTGTGTTATGATTATGAGCGTGGACAGAAAGCCCATCTGTGTGTGATGGGCTCTGCGTATTCAAAGCTCCCCCTCTCCCCTCCAGGTGTTGTGTGTCCGGATGTGTGCGTTCTACTCCACCATGTGTCTGGCCGGCTGGCCGCTGTCCTCGGAGGCCGCCAGACTCCGCTGTGGCACCGACCTCCTCAGTGACCTCATATTCGTGTGTGGGGACCGTGGAATCTATTTAGGTAGGTCCACATCCAGGGTATCCACTTGTTCTCACATCCGATGTCACCTGTCTCTGGGATGGAGAATACTCTGCAAACCGTCACACACAAACAGATAATGTTTTGAACGCGGTGCAGTATTGAAGCCGGCCCGGGTTCCGAACGGCTTCCTCCATTTGCGCGCACACAACAAGACCTTCTGCATTATGTCCCAATGAGCTGTGTAGCTGTTATGGTATGGTTTTATGTGTGTTTTACTGATAAAACATATGGAGGCCCAAAAATTATTCAAAACATTAACTGCGACTGAAAGTATAAATTGGTAGATTCTGTCTTGTTATGACAGAAATGCACATTTCTACTGTCTATTATTAATGAAGATACAAAAAGATAATAACACCAAGTGCTATCAAGGTTATTCTACCCTGTGCGGTAACACTTACACTAGCAGAGGTGTAGAACAGATATGGCCATGGCCATCACGCCCAAGTGCAGTAGCTCTGAGCAAGTTATCAGCTCCACAACAACAGCCTGTTCATTTATTGACATAAAGACCAGCCACAACAATGCTCATCTGCGCTGCAGCCAACTGGACCCACCTTTTTATGCAATTTAATATCTCATGATTTTGTCTTTCTATCTGGGCCACATTTGATTCCACTGTTTTATCCAACAGTGGTTCGTCATTAGATGCAAATGAGTGGCATGTAAATGAGCTGGCCGGGTTGGTCACTTCACGTTGGAGGCAGGTTGCAGCATTTAATTTCATATAAAAGTTCTTCTTATTATGGTGTAATCTCTCGTCCTGCACACAGACATTTACTCACATGACCTTTCACTTGATTACCTTTGCTCTGTTCTGACCAAGGCCACTTTACCCCTCTCGCTATCAGACCGGTGGCAATCCACCAAAATGGCAGCGTACTCGCCAGAACACTGTGCCTCGGTGTGCGATAGCTTTGTTGTTCAAACAGCTCCGTGTTATCTGAGAGCAGCGCAGCTTTCACAGTAATAGCGAAGGAAAGGCTGTGCACAGGGACAAGCGGCAAAGAAGACATCCCCTCGTTATAACTAAATATCTCAGACATGGTGGTTTAGTGCTTTGAATGCTGAATGCTAACGTTCGTATGCTAACATGCTCACATAGATCAGTCTTCACAAACAGTCGGCTAGTCGACATGGGTGAAAATGTGTGGTTATGAAACCAAGGATCGTTCCATTTCGTCTGTATGAGGGTGCCGAATATCTGATTTTACATATAGAATTGCTTAAGTTCTCCCAATATATCACGACATATAGCCTCATTTTGGGATAAATATCAGCCTATAAATAATACTATTACTAAAAAAATGAAAGTGACTCATTTTGTTGTTTGCACTATTTCACAATAGATACATAAAGCTTTAACAGAGCTTTCAATTGCAATGAGCAAAACAAACCAGACTCGACCAATCAAATTCTACTATGTGAATTCTTTGTCTGGGACTGTACTACATTTCACACCAATCCATCCAGTAGTTGTGGAACTATTTAGCCTTAAACCAAAATTGAGCCCTTTGTCTGTCGGACGGTACTGTGACCACTACCATCCAGATTTACTGCAACCATCAGGAATTTCCAGAACAGTCCGAGTATCTTGAAATGCATGGATTGTCCTTAAATTGGCTGAGCATGTTAAAAAGATGTTGTTAAAAAGAGCACATCGAATGGACCCTTTTGGTCCAAATGTCTCTCCTCTAGCTCCACCTTCAGGACAGGCTTTGTACTGGTCCAATACGTACGCGTTGTGGGGTGCAAGGTCTATTGCAATCGGTAGAGGGGAGAGACCAGCATACAAAAGTTAAAAAGGTTTCATTTATCTGTTCCTACCATGCATGTTTTGGCTTAAAAGACCTCCAATTACATTTAAGTTGGCCTGTTTTTCTTTTTTTAAAGTTAAGAAGATTTAAAAAAAAAGAAGAAAAAAAAGACAAGATTCCAATGTTGGACATTTCGCTCTCTCCTTCTGCAGGTAAAGGTTCATGGTCTGGTTACGGCGCTCGGCCCAGGGGGAAGGGGATAGTGGACCAGTGCTGTCGGCCGGCTGGCTGTGAACTTCAGCTTCTGGAGATGTACTGTGCCAAACCAAAGAGCCAGCAGCAGACGACCGCTTACCCAACCACAAACACAACCACGGCTCCTCGTACCACTGCGCAGCTGGACACGGTATGACCTCTACTCATTGAGCGTGATGATTCAGTCTTCACCTTTGGAACGGTAGCTGGATAGATCTGGATGATCCTTCATTTGTTAGCTGTTCCTAGGGAGTTGGCTCAGGTGTCATCACGTGATTTAAGTTTAGAACTTTGGTCACATGAGGACATGTACTTGTGGTTGGGCAGAGTGGGATCCCTGTTTCTGTCAAGGATAGTCTTTGGTGTCAGACGGCAACCTATGGTTGTGAAAAGTGAAGCCAATCTATACATTGGTTTTAAAAAGTCAGTAGAAGTTTAATATATATGATGAAACAAATACAAATGTGACAATGGTGACTTTAATGGCTAAAGCAAAACCAAAAAGGGGAGCATAATAAAGTTGCCGTCTGTGGTGAATCCTGACCCGGCCCCCACTCAGGGCCAAGTTTACCTGCTACAGCCCAGCAACACGTCCTTGAATCAACTCCTTATTCTTATCTTTTGTCTCGCAGACTCAGCAGTTCCAAGCAGTGTTTCAGAAGAGACTCTCTGAGCACCTGGGAGCTCCCGACAGTCCAAGGAGGGACGCTTACAGAAAGAAAACACAGCCTTCCCTTCGACGGAAAAGCAAAGTTCCATCATCTCGCAGGAGGATTAAAACAAAGACCACAACCAGCGGGCCCCCTTCGACCTCTGGGAGCCCCATTCAAAGAATGATGACCGTTGAATCGTGACCTTTGACCTTGTGAAAAAGCTCAATATTTATGGTTACTGGATTGGACCCAACTAGTTTTAAAGACTGGTTCTGACTGTTGTGATATTCATTCTCTACCAAGTAGGGATCACAAACCAGTTTGGAGGGAAACAAAGAGTTGCCGGGTGACATCCAGGAAAAAATAGACAACTGAAGTCCGTACTCCATCTCTGGGCTAGCTGCTGTTACGCTAGCCTTTGGAACTCAATGGAATCTCTCACTGAGCCTTTCTTATTTCTGTCCTTCTGGATCAAAGTGTCATTACATGTACTAGATACTCTTTTCTAAATCCGGTATTTTTAGCTCTAGATGTGTGCACTACTGTAACAGTCATGTCTGGACTGGGAGGGTTGACGAGTCCATTCTGAAAGCTCCTTACTCGACTGGCCTCAATCCATCAATCTGGTGATGTTTGACCCATGTTGGACTTGGGCTTGTGGGAAATGGTGTTTGTAAAATGTTGCTAAATGTTAAACAAACGACAACACTGCATTGTTTACCATCCCAGTCTAGACAAATGGAGTGTACCACATGACGCGCTGTTGATTTTTAGTAATTTTCCTCTTTGCCGGGAGGCAAGTAGGTTTTACTGCAGCTCTCTATTAGGCTTTTTCCAGCAAATTAGTCAGCATATCCTCATACAATGGTTCATATGATATAATATAAAAATGTTCCTGTGTTTTCCTACAAACGTAAAGCAACAATAGCGCGCATGAGTGCGCCCATTCAAGCCCCCACAGTGCAGAACCCGTTTAGGCAACAAAGCGACTACTGGTTAGTGCTTAGGAAAATATTGGGGTTCTAAAAAAAAAAGTAAGATCAAATAAGTCAACGCTGACACACAGGACACACACAGCGGTCTCCTGGGTGTAAGTTGTGTATTAGTTTGGCCCATCCATCCACCCTGACCTCCTCCCTACGTGGACTTTGTCTCTTTCAAATATGTCACTCTAATTCCTCAGAGATAGTCCTGCACATGTCTCAAGATTACATGGGTTATATATATATAACGTGTCAGCAAACAGTGATACACACATTTAGCAGTCATGAAGCAACATTAGAACTCATTTGGAGTGGTGTTTGTGTCCTCTCCACTAACATAGCTCCTCCACTATGTTCATCAGCTCATCTCTTAACTGTGTCGGTCTGCTGCTCAGCAGGCCGAGTTCAGTGGCTTTCTGCATTTAATTCCTGCTGTGGGAAAGAGCTACACGGGTCAGATCAGTTGACAATGCGTCTACTTAGATGTGCTTAGTTTCTGTACTATTTCTAACAGAGCTGAACATGACACTGAGATGTTAGCTAACAATATTGTCTTTTTTAACACACTAATTATAATATATTTATGATTTATGGCATATATGTGACACCTGCAAAGTATGTGTAGTGTGTTTTCTGGTGCACAGCATCTGTTCACATGCATTTTAATACTTATTATAGCACTTTTTACAGTACCGTGTGTTTTGAGGCCAGATCAGAATGTACCAAAGAAGTGTGAGTTCTTATTGAATGGGTCTGATAGAACTTGTCAGTTGTACTGATTTTTACTTTTCCATGTCAAATGTATGGGGTTTATTATATTTGTGTGCATTCATTATTTATTTCACTACAACAACATGAGATTATAATAAATATTAAAACTGTAGAATTACTTGTGATGTTCCTGTTATGAGTTGATTTGAATAAGAAAACTTAAAAAGCTGAGAAGGTCACGCCATTCCTCCTCTGGTGGCTTCGGACGGATTTCATACGATTTCATGACAACGCAACACAAATCAACCTTTTGTTTTAGCGTTGAGCGTCGGTGCGATCATAAATGGCTGACTCATTTTACTTTGGCATGACTGAAGTTATTATCTCTTACCAAGACCTTTCCAAGCGTTTTGAGTTTTGGAAGAGTCCATTCCATTCCATTATCCAAACCGCTTATTCTATTCAGGTTCTGGGGTGCTGGAGCTGATCCCAGATGACATTGGGTGAAGGCAGGGTTCACCCTGGACAGGTCTCCAGTTTATCTCAGGGCACAAAAAGAGACAGACAACCATTCACACTCACATTCACTCAATTTTAGAGTCTCTAAGCTGCATGTCTTTGGACTGTGGGAGGAAGTCGGAGAACCCAGCTGGAACCCATGGGGAGAACGTGTAAACTCCACACAGAAGGACCACCCGGATCGAACCCGGGCCCCTCTTGCTGTGAGACGACAGTGCACCACCGTGCAGTGGATAGCAGTCTGACGATACAAATGGTTACACTTAAAGGGACAGTTCCGCCCAAAATCTAAAACACACATTTTTCCTCTTACCTGTAGTGCTTTTTATCAATCTAGATTGTTTTGGCTCAACATAACTCCACAGCAGTTTAGTGTAGGAACTATTTTCTCTCTATCCAACGACACCCACCAACTGTATCACCACGTGGAAGGAAGCGTGCTCAATACTCAATACTGCCAGCTCTGAGCGAGCTAAGGTCGGCCATTGATGTTTACATCTTGTGCCGTGTCTCTCATCCATGAATAGACGCACGCTTCCTCCTGTCATTGTCTTGGGTGTAGTTGGACAGAGAGAAAATAGATCCGACATGAAACTGCTCACAACAAAGTATCTGGGTTATCTTGAGTGACCGGGTCATGATTTCTGAAAAGACACATGGTTGTTGAGTTTTCAAATGTATGTATGTATGTACTTATTTGGTGCTTTGAGCACTGCCAGTTGAGTATCATCTAGTCAGATATCTCTACAGCCAATATCTCCAATACTAGGAACTCGCACCAAAACAATCTAGATTGATTTGTACTGTGTTTTTGATTTCGTTGTGAACTCTCCCTTTAATAATAATTCTGTGATGAGTCAGTAAATTCAAACAGAGTCTCACTTTTCATTGAGGGTAAAGGAGTATGAGCACTAGAGGAAGTAGTGGCTTTTAAACCAGGTGCATTATCTGCACACCTTAACTGATACAACACAGACCAGTAACTAAAAAGCATATGAAAGGTAAAACATACAGTGTTGTAAGGGAATACTCAACGTAACTTAATTTCTCTGGGTATGAATCCAAGTCCCACTTTGAAGGTGCTATCTACGAGATTAGGAGCACTTCTATTGCCTCTCAAAGGCTCTCAACACGGCGATGCTAACAATCCACTGCTGCGTCTTCGAGCATCTTTGTATCCAAATCTCAGATAGAAAGTATGCTGGAGCTGCACTCGTTTTGTTCCTCATTCTGGGCAGAAACGTGTTGAGTCTTTTGAGAGGGTACCTGAGTTCAGAGGTACTGCTGTCTACTGTGAGCAGTTAACTCATATTCCAAGCTGGAGTGTGACAGCACTGCCAATCAAGCTGGCTAAAGCCTGTCCAGAGCTGTGACTTAGGACAGGATATTGGTTGGATTTTGGATTGTTGGGTAGTGAGGGCACAGCTTGTTCTTCAGGCTGTACCATAAAAGGCCACAGATGGTGAGTACTTCCAAATACCTGCTTTTTCACAAAACAGAGTGCAGAGCAAATGACGTTTATGATAAATACTCTAAAAGTCATAGATTTGAAAAATAAAAGCACACCGCCTGTCACTATTGCCACTAATTTTGTGAACACACCGGAAGGCCCATCCTTGTCCTGCCTGAGGCTTCAACTACATTAATATGTTTCATTTAAAAACGTTGTTTTGAAGACTAAAAACTTGTTTCAGCATTGTTTTAAAAAATTAGATTTCTATTCATACTAACATGCCTGAAAACGAATATCACATGACCATTCACGTACACTAGGCACACGGGTGCTGGTGTAAATGGGAAGTAGATTGGTTGCTTAGTTTCAGAAAATGATTATTATTGTAAAGTATTATTGTACTCTTTAATAATAAAAGGTCATGCTTCAGGACACGTCGTGGCTGCAAAGACACAATCAAGTAGAGAGCGCCAGTGTCTGGGTAATCGTTTTCAAAGTTTCCTGAAACTAACACGACATTGGTAGCGTTTTCAAACGCCTCCGTTTTTGAGGTTGAAAAACTCCAGAGTAGTGTGGACGCTAGACGTAAACATAGCAAAAGATATGTGTTTTAAAAGGAAAATGTAGTAGTGTGGATTTAGCCTGATGCTTTTGAAGCTGACTTAGAGTTTAGGCTAGCTTACGTTGAGGCTGACTTACGTTGAGGCTGGATTACAGTGGGGGCTGGCTTACAGTTGAGGCTGGTTTACATTGAGGCTGGTTTACCTTGAGGCTGGCTTACCTTGAGGCTGGTTTACGTTGACGCTGGTTTACGTTGAGGCTAGTTTACGTTGAGGCTGGTTTACAGTTGAGGCTGGCTTACGTTGAGGCTGGCTTACGTTGAGGCTGGTTTACGTTGAGGCTGGTTTACGTTGAGGCTGGCTTAGGTTGAGGCTGGCTTACGTTGAGGCTGGCTTACGTTGAGGCTGGTTTACGTTGAGGCTTGTTTACGTTGAGGCTGGTTTACGTTGAGGCTGGCTTATGTTGAGGCTGGTTTACGTTAAGGCTGGCTTAGGTTGAGGCTGATATACGATGAAGCTGGCTTATGTTGAGGCTGGTTTAGGTTGAGGCTGGTTTAGGTTGAGGCCGGCTTACGTTGAGGCTGGTTTACGTTGAGGCTGGTTTACGTTGATGCTGGCTTAGGTTGAGGATGGCTTATATTGAGGATGGCTTACATTGAGGCTGGTTTACGTTGAGGCTGGTTTAGGTTGAGGCTGGTTTACGTTGAGGCTGGCTTAGGTTCAGGCTGGCTTACATTGAGGCTGGCTTACGTTGAGGCTGGTTTACGTTGAGGCTGGTTGTGTTTGAAGGATATATCCAGGATGAAAACAGGTTAAAAAGCTAAATATAGAAGCTAAAGCTACAGATCACAGTGTAAAAGTCAATCACCATATCACCTGGAGATCGAGACAGAAGACAATGAAATTAATTAAAAAAAACACTGTTCCTGTAAAGCCGGATAGGTCTTTATTCACTGTTACAATCATTAAAATGCAAAAGTAGCATGTGTATACATTCAGTATGCCTTCAGTAGCTAGCATAGCATAGAAGTGCTAACGCTAGCGAATTAAGGTTACGTTACGTTTTAGAAACATATGTCTCCTTCCCACTTCTCCTTGTAACGAGTATCACTATTTAACGTTTAACCATGACGAGCTCCAAATCCACAGTGCAGTATAAACATGAAATACAAATGGCTACGCTGAAATATATCATGTTAATCTTGAAAAGGAGGAAGGAGGAAGCTGGAGGACCCGGAAAAAAACAAAGCTGGCTAGTGGGTACGATTTTAGAAACTTCTTGCTGGGAACCTTGTCTTAGTCCTTTTATTACTGATAAAACAGTAATTACTGTAACGAGTTACCAATTAATGTGACATTCAGAAGAAGAAGTGCATTGATAATTCAGAAAAGAAAGACACATTTAAAACGATTCTAAGAAGCCTGAACAAATGGTTTGTTTTAATGTGTTAAATGGTATACGAGATTGCAGGATTACATTGTCCCTCATTGAATCTCACACCTCTGGGTTTAATCTGGTTCGAACTTGACAGGCTCTTTGAAAAGACTTCTCAGGCAAGAAGGTGCTTCTCGCCTTTCGTCTGCACAACATAGTAACAGCTGTTCACCGTGGGCTTGATAAGGCCACAAGGAGAGCTTTCTCCTTGTGGCTGCCTGCGTCACAGCCAGATAGTGATATTTACTCCCATCTCTTCCCATGCGACGCTATTCTAATAAAGCCCCCACTCACATCTGATTCTCATGGCCATGAGTAGGCTGTTGTCAGCCCAAAACGGTAAATGTTGGACTGGCAACATTTTTGTTCAGATTATATATTTTAACAATCCTAACAGATCTGTGATGAAGGAATACTGTTGCCCTTTTTGGTTTTCTGTTCCAATTTCTTTCCGACAGGTCTTATAAAAATATACAAAATATACCTTTAATGCAGACTTCATGACACGAGGGCAGCTGTATTAACTCTGATCACTGCTGTAACATCCCATCTGTCATGCATTGTGACCACTGGGCAAGTCAGTTATCATAAACAGTAGGATACACGCATCAATTCAAGTCATTTCATAAAGAAATGTCCTGCACACCTGTGACCTGTGGGATAATAAGCCCTATACATTAAACCACACGCCATATGCGGGTGTAAGATATGTTAAGGTTTGGGTTGTATGCAACAAGTCCTCCAACCTAATGGACAAAATATGTTACTTGTTGTTTCCCTCTTGGCTCAATCAGCATTTTTACAGTGCCTTCCAGAACTGTTACAAATTACTTATAATAAACATTCACGTCAGCGCTTTCTGATCTGCCACCTCTCTGCAGGGCTGGACCCTTTAGAGGGCCCGGGGCTGTGGACCCCTATTGGGTTTAATGTGTAATAATTATATTGAATAAATAATATTTAACTTGGCTTAATTCTCCCATATTATTAATATGGGAGAATATTAAAAATATTGCCCCTGTTAATTGTGGTTAACAGGGGCCAGGGTGCAGCATATTCATGCTTCCAAATGGCGACACGTTTTGAACCGAGCTAACTATTTAGCCTGTTACCTCACTTTGATGTGCTTGACTTGACACTCTCACAGACGTTACTGCTCTGCGTGCACACAATTGACACAAACGCCAGACAGATTTGTTTTGTGTACAAGGCTTGTTGGGTGAATAGACTGTCAACAGGTCCACCTGTGAGTAACTGCAGGAGTTCACCGAGGCGGTGTGTCTCTGTTAAGGCTGCTGGGGGATCTGGATGCTATCTTTTTCCTGCCAGCCTATCAGCAGGCTTGTATCTGCTGCAGAGCAGCTGCAAACACAAAGACGAGCGGCCAGGCTAACTGCTAGCACTCAACCTGGACCAATGATACATCATGCATCTGAAAGCATCAACAGCGGACAGCATTTCCCATCAAACTGGTCATGCAGAGTACAAACTTGCACCTTGAACTGTCCATGAACTACATAAGTAGTTTTTAATTCACAGTTATGTTTTTTTCCCTTTCGGTCCCTGAGCTCCGGGATAAACTATTTCACTGTGCCAGAACTTCTGGTCCTGCTGACAGAACACCTAATTCCCTAATTTACCTTTTTCATTACTGATTTGCATATCTCTGTTTAGATTGTAGGCCTTTCTCATGTAATGTTTTGTTCCTACAGCAGTCACAACACTTAACCCCCGTTGCTAGCCCCCCTTGCCACAAGCTCCTGTATTGCTCTGCAGGCACTGGACTGATCACAAAGTGGACGTGTTTGTACTGGTACATCAATCATTGTACTTTTTTCCTGTTGGTATTCTGGGGAACTGAACTGTACATATCATATTTGCATAGCATGGGTTGCAATGCCTATTTGCATTTCTCTGTATATGTGTTCATATTCATGTGTTTCCCTTTTATGGGCGTTGTTTTATGGTTTATGATGTTTCTCTCTCTCTCTTTCTTTTGCACTGAGCTACCATGCTGTACCAAAACATCCCCACCAACACTGTGACATAGCAATAATAAAGTTTCTAATCTAATTTTATTGTTTCTCTCGCTGTGCATTACCTGGTGAGAACATATTACAGGCGTAGGCAGGATTGCATTGATGCCAATACCACCATAATCAAAATGACATCATGATCAGTGAATGATGTTTACTATCACAGAAAATAACTACAATATAAATATACTAATTGTAGCCAAATAAAATACAAGTTTCAGATAAAGAGGCAAGTGTAGGTAGAGAAAATATGATGTAGTGCCCTTTGGGGTGCTGCTGCTAAACTGACAGACAGCTTGGTGAGTTCTATTTTTTGTAAAACTTGTACGACGTGTCTCAAGAGACTATTGCCTGCATACAATGCCGCTTGTTTTTGAGTTTGAATGAGGGGCGTTTTACAATGCCTTACAGCTCATTGGTGTTCAGACAGCGGGTTAGCCAATGTGAATTGTATCCAATACAGCAGTGGTCGTTTGAATTTCTTTTTGTGTTCACCTTAGTTTTAATAAATCACATTTAGTAAATATCTTGCAGACTCCCTGCTTGTCACATTCCCTGAGCCAGCTTGTGACAATGCTGCAGTGAACAGTAAAAAAAAAAAAAAAAGGTGTCTGATCTTGTTTCACATTTTGTTCCTCAAAGTTTGACTACAGTGTACTCAGTTTGTCGGGTCTGTAGTGTTGGACTGGGATTCCTTATTTGCCGTGTTCCAACCACCAACCACCTGCTGAGCTTTGTTGCCTTCTCATTAAACCTGCACCAGAGTAAACTCAGTGTGTGGACAGTGCTCACTAGTTCAGGAGGCGTTACCGCTAAAGGTTTAGACGTTGTCAAGGATGTTTCAATGCCAGCATTATTCTTGTTGTTCAGCCATAGACTGAAAGAAATGGACGTAGACACCGTGACGTCACCCATTTGTTTGTAAATTATGGTTTTAAATCCCCTAGTTTGGCATTTTGACCGTCGCCATCTTGGTTTTATGGAGTCAGAAGTGACCATATTTGGACAGGAGGGTGAAGAAGTTGCACCTCCATCCTGATTGACAGGTCGTTGTGGTAGCAACTTGTCTATCACAATTGGAGGTAGCCATATCCTAAAGTATCACTGACTTCAAAAATAATTTCAGACTATCAAGAGGACAAGCGGAAGTGGGCTTATGTAGGCTATGTCGAGGCCCCCCTTGATACCCCATGTTTAAAAGAATCGCATCAAAGGTGCCCTCTTGGAAGGCCTTATGGTAGATAAAACATGATGAAGTACCCTCTACAGGGCCCTTCAGTGGAGAAAACGTGATGAAGTGCACTCTCAGATGCCATTTAAGTGGAGAAAACATGAGGAAATGCCCTCAAGTGGGCCCTTCCAGTGGAGAAAATGTTTAAAAATAATTCAGATGGCATCAAACCATGACATCAGCATCAGTACATCAGCTGCTACTGATCGATGTTGGCAAAACAGAACAAGACAACCCCCTCCTACATATCTGTCTGCATACATATCCACATGTCTATTTCTGGAAAACATTTCTTCGAAGTTTAGCTGTGTTCATATTGGTTGCTAAAGGTGAGCTTTTATTGTTTAGTGTTGTTGCTTTCATACCGTAGAAGCATTTTAATGAGCTCATGACACAAGTTTTTATATTATCCAGTGTGGGTGGGTGTGCTCAGTAAGTGCCATTTTGCTGAACAAAACGAGTAAGTATCAGACACGTTTGTTTGCCACAGAGTTTATTTCCTGCAATAATTCAATATCCAAAGTAGCTTTTTGTCAAGGAAACCAGTGCTATGCTGACTTCCTGGTTGGCCGACAAAAATACATCATCCCTGCAACACTCTCTGTTGGCATGGTTTTTGTAAGGGTAAGTTGATTTGGCCAACTGTAAATTAGGAATATTTAAAATGCACTTTATTTGCATTGAAAATGTTTTTCAGATGTCTAAAGTGAAATTAAAATATTTGTTTGTTTTTTATCCAATTATGTTACTTACAAAAATGGCCACATCATTTCTATTCAGTAACTGACTACATTTCAAAGTAATCCGACCCAAGCCTAGGTGTAGTTAAATGTTTAACTTCAGGGAATCCTCTGTGGCCTGTGGCTGCAGGAGACAGGCGTCAGTACATTTCTTAGACTTGCACAGCCTGTATGAGTTCTTCACTTTACTTATTAATCTGTTCATTGTCTCCCGATCTGCTTTTGTTGTGTTGCACAGTGTTAGAGTGAATATGACAATGAGAGACAAGTAGATTGTGAGTGTGTTTGGGTACAATGTTAAGATTAGTAAGGATGCAAATACACAGATGATTGCTGAGTGACCACGGGAGATTGTATTGTCCACAGAAACCTTTGTTTTTATTCAGCAGTTTGTCACTCAAGTCTTCTGACCTTTTTAAATCTGCTGCTTGCATAACTTCTGCCTGTAAAGAGTCAACAAACTCTCTTAACTTGTCATAAACCGCTTCTTTAAACCTGATGAATGCCAACTGTTCATGAGTTTTGTGAGTTCACAAAAAATGTCACGTAGAAAGCTTGATCCCCACGGGTCATCACAGAGGCATGTTGTGCCAGAAATAAAGAGAGAACAGTCAATGAGATGAAGTGAGATGCCGAGAAGCGAAGCAGTCCCTGACTGAAGAGGGAGGTGATCAGGGCTGACATGACGGTCACAGAAGAACATGAGAGTTTAACCATCACAGGTGATGCGATAGTCAGGAGGATGTTCTTATGGACTGTGATGCACAGAAAGTAATCTAATCTACGTCGGGTAGCACTGCCCTTTAGAACAAAGTGTTTCGTGATCTACGCTATCAGTAGGACCACTTCATCTGTCTGTGCCTCCATAAACTGTTAGAAAATGATTATCCTTTATGATGTTACAACGCCGTGATTAAGGTCTACTTAGTTTTAGGCAGATAGATTTAATATTTTAATGTGCAGGTTTGTGGAAATACTGTGGGTTCAGTAAAAATAGTTCAAATTAGGGGAACACCTTCAAAGTTTGCAGTCATTTAAATAAATATTTATTCAAGAAGTAAACACGTATTATGTGTTTAATTCTTGTTTCACTTCAGTGATAAGACCATCGGCGTATTTATCAGTGAAGTGCTAGGGCCTATAGAGGGCACCCTCACTTCAACTTAAACAGACAACTTCTACTGTCGTTTCTCTCCTGTGTCGTGAATTTTGTTCGTGCCTAAGAAGAAAACTGTTGAACGCATCAAGTTCTCTTAAATCACTCAACACGTTCTTACTCCCAACTCACCACACACGGACGCTTGGTCCTTTTGGACGCTGGGGTGCCCCTTGAGCAAAAATGTTCAACAAGTAGGGTAGTCCAGTAGACTTCAACATGCGGTGGTTAACATTGTGGATTCAAACAACTTGTTTAGGTTCAGGAAAAGATCATGGTTTGGATACAAATAAGTAAATGGACTGCACTGTACCGTACATCAACATGGTCTAGTGGAGCCGGGGTGGAACTACCGATTCTCTGATTGAAGGACGACCCTGCTCCACCACTGAGCCACGGTAAGTTAAGTATGTGACCTAACTTAACTTACATACGTAAGTTACACGGCATACAAACAGGGCAAAAGTCCTTTATTCAACATTAAAAGAATTAGAAGGCACCAAAGAAGTAGTAGTGTGTTGGTCAGATAATTGGAGACAACAGGTTATTCACTGATACTAACAACTCAAGACTCTGGTAGGGTCACTGTCAGAGTCCAGTGGGGGCTGAAGCTACCAACCACTGCTGTTGTTTCCAATTACTTAATGAGAGAGTCCTCACAAGAAGGGATGGCCCCATCAGACATTTCAGCAAAAGCCCAAATTTTTTTTTACAAAAACCTATAGTGGACATAGTAATGACGAGCAAAGGAGGAAGTCAGGTGACATTGGGGTGGATGGAATTACTTTATGAACTCGAAAATGGACTCAAAGATGGCGCCCAAAAGGTTTTCTAACTTCTGGGTCTATACTCCGTGTACTGCACATGTGCATTGGTGTTTCTCCAGCTGGCCACTCACTCCCGCTTGGCCCATTGACTATTAGGATGACGTCACACATGTAAAACTGATAATATTAAACCTCCATGGTGGCTCTGCATCCAGGAGGAGAGTCAGATCACGAAACACGGATCGTTCTGAAGGGCAGTGACAGACAATGCGTTTTGTCATTTCATTTAATTTCAATTTTTCCTTTGGAGGACTGCAAACAGGTATCAAGATTGTCAAGATGATGCAACATACAGTATAGGTGTCTTTAAGTGTTGCTGTGGTGTCTGATGGGATCTGATGTTTGAACTTGGACGAGCATTATGTATCAGATGGTCATGCTCCACCCATATGTGGGACAAGGACTTTGTGATTAGTTCTTGTCTGTGACCCGTTTCTCTAGCATGTCCAGACTGTGTGGCTCTGAGTGACGTCCTCGTCCAGTCTGTCCACTCTCACATTTGACAGCACAGGATGAGTGACAGGCAGGAACACACCGGCCTGAAGAGATGTGACACGGACATAAAGGTTACGAGCGGTGTCTATATGACAATCACAGTTTGGTACATTTTTGGTACATACAGAGGGAAGTTCTATTGAGGATGTTAGTTTTGTTTCAGTGGATTGACGTATCTGTATCTATAGCAGTTTGGAGGAAAGGGCTACATTCAGCTCATTATTGAGAGGGTAACATGAATGATGTCCCTTGGGCTCCCTGAAAATATATATATTTTTTTTATTGATCGTAGAATTTGGAATGTGCCAAATTACCTTTTGTTTATATGATATTATGTAACTTTCAACCAGACTTCTGTTGAAGAAATGCATGGATTTGTTGAGGCACTTCAGTTTGTTGTGGCCAGGCCCGTAAGTGAACGACACCGTTGCAGATGAACTGAATTATATGAGGTTTGTATTAACTCCAGGTAGGAGGGAGAGCCACACACGTTTGGTGGTAACCAAAGAGAATGTTCAAGGTGATTCTGTTCTATAAAAGAGACCGATGAGACTGCTGAAGCCTCACATTCTGTTCAGAGGAACATTAGAATACATTATGCATAGAACATGAACGGTAGATTTAATCTTTTACTGTGCAGTTGTGCTATAAAACAATGGAGGGGTTATTACATTTACCAATAACTCTTTGAATGCACATATGGCATATCAAAAAGAACTGCACAGACAAGGCAGTATGTTATGTCACATACAATATGTAACTTGTAGTGAATGGCCGCACCTCCCCAGATAATGTGAGAGCTTTGTATTCTAAGCACATCACCACCACTAAGACCTGTTCAGAGTTTGATTACTGCATCTTCCTTTGCACTTTTTACAGTACCCTTCACTTTAACATTTAACACCAGAAGTAGCCCAAAATAAATGTTACTACTCAATAATAAAACTCGAACATTAATCAATTGTAATAACTTGGCTGGAATCCACTGGCAGCGTTACTATCATAATGAAGGTCTATCCGTATCCTCGCGTATGACAAATAAATAGTATCAAATAGCGAGGTGCTATCAGGCCGGCCATCATGTAACACACTGAACATTAAAGATTATATGGCTGGTGTGACCTACTACCATTTGTGAGGCTTATCCGAGAGGATATGATGTGTTCGTATCATCTATGTCAACTTTCAAAGATGTGTCCAGTGTTGGCTGTGAATCTGTTCGGTTTGGATTTATTGATGAGAAGTACATCAACGTGGATCTCTTATTTTTTTGTCCTCAAAACAAAAGTACCAATATATCATGTCAGACTACATGCCATACAAGGATAATTCTGTCTCAAAAAAAACAGTGGACCATGTCTCAGTGAAAACGCTAACACTTAGTGTGATAGTAGCACAGGTACAGAAGAGTTACGCGTGTAACCTTCCTGTTTCTCTGTGTATAGCGTTTCCCGTTTTATTTTGAAAGACTAACTTCTCCTGTCGTTTCAGTTCCCGCCTCCTTGATTGGTTTCACCTGTGCCTCGTTAGCCCGACCCTCACCTGACCTCTGCTCACCTGTTCCCCCACTACACATAGCGGTCCACATTTGCTCCTTTGTCAGTTTGTCTTCGTCTTCCTCATCTGTATCAGCGTTTGGGTCCTTCTCCTTCCACCGGCCCTTCAAACCAAAACCAGTCAGCACTGTCAGTTACACAGCGATATCTGTCTAAAGTTAGCTAGCATTGGTTAGCCACCCAAAACTACCACTAGTACTACTAGTAAAACTGCATGTGTTTGGTCTGTGGGAGGAAGCCAGAGAACCCAGAGACATGGGTCGAACATCTAAACCCCATGCTGTTAGGAGACAGTGCTCTACCGTGCCATCCAGTACTACTACAGCAGTGAAGTCCTGCATTCAAAGTTTTACTAAGAAGGAAGAACAAAAGTATTACAAACGCAATGTACTTTCAGGTATCCTGCTACTGTATACGTAACAATTTCACATCTATTAATTGCTTTGAATTGCCAATGTGTGAACAGATTGTAATGTAAATTAAAAACGTTGTGGCCTATGGACTAATTTCTACGTGAAGAAATCCTTAAATCAAAAGGAATGCCTTGCTTCTCTCAGCTGCCCCACAGTGTGTAGCTAATGTAGTGAAATTAATGGATATGGTCAACTTATTTTCAATGACTGTGTTTGAACTTACATTTCTTGAAGTAGCTGAAAACAAAGCCACTGAATACTGTCGAGTCAAGATTGTGAAGTTAATTGTCCTCACCTCCTGAGGAATATATCCCTCGAGACGCGCAACGAAGAGGCCGAGCCCCAATGATGAATCCGCTAATAAACAAGCCGAATGTCAGTTCGAAGTTACAGTAAAAAAGTATTTACTTTGAAATGAAAACAATTACACCTTGAATACACGGTATGAAAAATAACAAATGATTCATGAAGCAGAATTGCGCAGCAGCTCTCTCTCCTCCGCGTCTACCTGTGCAAGTCCCATCACGTGGCAACATCCCGTCCCTTTAAATGTCCTGGTACGATTTATACACCCGCGGATTATGAGACAGTTTAAACATGCGGTAAATATGACAGTCTAACCATAGCGATTATGAAATATTTTAAACATACGGTAATTATGAAATGGTCTAAACATACTGTTTATGAAATATTTCAAACATACGGTAATTATGAAATAGTCTAAACATACTGATTATGAAATCGTCACAAAATATCAATTATGAAAATGTTACAAAATATTAATTATGAAAAATTACAAAACATTTATTATGACAAAGTTACAAAATAAAGGCATGAGACAGTTGCTTTAGGAGCTTTCTTCATTTAACCTTAACAAGATCCAACATGATGTCTAATGTTAAGTCCATGGTATTTTAGTCTCGAAATCACCAAACACATTATTACTGGATCAGACTGTGGGTGCAATCATGTCTCTATGTGTTTGATCAATATATTTTTGTTGTAATCTTCAATTATATTTTCCATCTTCAGTTGCTGGCCCCTGTCTATAACCCATAGACTGAAGATGAGAAGTGGACGTAGTCACTGGACTGGTTTTTGTCCGTCGCCATGTTGTTTTTTTGGAAGCGCCCTCTCCTCAAGAGGGTGGAGCTAAGTACAACTGAAGGCTGAATAAGAGGGATAGTTCAACCTCGAACAAAAACGCATATTTTTTCCTCTTACCTGCATCAGCTTTTGCATCGGGGGCCCATGGGGCACGGCCCCACCAGATGGCGCCGCTGTACAGAAGAAGTTATAGGCTTTTCTCTATTTCAGACACAATAATGGCAAACTCAAATACATCTACTTCATAACATTTTCGCAATTTTTCATCATATTCTGAATAAAATCTCCTCTCTAGAAACATACTGCTTTGTAGTGTGTGTGTGTGTAAATGTGTCTTTGTGCCTGATGCTGCCGGCCCGTTTACGCTTGGGGGGGCACGGCGGAACTGGTTCTACTGCACCTGTAGCTCTGGACCAACAAACCATAGGCGCATGTTTGTTCGTGAGTGGAGCGTTGAGATGCCTATTTGAGACTATGTTCGAGGGAGACTCCAGGCTAAAGAACCATTACGAAACTCAACCCTGTTTTAAGGATTCGGGTTCAGCACTTCAGCCATTATTGAAAACAAACTTGGATTGTATACAAGGATGAGGTGCCTCAACAGACACAAAGGCACCTTTCGTTGCTGGTCATGAGTCGGCTATTTGATGTTGAGAGATCTTTAACATTGTGCTTTGGTGGTTCTTTATGTTGATATGGAGAGATATGTCATCAGATCTTCACTGTGGGATTTTAGATGTCATTATTCAGCTGGAATTGTGTCATCACTGCTGTTGGTGATACATTGGTCACAGCAATCATAGTGTCTCCCCTCTCTCACTAGCACAGTTTATTGGTTGTGAGAATATGGTTTAATGTGATATGTCTATGGTATGTTTGGATTGCATCATCACATTTTCTTGTATTAATATTGTGTTGCCCCACCAAAACATTGTATAGCAAAATCGCTACTTACATGTCATGCTATTCATCAGTCAAGATTGTTCTGGTGTGAGTTGCCTCGTGTTACAGATATCAGCTCTCCGATATAATGGAACTATGTGAAACTCAGTTTGTGGTGCTCAAAGCACCAAAGATACATTTAAAAACTCAACAGCCATGTCTCTTTCCAGAAATCATGAGCTGGTTACTCAAGATAACCCACAGACCTTGTTGTGAGCAGTCTCATGTAGGAACTTTTCTCTTTCAACCGTATTTCCTACTATATGATGTTTTCATAGTTTTAGATCTCAGTTTTTATCAACTCAACAAGCTACGGTCAAAATCTTTTTTGCTTCGGGAGGTTCCTAAGTGGCCGCCACGATAAGAGCTGGTCACATTCTCAAAAGGATAAGGAAAGGTGCTTCAATGCTTCCTTTCTTATCTCCTTTAGCATAGGATACACTGTACCCTGCTTTACGAAAGGAAAAGAGATAATGCCGACCCACAATTCCTTGGGGCAGCATTTAAAGCGACGCACCATTCGCCCGTTCAAGAAAACAAACGCACAGACTTAACAATTATCTTCCTACAGTCATATACTCATGGATACAACCATTTTATTTCACTGTATTTGTGTTTATTTATTTAGAAAATGTAACAAATAAGTAAAAAAACAAAACAAGAATAACACAAGATGAACAGTAACTATAGAAAATTGTCAGAAAACAAATACTCATCAACAACATTAAATTAGCAACATAAATAAATATGCACAAGAGGTATACACTCAAATGGTCCTATCGCTTCTAACTCCAAACACCTATCTCAAAATGTATCAGATAACTTTTGCGCCTTTGATCCTTTTTTAATTTAGATTCCAGCCTTGGTAATGTAGTAATATTTTTCACTGGGTTGTTTAAAATTTAAATACTCCTTTATTATTCCCATGGCGGGGACATTTACAGTGTTACAGCAGCGATGACAAGAATTCAAGTCACTGATATGGTGTCACGGTATGGGGCAAAATTTTAGATGCATATTATGTCCTCCATTTTGGGAATATTGTAGTGTCTCCACAGTATATTTGCTGTTGCATCTTAATTATGGATCTTAGTAAAAATGCAGTCACATTCTCTTCGCACCGTGGTCGTATTTACATAAATCCTTATAGAATTCCCCCTCATATCTTTCCCTCATGACATTTTCCATCGACTTCAAGGAAAAGTAGTTAGGAAGTAACATTAGGATGTCATTTTTATAACTCTTCCAGCCCTGATTTCTGAAACAAGGCCAAGAGCCTCAGAAACAACCCTGATGCTGGAATATTGTTATTATTATTATTAAGAATTAGGTACCATGTGGGCACAATATACAGAGGCGGTAACATCTGACCCTGACAAACCCCTCGAGGACTAGTGCCTCAAGGCCTGCAGTGTACTTAAAGGTCCTGAAAACTCATTTTCTCATTCAGCTCAAACCACACCCACACAGTCCCAATGAGTGACTGTTACTATTAGAACAGGGGCTGTAAATGGTAATCACACAAACACTTTTTGCTTACACTATAATGGTTGCATATTTTCTTGAGGATTATTGATCAGATTATTGATCCACACATGAAAAAACTGAATCCCAGTATATGGCTAAAAGGTTATCTAGCTGGGATCCACAGCGTTAATATAACAACAAACAACTGTTATCTATAAAAAAAAAAATCGTCTGCACGTGTTTTTCGTGAGCGTGCTCATTCGGCAGTTACAGCTGTTGACGTCCCGACCCGAAAGCGTCGCCGTGGAAGCGCGGCGCCCACCCAGCGAGTCCCACTGTGGGGATCCCTGTTACTGTGAGGGGGAACTGGAGGGTGGGCGCCGCTGCTGTTGTTTGCACCGCTAGCACTGTTAGCTGCTATCTGCCGGCATAGCTGTTGCCATGTGGAGAGCCGCGTGGAGGAAACAGGAATACTCTGAATTTTGTATTGAGCACCTACATTTTCCATTAACAGCATTCATCTGCTTGATGAGTTGGCGGTGGCTGTCATGTGTTTTTGTCCAGGTTAAAAAAGGGTCTGTAAAACTATAACCTACTTGTGGGCAATAGAATAACTCAATAGTTCACAATGTCCATACTGTCAGCATATATTTTATATCTTCACATTCTTATTTTCAAATGATGACATTGATACTTTTGTCATGTCTCATCTAAAGCAAGACAAAAAAAAGGAAATAGTCACACAAAGTAAAAGTCAACGTTAACGTAGGCCATATTGACGATCTTTTCCTGGAAGTTTGATACCTTGTTCATACATCTAATCATGAGGTTATGTAATGGTAAACGGACTCTACTTGTATTGTTTCTAGTCTTCCGACCACTCAAAGCGCTTTAACATCATTCACAAATTCACACACTGATGGGAGGGGCTACCATGCAAGGTGCCACCTGCCCATCAGGACTCTAACTAATCATTCATAACCATTCATACACCACATTCAAACAGCCTGCGGGGGCAATTTGGGTTTCAGTGTCTTGCTCAAGGACACATCTCAGGCAGTGGTCAGTGATTCAGCCTTCCCTGTGCAGATCTGATGGAACCATACCATGTCAAAACCTGTCCAGTAATTCATTCTTTTTTTATTTTATTTTATTGAATTGAGTTACTTTATTTTGAACATTTAAAAAAAGAAAAAGAAAAATGTTTATAAAAAACAAAACAACAAATAACAGAACAGAGAATATGAACAACAGACAAAACAAATTCACATTTAATGTCCGAAATGCAGGAGGAGGAAGCAACATGCTTCTCTAGTTTTACCCAGAGATACTAATCCATCAATACTCAATACTCAACAATTCTACACAAAAAAGAATGTGAAATAGACAAAAAACAACAATATCACCATTTGTGTACTTTACATTTTCCCCTGATGTTATCACTGTCCTCTCTCCATTTTTTTTCTAAGTTGCCAGGATGTTAATCATGTTTTTCTTCATACAGTACAGTTTGTTTGTGCCGTCTCACATTCCACCAGGGTCCTGGATTTCAATGCATGTGACTTCAAAATCAGTTTGTTTACTCCCCTCATGGCTCTTTTTCTTTGCACCATGCAGACTGGCTGTAGGGTGTCGCGTACACAGTAATGAATTCAGATACGGTCATACCAGAGTGAACTGCTTTATGATCCAGAATGGGTGCAGTTTACCAACTTTGCAGAAACCCCAAAGTAACAGAGCTGTGTGGGGTTCACCATTTAATACTGGAAATATAAAAGTGTCAAATTAAAATCTATAACAGCAGCAGGGGAAGTTCTGGCTCACCTGCTCGTGTGTTGCCACCCACAGCCTTTTCCCCTGGATGCCTGCAGTATTGTTCTTTCACGCTCAAAGCAGAGTATCTTAAGTGTAGCTTCTCTTTTCCTCGTCAATAAAAGGGACCCTTTCCAAAATGTAAAAAAAGAGCTTTGGCTCCACTGACCTCGGATGCCATCCCAACCTGCTCAGGAGAAAGACACCACCACGGGCTGCTCTGCCACACACACTGCAGCGCTGCTCTCCGTCCGGCGGCGGCGCTCCTCAACGCGTTCTGTCCAACTCAAGCGAGGTCAGTATTTTGTTCGAGCGTGACCTTGCTGCTCAGATAAGATGTTTGCACATACTATCTGAGACGGTTTGGAGAGAAGTGCGGCATAGTGTGTACGGGTAGTCGCACCTACCCGTACACACACAGTTCACCGTTTGCAGAACAGCTGCTGATTTGTATAGTTTTCATCTGTTCTGTCAACAGATCCACTTTAGGAACTTAATGTAAAAACACTCCCACTGGCCGTGACCTTACAGTCACACTGTCATCTACATGTACAGTAGAAGTGGTTGAGCTGCCAGCACACACCCTTACCACACAGAGGGAACTGAGGGAAGTTGTCACATACGCTTATCGCTGTTTGCTGATGTGTTGAATCCGCTTCATGCAGGAGAACAGCGATGAGGCTTCCGCCCACGCACTCAGAGACGACTTTGGGGGAACATTTCTTTTCATATGGCGAAGACCTAAGCAGTCCAGAGCACAGGATGCCTGGACGTAACAATGGCCTGAAGTGAATCATGAACACCAACATAACTGAAAAGTCTACCCCAGTCACGTCCTATCAACTAGTACCATTTACACAGGTAGGAGGAGACAATGGGAGGGCCCTTTATAAAAGGAATCCACTTCTAAGGCCCACATCTTGGGGTTAAAAAATGTCAGAAGGCCCATTCCACCAAAAACCACAACATGACAAAAAAAAAGAGGAACTAAACTGGGCTGTAAATACATGGAATGCCACTGTCAGCTGCCATTATGAATCCAAATATGAATGTATTTGAGGCCATATTCCCTCACTACATGCATTGGAGCTGTCACAGGTGCAGGGTTTTCTCCCACATTCTGGAACCGATCCATTTTGTGTCACTGCATACGAGGAAACGTTAGCTAGCTAACCGTGGGAAAACAGGTTTGTCTCTACCTCTGATGTGTCGTGATTGGCGTAGTGACATTGAAACGTCACTGGTCATTGACATTATGCTTTGAATTCATGAGCACATTTAGAAATACAAATAACTAACTTTGTAAATTACAAAAAAAACGTGTTTCTTTATTCAATCTAACCATTTGGCAGGTGTCAGGTGAGCAGGACTGGAGTCTGAGGGCATCTAGTGGATGGTTCAAGGGACGGCAGATCTGAGGAGTGAGAGGAGAGGACATAGCCTGGGGGGAGTGAGCAGGAGGTGGAGACAAAGACAGGGAGTCAGATCAGGCAACACAACAAAGACACCCGAAAGGCCTTGGGACAACGTCATCAACTACTCAAGTCAGTTGTATTCATAGCGCCCAGTATCACAACGTTGCCTCAGGGGCTTTAAACTAGCCCTGTGAGCAGTCCCTCTATAGATCTTGTGAATACCCGTGGATAACTTTGAACTCTGCTGGTGTGACCAGGACTTAAAAGAGTACGCCACTGATTTAGCGTTACACAGCTTTAACACTGTTGGTCTCACGATGGACAGTTTTAAAAGATGGATTCAAATAGATTACAGTGGAACCACAGATATGGTCTTTTTTTTTATATCCCACTAATTCCTCTTCCTTGTGACTTTTTTGTGTCTGCCAACACAAGCACCCTCAGGCTTGCAGAGTGCACATACAATAATAATCGTTATCCAGGGCACTAACTGATTCCCAAAGCCGATGAACAGGTTTCACTTCATAATACACGCCCCCACACACACACACACACACGCCCCCACACACACACACACACACACACACACACACACACAGGCACATTGTATCGCCAACGTTGCTGTACTTTGGTTTGATGTTGAAAGAGGAAATCCCAGCCTGAGACTGAAGTCCACACTTCAACAAGTACACTTCCTCTAACGGTGCACTTGCTGCTGCATCGTCACCAGCAGCGGTTGTTTACACACCCCGTATCTGCTGAGCAGGTCAACATTTTAAGCTGGTGTTTATCTGCTCAACCGAGACCAATGGACAAGACGTCGCAACGGGTGCAGGCGGTGAGTGAGCTCCTTCCATGAACCACACTCTCTGTGTTTTCAGTTCAAGCCTGCTTCACTTGTTTGCTATTAATGCTCCCTTAACATATTTATTGATGTCAGTATCTGAAAAATATCATAAATGAAGGTAATTAGGAAACCATGGGAAAAAATGCATTTTATATATTTAACTATATATATAGATATAGATATATATATATAGAGAGAGAGAGAGAGAGAGAAAGATAAATATATTTTCTGTGAGTGTCACATGACAGGAGGAATGGAGAACTTTGATGTTAACAACTTCACTTTTTCACTTTTACTTCCTGTGGTAAGAATTACATGACAAGTGCACACTACTTTGGTATTGAGTCTAGGGGAAGGGTGTGTGTGTGTGTGCGTGTGTGTGTGCGTTTGTGTGTGTGTGTGTGCGTGTGTGTGTTTGTGTGTGTGTGTGTGTGTGTGTGTGTGTGTGTGTGAGTGTGTGTGTGTGTGTGTGTGTGTGCATTTCTTGCCTTGAGGGTAATGTCATGTGAAATATACCCGCAAAACTATCACTCGACTATGAGCTATTGAGACTTCCTGCAGATTGTCTCGGCTCGCAAAGTCTTTCCCAATCTGTCCAGATTTGACTGGCTTCCAGTGAAATATAGGACTTATTCCAAATTATCTACTTTACATTGTATTTATTGTAGCGTGAAACAAGTTTGATCATATAATTCTAAATGGTATCCTGGGGGCTACTCCATGACTGTCAGTGGAACAAAAAACACGGTGTTTGGTTACTTTCTCATTCCATCCGGGTGTTTATGTTTCCACAGTGGTGTTTTAGCATCAGAGCAGGTGCAGACTGAAGTGCTGATCAAACCTTAGGACTTCTCTCAAGGTGTATGTACTATCACAAAGCAAGCCTCAAAAGTGAGTGAGGTTTGAGGCTGATGCGAAAAGATGCATTTTGAGTTTAGTTTTGGAATGAGTCAACTAAAGCAGCCTCTCAAACTTGAGTAGGAAGACGAATCCTCAGAAGGGAGCTTGGTAAGAGAAGGCTCTACCACCTTCAGATGTTTGTGGTGTTTTTGGAGATATTGGCATTTTAAAATCGTAAAGCCCGAGCAGGTATGAGGATTGACTGGAGCTGATAAGTAGAACGGTGCCAGTAATATTTAATTTATTTAAGTTCAAAGCAGGATCCTGAAGTTTGATTCAGCATGTACAAGGAGTCAACGTAATGAAATAAGAACAAGGTTTGGTCAATATCATAGAAATAGAAGAGTACAACGAACCTTTTTGTGGTCAGTTGACTGGTATGAAAGAAAATGGTGATTGTTGTTAGTTGTCATGGTGACAACAGACGTCAATGGGGCTGTAAAGTGTTGCTGCAGCTTGCCTTGAAGAGAGCGGACGCAGCTCTGTAGACAGATGGCTGGTTAGTTATCTATGTAGCTAGTTAGCTATGTAGCTCGTCCCCCTCTGCAGCGGCAGGGAGTGAGGCGGACTGTTCAGGGCACCACTGGTTTGGCAAAGCATGAGCGCAGCACACTGCTACTCAGATTATTCACTTTTTAATTTGAAAAGTACCAACCCACCAAAGTAAATATACTGTCACATGAATTTCACTGAAGTAAAAGCGCAATTATAATTTGAAAGTTACTTGAAGGATCTTTTAACTGGTAAGAAACAGTCTCAATGTAATACTGATGCCTCTTTATGACCGACATAAGTAAACTAGAAGATTGTCTATTTCAATATAGCTATTCTTAATTATTGTCATCGGTGCCAACGGGTCCAATTACGGCAAAATCAGACGAATTCATCAGGTTCACCAGAACCTCCTTCACCTCAGACTCCAGCAGGGCCCAGGCCGTATTGCTGGGCCCGCTAAGGGAGGCACGGCAGAACTAGAACCAGGACTGAGCGGGATAGACGCCCAGACCCTGCTGCAGTAAAGTGAGAGGTTTTTTAAAGGGACTCTGGTGCTCGGAAACTCTACCACTTTTGTCCACAAGGACCACCAAAATCAACACAAATTTAAAGTTCATTGTAGTAGCTTTAAGTAAGTAAAAGTAAAAGTACTCCTTCTACAGGAAAATTAATTTTGTGAGTGTTTATTGATATTTACTACACCACTGGCAAGTTATCCGCTTTGACAGGTTTGACAGGTTTGACAGAATGCAGAATGAGAAATTAAACAATTGCCAGCTAAAAACTTCACAATCAAGAGCTCACGTAAATTAGGAACATTCATAGCAAGGTATAATGTGGAGGATAATACAGCAGAGAAGACAATGACCTGCTTCATTGAATGAGAAGCGATAAGCCTTAGAAACACACTGCAATCCTGTCATAAAAGAGTGTGTTCGTGATGGAGTCGGTGTGGAAATCACATCCCGTATTGTGTAGTCACAGGCGTGGTCACTATGCCACTGGCCATCTGGTCTGTCTGAAGTCAATGATAAGCCAGAGGCAGGGCAAGTGTGTACAGGTCTGAAAGAACTCCAACGGCCAATAGCCAGAGGCCTCAAATAACATTAGCATTTCGTTGCTCTGATGTGCTTTCTCAGGGCTTCATGTTAAGCGAGTGTTCATTTGTTTGTCTTTTTTTTTCATACTACAACTGGGAGGCTCCAAAAATGACTTGTTTCCAGCTCTACACATATTGACTTTAAAAGATATATATATACTTATTTGCTTTCTTTCTGAGAGTGAATTGAAGATGAAGATCAATATTGATGTGAAGTCTGTGGGTTAAGTACAGATCTGGAGTCAGGCAAAGCTTGGCCTAGTTTAGCATAAAGACTGCAGGAAAGGGGAAAAGCTAGCCTGGCTCTGGCCAAAGTTCAGTCAACACCTCTAAAGCTTCTGTATCATGCTTATTTAATCCTTCCACAAGCATGGGAAAAAAATACAATTTGTGGTTGAAGTGGAGCTACGTGCTGGAACTATTTCTTTTGAAAGAACAGCATGGCCAGTGCTGGGTGGATGGATACTGCTCTGGAGACGATACTAAATGAAAGTGCTAAATAGCTTCAGGGTCAAAGACGCTGCACACATGTGCTGGGTGAATGGGTAAACTGTTGTTTGTCAAGACATAGCTCCAACATGGAACTCTCCCTTTTTTCTTCGCACTGTCCACTGATGGTTTGACAATCAGTGTCAGTTGGTGGCATCTCTTCTCTCTTGGACTAAAGAGCGTTGACTTAATGTTTCGTCGCTCTTTGCTTGTTTTTTTTCCCCTTTCACTGCTCATGCTCACTATACCCGGTTTATTCAAAACAAACACGAAACATAAAACTCATCACTTCCTGTGCCACAGGATTTTTCCACAGGAAGAGATCAATGACAAGCAAACGTTGAAGCTTGCAGAAACTGATGGCAAGAACAGAAAACCGACAAGGTTTTACAACTAGAACAAACTAATATTACAAATACTTTACTTTACGACGCGCTCCACTAACCCTGCATCGATGCATTCCACTTGTACACTGGTGGTTTATATTGCCGGGGAGTTTTCCCATAGGGCACCATCATGTCCTGTCATTTTGGTCGGCTATAAATAGCGGCCATGTCTTCCCATGGAGAACCAATGATGCTCATGTAAAGTTCATGCAGTATGAGCTTTCAGTTGAGTACTCAAACCAAGCAGTGGCTCAGTGACAGCAAAGGAATGGAGTCTGTATAGTGGTATCAGCTAGTGTTAGTGACCACGCTGACTAAGCCACGTTAAAACCAGACAGCGTGAGCCTGACCACCAACTGTTTACATGAAATGCTTTCTAAGTCATACAAAAAAATAAGTGGGAATGTACAGTATTGCAATTAAAACACTTTATATGAGTTTAAAGCTGCACTTATTATTTTTGCTACTTGTTGAGATTTTGCCGTCGCCATTCTGAATTACCGCCGTCGCCATGTTGTTTTTTTTGCAAACAACATTTGGAATGCGGAGAAGTGACATAGAGACACTGTATACGTCTCTGGTAGCGGCAGCATTAAGCCCACCCTAACGCATACTCTGCTTTATGGTCTATTTTACTCTAAATGGACCATAATTTACTAAATTAACATCATGCTGTATTGAAGAAGACTTGAAACTAAATATTTAGACCATAAACTCATGTTTACAATGTTTACTGAGGGAATAAATCAAGTGAGAAGTAGAGTCATTTTCTCATAGACTTCTATACAATCTGACTTATTTTTGCCAATGGATGAGTCACCCCCTGCTGGTCAGTAGAGAGAATGCAAGTTTTAAGGCACTTCCACATCGGCTTCACTCGGCAGAATCGAAGATTGCCGCCTGAGGAGGACAAAACATGTTCAATTAAATTTCAATTCAATTCAATTTATTTTTATATAGCCCAAAATCACAAATTACAAATTTGCCTCAGAGGGCTTTACAATCTGTACACAACGACATCCTCTGTCCCAGAACCTCTCATCGACTCAGGAAAAACTCCCCCAAAAAAACTCCTTTCAACAGGGAAAAAAATAGAAGAAACCTTCAGGAGAGCAACAGAGGAGGATCCCTCTCCCAGGATGGACAGAGTACAAAAATAGATGTCATGTGTACAGAATGAACAGCATAAGAGAGTTACAACACATTCAATTCACATGACAGAAATGATTCATGTAATAATAGCAGTAGGTGTCGGGGAGGACCACAGCAGGACGTAGGACCAGGGTCCAGATTTAACCGCGATCCACAGAAACCTGCGAGGCGAGAAGGCACAAAGGCTTCGGGGATGGAGCAGAGTTAGTAATGTGCATTAATGGTGCATGAATTCATACAGAAGGAAAATAGAGAAGAATGTGCGTCAGTAGGGTCATGGCAGGAACCAGGAACTAGGAACCAGGAGGCAGGAGGCAGGAGGCAGGACCAGGGTCCAGATGCAACCACGATCCGTGGAAACCTGCGAGGCGAGAAATCACAAAGACTCCGGGGGAAGAAGTAGAGTTAGTAATGTGCATTTATAGAACATGAATTCATACAGAAGGAGAGATAGAAAAGGATAGAGGAGCTCAGTGTATCCTAAGTTGTCCCCCAGCAGTCTAGGCCTATAGCAGCATATCAAGGGGCTGGAAAGAATGGACCAGGGCAAACCTGAGCCAGCCCTAACTATAAGCGCTATCAAAGAGGTAAAGTCTTAAGTCTTTTCCTCTTAAATGTGGTCACTGTGTCTGCCCCCCGGACTGAAAGTGAAAGCTGGTTCCATAGAAGAGGAGCTTGATAACTGAAGGCTCTGGCTCCCATCCTACTTTTTAAGACTCTAGGAACCACAAGCAGCCCCGCATTTAGTGAGCGCAGCTCTCTAGTGGGGAAATATGGTACTATGAGATCCTTAAGATATGATGGTGCCTCACCAATTAAGGCTTTGTAGGTGAGGAGAAGGATTTTAAATTTGATTCTGGATTTTACAGGGAGCCAGTGAAGAGAAGCTAATACAGGAGTAATGTGATGTCTTTTCTTAGTTTTTGTTAGTACACGAGCTGCAGCATTCTGGATCAACTGGAGAGATTTAAGAGACTTATTAGAGCAGCCTGATAATAAGGAGTTACAGTAGTCTAGTCTAGAAGTAACAAATGCGTGAACTAATTTTTCTGCATCGCTTTGAGACAGGATGTGTCTAATTTTTGAAATGTTACGTAGGTGAAAAAAGGCAGTCCTTGAGATTTGTTTTACGTGAGAGTTAAAGGACAAGTCCTGATCAGAGATAACTCCGAGATTCTTTACGGTGGTGCTGGATGCCAGGGCAATGCCATCAAGAGAAACTATATCATTAGATAATTGATTTCGGAGGTGTTCTGGGCCTAGTAAAATAACTTCAGTTTTGTCTGAGTTTAACATCAGGAAGTTGCAGGTCATCCATGTTTTTATATCTTTAAGACATGCTTGAAGTTTAGCAAGCTGGTTGGTTTCTTCTGGCTTGATCGATAGATATAATTGAGTATCATCAGCATAACAATGAAAGTTTATGGAGTGTTTTCTGATAATATTGAATCCAACATGGTTCGTCCTCTTTGGACCTCAGTGGTGAGCAGGGTCGTCCTTCCTTTTGAGGATCGGCGGTTCGATCCCCGGCTCCGCTAATCCATGTCGATGTGTCCTTAGGCAAGACACTTAACCCGGCGTGTGAATGTTGTATGAATGTTAGCTACTCCTGATGGGCAGGTGGCACCTTAGCCCCTCCCATGAATGGGTGAATGATGTCATGTAGTGTTAAAGCGCTTTGAGTGGTCAGAAGACTAGAAAAGATCTATACAAGTACAGGTCCATTTACCATTTATTTATTTTAAATAAGCAAGGTGGAAAACTATACTAATCTTTCTTACTAGACCACTTACTGATTGTATACGTTGCCTCTTAGTTTTATATTTCATTTAAATGCATCTTTATTCCCCTTTCTCTCAGAAATCGGAGCAGCAGGTGTCTCCGAACACCAGGAATCTCAGCTTCTCATCCTTCCGTGTTAAAAGTAAGACAGCGGGTCATACAATGCACACTCACAGACAATATTTTCATCTCACTTAGCCCTTTACTCACTGATGACCCGTCATTGTGTCGACATGAACCTCTGCAGAGAGGAGCAACAGTTCTGAAGAGGGTGCATTTACATGGCGGAGAAGGCTGGTGTCGTTTTCCTCAATGCGGGAGACATCGAGAAAGAGTAAGTGGGGCCCTTTCGTCGTTCCTCCACAGTCACAATCTCACAATGATCACAAACAATAACGTGACTCATCAGTTTCCTTATGAAGAACGCAAACAAATCTCGTGGGTTCTTTTTCATTTCTAATCCTAGAGTCAGTCCCAGATGAAGACGGTGCCTCGCAGGCGAACTGTACCCAGGACCAGGTGAAGCAGACAGGTACGTAGGACGGGACGACACGGGCATCGAGTGGACATCAGCGGTTTCACTCATGCGTTACAACCATGGCTCATTCACCAGCTGCTCGGGTTAATGCAGAGGGGATTTTAGGCACAGCATGACAGCATGCATAGATGCATACATGCATACATGCATACACCATCCTGCAGCTCACCATCCCACCCTCCTTCTTAAGTGCTTGAGAGTTTGGCGCTGCTAATTAAACTAAGATGGCCATGCACCTGTTAGGGGGGACGAGTTCTCCAGCACAATCCGTGTTGCCGCTTCGAGTTCCCTCAAGGAGCAAATGCCCCTTACCCCTCTGAATTGTGTTGGTTTCCTAAAAATGTAATTTACAGTACATACTACTCATTTACACCAGCCAAGACGATTTTAAAAGAAGGATAATACTGATAGTATTAACATTTCATCAACAAAATGAAGGAATATTTCAAATGAATGTTGATTAACTATTTAATTTGTCTCCGCTTGCGGAAGCTAAAAAGCAAGATGTTATAAGCAACTCAAAGCATTTGATTAAAGTTGGAGGAAGATAGGCAGGGTTTCAGAAAGGACAATTTTGTAAAAGTAATAGAATAAGAATTGGCAATGCGCCTGCTGCATTATCAAGATGGAATGACATATTGATCCATTTGAAAGGGGTTGGAGAGAATAATAAATTTACAAATAACAAAGGTTTTGAGATTAAAAGGCTTTACACCAAGTAGTATTGCAAATGATGAATTATTAAAGGGGCATTCATAATTTGACATGTCATGGTCTTTTTACTAGTCATATAGAAGTACTACTAAGCCTGTATGTTGTCTGTTGTACTCAGTGTATACTGGGTTACATTGTGGGAAGTGTAGGATCCAGAGTTGGAGCTTCTAAAAGTCTCTGCTGTATCAATTATGACCATTCATTTTCAGATCTGCCTTCGCAAGTCCCCCAATTTTATTAAAGTGCATTACTGTAGTACCCTGGAGTCTTGACCATATCGCTTCCAAACAGTGTGGAGAACATCAGAAAGTTAGTTGGAAAATATGCAAACTATTAGCCCTTTGGAAACTGATGTGATCAGGGATTTGATGGCTACTTGGCAGATGTGAACTTTAATTTATTGCTGTGGGTATTTCTCTATTTACAGTCTGAACGGATAAAGAACAGAAGTGTATTTACAGTCTTGTCAAAGTGGAAGAAAAGTCACGAACGTAAGTCAGTCCCTGACATTTCACAGGAGCCTGTGAAGTTAAAAGCTATTCGGACCTGCTCTTACTCGAGGAGTTTGACTCACTGCCTGTTGCTTCACGGTTACAGCTGGGGGAACTTAAAGAGCTACTTGCATACCTTTCAGTTTCTGTTACTGTCGAGCTCCTATGACATCGTCTAGTTGTTTTACCGTAACTTGAATCAGTTTACTGGTTGCGAACATGATTCTCCATACAGACAGAGGAAGAAATATACTTCTATAGCAGCAGACATACTTCTATAGCAGCCGACAACATTAGGGAATACGTTATAAGGCGTTTTTGCGGACCTGACTTGAACGCAACACAACAGAGGACACCAGCGCTTGGGCAAGCGCCAAGCGGCAGAAGCAGTTCGAGCCTGTGAAACACGCGGACGGGGGCGGTGAGCGCGAGCTGAGGGTGCGATGTGTCTGCGGGAATGGAGACGGCAGAGTGACGCTGCTGTGTTACGGAGTTTCGCCGACAAAAACCGCAGAGAGGACCGCGAGGTGTCCGCGGGGTGAAGCAGATATGAGCGGAGCGGTGGTGAAGAGGAGGAAAGGGGCCGGACTGACGAACCTCAGGAGCAGATGGAGTGAGTACTGGACCTGACCCACGATGTGTCTGTGTGTGACGTAACGTTAGTAGTCTCCGGAGATAGGACCTGTTATGTGAGAAACAGGTTTTAAAAAAAAAAAACACGGAAGAAGATAACAAAAAAACGACTTAACGCTACGTGACTGTGACACGGTCTTTTGTTTAAGGTTAACGCGTAGCGTAGCTGAGCCAACCTGTTGGCACGTGCGGTGTTGACATGTCTCGTGCAAGTTGTATATCCGTATGTGAAGTTGTCAACCACTCTGGGAGCTAAATACGGCGGACAGACGGAGTGAAACAAAGTGCATAAAGCATGCTGAAATAAAGTATGAACACAACGAACTGAGTTACGGACTCCGGTGACTCCAGTGCGGCGCAGCGGGTTCAGGACCTCAGACGGCAAAACGGTAACTTAAATCCGCGTATGTCTAAACGCGGTTTGGTGTGATTTGACAGATATTGGAATTCAAATAGACGTTTTGTTCCCGAACGTCAGTAAAACAACGCTTTAGTCGTTCACTGTGTCAATCCAAAGTCCGACTTTTGGCCATGACAAGTGCACACTGGGGCCCAAATCCCCATGTCCCCCCTAAAGCCTTAAACCCTGATCCTCGCGGACTTCACTGACGTCACCTGTTAACTTGTTGAGTGTGAGAGACTGTGAGGGCTTGAAAAGGTGTAAATACGAATGGGACATATCACGTTACCATGACAACGTCAACACATGTCATGTACACTTGTGGGTATTCATTTTATACTCTTCACTCCCTGATTTGAACGCCTTCCAGTTTCTTACCTCACAAGATGAGACGTCATTTCAAATAATCTATTTACTTGTTTTTTGTCAAACCAGCTTCAATAACAAAATGAAATGTTTGATGAATAAATCTAATAATCTGCTTTCATATGTTTTTATGTTCCATCTTTAATCCTTAATGTTTTGTGTAAATGTAAAATGGCAGACTGACCAGACTTTTTTTTTTTTTTACGTCTCAGGCTTCCACACTTCCACTGGTAACGTCACATCGCTATGAGTTGTGGGTAATTCCCTAAGGCAAAGGTCTGCAGAAATGCAAAACGGTCCATAAAGCTCAAAATGCCTGCGAGAGAGCCCTCAAACACCCAATGATTTGACAGTGGGACAGAACTAAACCCTCCCATAGTTTCTGAGAGTGAGGAGGTTGGGATTGGGCCCATGATGATACTTCAGCCTAACCGATGCCTTGCATCTTGACATTTTGTTCCACTAGGTCTTAGTTATTTAATGGATTAGATCTGATAACGTGGGTCACTTTGAAGCCCAGGCAGCTGACATGGCAGTCACACATGTCTCTTTTGTTGCAGTCCCTTTGAAACGCTGGCGTAATCCGTCGGCCACTAGGCCGCCGCTCACATTTGAAGTCGAACACCTTTCCACGCAGCAGAGCCCGTGTGAGGCGCTCCGTGGCTGGCTGCATATTAGGCCAGGAATGTGGCTGTTGACACTGAAAAAGGATCCCATTGGTGATGAAACAGACTTTTTGAGAGTTACCAACTGTTTGAATGTGGGACTTTGTTTTTTAGGACTGGACAGATTGTCTTTGAAATCTACAGGTTGCAGGTTTTCTGAATGACAAATGTAATTTGAACAGGATTCGGGCCATTCTCTGTTGAGCATTAGTGACTGCGCCATTCCTTTTCTTCTAGAATTGGTTGTAACATGTCCAGGAGCCTAAGGGCGGCAGGCTGCTGAACCACTTCTGTTTACACCCTTGTCATAGCTGAACACCAGCAGCACATCTAGGCAGTAGCACGTCTCAGCTGAAGACGAGTTCGCTCTGATGTCATTGTCAATGTCAAAAGTATTGTAGTGTAGATTTTGCTCCATATTTTGTATGTTTCTTGGTCGCTGATTGAGTGCAAACCGGTTCAACTGCACGGCGTTGGGTGGGGAAACACCGGCCCAGGTATTGACACAGTGCAAACAGACTGAGGTTGAGCAAGGCCGACTTCAGGCTTCAGTAAAGGTTGTTGTTGTTGTTGTTGTTGTTGTTGCTGTGAGGACCCGGATTGAAAGTGAAACTTGGACAATGTCTTTTATGTTGTAGCTCGTCACGGACACGTTCAGCTGTACTCATTCAGCCTTGTAACCGAAGGCGTGTGGGGGTGTCTCAGTCTTTGACGGACGTGAGGTCAAACCGGGCAATGCAGTGACACAACCGCACAGCGACAAGAATGCAGTTTGTGGTCGAGTGCAACCGGTTTCACCATCAAGTGATTCACTTGGGATTGGAGTTCCTGTGTCTGTGTGGCGGCCTTCTCTTAAGCAGGGGCGTTCAACATGTGAGGCAGGATCCAATAACTTCTGTCTCCAAAGAAGGGCCCTCACTGGGCTCAACGCGGTGGCCCCTATTTATAGAAAACCAGTTGAGCGGCATTGTCTTGTGTCGAGACGATTATATACAGGCTTTTGTTTCTTTGCAAACAAATAATCATAATTATAGATTGTTTCTGTAAATTGTAGGGGTGTAAGAAAATATTGATACACAATATTATGTTTTATGTTTATTATGTGCTTTTTATACTGTGACAGTTTTCCTAACACTAAAATTCTAACATTTGCAATACATCGCCGTGCTTATGGCAATATATCCCCATGTATTGAATAGTAACCAACGTATCATGACACGTATCACCAGATATTTGCCAATACACAGCCCTAAATTGTGCCTTTGTTCCAATACAATAGAGGAAGCTGGATGTTTGTCTGTGCTGCTGAAAAGTTTTGAAAATTAGATTTGAAAAATTCAACAGCAAGGTGTCTTTTTGCGAACATTGGACCTCATGCAAGAATCGCTCATTCATACCTCTTTATTCTGAAGTTGAATTTAATTGAATTTCAACTGCAGGACTTAAATGAATAGTTCAACATTGTGGGAAATATGCTTTTTTGGGGTGTGGGGGGGTTCTTGCAGAGGTAGATGGTCTTGAACCTTTGGACAGAGTTTACAGTCTTCATGCAAAGCTCCGCTACCAGCTGCTGGCTGGTAGCCTAGTAACCACACAGACATGAGAGTGGTATCAACAAATAGTTCCCAAACTGTCAAACTATTCCATGAAGGCGTCATGGTGGACGAGGGACTTCCCTGGTCCAATTCTGCCTCAGGGAAATTGTTGCATGTTTCAACAGAAGTAGAAAAATGCCCAATAATATAATATGTAAGAAAAATCTGATGGAAAAAGTACAAGAGGAAAATGTGCTTGCATGAGGTCGTCCCAGCTACTCTGAGTAATCCACAGAACACAATACATATTTGATACTGTAGTATATTTTTGTCATGAACTTGTGTCTTTACTCAGTTGGTCATTTTTACTTCACTATATGAAAGTAAAATTGACAATTGGTACAATTTTGGTAGGACATTCCTTGTTCTAACATTAATAATAAAATACAGGTCTACTCTGGAGATGGTTTCTTGTTGTAAACAATAATAGATACCATATCAACATTTATTGAGGCCAATATCCAGCAAGGTATCTTTCTCTCTCTGTTCTTCCTCTCAGAGAAGACGAGTTGTGAAGTTTGCTCTTTGTTTGTAATGAATTAATTTCATGACTTGGGGTATTTCCTTGTTTGCAGTGGGATGTCAGAGTTTGGTGATGGACTCGTCGAGTTTCCCGAGTGAGGTTTATGTTGTTAAACCGAAGAATATTTTCTAAAAACAGTTTATCTGAATATGAAATAGTAAATCAAAAACACTGACGCCTGACATTAATGTTAAATTATGAAGAGCATTTTCCAAATGCTGTTTATTTACCATCTGACATCGACAGAATTCTCCTGTGGAAAGCTGTTTTGCTTTTTTCTCCCCACGGGACCTGAATGCAGCACAAGCATGAAAATTCTTTCCTCAGAGTCTGATGTAAACAAATGATTCAGCACTGTTCGAGCTGCAGTAAACACAGGATTAATAGGGAAGACCTGTGTTGTTGACGCTGGTTGCTCTAGTACTTTGTAATTGCCAATCCAGATGGATCAGCCTGCACTCATTGATTACACATTTATTTCATTCTACAGTATTTCTGAGTATCGTATGCTCCACAACAACCACAGTATACGTGATATTAGCTCGGTCCGCAGCGTCACCGGTCGCTGTTCACCACAGCACACTCTAGTTTCTGTTTTTAGTTGACTGGTCTCGGTCGCTCGGTTGAAGCAGGTCAGTATCAGGTTTTTTGTGTCCCTGAGGGCTGTTTCAGAAGTATTCCGACCTACCTCTGAAAATCAGGCCTGTATTCAGGAAATTCTGTTTCATAAAGTCGGTTTAGATGAGTCTGACCCCAAGTTACCATGGAAACGTGACCTAGTCCTCGTCACCCCTAGTTTTCAGGCCCGAGGTTCACCTCAGACTTAACCAACGTTTCCATCAGTCTGCAGCACGGAAACACCATGCTCGGTACAAAAGTTCAGCCTGAGTGCTTCCTCAGAGCAGATGGGACGTTTAGCACTGCGTATTGTATCAGTTACTACTCCTTTAAACACAGCATAGTACTCCTAACTACATAGTGTGCCTCCAAACGTCAAACGCTGCAAACATTTGCTTCATTTCACGACTTGGATTAAAACAAATGACATGAATTTCCCAAAAATCACCAAATAAAATATATGTGACAGACACCCAGAAATACTTTTATTAAGAAGCTATGTGAACAGCATTGCTATGGCCCCGTTATGTCACTTGTAACAAATCAAATGGTAAAATACGTTCCTGTGAAATACCCATAACTGACCTGGCTCGGGTCATATTTAATGCTTGAAAGTTGTTCCGTGTCATGCTGCATCTTATACGTCTCGCACCTGGATTCACTCCATCTGTGATCGAAAGGAAACTCCCACTTCAAAGTCACGAATGAGCAGCGCTGCGACCAGACTGGACTTAGTCCGACCTCGTGTTCTTTACTCTGAATCCTGCTTCAGTCCGTTGGGCTTTTTCGAAGTCTTCCTGAAACGCTCCTCCAGATGTTTTTCACTCCCCTTTGGGTGAAAGGACAAACGGACAAAAGGCCGAACATGAAATAAGTATTTACAAGTGACGTAACGGTATTTATCAAACTGACGGTTCCTCTTCTGTGTGTTGTCCAGGTGAGCAGCCCAAAGGTAACCTCATCTCTGACATGGAGGGGAAACACAGTAAGTGCCGGAGCTGGAGACACTTTTCTTTTGACTGTAAAGTTCAGATTGTCTTAAACCAGTTTACCCTGGATCGTCAAATAAAGGGTTCCGAATTGGGATTGGTCGTTTCACGTTTCATCATTCCTAAAGAAGTCATTGTGCTTAGAACAACAACAAAAAATGAAAGCAGAATATATACCATGACATGTATGATAGTCACGTGTGTATTGCAAAAAGTCCACCAAAACTTTGGAGTTGGGCAGGATGATATGGCCAAAACCTCCTGTCCCGATATAGGTCCTGTCATATGATAACAATCAGGATATAGCATGTTTTCTGATAATTCAATACATAAATAGTCTGTATGAAATAAGCACACGGTAAAGCCTATTGTTTACTCCTGTGTGACTGAAATACTCGACAAATGAGGAGCACCGAGTAGTTTCTCATTTTATTAAGAACTTTAGTGCAAAATAAACAGTTTCAAGTGAAATTATAAAGAAATACATGAGTAGATATATACCAAGCCTATAGTGCCATAGATACTATGAAGAAAAAATATATACACGAGACATCTTTATATTGTTTGTCATCATATTGCCCTGCTTTGCCCGCAGACTTGAAGGAGAGCAGCTGTTCCAATAGATTCTGTGACATGGAAGAAATATTTACAGGCACTAGTTATGGCTGGGCAATATATCAATATTGTATAGATGTCGTGAAATGAGATATCGTAATATGGCATAAGTATTGTCATTTCCTGCTTTTAAAAGCTGCATTACAGTAAAGTGATGTCATTCTCTGAAGTCACCATACTTTTCTAGCTGCCCTATTATTTGCCTTCACCACTTGGTCATTATAAATAATTTGTGAAAGCACCAATAGTCAACAATACAATAGTTGCAGTACTGATATCGTGGTATTTGGTGAAAAATATTGTGATAATGTACTTTTCTCCGTATGGCGAGCAGGGGAAAGGAACGCTGTCGTGGGTTTTCAGTAATGAGCAGCTTCTGTCTTCTGCAGCAGCCGTCCCATCAGGTGAAGACGAAGATGGACGACCAGGGGCCCTCAAGAGGTTTAGCGCTATGTGGTCCTCCTTCCGTAAGGGCAAACGAGATCGTAAGTATTACACTCCAGTGACACATCGAGTACTTCCACCTTGTTGTTCCCTGAGTGTCAGAGCAGAGAGGGGAGGAGGGGGTGCTGGGCGTTGGGTCTCGTTGTGGTTAGGGGTTAAACACCTTGTGATATTTTATAGTGGGGTGTAGAGTAGTGCTGCTGCAGACACTCGGGGATTTCCATCGGGCTCCTCATTTCCCCCAGAGGATGTCTGTGGTTTAGCTTTGATACTGAGGGAAATGAAAACCAAACAAATTAAGAGCTTGTTATTCCTCACCAAGCAAACTACCTAAGAAGGAACAGATTTCTCAGGTGGAACTCATCATCGCTGCATAACCCAAACATTTTGTAAGGCTAATTCGGACTACTGACCATAAAACTACACAGAGGCCACATTTGGGAGTATTTGTGCATGTGCAAGTGTGGAGATGCTCCAGTAGGCCTAAAAACACACAGACAAGGCTGACGGGCTGAGAAGAAAGAAAAAAGCCCCTTGCTGGGGCGCTTTCATTTTTGACAAAGCGGGAGGAATGCAGCAGAGAACACATGAACAGGCTGGCAGCCAGTGAAGAAGACAGGATGAAGCTGGATACTGGTCTCTTGAGCAGAGCCCTGGAGCGGTAGAGTGGTCCAGGCCAACGTCTGGAGGCAAACGGACTACGTTCAAGGATTCAAGGGTCATTTATTGTCATTATGCAACACAGGGATGCACAACGAAATGCACTTGTTGGTAACACAACAAACAAAACAAAACAAAACCAGTAGTACATTCCTGTATTTTTTTAGAATTTGCATAAATCAGCAGCAACAAAAACATTTCTCTGGGCAGAAAATACGGTCGATATCTTCATATTATAAATTTAGCCTGAGGTAAACATTGTCCATCATCTTTGCCTGTTTGAGCACCAGCATCATGATGTGAACAGAGTCCTGCTCTCTGTCCTGCTGTCCACCCGGCAAGTGCAGCTTGATCCTGAATGAATAATGGATCCAGGTCTCTGTGAGGCTGTGGGCTTAGTCAGCGACCTCCCGCTGCTTTCATCCATCTTATTTTTCTGCGGCTGGATATCGTACAGCCAGGAGCATGCTGGGTAGTGGAGTAGCCTCAGGTCCTAGCTGGGTTAGCTTAGCTTCCATCTCAGCTGTCCTCCTTGGGGCAGTGTGGTGGCATTTGGTCTGTCAGGTCTGGCTGGTTGGTCTCAAAGTCCGCTGCACTTGAACCCCCACGCTTCCTTTTCAGATCAATGTCTTCCATAATATACCATGAGGGATGAACACGTGAAAAAAATTGATACCCACAGAGGTGGGAAGCAGTTATAAGTTTCTAAAATGTTCTCCAATAAAAACCTACAGAACTAACATTAGCAGAGTACGCTAGCACATCATTAACTAGCGTTAGCAATTCTATGCTACGCTAGTTACTGAAGGTATACACATTTTTAATGATTGTAAGTCTACAGACAGTTCCTTCATGTCATTGTGTGGTGAAGCCTGACCGGAGTGGCTTGGAAAGTGGGAGGAGGCAGGCAGACACACACACACACGCACGCACGCACGCACGCACGAACTGAACTGAACTGAACTGAATAAATCTCGACTCATCATAAGGTAACTCAGATTAATTTACCATAACCTCACCTGCACACAGCTACACAGTAAGGCTCCTTCTCCATAACAGCCAAAGGCATCTGGTTAAATAGAGCCTTCAATCAGCAGGATCCAGTCTGCACCATGAGTGCAGGTGAAACCATTCACTTCCCCAAACCTTAACTTCAGGTAGAAACACTTTCAAACAGTCCAACATATGGTATATTCCGCAACCATGCACAACAAATCAGAATCAACCCAAATACATACCTCTACATAATCTACCCCCCCCTACTTGGACTAACCCCATGATGTCACAGCTGACATCATTCAGAGTTTAAATAGAGGAAATGTTTGGGCACCTCCTCCTTTGGACTCTAAAACAAATGGTGGGTATGGTGAGCAACAATAAAAGATATGATTAACTAATGAAATGCTGAACTGAATCAAAGAAATATGGGGACAATTGGTGAGTTCTCACGCACTTTGTCACACATTGTCTTCTCTCTGGATCTCCAGGTGATGTGGTGGTTCACTTTCACACTGATCCGTAGCTTTAGCTTCTATCTTTATCTTCTGAACCTGTTTTCACTGCTGAGTCACTTTGACCTAGTGATACATCCTTCAGACACACATGTTAGAGCCTTCTGTCTGCTTCTCTCTGGAATCACCTCTTTGTTTTCACAAAATGTATCTTATTTCTTCAGGGTGTGGGGTTAGTGACAGTGTGGGCTCCATGGTAGCTCTGACAGCGAGACGGAATAGTGGGATTTTTGTACTTGGGTAGGAGGAAATAATTTAAAGGAATAGTTCAACATTATTGGAAATACACTTTTCCGGTGGGGATTGCGTGCTGGAGCTGTTTCTTGGTGAGCAACATCCTGGAGTCTGTGCAGAAATCAAATTCCAAAATTGTTGAACTATTACTTAAAAAGAAAGACAGTGAGCAAGTGGAGCAGTATTGTTGCGTCCCTTCTTTGAGGATATGTTTATAATAATTTAGACCGTGGTTACGCTTCTCTTTTCTCCCGAGGAGAGCAAAGAGAGGACGAACACCGGAGCTGGAGCACAGCTGAGACCAGCTTCAAGTTACTGCTGATGAAAACCCAACATTTCCTAACTCGGCATCTTCCAAAAGCTTTTAAATAATAAAATAATAGGGGACTTTTACTGTGCATCATTTCTTTTTAGTGGATGCATGACAGCTACTCTGCTATACTGCTGTTCTTCAATAAAAACAAATCTGATACCGCGAGGAGGAGGAGGCAAAAATATCAACGTTGAATTTATAGGAAACGAAATGTGTTTATTCACCGTTTTACATCCACTCGTTTGAGCACTAAATATGTCTGATCACTATCCGATCAGGGGCCTGTAAACCTTTCCACCTGGACCACAGTGGTGACCCCGGATGCTAAAGCACAATGTATTTCCACGTTTCTGTGTAGGAGACAAAGACCCTGAGCCGACGGAGCCACAGGGCCCCGCGGAGGCAGACAGCACATCCAGGCAGCACCGCTACGCCAGCGGACAGTACTTCTTTGAGTACCTGGTGGTGGTCAGCCTCAAGAAGACTAAAGATGGCAGCAGCTACGAACCTCAGATCACCTACCAGTTTCCCAAGGTCAGTCTGATGGTGGCACGTACAGTAGGTCAGCCTAACAAAGCAAACCTGGAGTGAGACGGGGAGTGAGACGGGTTACAGCTATACACTGTCCAAAGCTGTGCGCTCTGTTCTCTTCATATTCCCTGGAGTTGCGCAGGGTGCTTTAAGTTGGTGGGTGTAAGAGGTGGTTTAAACTTCAACAAACAAACCAAGATCAAAGTCGGATTGTTTTTAGAATAAAAAATAAAACTCAAGACGTAGAGATGTCTGCCTCCTCGCCAGTATAATGGAACTAGATGACACGCCTTGTGTTGCTCAAAGCGGCAACAAAATACATTTGAAAAACTCAAACGGGAAGACCCCTATCCAGAAATCAGCCAATAGAAGAGGAGCAGAAGACTGTAAGCTGATGTGAAGCTCATTACAGGACAACAGAAATAAAAAAGGTACCTCCTGTCTGTTTGTTACCCGGGTCGTAGCCCCGATGCAGCCACTTGAACTGAGGTTTCTTTGCGTGGAAAACAAATCCAGAGACGTTCATATTATGTGTCATGTGTCTGAGAAAACCTAAACGGCGTGTGTGACTGTTTGCTTTCAGAGAGATGGGATGGTGAGGTTTCAGAAGGAGGAGGAGGAGAAGACCCTGAAGGCGATCACTCTCTTTTGTTTCCCGGAGGGCATCAACTGGGCTCCTCTCACAGAATACCACAGGTACAGCTGCTCCTCCGTCTGCTGCTGCGTGACCTTGGGTGACCTTCAGTCCTGTGTCCACGGTTCAGTTCAGTGTACGCCGTTTGTCATCTCCTTTCCCCTTTAAATCTCTTCCAGTGAGACGTTCTCCTTTGTTCTAACTGAGGTCGACGGCAGCAGAAGAAACGGATACTGCCGGAGGTTACTGGTCAGTGTGTCGCCTGCACTTGTCTTCACGGTGTCACCGCTTGGCTCTCATTCTCCAGTGTTCATTTCATAAACCTCTCCTTTCTTCCTCCAATCGGCAGCCTGGAGGGAAAGGAGCTCGCCCACCGGAGGCTTACTGCATCATCAGCTCGGTGCCTTGTTTCGGCCTCTTCTCCAAGGTGTGTCCAACTGACCTGAATTTCAGAAACAGCAACCATCATACTTTGGAATGTCTTTTAACAGAAACACATTTCGTTGTTCAAACATTCTTTTCTGACAGCAAAATGTCAAAAGAAACAACACAACGCTGGCATTTTCTTCTAGCACACAAAATGTCATTATTTTGCTGGAGGAAACCAAACTAAAGGAGTTCATTACTTCCTGGTTTTGTGCTGATGTCTTAGGCTTGTACTTGGTGTGAAAATAAAGTAATTAATGTATTCAAAATCAGAAAACACAGGTCAGAATAATAAAAAAACTGAAATTGGATTTGGCAACAAAAATTGCAATTGGCGTATCTCTAATTTAATGTGATAGTCAGAAACTGCAGTGCAGGAGGTTGAACAGTACAAACTGGTATGAAAATAGCAGTGGCTCCGTTTTCAACATTTGAACAGATCTTTTTGAATGAATCAACGATTTGGTGGCAACAATGGAAAGAAAAGAAAGTGTTTTGTGTTGAAATGAAATGTAAAGCTGATCCCAGTCATTCTATGCATTCATGCACTATTAGCGCTCAGCTGCAGTAAAACATTCAGTGACTGGTTGGGTTGTTCCATATTCACATTGACTTAACCTTTTATTTATCTGTCTCGGCATCAGGCTGTGATCACATGGGACCCTTTTTATTTGACGTAAGCCTCTCTATACGAGATTCAGCGCATCAATATCGCAGCAAACCACCAGTCACCTAGTCTTGTTAAAAAAGAAAAAAGTCCAATGAGACTTTATCTTGAGATAACTTAGAGTTTACAAAGTTTTGATTATGTTATATTCATCCGTACCGTACCATGACTGTGTGCAGATATTTGACGAGGTGGAGAAGCGGCGGCAGATCTCCATGGCCATGATCTACCCATTCATGCAGAAGCTGAGGGAGGCTCCATTCCCAGCTCCGGGAAACACTGTGGAGATTAAGAGCTTCATTCCTGAGTCGGGCACCGAGGTCAGACCAACCCCCCCCCCCCCATCCCATTTCTGGTGCAACAGAATTATTAGATGAGCTGCAGGTCCTCGTTTGGTTCTGGAGGGAACAGAATGCATCCAGTCTGCTGTACGCAATGCAATTACATAATCAGCCCGATGATATTTAAAGGGGCCCCGCTTTTGGTGTTTTGGCGTCGCACCCAGTCAGATGAAGAGATCCTTAAGAATTCAAAGAAAACCCATGTTTTATTTTTTACAGCTCTGACCATTAGTTCTATGATGTTATTCGCTGAAATCTTTAGACCAGGAAACATCTCTAAGAAGAAGAAACACCCGCAGTCCGATAATCAGACAGGAAACAAATCTCCAGACCCCGTCAATCTGTTGTAAACATTTTCTCGTACAGCCCCTACTCTACTACCTATTTGTCTACATTATCAGCTTGTTTCCAACCTGTCTGGTTGTCTGACTGCTAGTGTTTTTTATTTTTATGTTTTTGCCATATCACCAGTTAGTGATAGAACCGATGGCCTCAAGGATGTCTGCCGGTCTTGAAAAGCATTGAATTAATTTTCTCCATTAACAAGGCCTTATAAGGTATAAAAAGGATAGTTTTCATGTTTTGTAGTAGCAGTATGATGTACTTCTCCATAGTCAGTATATTACTACAGTAGATGGAGTTTGGAGAAACAGACAGGAGTACCAGCAAAGCATTGTACTGCTGTGGATGTATTTTAGACACCTAAAATAATCTACATCAGTATAAGTGTACGCTATATTGAGAGTATTTTCACAGCTTTCCCTTTCTGACGGGGTACTGAGGCGACCTACAGGTGGGCCCCTGTGGAGTTTGTAAACCTGTCTTGCAATACCAAACTTTGACCTCGGAGCAGAAACGGAAACACTTCCCCCATCAGGCCGCATACCATGTTCCAGCAGTCATCACAAGTCTTTACTGATGCTGGCCATTGTTTGTGCTGCGGTTACTGTGGCCAGCCCTCGGGGTGAAGCGAGGACAAAGACATGGTCCTCTGTGTTCATGGTGGCAGTAAAGGGGGCTGTTCTGACGACGTACAATAATGTAAAGTAAAGCCCTAAAACTAACCTGCAGCTCATCCCGTCCTTTAGTGCTAAGCTTTAGCGACATATTTGTGACAGTGGTGGTGTCTCTCCATCAGATCATCAGTCTGACCCGGCCGCTGGATTCCTGGCTGGAGCACGTGAACTTCAACACGCTGTTCGGCTGCCTGGCAGACGAAGAGGTGCTACTGGTGTTCGCCGCCGCCGTCCTGGAGAGGCGGATCGTCTTCATCGCTGATGAACTGGGGTATGACACACAGATGTGGATGCCGTGGAGACCTAATCAACCTCATTCATGCATCGCTCGCGTACCAAACGTCCTGCACAAAGTGAAATGTAGCCGGTGATGATTTTAACTGGACGGTGTGATTTACCGGGGACGTCCGGTGATGTTGCTGCTTCTCATTCGGATCGACTCGGTCACAGATCAGATGTCCACTGGAAACATTCTAGAGGTGGAGCGTCTGTTATGAATCGCTTTGTAGAGCAAAGCTTTGAAGAGATAGTTTGGATCTGTTGTAGTGTGGTTGTATGAGGTTCTTCTCCATAGTCAGTGTTTTACTACATTAAATGGAGTTTGGAGAAACAGACAGGAGTACCAGCTCAAAAAGTAATGTACTGCTGTGGACGTATTTCAGACTCCTAAAAATATATATCAGTTTAAGGGTACGCTATATTTGGAGTATTTTCACTACTTTACCTTGCAGTCAGACGGTACTGAAGCCGTCATATCCATCTACGCTCTCTTCAAAGCACAATGCCAGTTCACCTCCTCGTGCCCTTTGATTAGACAGTATGCGGGCTAAAAAACATTGATATTTGAACTTGCAGGTGGTAGACACTACTGTCCCACAATGCAATGCACAAAGGAAACGGAGCTGGAAAACCAACTGTGCATTGTGGCTTGTAAACCCCAAATAAGCAATAAATCTTTGGCAAGACCTTTTGCTGTCTCTTCGTGACGTTTAACTGACCCTTTGCTAAGTTCTCAAACGCAGACTGGCCAATCATTGGGTAGCATCAGCCAGCTCTGACCAGTCAGACAACTCTCCGGCTCCGCTCCACAGACTCTCACGCATAACCATTTTCCGGCTGGTTTAGTGGATTTAGAGCTCTTCATGGTTAAACGTTGTGTAACGGTGATACTAGTTACCAGGAGAGGTAGGAAGGAGACATACGTTTCTAAAACGTTACGTTTCTACTTAAAAACCTGTGGAGCTAACATTAGCAGAGTACGCTAGCACATCATTAGCTAGCGTAAGCACTTCTATGCAATTCTAGCTATCTAAGGTATACTGAATGTACACAAGCCCCCGTAGGGACCATCTACAAAGTGTGGAACGGTAGCTGGTAAGGTGCCTCCTCCTGCCCCCAACCGCTCAGGGTGCCTGTCAATGCCCCTCCCCCGCCCCCGCTCTAATCTCTGCATTAACGCCTGTGTGTAGGTCCTATTTGTGTCTTTCTTTCTGACTGACATTTTATTGATGTGAATGGACATTAAATAGAATTTGAGATATTACAGTGGAGTTACTCAACCCTTTCAATGTTTTATTAGCTTCTATCATTTGACAGTGTGCCATTATTCAAATTCTGGCTTTTCTCAGAAATAGTACTAGGTGTGTACTAGGTTTGAAATGATTAGTTTTGGAAGTCGGTTGGCTGATCTGGTGACAGCTGCATGGCATTGTCAGTGAAGGAACCCGCGCTTGCAATTGCACTGCAGCCCAAATGAAGAGTAACTGAAGTGACTTGAGTTCATGAGCAAACAGACTGACCCATCAAACCTGGACAGTTGGTGTAGAATCAGGTCTGATACCAGCTCCCTCGTCTCCCTGCAGCACACTGTCGCAGGTCATTCATGCCGTAGCAGCCCTCCTCTACCCCTTCCTCTGGCAGCACACCTTGATCTCCATTGTTCCGGAGATCCTGATCGACGTTGTGATGGCGCCCACCCCCTACCTGCTGGGAGTCCAGAAACACCTGCTGGAGCAGGTCACCGACCAGAGTGACGTGAGTAGTGATGGAAAACACAGAGACGGGGTTCGTGTGTGAGAACGCCATTACTGGTGAAGGCCTTATTCTTTTCTTTTCTTTCTGACAGCTTCTGGTGGTCGACTTGTCTGAGGATAAAAAGGAGACCTTCATTGTTTCAGTAGGTGTCGCATCAACAAAAATGTAAATAATCTTTTGGTTGTGAATTGTAATTTTGAAATTCAATTAAAACGTTTGTGTGAAATTGATTTCCAGATTGGTGACGAGGGCTCAATTCTGCCGCCGAAGCTCCAGGCGGAAATACTAGAGGCACTAAGTAAAAGACAAAAAACATCAAGTGAGTGAACTGCAACCCAAATCAAACACAGGTGTATCGGTGCGGAGCAGAAATGTAGTTTTCGGTCCTCTGTTTCAGCGGTGGAAGAGATGAATCGGGTCGTGTCGGAAGCCTTCCTGCATTTCTTTGTGAAAACAGTCGGCCATTACGGCTCCTACGTGAAATACAGCCGCGGTGGAGGCCACGGGGTGTTTGAAAAGAGGAGCTTCTACAAGGCCATTGATTCCAAGACCACGCGACACTTTGTCAAGAAGTTCATCCAGACGCAGACGTTTGACCTGTTCATCCAGGAGGTGGAGCAGCGGCAGCCTGGACCGCAGCAAGGTGAGGACTGGGAGCAAAGTATTGGGCTCAAAGATGTGGTTTAGGATCAGATTCAACGCTGTCGGATCTCTGCAGGGACTTGACTTTCTCAAAAAACTGGCTTCTCGCTGCAGCTCTCTTTAAAAACATCAACCAGTCCTGACATTCTGGTCATTACGAGACTCACCGCTTCTCCAAATGCTCATTAACAAGGATTGTAACTTGACTGACTAGAGAAGTGGCAGCGCCACAGCAAGGTCTGAAGGAGGAAACGCTGTGTCCCAAATCCACTGGAATTCTATCAGGTTTTGGGTACATAGTCTATTCACTCTGGAAAAATAACAAAATGGAGTTCACTGAAAACATACATTTTTGATTGTGCTGCTGGTAGACACCAGCACAATCAAAAATAATTGACGGTGGCTTGTAAACCAAAATTAACTATTAAATCTTAAATCTTTGGGAAGACATTTTGCTTTCTCTTTGGGAAGTTTAACTGACAATTAGCTACAGTTAGCTAAGTCCCGCCATTGAACGCAGACTGGCCACGCAATCGTTGTCAGGTTCACTTTCACACTGGGACCTTTAGCTTTAGCTTCTATCTTTATCTTTTCAACATATTTCCACTGCTGAATCAGATATTTCCTTCAGACACACATTGTAGACCCTTCTGTCTGCTTCTCTCTCAAATCACGTTTTCGTTTTTCCAAAAAACAGATAGTATTTCAGAGAGTTTAGTTAGTGACAGTGTGGGCTCCATGGTAGCCCTGACAGCTAGATGGAGTATCGGGGATGGGCGGGGCTTAGCCATGGGTTATCAGCAGTGTTCTAAAATTGCACCGTGTATAATTTTCTGTTGGTCTAAAACAGTTGCGTATGTTTTTTCATGTATGCTAACAGCAAGAACAGTATACTTAAAAATATCAGCATGTAGTACACACTGTATACAGTTAGCATGTAGTGTTTGCAGAGCATCCACCATCTTTTTCCGCAGGTGCAAGAAGTGTTTTTTGTCAGCTCGAGAGTCGACTGAACACGAGACTCCGTCACTGATCTCGATGTACGACCATTTTTAACAACCTGATGGAGTTAAATCAGCTTATAACCATTTTTCTCTTCAATGCACAACATTAATAAACAGGAATCCTTTTAACATTAAATACTTGTGTCCAAGATGTGTAATGAGCAGGACATCGTACTGTGTTAAAAACAACCATGTTCACTGACACACTTTCTAAACGACCTCTGACCTTCTGTATCTTTGACGGCAAAGTCCTGTCTGTCTGCCGTTAGCAACGTTTTCTATCCATGATGCATCTTGGGAGACGTAGTTAACTTCTCCCCCAAAACGTACACAGGCTTGTACCTTTGACTCTTTAGCAGAGAACCAGATATTATTTACAGTAAGTTATTCATATTTTGGCCTGATGACTTAACTGGGAGGGTTTCATGCAAAGAGATTATGGATGTGTTTGGAGAATTCCGAAGCACATTGCATGCACCAACATAAAATAAATTGAGGGCCGATGGTATCTCTGTTCTGAGCTGCTCACCTTTTAAACTCAACACCAAACCATGTAAATATGAATGCTTGTTAATATTTAGCCAAAATTGCGTGCCCTTTCTTGACCTTGTAACATCAGTCCGATTGCTACACGGGTTAGGGGATCTCCGTTATGAGATTCCAATCTCGGATCCAGAGCTCTTCATTTTTAGACCAGTATGACGTCATAGTTACGTGGCCACTTACTGTTTCTCCTTGGCTGAATTTACAATTTGTATCTGTGGCAGAATTGGACTTCAACAATTATTGTCACAATCTTAACTTGAACAATTTACAATGTATGTAAAAAAAAAAAAAAAAAAAAACCTCATCATTGAATGAATTAGCTACAGCTAGCTGTCTGCAGCCTAGTTATCGCATGAGGAACAATATGGTATTTTACTGTAATGTTACCGAGTCTTTCAACTTGTGTTTTCCTTTCTCCCAGTGCACTGACTCAACTTCTGGTCCTTTTTGTCCTGTAGGAATATTTCACAAAAAGATCCTTGAATACCAAGAGAAGAAGAAAAAGGAGAAGGCAAAGAAACACTAGCTCTCAACGCGGGACCCTGGGTGTACATAAAGGGAGTTCATAGGAAACCATGTGGATGTTGCACTGTGTGTTTGTTGTCCCGTGTCAGTTTTGGATTCAAGTATCAATGTACCAATGTGTGAATTACTGTATGGCTATGTTGCTGCTACTCTGTGAAACACTGGCAGAAAGAGACTTTAGTTTGATGTGTTGGTTCTCAGCCTGCAGCCTGAGGAGCAGGAGAATCATTCACATAAAGATTAGTTTTTTAAGCATACACTTTCAGTCTGTTTTGTTTTAGGCAACCGGGCCCCAATGGCTGGAAGTCTTTTGTGTCTTACTAACAAATAACTAAGCCTCTGCTGCAAGATTCATCGTACAGTTTGAGGAGCGGCCTCTTTGGATGTTGTCAATGATGTAATCAGAATCGGCTTTAACGGCCAAGTAAGTGTTTAACATGTACAAAGAATATGACTCCGGTCCTTTGTGAAATCAGAGTTCTTTTAATTTAACTCATCGAGCGGCTGGCTAGTCAGCTTGCTAATTTACTTTTCATGCTTCATTGGTTCCAGAAAGTGAGTGCACACGGGGGAAGTTTGACGCAGAAAGACATTTTGTTCAATTAAGGCAACAAGTGACCTGTTTGAGTATGAGAAGAGCGTGGTTTGAGTTCAAATAAACCTTTTCTGGCAGAAGTCCCTGAAGGGAAACTTCAGCTAAGCTAAGTGGTATATTTGACCACTCCCAGCAGTAGTACTAGCCAATCACAGCACAGTAGGGTGGGACAAGGCGGCACACCTTTGGGGAAAATAAGGCGACGAGACTGTCCGTCTCGCAGGTAGTATTTATGTCGCAGGAGGCGTTCAGAAGTCCAAAGCATTCTGTTTACTTGTTGTAAAATGCAAGATAAGGAAGTGGATCATTCACGGGGCTGCTAGCGGCTCCTGGCTCCTCACAAGCAGCACAGGAGACGCACGGGGAACCAATGACACTGGTGCATGGACCCCGGGGACGTGAATAGTAGTGGGACCGGTCAGGTGGGTGGAGTGTTTGGGCCACGTGATGAAGTGAAAACACCTGAGTGGGCAACAGAATGGGAAACGTTTACCGGACAGAAGAGACTTAACCAGCTTGGATTGACGTCATCACTGCAGAATAACTGTCGTCGTTCCCAAAAGAGGTTCAAACGGTCAATGAATGAAAGACTGGAACTGATGAGAGCCAGGTGTGCAGCGACAGCAGCCCGCTGAAACGTGCACGGCCACATGAGGGGAGGGGACCGGACACGTGGGGTCCATCCCAAGGGTCCATCCTTAGTCTCTTGTTTTTCATTTCCTCGCTCCTCGCCTGAACAGCTGATCGGACTGATCTGATCGTTCTCAACATCACTGGAGTTTCATACCGGAGTGAAGACAGATTACAGATTAAACTCAAGATTGATATTTGATATGTTTTCTGATTCACCATCTGCTTAAAATATGTTCATTGTAGGTCAACCACAAACAACTTTCTTCATTTATGAGAAATATTGGGTCTTTTCTTGATCTGTTAATTCCCTCAATAAGTTGTATTATGGGTACAGTTAAAGTCAGAGGGAGTCTGTCAACACTTTTTACATAATTTATCATATTTTCCATTCAGTCACGTGAGGCTGATCGTTCCTGAGTTGTGTTTGAGTTATGCGATTTCATGATCATATTCAGGGTTATTTAATAATGACATCACAATCAGAATTTGAAAACATACAGACGCAAATAATTCATAAATAAGACAAACGCATTCCGCCGGTGGAAGTCGATCCAGCGCGTATAAGCAGAACACAGTATAAATACGTGACGCTTCATTGCTCTTAAAACTTGTTTCCTTAAGCCTCTTAATTGCGTCCCCGTTTCCCTCACTTGCGTCTTTTCCGCAACTGAAGTAGACATGGCAGCCGGGTTAATCAGTAGTCAGCACTGAAACGGGTTCTGGCCTGTTGATGGTTGCTCAATCCGGGCCCGATCAGGTGTTGACTTTTTGTAAAGCTTTTTGTGAATATTCATATCTGTGCAGTTCTTTTATTGCACTCCAGAGTACTTACTCTATTACTTTACCGTTATCACACCCTCTTGAACATGTTTGAACTTATTTTTCTAACTTATCATACACTTATATCAACTATTTATTATTGTTTGAAAAAAATCCCCAAAAACATTTCTTGGCTCAAATATACCACAAGAATGCAAATTCCTTTTTATGTTTCTTATGCTACCTGTTCGTGATTCTAACATTATTCTTATAGTTTTATTACATACTGTAATAAGTAAATTATATTACATTACGTATGTAATAACATTCATGCAAGCTATCCCTCAAAGTTTTCTCTCCTATAAATCTACACAATAAAAAAAGTGTTTCAAACTGGCTGATAAAATTTTTAAATAAAGTAAAACAAAAAGAAAGAAACCGCTCTGGACCTGTATAAAAAGAACTGGACCTCCCGCCCTTTTTCTTCTTTCTCCACCGACATCTGCCTTTGTGGTAAGTACAAGCATTATCAAATTGTTCAAATATGGTTGGAGATGTATATTTAACACATTTAGATATCAAATACTCGTTTTTGAAAGAAGCTCTTGCAGTAACTGCGCTTGCAGTAAGCTAGCTAACCGTAGCATGGGAATTCTATGCTACGGTATTAGCATAGGACCCAATGAATGCTAGTTTTAATTATACTAAGGTTAGGTCATTTTGAGTTGAAACCAGCTAGGACAGTGATTTCCACATAAATAAATTGTATTTAGTGGCTCGATTCATCTAACTGATCAGCCTAAAGTCGAGAGGTCAGCACGTTAGCTTGACATTTTCTTTTTACGGAAATGTGGCAAATTGCATTGCAATGTTTTATCTCCTGAAATAAAAATGTTAGTTACGATCTATAATAACGTTTTTTTCGAAGTAAAAATGATGTTTGATGGAACATCAAACGCCCTTGTGTCTGGGTTCATAATATTATCCGTAGCCGCACACAGCTCGGTGAATTTCACCGACTTCTCCAGGAGCTGCGTCTGTATGACTGCCGCTTCCAGACTATCAACTTATCCTCCATAGTTTCTGATTCAAATTTTTTTGCGTGAGTAGATTACATACAAAGTCAATGCAAATGGTCCGAAAAAAATTTGCCTAAAATTCGTGACGCTGTGTCGCGTTGAGATGCTCCGTTGTCATCACTGCCGTCCTGCAGTTGTTGAATCACAAACTATAGAGGATACGTTGATAGTTGCCATTTGTGAGAAAATCATTCACTGACCCCATCGAAATTTATCATACTTAATTGTTTTGGGGTTTGTCTTTCAGGCCACCTATTTTGGCCTTGTTGGGGGGTTGACCATTAAGGAGACTGGAGAGTCCTTGGCAAGATGATGTCGAACACATTGACAAAGCAAATTAATTGGAGGGGGGTGAATGGAAAAACAGGCTTTGAGTCCTTTGGTTTGAAAGATGTTGTTTTGAGTAAGTATTTATTGGTTTCTCTCATTCTGTATCTTTAACACCAGTCTGTCAATACATCAATAAATATATATATATTTTTTTACATAAAATTAAGATTATTTCAGTGCATTTTACACTATTTAGAAGTGCTCCACAGCGTTGATCATAGTAGTAATACGTTTAATTTTTAAAATTCAAAGACTGTGATGAACTGTGATGCTTTATCAGTTCTCTGAGGCATTTTGACAATCAAAACTTGAGCGGATTATTCAGGAATCTCTTAAAAATATGTAAGCTGTATAGGACCCTACTATAGGAGTATCTCACAGACAGTCACCAAGAAATTAATTACTAGAAATGTATTATTTGTACTTTTTCAGAGCAAACTTTTTGAGTCTCAACCTACCATTTTTCAACATGTCGGAGCTCTAAATAGGGTATTTAAATATCAAACTTTTAGAGAGAGAGAGAAAGAGAGAGAGAGATACACTTTACTAACGTTAACTTTGCTGGCCATGCTGTTAGCTAGCTAACGTTGCTACAGCTACTGCGGTTAACTCACGGCATTGACTGTTAATTTACATGCGAAGGATAAATATTTAACTATGTTACAGTGATTATAAAATACTTTAAGATTTTTCATATGTAAAACACATGCATCAGCATGAGAGTTACAGTCATGACCCCAAATCCTGGGTAGATAATTAAACCGTGTCCACATAGGACCAAATTTTATATTTTGTGCAGTATTAGCTTTAGTATTTTTTCATATTTTTTATTGTAAATATACTTTCTTGACTTCTGCAGTACTTTACTTTCATGTTTATTGTACACACACTAGAGAAAGTTAAGGTGTCACCAAAGTGATTACAAGTCATCCTGAGGGGGATGTGACTAAAAAGAGCTACACAGCTAGTAAAACTATTTCTCCTCTCAGCTGGGACAGGTAGCCTGACTGTAGACTAGGAGAATATTCTATGTTACCTAACATCATATTCTTTAGGTTATCTTACCATTTAAATCGTGGCCTTATTTTCAGTCGTGAAGATGGCGTCAAATAGACAGGATATGTAAAGGAACACATAACAATACATACAATTCACATATACGTGCTATGGATGTGTAACCTGCTGTATGTGAACTACAGACTTGACTAGGCTACCTTCTTTACAATAAAGTCACTTATGAGGTCCTCATATATTTATATATTATAGTTATGCATATTATTAAAATGTTTCCGTCACTTTTCTGTTTGTAAATAGTGAATAAATGAATCACTCTGTTGCTATGAAACACTTTGGTGTTGATGTAAAGCAGGAATAATTTATAAAATGTGTTGCTATCTTCTTTTTCCTCCCCTGCTTTAACGTCCTCCCTTTCTGACACACACACACACACACACACACACACACACACACACACACACAGAGAGAGATTAACTTTCCTAAACTTAACTTTGCTGGCTATGCTGTTAGCTAGCTAACGCTACACCGTACTTCTCCAATTATAGCAACCTCATCTAATGAAACAGACCAAATGAAATATCTGAAATGTTAACCGTTCAATAATTATAAATTGAAAACATTTTACCTGCTAAACATTATTTAGCTCAGAGCACTGCAGAGTAAGTGCAGCCTCACAGTCATTGCTGCAGATTTTTAGTCTCGTTATTAATGAGTCAGTCACACAAAGTAATCATCTCAGCCCAACAAAGTTAAAGGCTAGAGTTATCTCCAGGTTATACTGCATTTAAATGAGCTAATTTCCACTTTTTTTTCAAGCTTTTAGTCCGTTGAAATAACTTTGCATTTATTAACAGTAACTGTATTTATATATTTCTGTTATTGCACCACACGTTTAGACCTCGTTTTGCATCTCATTCTGAAACTGTATAGTTTCTTGTTATTTGTACCTTATTTGCATCTTATGTTTATCACCAGGGAAACACAATTCCCTTCCTCTATGTACTGCAGTGCACTGAACTGTATAGAAAGCAATAAAGTCTCTCTTCTCACTTTCGCTTAGTCAAGTATCCAAGGTTTTCCCCCACACCAGAGCTTAAAGTGAACTAGTAGTAGGAGAGTAGGTGGCAGCCTGCTGTGACTAAAGAGTCCTGCTGATAGTTCTGCATTTTCAACATCCTCACGTCCCTCAAATCCACAAGCATTTCATTTTCAACCAACATTTACTTCACTGTAAATTGACACATGGCACATTTTAGTTTCATTTTTTTTATTATTTTATTCTTGGAATGGAAATGAAAGATAACAAATCAGTGCAAATATCCACTTTTTTTATTTCATCCACCAAGGTTAGTTATGTTTGACTGTACAGGTGGACTGATGTTTACACAGTGGGAACTACGGGAGTCTTCAGGTTTGTCCAAATCCTGCTTATCTGTGTCCTTTAATTATGCAATAATAAAATAATATGCAAACATTATGCAATCTTCTTCTTTGCGTTTGTTTGGCAGATTGAAAAGCCAACTTGTAGGTGCATAGCGCCACCTACCGTACCGAAGTATGTAGAACAGGATCTAGTTTACGTGTGTCTGTAAGTCACTTTCCAGTGTCAGTGCTAACTATGAATATAACCACGAGTCATATTAAAGTGTATTATTGTTGTCTGTCAGTTGTGTTTTCCTTTCTTCTAGACATGTGGCCCCGATGGAAACCTTAACAGATCAACTGAGACAACGTCTTCTCTGTGCTGAAGCCCTGAGGGATGATGGGCATTAACCAGCTGCCTTGTGTTTAATGTTGTTGAATATTGAAAGTATGCAAAATATTTTCATTTCAGTTACATTTCTATGCCCCTTATGAGCTTCTCCAATATGCATAAAATTCACCATTCAGTGTGATCGACACTTCCTCCAGAACATCATTGTCTCTAATGTCCAGAACCTCCGAATACCTGAAGCTGAAACCATTGAAGGAGCTCATTTGTCGTCTTTGTTGGTTCTCAGAGAAAAGACGCGGAGGTGTTGGAGGAGGAGCGGACTGGATGGAGACGAGGACATCGAGGTGAGGAGAGACAGACACACAGCTGGAAACTGCAACAATCAAATGACGTGTTTCTATATTTGAACGATTGTGTGTCTGTAATGTGGTTTTGTTTGAGTGTCTCTGAAGAGTCCGGAGCAGCAGGTGGAGGACCACAGCGAGGATCAGATAGTAGATGGTGTAGATTGGAACCAGGAGAATAACGTAGCAAGTGTCAAAACCACTTGAGTGTCTGGACGTGCTCATTTTATTCATTTAGATTTGTATTGTATTTGATTATTTGTTACCAAATGAACAGTCTGACTAAAAGGCATTAAGTGTAATTAAATGTAAGTCACTGTTAACTCTATGACATGATCAGATGATCAATATAAGAACAAATAAGTCGGTTTTAAGTTGAACAAACTTTGAATCCATCTTCCATGAAAACTGATGCAACAAGTCTGTATAAAAAGTGGTGAACCAGGTTTATCAATGACCAATTATCAAGCCAACTAGTAGTTATAGTTGAAGTTGTTGTAATTGTAGTAGTATAGTATGCCAAAAATAATAATGTCGTATGTCATTCAAAATATCATAGTATAGAAAAGACTGATATCTGAGGCCTGGACCACGAAGCAGGATTTGGGGTTGTAGCTGTCATCGTCCCCCTTTGCTAATTTTCTTCCGCACTCCTTTCCGGTCCTTCTGAAATATTTGCCTCCACTTTTGTGTACACATCACAGTTCTTCAGTGTGGACGCAAACGTCCTCATTTTTTGTTATTGCATTGATGTGTTCCTCAGATGTCTGGAACATTGGTGGAGAAAAATAAACACAAGTACACATTATAGCAGAGATAGAGAGATATATTTAGTTGCCAAGCAGCTTATAGTGCAGGAAAATGCCCTCATACCTGCCACTTGACTGGAATTTCAGACGGGTAAGGAGCCTCCCTCCCATACATTAGAAAATACGGGGAGTATTTTATTGTTAATTGTTTTTTTGTGCAGTGGCCAAATACCGTTGACTGTATAAATTAGTCCCCGTCACTCGGGTGGTCCTGCACCAATTTCTTTTTTTTCAAAGCTCTAAAATTGAAAAAAGGAAGTCAGTCATTCTCCGTGCGGTTTCATGGTTTTATTTTTTACCCTTGATATCACTCGTCTCAGAATTCAACTCACTTTGTTGACAAATTCTTTGCCACAGTCAGGATATGTTTCGGGGCGCCATAAAAATCCATTATGCACACTGTAACTTCACCGGCTCTCTTAGTTCTTAGCGGGTAGACTTCCAGCCACTTTGTGACGTAGTCCACCATGACACAGATGGAGAGGTAACCATTGTTGGTCCATAGCGACCAGAAGGGCTCCGTCACCTTGGGATGCAAACCACAGCTAAACACCAACAAGAGTCCATACAGCATCTTCAATGTAATGTGTATTCACCTCTATCGGTTCATACGGAATTCTCTTCTTGATAGAGGTCCTCTTTTTCTGGCAGGCATCACACTGGGCAATCTAACAAAGTGAAACAATTGAGAATACTCTGATACTGAATATGTAAATATTACCATAAGCTCCCCAGAAATATGGAGCAATAAAACACTCACCCATTTTTGGATGTTGGGCCTTCATACCAGGCCAGTGATAACGTAGAAGAATTGCATCCAGTGTTTTCTCTACTCCACAGTGAGCCCGATATCGCTCTCAGGAAACTCCACGAAGATGCAGTGGGCCTCTTCTGGAGTCAGTACGACTTCAGAGACAGGACGCCGCTGCTCATCGGGCTTTCTGGAAATAAAAGTTCCCCATCAAGGGAATTACATTGCATCAACATTTGAAATGACATTTAAAAAATGTGGTGAGGAAAAGATGCCATGCTGTTGTGTGGTTTCTCACGGTCAAAAACCTCTCCCAGGAAACACACCTGCTCTGTGATTACTGACCCAGCTCTTCCCTTCTTCCCCGTACTCCCTTTGGTAATTCCCCTTTTGCGCAGTAGGTGGTAACCTACATTTTTATGGCATTTTAATTACATACTATGGATTTACTTTTTGATGACTACTACAACTAAAACAGTTACTAACATTATTACAATAGCTACAGCAGCAACAACAACACCAACAAGAACTTCAACAACTACCACTAGTTGGTTTGATAATTACCAAATGTTTGTTGCATGCGCTCCAGTTCTCGTCTCCTCCAGGTCCTTCAAGTCCTCTTGTTCCTTCAGCAGACTGGACAGAACATTTACTAAACATGTGAAGTGTCTCCTCCAACAACAGACCACTTCATATCCAGACTTGTTGCATCAGTTTTCATGGAAGATAGATCGAAGCCGTGTAGGTATATTGGATCCCTTATTGATGGTAATCAGGTCATCACAATGTGCCTTATGTCAGCTGTTCTCAGGGCACCCTGTAGTGGGCAGCAGAACTGACAAATAGTTAGATTACATTATTTTATTATTTTTTGTAGTTTACAAAGCTAGTTATTTTCATATCTAAATGTGCTTGAGAATATATAGTACATACAGTAATTCAAGCAAAGTATAATCTCAAAGACCGGTTACATTTAAATAGGCGTGTCCAGGTAGTCAAGTGGTTTCACTGCCCTGGTTCTGTTCTGAACCATCGACCATCAATATAAAAAGGTTAAAATGATAAATAAATAAAAACACATTACAGGCACACAATCATTCAAATATAGAAACATGTCATTTGACTGTTGCGTCATCACAGTGTGATGCTGTGTGGCTGGCTGTTGCTTGATCTCTCGGTTTTCCCTTCTGTTTTTTAAGTTTTTAAAACTTGATAGGGCCGGGTGTCCATTTTTTAAGTGATCTTAATCTAGCGTTTCACTGCGTGCTGACTGCCCCATGTTGGCTGTGGCTGAATGACTGGATCCCACACCCGCCATTACAGAACCCTGTTGCCTCCACTTGTTGTCAGCCAACTCAAGAAAGAGCCGAACCTGAAGGCCAGATCTCCAGCCTTCGTCAACTTCTAGATGACGAACGACTCATTGGCAGCAGAATCCTCAAGACCACCGCCCCTCTCTGGCTCGGTGCCTCCGTCGCTGAGGAGCCGGAGATCGTCGGACCGACCCATGAGGTGGATCCTTGACCCAGCTTGGTGCTCAACCCAAGACATAGTGCTGTTCCACACCCACTCCTTCGGGGCCCTATAGATTGTCGTCCGGGTGTGAGAAGAAACATGATAAGAACCCTTCCAGTACTCCTCCACATAGGGCGATCCAAGTCAGCAACAGGTTCTAGAGCTGGAGTAACATCTGTACGCCAAAAAAACAGGGGCCCTTAGCCAGTCTGGAGTCCCTCGGCCTGCAGCCTCTAGTCCCCGTGAAACACCAGCGTTGCTTCTCCAGGGTAACCAGCTCCAGACCCACAGGCCAGCGACCACGTCTGCTCTCAACTTTGATGACAGGTGACTCTCTCTCATCAGAGGTGTCCGAATGAGTTCAGCAATGACTTCTTTTGCTCCCCGATGCCTCGGCCCGTGGCATAGCCGATACAGCTGCTGAGGTTAGCGTAAGCAATTTGTTATGGAAGTGATTTTGTATACAAAATATTGCAATTTTAACTTTGCTTCTTTTGTTCTTCAGAAGCTGAAACCATTAACCATTCATTTTCTAAATGTTCTTACACTAATTACTTTTGGACTGATATCCATAATTGATTGCCATTCAAAAATTGGAAACAATCCTACATTTACTTATTGTTATTTATTTAATGGACAACTTGCTAGCATTTCACAAACTGGTAATCGTGGCATTATTTGGAGTAAATATCATATTTATACTTGTAAGTGGAACGGCAGTACTCACTGTGTTCAAGTTTCATTTCGTCAACTATTCCAGGACACTGAAATATAAAGTAAAAATTCATAAAAAAGGCTAAAAAGCTGTATCCATCTATCTATAGTCTCTTACCTTATTATGTTTGGGCTCCTCGTCTGTTGACCTGATAGTTTGCACTTGTTCCCACTGAACCGGTCCTCTACTCCACTCCCCTCGCCTCTTGTGGCCGCTGAAGTGGGCGTGTCAGCGGGCTGCTGTCGCTGCACACCTGGCTGCAGTGAAAATGAAAAAAGACAACAAATGATAGAACTCTGAATCAAATAAATAACGCCTAATAACTTCAATACTAACTAAACAGAAAGTGTAGGTAAAAAAGAGTTCCTGATTCTAAAATGTCCTGTTTGTACTTTGGTTAGATGTACTTCCTAGATTCAGCCACTAGGTGTCGTGCTAGTTCAGACTGATTTGGTGACGCAACCCTCAGCGAAGGAGAGGAAGAGAGGACGAGAGGACGGCAGATACCGCACCTTCAACCAAGGTAAGTGAACAAAGACCAACTATCAAAACACAAAATGAAAGGACTAGAAGACAATATGTTGAACTTTTTCTTTAGTTATTTATCTCAGTAAATTGATTGTTGACTTGCTATGTGCTACGATGTTCTATTGGAAAACAAAGGACTCAATCTATTTTAGTAGATAAGTAGCTAACGTTTACTAGCTAACTTTCCCTTAGCCATTGGCTTTGGGTAACTTCAAGTTGTCAAGTTCGTGATAATGGAAATAGAGATTTTCTTTCAAAATAAAACGCAGACTAACGGATATGGAGTGAAACAGTCGTTCCTATAAACGTGACGGTTTTATTTTGAAGGAAACATCCGGTGTTATTCAGACACTATCTGGGTGACTTGACAGATAGGAACTTTAATAGCTAACTAGCTAGCTAACTAATGTTAGCAAGTTAAAGCATTTGTTTGCTATCAGTTAAAGGAAGCTACGCACACTTTAAAATTACAAAATATAATTGAACCCGGGCTGCGTCAAAGTACGTTAAGTTTTGAGTGACATTGCTCTCTGTTTATAGTCGTTTACTCTTTAGGTAGCTTGTTAAACGCACGTATGGCTACGTTGCAAGCGAAACTAACAACTTTGGTAGCTAACGTTAGCTCCGTGTTGTTGACACTGGGCAGAATAAAACTAACGTGAGCCGAAGTCCATCATCTCGGTTCTCTCTGTCTTGTTTGTATTTTATGGAGGACAACACGACGAGCTCTCGATTGAAGTCTGTTACGTTACAAATGTAGCACGTTACACGTATCTAACGTTACGTTTCATGTTATCATCAGTGAGTGAATACTTACTGGGTGTTAGCTACAGCTTCAGGTCTTTTGGCGTTTCACTAGACAGCCTTTCTAACTAAAACGGCCAGTTTTTACAGTGTACATTACCTTCATTCCCAAAGTGTTTTAGACCAATACAGACTTGTGAGCTCCTTTAAACCGTTTTGAATCAGACCAAACTCATGCTAACGTCAATGAAAACTCTGGCTGAAGTGTTTTTATATGGAGAGTTCAGTATTGCCGTGAAAATATGAATGCCTCTTGAAGTGTAACTCATTTACTGATCTGTAATTTAGGCTAGCTGACCAGTAACACCATCACATATTTCTCATCAGGCTAAGCACAGTTGTCTGTTTCAACTCGATACCTTCTACTTAGTCCACATGTCTGAATACACATGGTTAGATATGCTTATTGCATAAATAACTTGTACATTTCTGCAGTTAAATAAATGTTGTGGTCGGTGAAATAGCTGTGAATGATTCACAACTGTGTGGTCAGTCCACCACTGCACCACTTAGTGATAGAATATATTTATCTGAAGGGCTTTGTTTTATTATTATGTTGTTTCACTACCTTTTTTAAATCTGCATTAAGCCTAACAACTTTTCCCACCATCGGGGCTTGCACAAATAAGATTTCCTCATCATTTCTTCATAACTGCACAATGTTCTCACCGTCGCTCTGCTCAGACAGCACTGCCAGCTGCTTTCCTTCCTCTTTTTCTGTGCCAACAGTCATCTCATTTCATAGCTCAGTTGTTTTTTTTTGTTGTTTTTTTTACTCCTCGTCGAAAAAAATCTAACCTTGCCACTTCGTTGAGCCTTCCATTCTCCCATCCCACCTCTTACTCCTCTTGTTAGCTATGTGATCGCGTTCTGACTGGTCATGCTCTCTGCCCACTACATCGTCTGTGTGTCCTTCCAGGTAAAGCATGGCAATGACTGGCCCGAGCTCGTGCTCCTCCATGAGTAACCACACCAAGGAGCGGGTCACTATGGCCAAAGTGACCCTGGAGAACTTCTACAGTAACCTCATCGCCCAGCACGAGGAGCGGGAGATGAGGTAACGGCCATAAGTGTCAGAGCTACACTCAATTATTTTTCAGTGGCTGCTCAATGACCTTCTACGAGCACTTTACAAGACCGTGGCCCTCAAAAATCTGTGTTCATTGCAATTCCTGGTTAAACCATTCTGATTCATTCACAGTGAAACTGAAATATGATTCTATACTTCTTTTTTTTTTTTAATACTCACATTTCTTTGTATTTAATCTGAGCATGTGGTTTACGTCAGAATTTCGTTGAAGCAACACCACTTCCTGTTGTGACAAGTTTCATCAGTGTACTTACTCCTCACTCTCTTGGTTGGTTTAGTAGGGAGGATGGGGGATTTTTATTTAATTATTCATTAATTTCTTTAAGTACAGATTTTAATCACCTCATGGTGATAAAGATGGGAAACAAAATCCATTGTTCAGTATATGTTGGCTTGAGGGTCACAGGAGGGCTAGGAAAGCACAAAAGATAAATGAACAGTAACATTAAACAGCGCTAACTCCAAACCTCCAGCTTCAACACGGCTTTCTGCTACACCTTCCTTGTCTCCAAGTCCCCGCTCAGATAAAGATGCACTCAAATTGTTCCTGATCCTTTTGAGTATAGTAAGTTGAGGGATGTATGTTTTTTTACATTTTGACTGATATGTAGCTGATATCTTTGAGTTCATATCGTACACATAGTGCATCATTTTGAAACGTCGTAGGTATTGACATTGTTTTCGCCTCTTTGTCAACATAACGGGTACGATGGGATGTGCAGTGCAGACACTACTCTGTGGCTAGAAACCAATGGTAACGGTCCGATTTGTCTCCTCAGGCAGCAGAAGCTGGAGAAAGTGATGGATCAGGAGGGCTTGGCAGATGAAGAGGTGAGTTGCACACGCGCAGCTTTTTCCCAGCATGCTCTGCGGCGGTATGGGAGCATTCACTCAAAGTTGTTCTCAGTCCCTGTCTTAGGATTTTTAGATCTCCTGGAACACTGCTATGAAGTGCTTGATGTTTATTTTCTTTGAGTGAACATCCTCAAGCGTATAACCGCATTTCAGTCCTTTCTTTAAAAATATACAGATGTGTGTGTCCCACCTAGAGCTGTATGTAAGGGATGTCTGTGCTCCTCAGAAACGTATCCGGCGCTCTCAGCATGCAAGGAAAGAGACCGAGTTTTTGCGTCTGAAACGGACTCGACTGGGTCTGGAGGACTTCGAGTCCCTGAAGGTGATTGGCCGAGGAGCTTTTGGAGAGGTAAGAGCCTTTTGCATACACACATTCCATCAAAAGCTCGTGGATCCCAATGTCACGAAGCGGAGAACATACTATATCCATATATGAATATAATATATATATATATATATATATATATGTGTGTATGTATGTATGTATATGTATATGTATATGTGTATATATATATATATATATATATATATATATATATATATATATATATATATATGTATATGTTGTATATATATATATATGTGTGTGTGTGTATGTATATGTGTGTGTGTATATATATATATGTGTGTGTGTGTATGTATATATATATATATATATATATATATATATATATATGTGTGTATATATATATATATATATATATATATATATATGTGTGTATGTATATATATATATATATAGATATATGTATGTGTGTATATATATATATGTGTGTGTGTGTGTGTGTGTGTGTGTGTGTGTGTGTGTGTGTGTGTGTGTGTGTGTATATATATGTGTGTTTAGAAAGCACTCCCACAACTAGCTAGCACGATAGCGTCAGTGTTCTTGCTTAGTGGTTTTCAGAGTCTCCCAGTGGATCAGCATGACTGAGATGTTCTATATCTGAGCACACTGACACCGTTAATACTCTGAGCTAATCAATAAATATGAACTTGTATGAGTCTCACAGTTTATTCCCCAGTGGTTGAGCTGAATGAACATTGGTGTGTCTGCCTCCAGGTTCGTCTGGTGCAGAAGAAAGACACCGGCCACGTCTACGCCATGAAGATCCTCCGCAAAGCGGACATGCTGGAGAAGGAACAGGTGAGGCGGACACACACACACACACACACACACACACACACACACACACACACACACACACACACACACACACACACACACACACACACACACACACACACACAGAGAGGAATGCAGTCGGACATCTTTAAACCTGTGTGTGCCCCCACCCCGTTTGTGTGTTAGGTTGGTCATATCCGGGCAGAGCGGGACATTCTGGTAGAGGCCGACAGCCTGTGGGTGGTCAAAATGTTCTACAGCTTCCAGGATAAGATGAACCTCTACCTCATCATGGAGTTCTTGCCTGGAGGTATGACCCCCAACCCCCTCCTCTTTTAACTCTACAACACAACCCTGTGGGACACCACACCCTCTTAAGCGTGACTGTGGTCCCTGCTGTTGCGGCGCAGGCGACATGATGACCCTGCTGATGAAGAAGGACACGCTGACGGAGGAGGCCACTCAGTTCTACATCGCGGAGACGGTGCTGGCCATCGACTCCATCCACCAGCTGGGCTTCATTCACAGAGACATCAAACCAGACAACCTGCTGCTGGACTCCAGGGTGAGTCCGCCTGGTTTGAAAATGATTCAAACCTCTTGCGTCGAGTCCCACATAATCCACACGGAGCGGCCGCTGTGCTCCATGTTGTGAATACAAAAGGATTAAGTCCTACGAAGAGTTGGTGCTGAAATGATTCCTTTGGTTCTTTTGACTTTATTGCTGTGCAAAGCTGATGCAGAATGTTGGTCTACGTCTTGTCTGATTTTAAAAGGAAAGAGGAATGGTACTTTGATGGGTACTCGAAGAAAACCGCTCGATGAATACTATCAGCTGTGATTGCTACGCTTCACAGAAGCTAGCTTCAGTCCCTCTTCTTACCCTCTGCAGTCTGCATGTGGAGCATGTTGGCACACGGGATTATATGCTCCAGTTTGCTCCTCATGACTTCCATGATGTGACCAGCTGGAGACCGAAGACCTCGGGGAGCTTATCTTGTGTGTGTGTGCGTGCTGCAGACTTCAGTGTGCTGTGTGTCTTCCAGGGTCACGTGAAGCTGTCTGACTTCGGTCTGTGCACGGGGCTGAAGAGGGCTCACCGCACCGAGTTCTACAAGAACCTGAACCACAGCCTGCCCAGTGACCTCAGTAAGCAAAGTCAGGCAACCCTTTCATTTACTTCAACTCTTATCTTGCATGCAACCTCAGTCACAAGCATCTGTCTATGGTGTATGACGGCAATCTGTAATTCTTATGCATCCAGACATTACTGAAGAGTCTGGCCCCATCTAATGGAAGGATTCAGCATGTTAGACATGTAGGTGTTAATGCATCAGCAGGGTCACAGCTTGCTTTTAATACTGAGCGCTCTTTTCTCCACCAGCCTTCCAGAACATGAACTCCAAGAGGAAAGCAGAGACCTGGAAGAGGAACAGGAGGCAGCTGGTAAGTCTGAACAGAGACGTGGTGACCCGCCTTCAGATAGTTCCTGAGGGGAATCCAAGTTCGCCAGTATTACACAGTATTCTATTGAGGCAAAGTTGTTGCAGCTGATTGTGTTCGGATGAGCGTTAAGGTTTCAGAATGTCAGCTTCTTTTGTTTCTTTTTGCTTCTTTCTTTATTTCTAAGCACTTTTTTACAGACAAAAGGTCACAAAGTGCTTGACAGGAGCAGAAAAACAAAAAATTAAAACAAAGTGACCATACAAGGGGCCAAAACATTACAAGAGGTTTGTAAAAAAAAAAAAAAAAAAAAAAAGAAGCACAATAAAAGAAAGCACAGTAAAATACACAATATAAATAAATCAATAAAAACGGATTAAAAAGGCCACGGAGCATGAAATGACCAAAACGCCAGTGTAAACAGGTACTATGTCTCTAGTTGTTTTTAAACCACAACACCGAACCAGCAAACCGTAGGGAGCAGGCAGAGCAGGCAGAGCAGGCGGAGCAGGCGGAGCAGGCGGAGCAGGCGGAGCAGGCGGAGCAGGCGGAGCAGGCGGAGTATCCATAGCTCTGGAATACCCAGTTCTCCTTAAGCCACGCACAGCCGTATTCAAATTTAGATTCAAATCTCACTAAATCCCGATTGGTGCACAGAATCACATGACATAACCTCTCCTTAACTGAGTCCCGCCCACATCACACTGGTGAAACCAAGCACAGAGAGAAACTCCAGTCCAGAAAACCTCTGATGTGAAATATAAAATGTAAAGTAAAAGCTCACTGCTCATCCTAAGTAGCCTTTTTAATTGGCTTTATGTTGTCCCTTCCTCCTGCTGCTGCTGCTCCTCCTCCTCCTCCTCCTCCTCCTCAGGCTTTCTCCACAGTGGGAACCCCCGACTACATCGCTCCAGAGGTCTTCATGCAAAACGGATACAACAAGCTCTGTGATTGGTGGAGCCTGGGTGTCATCATGTATGAGATGCTGATAGGTAAATTACATCTTCTTTACCTTTGGGGGGGTGGGGGTTTAGACCAGACCAGGCCAGACCAGATGTGGTTTAACGGACGTGTGGTTCTTGCAGGTTACCCTCCGTTCTGCTCGGAGACGCCTCAGGAGACGTACAGGAAAGTGATGAACTGGCGAGAGACGCTGACCTTTCCTCCAGAAGTGCCTATATCGGAGAAGGCCAAAGACCTGATCCTCAGGCAGGAACACACCTCTTCTATCTTTTATCCCTCTCACCTAGTAACCATAGTAACTGTCACTTTTCATGTGGAACGTGCCAGAGTTACCCTCAGAGCACCCGACACCTAAATGCTTTGTATTGAGTGGTTTGATTTGGATGTGTGTGTGACGTTAAGACCTGTTGTGAGCAGGTTCTGCTGTGAGGAGGAGCACAGGGTCGGTGCCGCAGGCGTGGAGGAGATCAAGTCCAACCCTTTCTTTGAGGGCGTGGACTACGACCACATCAGGTGGGCACCGTCACCACGTGGTTCATGTTGGAGGACAGTTATTCCAGACTTTGAGACTTTTGTCTTCCTTTCCTCCTGTCCTCAAACGTGGGCCTTCTAAAGGCCTCGTGCTGGACCGTCTGTTTTGTGTGTCTGCGAGTACGTGGAGTGTATTCACAGATACAAGTGATTGCGTATGTATGTGTAACCGCCGCCCATTCTGACCCCCCCCCCTCCCCCCATCCGTCCCCCCTCCACAGAGAGAGACCTGCTGCCATTCCCATCGAGATCAAAAGCATCGACGACACCTCAAACTTCGACGAGTTCCCCGATTCCGATATCCTCACACCAACAGGTACGCCGCCCGCTTCCCCACGACACACGTCACATTTTCTGCCCCCGTCGTGTGACGTAATTAATTATAAAAAAAAAAAAAAAAGAACTCTCCTCTTTCTCTCCTCTGCCTGCAGTCGCCCCGGTGTCCAACCAGACCGAGGCCGACCTGAAGAACAAAGACTGGGTCTTCATCAACTACACCTACAAGCGCTTCGAGGGCCTGACCGCTCGGGGAGCGATACCGTCCTACATGAAGTCGGGGAAGAGATGAGCGCCTCCACGCAGGCTTTTAACCGACACCGCCGCGAAAACCTGAAAAGAGTCGTCCAAACCCCCCGCTGTCCGAGGAGCCTCCGGCCCCGAGAGCAGAACTCTGTGCGTTCTCTGAGGATCCTCGGCGACACAGGACTCCGAATAATAAAAGGGGCTCAGTTTCACCCGTTGCTTCTTCCAGGAACCGCTGCCTTCATTTCCGCAGGTCTTCACTTCTCTCCGACGCTTCCGAAGGGTACCGCTCTACTTCCTGCTCACACACGGAGACTGAACTGGGATTAGAGAGATGGGGATTCTCTCTCCGCTTGCCTTTTTCTCCCCACCAGTGGATGCAGTGGCACGTCTCTCACTCCCGACACCAGCACCCATTACATTCCCTTCTTCCTGTGCAACCAGCACCGCTCTGTCGGACCTTGCTCTCCTCCTTTCCAAACCGGAGACCTCCACTCCACTCGCCCCCCCCCCTTTCAACGTGGACTCATCTACTTTGACGTGGCATCACGTCGTCACTTGAAGTGAATCAGGGATTCTGTCCAAATGTCTCTCACCGTGAGGCTCCTCTGAAGTGCTACTGGCTTCTGACCTTTAACCAAAGACTGTGAGCTGAATGATGTTTCTGCTCCATCTCTCTGTCACTTCTCGTAACTTAGAATTGTATTTTTTTTTTTTTTTTTTTTTTTGTTAGGTTCATAATCGCAAGAGAACATATGAGTGATGCATTTTGTGGAACAAACACAAGAGTCTCGTTACATTTTTCACAAAGACCCGCTTAAGTTTTGCACCTTACGTGATGTTTGATCCACTACAGCAAAGTCTGTGTGCTTTTTAATTGGACCGGGCCGGGGAGCCAGGGCACCATTTTACAGTTTTAATGAACATGATGCAAAAAATTTTTTTAGTCTCTCCATGGTGGAGGAGTCTGGATCACCATGAAAACAAATGCAATTCTTGTAGTCTTAGCAGCTGTTGAGAACAGTCAGACCCAGTCCACTATTTAACAGAACCCAGTACTGAACAGGTTCCTAACTGGTGCAGCTGAACCCACTCACGGGGTGTGGAGTTACTTTTTAGATAAAGACGCACAGGGCTAAACATCTTCCAGTGAACACAATATCCAACATGCTGTCATTTAAAAATGAATGTAAATGAAGTCTTACAGAGAATCTTTTTTTTTTTTTTTTTGCCACAATAATTCCAAAATGCTGTTTGTGTGAATGTAGCCTGGATCGTAGAGCTTTTCTTTTTCTTGTTTCTTTTTTTCTATCTGTGTCCGATCACATGACGTAGAGCTATGGAAGTCCGTTTCCCCCAGAAACAAAGAGGAAGAAATACACAAAAGTCAGGAATGGCTAAAAATTAATTTAAACCACAATTGAGTCGAGATATGATTGACTTTCATATTTACATAATTTTAAATTTAGTCAAAACTGTCTTATGATGTCATACTTTTTATGAGTCTGAATTTGTCGACTTTCTATTTGTATGTAAGTAAATCCCAAAATATTGAATTGCATCATAATCTTGACTCAGAATTTAGATTTGAGTAGTTTTTACTTAAATTTCGGTCAAAGTGTATGTATTCTGTCATGTTATTGACGTAGTAGGTATCATTTTGTCTCGTGTCATAACATAAATCTGGAGTTGGCCGATGTCGAAGCTTTCTCTTTGCTCGTCAAAAGTATGACGAAAAACATATTTTGAGATTTACAAGGTGAGAATCAGATCTACTATCTCACAATTTGGACTTAAAAAAATACCCAGTATTTTATTAGTAAAAAAAATAAAGTGACTTTCAGATTCCCATGATTCTTTTGCTGGCCGGACTGGGCTTCCATAGGCAGCCGTTGAGTCTGAAGGTTTCCTCGTAGTGTGTCTGCAGGTCGCCTGGAGATGAAGCTCAGCACGTTGTAACGCATCTAGAGACGCGGTGGAGCTTCCTCCTCCAGCAGGGGGCGCTGTTTTATCTGTTATTGGAATGCTGAGGCTCTGCATGTATTCTCTGTGTGTGTGTGTTTTTAGTTTTTTTTTTTTACCAAACTGCAGATGGGTCAGCTTAAAGCAATAGAGCACATGGAATGACTTATTTTGTTGATGATGCCACTCGGTGTGTGTGTGTGTGTGTGTGTGTGTGTGTGTGTGTGTGTGTGTGTGTGTGTGTGTGTGTGTGTGTGTGTGTGTGTGTGTGTGTGTGTGTGTGTGTGTGTGTGTGTGTGTGTGTGATCACGATGTGTTTAAAAAAAAAAAAAAAAAAGAACGACGCAATGTTGTATTGCTTGGAGACGCGTATGTTTTCTACGGGTGACGCTCTGACGTGTGTGTGCTCGTGTCATCGTGACACGGGAGTCAGAAGTGAGGGTTTTATCTTTTTTTTTGGGAAGGTGGGTGTACATTATTTAAACCACTGTTCTCTTTGTAGCGCGTGGCTGTTATATTGTTTTCTGCTATTTGACAATGAATTACTCTGCACTTACTGTGTGTGCGTCCTCCTTCACAACATCTGGATGAACGACGGCGTGGAGCGTGTTGTTAAGCAGTATGCCTTAGCAACATTAACGTTTAGCTATGACACCACACCTCATTTTATTCCATCCATAGAGGCAATGGTAAATAGGAATGACTATATATATATGTATATTTAATATATATACACTGTATGTTTATATATTTATATTTATATATACTGTATGTTTATATATGTATATATATATGAGAGCACTATACGAGAAGGCTGCCGTTATGAAAACATCCACCTACAACCTTCCATCGATCTTTATCGGCTATAAACTTAAATTCTGCAAAGAAGGGAATGAGTGCTAGCCAATCAGAGGCAGAGGGCGGGTCTTTATGTAACGTGAGGGGAGGGAAGAATCAAACTAGCAACTACTGCTATCAACCTGGCACACCTGCCTGAAGTGCTGATAACATGAGCCATAAGGAGAACAACGTCTGGTTGTAATACAGGACGGGTTTCCCAGATTCTAATATATATAAACACAAACAAATATACAAATATATATAAACACACTTTCTAAAACATTAAAGGGAGAGGTAGTAATTAAGGAAATTAGTAAGTACAGGGAAATTATGTAAATGTATAATTAATCACCATTTTTATAGTAACAACTGGTAATGGTTCATTGATGAAGTGTCAGGTCAATATAGAATATTATTCTATACTATTCTATATTGTAATCTGCACTGTGAAGCTTAATAACTTAGAAGTCATTCCAGTCTGAAGTTTTAATTATTGGTAATTAGTTAAACAAATATCAGGGGTCAAACGGTCTATTGGAGGATCTGAAAGTGTCATCCTTGTTCTTTTCAATAGTCTGAAGCATTAGTAAATATAAAAAAAATTAACAGCTTAGAAACTCTTTATTAACCTTTATAAATTTAACTTAACAGATTTTGAACATTGTTTAGTTTGAAGAGTTATCTGAACAACTGAGGGAGAATTATGGAGCGGACCAATCACAACACAGTTACACGATAATAAAAACCTCCGTCACATGATCAGCTAACAGACCTGTCAATCAGCAGGCCTTTAAACGCTCCTCTGGGGACACATTTAAATGGAACACTGATTTAGTATGACGGAATGTAAACATTTTGAACACAAAAATAAAAATTCTTAGTTTTGGGGGATTATACACTGATTAAAACATAGTTATGAATATTATATTCAATATCTGCCAATGAAACCCCCGTACATTTTACAAAAAGTTTGGTGCTGAAAGGTGTTCAGGGTACTCAGGGTATTCAGGGTACTCAGGGTGTTCAGGGTGCTCAAGGTACTCAGGGTACTCAGGGTGCTCAGGGTACTCAGGGTGTTCAGGGTACTCAGGGTACTCAGGGTGTTCAGGGTACTCGGGGTGTTCAGGGTGCTCGGGGTGTTCAGGGTACTCAGGGTGCTCAGGGTACTCAGGGTGTTCAGGGTACTCAGGGTGGTGCCGGAGCTTCCTGGGACGATCGGTTGCCTGACAGCCACCCACAGACGCCCCAGCCTGACATCAAAAACAAGTCACAAATATTTAATATCACATCATCAGCATACAATATGTAACGCTAACTGTCGCTCATCGCAACTTTATGTCAGCTCATTGTGTCTTAACCCTCGTAATGTCCTCCCGATTGCCTACATCTGTTGTCCTCTGGGGTCTAAAATGACCCCGCCTGGTCTGACTGTTTTTTAAAGCGTATAGTATAAATTGTCAATCAATTCTCTTTTACACCTTTAGTCTTACTTCAGACCAACCCATTACCACACATTTTTCCCTTCGTTTTGGAATTTAGGGCCAATAGGCCTTGTTTACATGAAAGTATACCCTGTTTTTGAGTGAAAATTAAATGAAACAATGAATTATTTTGACTTTATATTATTTTGACTATTTGACCTATCACAGAGTGGTATATGTCAATGTTTATTGAGGATGCTGTTTTTGAATCATTTGTATTTTTCTAATGGCAGCACATAATCACACCTGTTGTCCTCCCGGGTCAGAAATGACCCCGTCTGGTTTGACTGTTTATAAAGCATAAAGTATAAATTATCACCCAGCTCTCTGTTTCAACTTTTTTAGTCAACTTTATTCCAATTCATTACCTGACATATAAAACATGTCAACATTCATTTCCAAAACTAACTTTTCAGAATAAAAAAGTCTGAATGTGCCCTCAGTTGCATGTGAGGCAGGTAGTAATGGCGTGATCAGATGTATGCGTGGCGAGGGCAGAATTTGCACCTACTCCTTTTGGGTGATGGGCCAGGAGGGGCAGCTGGGCGAGGGGGAGCTGGGCGAGGGGCAGCTGGGCGAGGGGGAACTGGGCGAGGGGCAGCTGGGCGAGTGGGCAGTCGTGCGGGGAATAGTCTTGCGTCGCCTGATGTGAGGTATCACCAGTTGTTGCCCAGGCTCCTCCATGAACAGCCTCCTGTTGCACTTCCCCTGATTCCAGGCTGGCTGATCTCAGACCAAAGGACAAAGGAGTTGTCTGCAGACACGTCGACAATGTTGTAGAAGACAACGAGGGGCCAACGGGCTGTCGTGCTGTTGCACGTGTACACACTGGTAACCTTGTCAAGGTTATCGACACCCCCTTTGTTGGGATTGTAATCTTCGATGATTTTGGGCCTTTTGTCATCCCTGTTGCTCACAGCAGCATCCCGATGCAGAGTGCTCATCAGAGGAACATTCCTCTGTTCTTTGGGGCGATGGGACACCAGAGCGTGGGTCTCGGTGAAGGCAGACTTCGATGAGAACCGAGCCCTGTCGGTTTTTGACACCAGTGCAGGAGGAAGCTCGGGCTTATTCCTCCGTACTGTTCCCACCGGGCCAAGGGCATGTGAAGGAAAGAAGTTGTCACAGGTGATCGTTTTCCCCTGGAGACCTTCTGTCGTGTCAAGGACAACTCGCATGCCCCGATTGTTTTCTGACTGCTCACCAGCAGCTCATCCACAGTCACATCAGCCTGGATCGTACGTCAACGGCAGGAGAGACACCCACTTGTCCCAGACGCCTCCAATGGGAGCAGGTCTGTCTCGTGCACGGCGATCTTCTTGTGTCCGTCCAGCGGGCGATGTGGGGGCTTCTTCAGAGGAAGAGGTAGCATGTGGTCTGTATGTTGGATCTATCACCTCATTAATATTCTCCTTCTCTTCTGACCCTGAATCCTCCTCAGTTGATTCTTCCTCCTCCTCATGTTCAGCATTGTCCTCCTGCTCATTCTTTTCCCCAACATAGTTTAAAATGAGCTCACAAGCCTCCTGTGGAGTATAGCGCGTCTGCCTCCTCATTGTGCTGCCTGTCTCTCTAAAAAATTAAATTAAATGCTCCAACACCTGTGAGAAAAGACCTGTTTTGTTGTTGTTGTCATAACCATTGCTTGACCCCAGACATCGAACATCCAAGATCAAAGATGTTTTGGAAAGCAGTATGGGGTGATGATTTGCCCCATTGCACCACTTTGTGCTGCACGGTCTTTTTGACCTCAGAGGACAACAGAAGTTATTAAATTCAATAAATCACCCATAATTCAATAAAATGACTTCAAATTTATTTTAATCACGAAGAGCATAGTATCTAACAACCCCCATTATTTTCAGACCATTTGATGAATAAGAAACATTTTGACGGCAAAAGATTTAATTTGAAAACTGAAAGCGCATTGCATTCATAAAATAAAAACAAGTATACACATTATCTCGTAATTATTACCATCTCTTTATTGTAATAAAATATCTCATGATTATAAGAAAAGATGTCATGTTTTCTATGTGCATTAAAGGCTACTGAGCCACAGCCGTCCATCACTATGACCCTGGTCCTGGTTTTATCTGGACCCTGGTCCTGCCCGACACCTACTGCTATTATCATTGTTATTAGTTGCATTGCTATTAGTATGGTCTACCATTACTGCTTTATTATCATTATTATTCTACTATATCCACTGCTGCTGTTATTTTTGGTAGTTGTAACTTCATCATTCCTACTGATTACATAAATCATTTCTGTCATATGCATTGAATGTGTTATAACTCTGTTATGATGTTCATTCTGTACACATGACATCTATTGTACTTCTGTCCATCCTGATAGAGGATCCTCCTCTGTGGCTCTCCTGAAGGTTTCTTTCCTTTTTCTCCCCTTAAAGGTTTTTTTTGGGAGTTTTCCCTGAACCGATGAGGGTCAAAGGTCAGAGTATGTCGTATTTGTACAGATTGTAAAGCCCTCTGAGGAGAATTTAGAATTTGTGATTTTGGGCTATACAAAATAAATTGAATCATTTACTTTTCTTTCGTGAATGCAACACTTTTCCATAGAAAACATAAACACACGTTAGATATTTTAGTTAACAGGCTCTCGCATTCTTTTCCTCTCAGAGTACGCTCGTCTTTCATATCCGAGTCAAAGATAGAAGTAGGCTACCATCATCAGACCAGTAGGAGCATTCAGGCTCCTTCATGCTCACAGGTGAACCGCAGAAATAAATGTGAAATCAAAGATTCAAGAAATTCTGCTCATTTATTCGGCGACCCTAATAACATGTCATGGTCACCTGTAGATCCTGACCAGGGTTTGGGAAAGACAGCTGTAAACTTCAAGCAATCTGCAAACACCTTTTTTTCCTCCACAACAAGTTATATGCGTAAGTAAATATATACAAATCCATTTTAATGTTTCAGCTGGACAGTGTTACAAACCAGTTGAGAGGAGCTCGGGTCAACAGGACACGGACAGAGCTACTAGACTTCATTGAGACAAACACGGGGCCTTGGATCTGAGACCGGAGACGACACAGAGAGAAGTATTGCACACCCCAACCACACCCCCACCCTCACCACACCCCCACCCCCACCCTCCCTGTTGTTAAGAAGCTTCACGGTAACGGGAACAGTTCATTGGCACGGCGGGGGCTGTGTCTCTGCTGCTCCCGCTACGTCGGGAGGAAGATGTTTGCGTGCGGGAGGAGGAAGAACACGGCAGCAGGCGACGACGATGATGACGACGATGATGATGATGTCAGTCCTCGATGTAGGGCAGCGAGGTCACAGGCACCCGGCGGAAAAAGAAGCTGGATCCTCTGAAGAGGTGACCCTGAGGGGACACACACCAGCTGTAAACACTTTGCAGTACGTGGTCCTGACATCTTCAGGACTAAAAGCTCTATGTGGGACGTGGAGGTTCTGAACTAGAGGTCGACCCATTAATACGTAGTATTCATATCTGACCGTTGTCTCTTCAGTAGATCACGCAACACTATCAGCTTTTTGTCCACGACACAGGAGAGGCAGGAAAATAAATCTTTCAAACGTTACTTTAACTTATTTACTTATATTCTCTCTTCCAAACCACATAACTTAACTTTAAAGGTTTGTAAAACCAAGTAAACTGGGCCAGTCATAAGCCACAGGACAGTGCATCGCCCATTCTAAATAAATAGAACATATTTATTGGCCATTGTTTAAAAAAAGCACACTTAGAACCCCCCCAATACTCAAAATAATACAACAGCATCTTAAAGTTAAACCATAACGATGTAAAGATGGAGCTGTGTCCCCCAACTAAAAAATAAAAGGCTACATTTCAATGATTCATTATGAAAACACTAAATTGTCTGACAATTGGTAAACCTTTATATACGTTAGGCAGTTAGTATATTTTGATATTTGATATTATATCTTTGCACTCATTCCTACTATAACTGCTTTGGGATGAATACAGTTGTGTGTTGCGTGTCGCTGTGTGTCGCTGTGTGTCGCTGTGTGTCGTTGTGTGTCGCTGTTTGCTGACTGTACTTTGTTGCTCAGGTGGGTCCAGCAGTGCAGCCAGGACCTGAAGACGAGGGAGTGAGGAGGGAGACCCGCGGCCAAGCTGACGACACAAAGCACAACCAGTCAGACCCACGAATACGGTACGAGTTCATTTAAAGAGATTCATTCTAAATATACGTGTATGGACTTGAAACTATCCAGCGAGTTCAACAGCAGAACATAAACCCGCTTAGTTCGCTACGCCACCCGCTTCCCTCAGGTACGAGCTGACGGAGGGGATGACCCGACTGCATGTTGTAATACTCATTTCAAAACACACGAGGCTCAAGTGCGATCCAGGTGTGTGAGAGAGAAGAGAGAGAGAGAGAGAATTATTAAATCAGCGCTAATCTGCCGTAAGGGAAACAATGATTACTTTTAGTCCCGTTTAGAACCAGAGGCAGTCGGGCCTCTTGTGGTCACAATGAGTATGACAACAAACACTTGATCCTGACAGAAATATTCACTTGCAAACATATTTGATTTAAAAAAGAAAAAAGAAAAAAAAAAGTAACAATTTCACCTGTTCTTAAATCAAAAAGGAGAAAAACAAATATTTAGATCAGACTCAGAAATTGGTTCACCAGATTATCCTTTTTTCCCCTCACTGGTAAAATGGCCATCTGGTCCCTGATTATTAATACCGCTTGAGGGAAAGACTCACCCACAGTTGTTGACTGCCATGAGATCGGCCACCAGCATGAACGGATACGTTAGAACACTCACTGCGATCTGGAGAACAAACGCGCTGCATGAATATGAAGAAATGTTGCATCCGAGAAACATTTCAAATAACAGTTTGAATGTTGAACTTACGCCCATCACAAACTTCGTGTAGCTCCTGATGGCCGAGGCCTGGCTGAACTACAAGGAGAGAGAAACAGCACGTCCATTCATTTGAATACAACAGGAATAATAATAATAATAATAATAATACAAAACTGATCCATCTATAATAGTTGTATAGCTGGAAAACAATGTTTTTTTTTATTGATCACCTTTCTATCCAGAACAGCATCTTAACAAATTTAAATAAAGTAACAACTTTATGCCTCATTCTATAATCTTCCTGATCAGATTTACCATCATTTATTAAACAGATGACAGAGTTAAATAATAGCTGGTGACCAGTATAGCTAAATACAATTATGAATTATGCCCTTTTGAACTACTGGAAGGCTTTAATTATGAAAAAAAGTGTTCAATTTAATTGATAGCGGCTTAACAGAGATTTAAAAAGAAAAATAATAACAATAAATCGAAGTGACAAGAATTCATTAGTGAATTACACCATATTTCGGTCAGAGAATATAATGTTCTGCCCCTCTGATTTTTTTTAATGCATATCCATTCATTTTGGTCAAAGCCAGTATTTATGCACAGTAATATTATGCAATATTATGTTTCCAGCTCATGTAATCCAAACATTTCCAATAAATCCAGAGCGTTGTCAAGTCAAAATGTATTGGAAAAACATCGAGGTAATCATTTCCAAAATCCACACGTTTTTTATCTAACGAAATATTCTGCTGCAATCCATATTTGTTGGTGTTTAGCCCTAAAAAAAACAACTATAACAACTGTTTCCGGCTTGCTGCACACGAAAGGTATGAATAAGTTAAAGTAACATTTGAAAGATTTATTTTCCAAAAAAGCTGATAGTGTTGAGATAGAGATAGATAGATAGATAGATAGATAGATAGATAGATAGATAGATAGATAGATATCCAAGAGATTCGGGGAGGAATAACCTGGAAACGGGTCAGATATGATATGAAATATGACATCTTGTCTGCTTGCCACAAAATCAGCTGTTCACTGGGGCCGCAAAGGTTTAGCCCATATTTTCTAACCCTATGGTTCTAAAAAGGTTAAAACTATAAATGCCTATTCATATAATAATTTGCCGTGGCTGCTTTCCTCTGTTCGCCCATCAGAAAAGGTGACTCACGCTCTCGTCCACAGCGTAGGTGTTGATGAAGTGAGCCAGGAGGTTACAGCACCACAGGAAGAGGACCTCCCCCGCCACGTGGGGTACGAGACCACTGCCAACACACAGAACACGGCTCAGACCGCTGGAGGTCAAAGGTCGAGCGGAACATGCAGAACACATTGGACTGATCAACAGCGGCGTCACGAGGATGACTCACACGTAGAAGCCAGCGAGCCCTTCCTCCTTAAAGATCTTGACAATGCAACCGAACATCCCGCTGCAAAGGGGACACAAACGCCGTCAACATGTCGACAGCGTACAGAGCTACAGGCAAAACAACGTCTTACAAGCTTTTCAGTTATATATTTCATACATAATTATGATACACTTTCCAGGTGTTGGTGTTTTTTTTTTTTTTAACTACCCACTTGCTACACATCAGAGCTGCTCACGGAGACTTTTATTGTGAAGCAGCCACAGGAAATGCAACGTATTTATCACAGAGGTTGCTGAGCATTTAAGGATTATACATTTTAGGAATAACCTCATACTTAGTCATGAGGATGTAATGTTGTAGACCCGGTTCCCTTTGTACAGGCGTTCTAAAGGCAGCACTGAGGCCTCTCTGCAGCATTAAATAAAGTCTTACCCGTACTTCACCTCTCTGCCAACGAACTGGGCCATACACCGCACCGACATCACTGAGGAAAGCAAAACAGATGAGGAGCTAAACAACCCGTTACTACTTGGTTCTGATGACGTCACATTCCAGTCAGCCAGCATATGACGCGTACATCAGCTTTAAGGGGACGGACAACATGGCATTTACTGAAGGCAGCCCAAAATGGACGGATGGTCAAGTCCTTTCAGAAGGATAAAAAGAAATAAAGAAATAAAGAAAACCTTCTGCAATGTGTCAGTGTTAAACTGAAAAGCTTTGGGTTCTACTTGGTGGAATAAGCGTTGACAGCCTTAATGAGGACATACCATGAAAGGGATGAGTGGCTACTCTGGACAGGCACTGGATGATCATCTCATGGGAGGTCTGGAGAGAGGAAACAATTAGAAGAGAGCTGGTGTCAAGTAGAAGGGTTTGGATTCAGATGGACCAATCAGGGCGGGCTGTGGTTCTGCCTCCAGCAGCAGCGACCATCCCACCAGGGGCCGACCCGGATGAGGCCGACCCGGATGAGGCTTCGCGGTGCTTCGGCGGGAGGGGGAGAGCTCTGTGCCCGTCAGCAGAGTCTCCTCCTCCCCCTCCAGGAGCAGAGCTGCTCCTGGAGGGAAGGGAGGCACGAGAGAACCAGAACCAGGACTGCGTGGAGCAGACTGTCGGACCCTACTGCAGTCAAATTTGAGTTTTTTAAAAAATATTTAAAAGGGACTCTGGTGGTCGGAAGTGCTAAGTACCAAAATCTCCAACAGAAAGCACGAGTCACTCCAGTGACATCACTTCAGACTCTGGATTAAATAAGTCGGGTGTTATGCAGGAGGCGCTGACCTCTCACCTCTTTGACCACTTTCCTGAGTGAAGTCTGCAGCTCCTCCCTCTTGGAGAGGATCTCCACCTGCTGAACAAAGAGCGAGCGTTAGCCGCCACAACATCAGCATCTTTAAAAGCTTTACAACAACCGCCCCACCCAAAGACATGTATTTTATGACGGGCCCAATTCGAGATCCAGCCACAGGAACCCACTCGCTCAGAGTACGGGTGCTTTAGGAGAACTCGTCACATTCACCAAGTCTATAGTTTTTTGGAATGAAACGAAGCTGACGAGTGATCCAGGCCCGTCATCTCGTTCGACTTCAGGAACAAAATATCTTGATCTGAATGACTCGTTAAAATAAAGCTCAAATAAATATAAGAAAAGTCGATAGAATAAAAGTGTAAAATGACACCGTTATGTCAAGTAAATAACAATTCTTTGGGTAGAACATTCCTCCTCGTGTCCCTCCAGACTGTTTTGAGCTGTGATGGAAGGAGAGGAACGAAAAGAGGGAATTTCAGAGTAAAGAGATGCTAAGTCTAGACGTGAGCCGGCTCATGGTCTCTGCACAGAACCAGGACTGTGTTTCAACCGTCTTTATGAACTGATCCGTGGTAATAATCTTTGTGAAGTCGGTTTTGATAGGACACATAAACTATGATTATATTTCTGACGTTTTACCAAACGATGTAGACGCTGCGTCCCTGTGAAAAAGGACTTACAGGTGTGTGTGTGTGTGTGTGTGTGTGTGTGTGTGTGTGTGTGTGTGTGTGTGTGTGTGATGAGTTAGCTGCTCTTGTGCTGTCGGAGAACCTCACACACGTTTGAGTAGTATTTGGGTTCCGTGTGAGTCAAGTACAAAAAAAAAAACCCCAAAAAACTGTTCAATATATATTTTGCCATGCAAGTTAGTGACAGGAGAAAAAAACAAAACAGCCATCTTATTTTTGGGGATATTATTGAATGAGCTTTGAAATAAGTCAAACCTTTATGCTTTCTACAGTTAAAGTAACATGCATAAACATGTCAACATTTATTCAAAATATCAATCAACTCAATAGGAAGGTCTATATCACAATAAAAAAGAAATCATATCCATAACGTGAACTACTCTTATGGAGGGCAGGCATATCAGAATAACGGGAAGCAGGGCGTTCATATCCATGGCAACCAAACCAGAAGTGGTGTGTAAGTCAGGACTTGTATTTACTCGTCACTCGTGGAATATGATTTATTTGATTGACGTGTTAGATTTGTTTTACAGCGAGACATTATTGAGTTTATAAAGTGACTTTGCTGTTGTAAACATTACTGTTGCTGCTCTAGAAATATGGAGTTATATTTAAAATGTAAATTAAATTCTATTCCTCCTCAATTTATTAATATATCAAAAAGCAATTATTAATTATTAATATATTAAAAAGCAATTATTTAGTAATGAAAAAGAACAGATTAGGGTATTGATAAAGAGCCGTTCACCACCGCCATCTCTAACTGCACAGCAGATTCTACAGATTTCTGTAGAACAGCTGAGCAAGTCCACTTCACGTTGCCTAAATATTGGAGTCGGACAAACCGTCATCGGTCATCCCTTCGATGGTCGACACACAATCTGATTTACAAACACACGCCTCCATGTTAGGAGGAGGCTCGTCACCTGTTTGACTTTGCTCCGGACCACGGTGGAGAGGGCGCTGGACACGATGCGAGGCGACAGGCCGCGGAAGAGCCCTCGCTTTCCGTCCACCGTCACGATGTGCCGCGCTGGAAGCGACAGGTACGGTTACAGTTAACAGTGAGAACGCTGACGCGTGGACGCACGCGGCCTCGCTCGCTCACCGTAGGAGAAGAAGCCGGGCAGGTACAAGACTCTCCGGCCGAACATCGTCGTGCCGACGGTCGAGGGGAGGGGCTCATGGCCCACCTGGGAAACAACAGGGCCGGAGATTAAACACAACCCCTCTGCCTCGCCAGGATGAGGAAGAGGAAGAGGAGGAGGACGACATTGACCTAGAACACCATGGTCCTTTCGAGTACATCCATGATTAAGCCAGTTCAATTAAAAAATAAAATAGAAAATTACCCATTCATTCCCTCATCAGTATCAATATTAATGTATGTATGACCAATATAAATATACTTTATATTTCCTACCTCATATGTGCAATAATGTGCATCCAAACACTCAATCTGATTATATTGTATTTTTAGCTTTTGTTGTTATTTACAATTTACTTATATACATTATACCTTTGCTGTTTGTGTATTTATTGTACTTGTTTTTATTTCTATTGTTTTCTACTAATCTACTGTCCACTTTGCTGCTGTAATCCTGCAAATGTCCTAATAAAAAGGATTATCATATTTTATCTTAATCTGTGCTAAGGTGTTTGGTTTTTTTCTGAAACAAAAACATTGTTTTCCCAAAAAAGCGATGGCTAACAGAACCCAGGAGTGAACATGGTCTACGTTTGCGAACTGAAAACAAAGGAGGCCAAAGCAGAGAAGATGTGTGGCAGAGTACACTTTGCTGTCGTCTTTCTAAATGCTCTTTTTGTCAGATTAGATGAATCATGATGTCATTCCTGCTGTGACTGGGCTGAGAGCCTGACCAATCACAACACAGAAATGATCGCTGAGGCTTCTGGGACTGACAGCTGCAGGACCGTTGCTCTGTGCTCCCATTGGTCAACGTCTTACAACACTGGGGAGGCAGAGAAACTCTGGCATGTTAGTGTTTTTGTTGTTGTCTTTAAAATCAGGATGATGTGACGCTTCACTGATGCAGCAACGGTTGTCTTCCACTAGGACACACCACTCAGGAGGTAATGTGGTGCCCGACGCCCCACACCTGTCCGATCACAGGTCCTCAGTGGGCTCTCTAGTCGGGATCACATACACATCGGCGCCGTTGTGTCAACGTCTATCCACGTGCACGAGCAGCTGAGGACCGAGCCATCACAACGAGACGTGTTCACAGCACCTCATGCGCGGTTTCTATGAGAGATGTTTTTTTGGAATCGAAAATGGTTCAATGCAGCATCTTTTCCAACGGGACGAGGGTTCAGAACCCACAGTGGACACGTTTGGTTTAATACGAGACGTTATGGAGGCTTATTTGAGAAGAAAAAACAACTATTGGCCGAAATGTGCATGAATGTTTGATAGATTTTAAATAATGGCAAAACGTGGGCTTATAACCCCCAGTGGACCTCTCCACGGAGAGGCGGTTCTCTGCCGTACAGCATCCAATTTTTACAGGAAGAACAGCGCACCGCACCGCATAACGACCGGGCATGTAGCGAGCAGCAGGCCGGTTGTAGCTGGTCGATACATTGATAAAAAAAAAAGTACCCGAGAAGGTTGGGTGACTCCATAGAAAACACAGCGGCGACGTTTCGACACAGTCATAACAGCCGCTCTTAGCTAACGTTAGCTCACGCCGGCTAACTCACCTGTATTAGCAGCTTCACGTACAGCAGCGGGTGCGTGACGGCGGTCACTCCCGCGCCCAGCAGCAGCACCGCGGTGTCCACGTCCACGGCGGTCGGTGGAGTGTCCTGCCCGGCATCGACTGCCTGACCGGACGGGTTTTCGGGCGATTCCATCATGAATTGCCGTCCGTAGAAGAGGGAGCCGGGTTCATGCTCTACCGGAGCGTCCAGCCGCGGCCGCAGGCAGACGCGACTGAAGTAGGAGGGCAACTGGGAAACAAACTATTTCCGCATTGAACTTTCAAAATAAGATTCCCTGTTTCAGAGGTCATTTAGGTCGAGATACAGTGGGGATAAATCCCACTCACGTATGAGACGGCGCGCGAGCAAAATAGGTGTTTTATTACGAATATGATCATTTATTATTGCTAAAAAAAATAAAAATAAAATGCCACGTGACAGCGAAACCAAAACACTGGGGCGGAGTCTAGCTCGTGCCATCACATGAACACATGTGCGCCTTTTTTTCTAATCTCGTGCAGACGGATCTTTTGTGACGTCAGAGTGGCCAAAGATTATACATTAGGAAAGAGTGGACCGGCTGGTACCTGAGATGCAGTCATAAAATATCCGACACCTTATTAAAACCAGATGAAATATGTTGTCACGACTTTCATCGTCGTAACTGTTTTAGACAAGCAGGTTAAAATACGTTTAGAGAGACATTCCATGTATATTCTTGTGTCGTTTTTCCATTTCCGTATCTGTAAAGTAGAGGAAATTATTCTACTTTGTATCTTTTTGGAGGTTCATATGAAACGTACCACATACTTGAAAAATGAAGAAGATTAGTCCCAATACATGAGTTTTAAAAATGTCTGAGGTCATATATATATATATCATATACTACATGAATCAGGAACTGCAATAACTACTTACTGAGACTCAACACGTAATTATCATTTCATGTGTGATGACATCTGTTTTTCCAACCCAGATGAATGTAAATAAAGCGGTGCTGTAAATCCAGCAGGTGGCGCTCTTTGCCTCGCAATGGTCCTGGTGTCTTCTCTGTGATCCAGGACCCTAACCGCAGCAGTCCTGGAACCACAGACTGTATAAAAGCCCGTAACACAAGCACGATTTAAGTCGTAAATAAATATTATTTTTAATGTTGAAAATGTTTTTTTTTAAATCAACTAGACTGGTATCCAACTATATTTGATTAAACCGAATAGAGTATTTTTGCAGTTAAGTGACAATACTTTCAATAAGACTATTTGTATTTTAAAAGTGAAACATTATGAAACAGACTGCTTGGATCAATGTGATAATATGAATAAGAAAGGTTGGGTGGTCCCCATCTCCTGTTTGTATGTTAGGCTTATGTTAACATAGCGTAGCCCCAATGATAATTGGTGAATTAACAAAAAAAGTATAGTATGACAGTGACGATGGTTATGGTATCATAATAATATGAAATAATAAGAGGACAAATAAACTGACATTAAATTACATTACATATATCCTTTCTACTAAATCTTGTGAACCTTTGCACATTCCATCTCTTTCATTTTAAAACAGAAATGTATTTATTGTAAATATTTATATTGTATATGTATGTTTCTGGTCTTTTGCAGTACTTGCTTATGTTATATATTTTTTGTCTCTTACTATTTTTATTGCATCAAAATACCAAGGCCTTGTATGTGAAAAGCTACTTAGCAACAACAAACCCGATTCTGGAATAAGCTGTGAAGCCCACCGCCTTGAGGGTCTACGTATAGGTGCTGTTCAGTTGGGTCTCTGTCCCAGTCTTCATCAGGTGAATTTAAAAAAAAGGAGGAAATAGGATGAAAAAAACAAACAAACATTCAACTCAGACCGAATTTTAGCTCAGTCCTCTGTAAGTGTAGTAGTATAATATTTAAATTAATAATCCGCTGTGGTCAAAATCTCTGGTTGACTCATTAGAACCAGTTATTAAATACCAGAGAAAAGATTGACAGTTACATGTGCTTCTTGCTGCACCGCGGTTCTTTTTAGATGGATCTGAGCTGATGTGGACTCTCACTCATCCTGTTCCTGCAATCTAACGTCAGACACATCATTATATAAAAAGAAGAAAGAGAGTAGAAACGCAACACTGATTCACTCAAATAGACCATTCATTCCTTGATGGAGAAATGAATCAAAGCTTGAATCGTGGAAATGTCAACAAGTCACTTCAATCAGCAAGTCATCCGCCATCATTGTGTCGCATGGCCGCATTGTTCACGGCAAAACCATTGAGTACCAGTTCATATAGCCTCTTTTTTTTTCCACACATGACATCAACGAGTGTCTGGATTAAGGATTAAGGAACATTATTGGTAGAAAGAGAGGAGCCCCCCCCCCCCCCCCACACACACACACACACACACACCTCACAAACAAGTGTGGTTTAGTTGCAGAGCCTGTGGGTGACTTGATTTACTGTCATGCTGGCAGATGCTGGTTTCAGCCCACTGGCCGTTTCCACTCATGCTGACAGACACAAGCCCTCAGACTGCATCACTTACTTCACACCGCGGCTGTCTAAGCAGCGAAGTGCTGCTTGTAAAAAACGAGGCTTTAAGAAAGCCAATCCTTTCTTTTAATGCGCCCTGTCCTCGTGCATCTTTCCCCAGGCTGACATGAACTATTGTACCGGACTGTCTGGTGTGAATTCACGTCGAGGTGATCGCGACATCTCTGTTTTGTATTTTGAAATAAGCTACTGAACCAAATGGCTAAGTGTCACCAACTTTGCCGTTCTCCTCAGATCTTTTTTCAGCTCATGGTTTTGGTTTTGAGGTCCACAACTTGGCTGTTTGGGTCCCGTCTCAGCGCTCTCACTGTCAGCGATAAAGCCCCCGTACACTATACCTGCTCAGCACTACATAATGGAGGATTAGCAGGTAAAGGGACAGATACTTAGCCTTAGGAAGTGGTGGAGGCCAAAAACAGAGCTAAAAGAGGGTGAACATTGGACTGACATTCATCAGGTGGACACAAGCGCGCCTCCAAATGAATGATAATGTTGCTCTGTGTCTGTAGGCAACCGTTTGCGAACAAGTTTGCCAGAAGGTCGCGGTGAATGTCAGTGTTGTAGTTTCAGTTTGTTCTGTTGCCGCCAACTGGTCAACTAAATTTGCTTTTGCGTGATTACAGAATCAAAAATTAAACAAGAATACAGAATAAAATGAACAGTAGATATAGCAAACTGTCACTGAACAAATTATCATTGTCACAAACAAGAAGCATCAGTAAAAAAAACCTAATCATATAATAAATTATTAAACTGTTAAAAAACAAAATATAACCGAACGGTTGAATCTACGTTGCACAAAGGAAATATATACAGAATGCTATAGTGTAGTAGATTTCATGGGGCCATATTTTAGTTGCACTTTTTGTAGTCCTTCTTCGTTGTAGTTTGGTCATGGCAGACCTACGTCGGTGACATCCGCCGCCGCGTCATAATTCCATAGTTGAGTGGAGACATTCAGGATTCTCTGAGCACCGCGGTTGTCTTTTCCTAAATCCTTATGAATTCTCTTTCACATCTTTCCGTGACCTCGTGACGTTTTCGGAACAGACGTTAGCTAGAATGAACTAGTTTACAGTAACTATAAAAACAAGTGGCAACCAGCTGAGATAATAATGATTAAAAACTACATCCTCCGATCCATATTCCCATTCACCCAGCCCTTTTAAGCGTGGTGTCGCCGCACCTGTTGTTACAGAGAACGGAGGACTGGACCCAAGTGCAAACACGGACAGGAAGTAGATAATGTCTTTAACAGGTTTATTGCAGGGGAGTTGAGATTGTGCTGGGAGCAGAGGGATTTTCAGAGAGATGGCTGATCGGTGGGCTGGCAGAAGCCGAAGGAATAAGCAGGCAGGTTAACAGGAACCCCTGGAGCACAGGGCACAACCAAGTATTGATTTGGATGACAACCTCTCTTCTCAAAGATTGTTAAAGCCAGAGGCCTGAGCGTAAAGCTACTGCTGCGACTGGATCCGGAGACGAGCCGCGTTACATACTGCCGAGGTTGATGAGGATTGTAGCCTGGTGTGTGGTGAGCCGGGAGAGGTGATGAGCTGATTGGCAGCAGGCGGGTTGGTATACGCTGGGTCCAATATTGCAGCAGGATGGGAACACACACACACACACACACACACACACACACACACACACACACACACACACACACACACACACACACACACACACACACACACATATATAGCAAGGGACAAACAGGGGACTATTGAAACCCAACGGAGAGAGGACAGGGGTCCTGGCACCTATATGAACCAATACATCATGTGTGCATGGAGACGCCCAGCCGGTCTGCTGTGCTTGCGTATTGTGCTTGCCCCATTAAAATAGGGACCTGAGTGTGTGCAACCATACAAAAAAAAAAACATTATCTCGTGCTGAAATATGAACTGTGTTGACTATCGACTCTTAGTTTTTACTGTTGTTGATTCTATTCGGCTGTTGAAGATTGTAAGTCATATTTTATAGGCTTGGGGAATTCCATTACAGAGGTGTGGATGTGCATTACTCCTCTATCCTGTTAGATATAAGTTTAGATTCAATCTCCGTGCCCATCATGCCTCGCATAAATTGAAATGATGGAGTCTCTTTTGCTTATTTAAATCTGCAGAGAGGGCTTCGTTTAATTAAAAGCTTTCTTTTATTGATCCCTGGGTCATAATTTGTTCTGCTCTTTGATATACGCGCACAGCTTGAGTATTTTATTAGCTGGTGGTCATGCAGGGTTTGGATGGATCGGTGCACCCGGTGGGAGGTGAGTGGTTTGGTGCTCATGTTTAGGCAGGGTAAAATTCTGAAAGCAGGCCAACAAATTGTGTAGCGGGTTAATAATATACCGCTGCTTGTCTTCTCCTGTCAAACTGCTGATGTAGTTCTGTGGGAGAGGCTACGTGGTTTGTAACCCCTGATGGTTCCTGGTGTCAGAAGTGAATATGTGTGTGTCTAAGACGTTCACCATATCAAATACACATGATTGATTTAATGTATATTCTTCTGTAAGAATAACTAAATATAAAGAAAATTTCAGTCTTAAACGAGGAGCCTCGGCAGACTTTGTGATGGTGTCTGCTGCGGTGGAGCGTTATTAAGTACATCTAACTTGCTGTACTTTCCTTTAGTTTTAAAGTACTTTTGCTTTGGGAGTTTAAATGTAATGCTGCTTACTCCACTACATTTTTTATTTTTTACATTTTTTTTATTATTTTTTACTTTAGGTACTAGTTACTTTAAAGATTCAAATTATTAATACAAAAATATAAATCAACAAAAGAATTATCCTCTATATTGTTATAGATTATGCTACTCAACAGTATATAAAGTAGCAGAACTTAGCCCCACCTTTACAAGCTGCAACAATGGAGCTGCTTATGCATTAATGCATCTATAATTACAAATCCCAAAATATAATATATTAACCTGAAATCATATGCATTTTACTTAGTTATATTTTTTACAGTACTTATTTTATGCAAGTAAGATTTTTAATGCAGCACTTGTACCTAAACTGTAGTATTATTATTTTTAAATGAACCCCTATGTTGCACTGCAGTCTGTGTAAAAAAACCCATTATATATCAATATTATTTTCCACCTTCACTGAGTTGATTTATTTTAAACATCATAAGTCCCGGTCAGAACTTCCAAATGGTCATTCAATTTCAGAATATTAACCCTTTAAATGCCAGTTTGTTGACAGTGCCCCCCCCCAAAAAAATGTAATTTCATTAACCACTGCAATGCCCCTAGTGGAAACCAGGAGATGTATTAGCCCCAAAGGGCAAAAATGGGAAAATGTCTTAATCTGATGGAAAATAGGAAAAAAAATACATTTTGAAGCCAGGGCATTTGTTTAAAAGCCTGATATAATTAATGCTGTAATGGCTGTGAGATCAAAAATTGTGGTTTTAATGGGATTCAATTGGGAGTTTTCTGTTCTTAAGGGTCTTAGTGTCTGTATTTTGGTTACATAGTTTGTTATAGACTTATTTTAGGAGCTGAGTTTGAGCTGCCAACATTTTAAGAAAAGAAATGCATTAACACAAATAAAATTATAAAAAAATATAAATGAAAAAGCCCAAAATGTCCATAAGGAGGCATAAGGATTAGGTAAACGATCTGAATACCTCCTCCACCTCTGGCTGTCTGTGCAGTGGCTGTTGAGCATTACTTTTCAGTCCCTTTGGTCTGCTTTGGTAAACATAAGGTAACAGCCGTATATTTCTCAGACGTTCTCAGATAAACCTGAAATATTAAG